>JAEUYN010000129.1:0-701705 GCA_018257835.1 Euura lappo
GTGCAGATACGTTAAGGATTATCGTTTGCAGGGCACTCGCTGAATAAAAATAATAAAATGAATTTGTTTTACTTTGAGACTTGGTTTCATCATCTTCTGTCTGTGCCTTGATTATATTTTCTTGAAATAACACCGACCACAAAATAATGCCGCGAAGCTATCTGTAGTTTAGTAGTTCGCGTTTCTGACACCAGACGTTGCGCTGCTACATGTCTGAACCCAATTGCGTTGTGAGACATTTGTCTCTAACAAATATCGTCAAAATGGTATCACGTTCGGTGAAAAAATATAAAAGCAGATCGTCGATAAGAAAGCATCAAATTGTTCTAAAAGCTGAAAGAAATAATTTCGCAAAATAGGGCGCACATTTCCATTACAGCCCGCTTCGAGCGGGCGGAAAGTATGAAAAGGCGTGGTTTCAAGGGGAGGGGACGAAAAGTATCGTGTGCACCACGGGCGGAAGGCGAGTTTCACTCGGGCGGCTACCTTCGCACTCGTGAAATCGCCTTCTTTCCGCTCTTGATACACAATGTACTTTCACAATTCCACAGATAAGTAGAGGAACATCGATCACTGCCGCTCGCCGCTAATTGTAAGTAGGCGTCTAGTGTCGCCACTCACCGATCATTGGTTGGAACAGGTTGGAACAGGTTCGAACAGAGAAACGGTAAAAAATTCAAATTTTCTTGATATTCGGCGCTTGTGCTTACAATCAGTGATAACGTTCTCGTTCTTTGAAGATCGAGATCACGGTCTACCGGATTTGAATACATTGTTCCTATTTTCCTAAGAACATGCTATAGTCAATCTTCACCAACTACAGCCCACTGAACTCTATAGTATACTAACTGGAAGGCGCATCGGGCAATTGACGTGGGACAAATTGAAGGTTGCCATCTTGAGTTGGATTTTAAGGCGACCAATCAGAGGTTGCGTAATCCGATAGAAATAAATAAGTAGTCATTTTAATTGACATTTATTTCACTATTATTTACTCCATCTTTCTTCTTCTGTTATATCCTTGATGGCCTCGTCCCTATTTACTCCATCCAAATAGCAAATATTATATTATCCAAAGTTTTGAGGTTAAGTGTGTGGTAAATTCAAAATTATCCGTCTGCTAATGCTCGCCTCTGATTGGCTCTCCGAAAATCCAACTCAAGATGGCAGCTTCCCAGGTCGTCCCTTTACGTATCTGGATGCGCCTTCCAGTTAGTATAAGTGTTCAGTGCTACAGCCACGTTCCGATATTCGCTGCTAGTGCTAAAAACCTTGTGAGAGAGAGACGGAGCTCAGAAACAATCCAAGTAGATGACAGCACTGCCATCTTGATTCGGAACTCAGCCCAAGTAGCCGCATCACTTATTTTCACTGATATCAAAGCTTACGCGTAACAGGAGCGAAAAAGAAGACGATAGCGAAGTTCCGCATGAAATTCTGAACACCAACATCCGAAAATATCTTTGTTTCACGCAACAATAACAACAAAATCCTTGTTCTTAACTAAAATGGTAGTGCCCGCGACCACAGTTGGACAGCGGCAATTATCATTTTAGGTAGGAACAAGGAGTTTGTTGTTATTGTTTCGTGAAACAAAGATGTTTTGGGATGTTGGTATTCAAAATTTCATGCGGAATTCCGCTATCATCTTCTTTTTCGCTCCCGTCAAGCGTAGGCTTTGATATCAGTGAAAATAAGTAACGCGGCTACTTGGTTGGTAAAGATTGACTATAGCATGCTCTTAATACACATTAGGATGTTCAATGGGGGCGTGGTTTCACCTGGCGGCAGTATTCGAACCATTGACAGTAGGTCTAGATCGTTTATGTGCGCATGTAAACGACCTTGTCTCAATAGTTCATCCAGATGGCGTATCCAACGATTGAACATCCCAATACTGATGTGAGTCTAAATTTTTCTAGCAAAAGTTCAATACCTATGTTCTATGGTTTAACATTTTAAATAATGTGATACGATACTAGTAATATGATTATCGAAGCTAAATAGACAAGATGTGAACAAAATGTGTTTCAGATTTCCCAAATAATTTCATTAATTTCACAACCTTTCGGCCTTGGAAATCCATTTGTTTCTGTACTTTCATGGCATATGTGTCTTTCTTACAGCAGATCGAAATAATGTGTTTATGCAATTTAAGGATGGTTGTGAATCGAGTGGAAAATGAATGATAAAATTTGGAGGATAAACAGCAAGAGAAAAATAATTGACGAGTATATATGTTGAATCTCTTATTTTCACATACTTATGTATATAGTTCCTTACAGCATACATAAAATGCAATCATTTGACTTTTCATTAATTTGAATATAATAGTACGAAAACATCGATAAAATCAATAACCAGAGACTAATCCCCGTGATTTTCAGCCAAATAACTAGCCATAATTATCATCTATAGTGTCTCATCCGACTCTGTTCAGTCAACGTATCTAAAGATCCGAAATTTTCTTTACAATACCCAGTTAAATCAGAATATACAGAAATATTCAATATGATTCCTTCTATTTTCAGAATTACAATAACGATAATAATAACAATAATAATTATAATGATAATAATACACGTGATGATTGAGTTATTTTTTCAAAAAAGAAGAAATTTGCACCGCGAATTTTGGACTAGCACAAATCCCAAGCAATTTTGTCCCAAACCTTTTCATCCTCGTCGTTCCATTTTCTTTTCGAAAAGCCCTACTATTTCATTCACGTGTTTATAAATTTCTTGCAGTTATGGGATAATTAAATAAACTTTATGTATGTACAATTATTTTCATTTGGATAGATATTATTGCGATTATTTCAGGAGGCCGTGCAGAAACCATGTCACGTTTTTTTTTTTGGGTGTAGCGCCTATTAATTTCTACACTTTACTTTACTATAAGGAATAGTGTTACGTGGTTTCTACACGGCAACCAGTTATATCAATGATTATTAGAAAAACATTCACACAACAAGCTACTTATCCACTCGCTACGCCAAAGTCCTCGCTTCCTTCAATTACAGCCTCTGGTTCCGTGCACACGCTCTTAAAAACATATATAATACAGTGATATCAATAAAATCTTCAATAACTTGGAACATTGTTAACTAAATATCTGTGGTTAATCGGCAATGACTCGTAATTCACGGTTTTAGATAACTTTCTGCGTCTAAAGAGCCAAGATTCCTAAATTTCAGGCTTCATACAGGATTTATAATCGTCACTCTCCCGCACAGAATTTCCATCACCAAGATCTCAAGACTCGACAAAATTGAATACCAATCGCAATATTTCTAGCCTTTCAGGTGCTCTAAATACCCTGAACAATATCATCGCGCCTCTTTCAACACTGTAATAGAAATTCGGAATGTTATTTTTTCAATATTTCATCGAGTCGGAGTAGCGAGAATATATGAACTGAAATTATCTCAGTGGCGAAGAAGAATAATCATCCTCCGTCCTTAGTTATCTTTGTGCTTTTTACAATGACCGCTGAGACCCTGTAAACTATTCAGAATCTCAAATTCTTCGTCATAAATATCCGACTCGTTTGGATCACAGATAATTTCCATTTGCGTTGATCAAGACGTTATCTTTGCCCCCAGCGGCTGAGGTCTCGCGCTTCTGTCCATTCTCCTCTGCTGCTGTTCCATCATTCGCTGGTGTCTCTCCCTTCGCCTCTGCTCCCTCAATGCTTCCGTCGGATCACCCAATTCCTCCACCGTCTCCTCCTCCCAACCGGCAGTATTGTCCTCCCATTCTCCAAGCACGTTCTAAACATCCATTCAAAGTGTCTCAGTTTCTCAATTAATTAATCAATCAAGTAATTCATTCATGATAATACATCGAATTTTGAATTAGTTTGTTTACAGTTTTGGAACCCAAAGTAGACGAATTCAGAGACTTTTTGATCGATAATGAAACAAAGGAGGTCAAAGTCAAGATTATCGCTTCCCCAATCAACATTTAATGAACCACGGACTTACGGTAGGCACCGGGTCCGTAAGAACGGCGAACTTTGACGCGTTCCAGTTGGTCTCTTCCTTCGGTTTATTTCTGATAAGAATTTTCGTTTGGCGAGTGATTCTTGGAGTCATGTCCTGCAAAATAGAAACAATAAATCCTCCGATCGTTGCCGTTGCAGTTATATGAAGAAACTTGATATCCTTCAACAATTTCAAAAATCCTCCATCTCCGTTTTTCCATACCTCGAAGAAATTTGGTTGGATTTCTTCCTCCTGTCCGTCCGCGGGCCTCGCGACCTGCTGTCTGTACTGTTCGATCTTGGCTTGAACGATATTTTCCGGTTTATCAGGCACAACGACGACCGGGTTTTCCTCCCACTGCGTCCACTGCTCCAATTCCTGTTAATTAATTAATGAATCAATGAATCGTGAGATTAGAGAACATCTAGAGGATTAACAACTGCCTTCTTACGGGGTGACTGTTGACGTTGTTCGGCACGACTCCGATAGCCGAGAGGGGTATAGACTCGCACGAGGACCTCCGTCGTTTTCGAAAACAGCACATAGCTCTTCTCAACACTCCGAAGATCAGAAGAAACAGAGCCTTGATTCTGTTCACTAGAAATTCTACAGCCATTTTGGTCTTGTTTTTAAGATTTAAGTATTTTTTTAGACGATTGTTCGTCAATATACTGTCACGGTAATTATTTTATCATTTACGTGAACGAGATCGGCTTTAAATACATCGCGAGATTATATTTACATGGTCAGTTTGATTCCATTAGATTATTATTTTTTCATTTCGTGGCTTCTTTTGTAGGTAAAAATTTATCATTCCTTCATCTCAGGTGACACGAAGGCTTATTTGAGAGGGTAAATGACTTCGATTAAGCGATTGATCGATGTTTAAGGTGTTTTTTTAACAACCTAACCTAACTCGATGCGGTTACTTTTGATCCCGGTGTAACCGGTGGTGAAACTGAAAGTAGGTTGGTACTCTTTACCTACGGCTGCTTCGACGAGGTTCGTCATGCGATCTTACGATATTGACAAACCGCTGCGAAAAGAATAACGCAATTGTAAATAAATAAAAAACCTAGAGGTAGCAGAAAACTAGTGATATAACCTATAATCACGACAGACGACAACTCGCGACAAATGGCCATATGCGAGGAGGAGGGGGAAGTCGCGAGATTCAATTTTTAGTCATAGATGGCGACACCGTCTTCGTCGACGAGCTCGAAAATCGATATTTGAAACAAACATCGATAACTTTGTAAAAAACATCGATACATCGGTGGATGAATAAACATGACGAATTATTGCGAAAAAAAACCCTGTTTATTTATATAACCCATTTTTTTTTCAAATATACACATTATTTACAATATTCCCACCTTCATTGGTTTTCGTTGTTATCGAAGCGATGAGAAAAAACATATAAATCGAATTTTCCGATGTCGAATGAAAAGAATCAAATGGTAAAAATATCGACAAAAAGGAATCGATTAATCGGAGAAAAATATCGATACACACGATTAATCGACAAGGGTTTCAAGCGTCAATAAATAAAAAGGCTCTCGAGGTTGGGGCGTGGTCTGCATAGCATTTAGAGATGGAAATCGAGCGGTAGATAATCGTTTACTACGTATCGGCTAATCGGATAGAAGAATTAATCGATTTTCTCAATAATCGATTAATCGATTATGAAAAAATTGCGCAAAATTATGGAGAATGCGAAATGTCTTTATTCCTTTTTCAATTGGGGATAATTTTTTTTTTATATTCTATATAAAATTTCCTTCTTCAAAATGAGCATTTTTGTGTATATCAAACATATTTTCTGTCGTATTATACAATTTTTCCATTATACATTATGATATGATAATCGGATCGGGAATCGGCTAAAATTAATCGATCGAAGTACTAATCGACTGACTGACTAATCGATTAAAGAAATTGATTAATCGAATGAAACCAATCGATTAGCGCGATAATCGAATCGTATTCGACCATCTCTAACAGAATTCACTCAATTGACAATTCGTGAATATTTCAACGAATTTGAATTTCTCGCCGATGTTTTAAGACTAAATCCTTGCCATGTTCAATCACTCAATTATCGGTATTACGTGTGAGAATAGTTCTCACGAGTCTCTAAAACACGTTTTCAAAATTCGAAGTGATGTGGATCCGCGCAGCGGCAACTTCAGGGCTTTAGGGTATTCGAATGCATTCGACATGCTATTCGATGTTTTCTTTTTATTAGAGTATCAATAGCAAGTTACTAAGTGAATGGAATTAGTGAAAAAAATGTATATTTTATAACAAAAAAAAAAAAAAAATTGATTTTATAGCCGAAAACAACCGCGAGGATATGATTCCGATATTTTTGTATCACTGCACTGCTCGTTCGAAACGATCCTGAATCTTTAAAATCAGAACTTGACCACGTATTTCGTTTGAAATTATTAGGCAACTGTTATTCGCGCAGGGTTACATTCGCCAATTTGTCGTCGTATGCAGGATACAGGTTATCCTTGACTCGATCGGTGTCCCAATTTATCATTGAACACTATTGACATTGAATAGTTCTCGACACAGCTTTTAATAATAAATTGTGACATCTAATATGAATGGTATTTTTTTATAACGAAAGTTTATCATTCTTCTTCAGGGAAATAGATTGATTGATATAGCAATCAGTACGAAGAAATTATTCAGCAAAGTTTGTCCTGCGTGGTAACGGTTGTGTTATACATCCTATAGGGTGAATTACTAACGATGGAACGCCGTTTGAAGTTGGCTATGATCAAAAAACGAGCTTTCAGACATTTCGGAAGCAATATTAAACAGTCTGGAAGCTCATTTCTTGATTCTAGCCAACTTCAGACTATTTTATCGTTAGGAATTCACCCTGTATAAGCTGCAGTCGAAGCATTCGTTCCTCCATCGTCTTGTTTTCTATTTGAAATAAACACTATAGTTGAGGTGTGCATAGGAGGTATCTACACAATAAAAACCAGTAAAATGAAGCTTTGTGTTAGCTCTTGCATTTATTCATTTCATTGTGTCTGTGAGATTATGTCAAAAGTCGTATGGATATTTTTCTCATTTGATTCAGGATTTCGAATCTTCAGGTTCGAACGCACTTCTGGCGTTTGGTGACACGATCCAACTCGCATTTTTCATAACGTGAGCATCTCACTCCGGCGCACAAAACAGTCGATTCTAAAAATAAAAAAGTACAGAAAATGAGAATATTTTAAAAAACAATTTCTTTCTTTCACCATGTACATTTTCATCTCGTTATGTTTACCTGAGTAACCTTTATAACCTCCGTCACTTCCGGTGTTCACAGCGCTCGGCTGTGCACATGATTTACTGCCGCATTTATTCGGGCAGCATTTTTGACCGAAGCTACATTGAAAGTCGCTGGTACAACTCGGTGTACATTTGCTCACTGTATTCCTTAATGGACAGTTTCCACCTTTGGCTGCATTGAAAGAATTGCGAAAATTAAACGGGAATTGATAGACCACGAATACGAAAGACAAGATACACTAGATTAGCAAACATTAAATAAATTCGAGTTACTTGAACCTGAATCAAGATAATATGTCCGATTACATTGACTGATGATTGCCTTCTATTTTTTCCCCAGTGTTCGTTTGAAACAAGAAAGAAAAAACGGCTAGATACGCTGATTTCGTCAGTGTTGCACGTTTCAACATTTGATGAATGACAGGAAATTGGTATAATCCGAGATATTTGTGTATCACCCGCTAAGGAAACCCCATTTGCAAACTAAGCTTATCGTTTCTGCCTGCATTATTGTTCAGCAAACAGTAAATTTTCTACATTATTGACCCGTCCATTTGTACAGCGCTGTATCGCAGATTATAATTAATAAGTCAATTTACCAAGTGATATTGACAAACTGAAGAGAACTGTAAATATGTACTACAGACGTTAAAAACATTCACACACTATGAGCAAGAAAAACCTTTGACCTTGCAGTTTTTCTTTATCGTATAATATAGGCAGGCACTTGAATAATCTACCTTGTAAAATATTGCCAGTAATTTCACTCTTGATATAATATGTTAATTCAAGTGTTACACTGTATGACATATTGAGGGCAGAACCGAAGTTCAGATTCGTATTCAGATACCGACAAACAATTCACAGAGGTAGATAATTAATCAGGAAGCTGTAATCGATCTCCAAGACTGATCATGTATTCAAGCGTGCATTTGATGTAACGCAACAGAAATTCGGTATACCTCTTCGCTTTTGAGATTAAATGCATGTGATTTTTTTGCGACAGAAAGAATGCCCGAGGCTAGTTTCAAATTGCTATGCAAATTATACGATCTACGTTTCAAAGCGAGTCGTTTATTCGACATTATATCTGTTCCCAAATGGTAGAACAGAACTCCTGTACCCAGCCATTTAAGGATAGTGATAACGCGATCAGTCTACCCATACAAGACGAGGATCTATCGGAAAATAATCATTGTTTCGTACTTACACGACAGCTGAGCCACCGATAAGGCGATTAGCATCGAGGCAATCAGAAGAACCTCTGCTTTAGCTGTAACGTGAAAGAAAGATACATTTTACTCGCTTTTTTCCAAAACACTTCCATTCCCAAGTCTTGTGAAACACAGTCATACTATTTTGAAATTCACATTCACTGATACGTTTTGCGAGCCTTACATCTTTGCAGGCTGAAACAGTTCCACCTTTCGACTTTGAAATTCTGAGAAACGGATGAAGCTGCTTTGATCAAAGATATTGCGGATTCAACTAGTTGTAAGTTGTGTAATTCGGGAGGTCATGACTCATGTTGAATCGTGCACATTAAACTTGACGAACGACTCGATCAATTTGTTCAATTCATTCCATGAGCAATTTATAGGATTATGCAAAATCGCTGCTTCAATGAATCCGGAAATTTGTTTAATTCGTTTCATTCTTTACGAATATGATGTGAATATGATTATATGATCACTGTTCCTGCTGCTTTTTTCTTCTCATTATGAGCGTGCGTGTCGTGTTTTATACGACTTGCGGTCGAGTCTCGGTGAACGCTGGAGTTGCAGTGAAGGTTGGGATCGGTTATAATTATCGAAACAATAGGCCTGAACCGCTCGTATCGCATTCAGCACAATTAACTGCACGGTCGTTATTTCAAGAGAAAAAAAAAAGAAAAATTACTCCACATGCAACTACCGCAAATAAGATTAAGATGTTGAAACACAACTGATTGATAAAATGTCCACAGATGCCTTATCGGAATTATAATCAAACTTACAATGAGAGAAAAATGTGCTTCAATTTATGAATATTCAGTTGGTACAACAAAGGTTTCCTACTTAACAGCGTTTTTGGTGAATTTGAACACATTCTTTTTCTTAGTGATATGAAAAAAAAAACCTGTCGGATCATTATGAATATAAATTCAGTAATTATTCAATCATACGAGTAGATTAACTAATTGTTCAATGAAATTGAGCAACTTGTGAATTGCTGATTATTCGGAGATGGAATTTACGTACCCATTTTAAAAGAAGCGTAGCACGAGACAAACTAGTCCAACTTCTTGACTCAAGTGACAGCGAAGAGGCGAAGAAATCGAGACTCTTATACACAACCCCCTCCAAAGTGTCCTTTATAGTTATACCATTGAGGAAAAATGTAGTAATGGGAAGGATTTTGGTGAAACACTATCATATATCTATACTATAGTGATCCACGGTAAATTGCATGCTGCCGTACGTGCATAATTACTCCTTTTTAGAATCGCAATCTCGACAGATACTCGGCTTGAGAAACTCCGTAATTGAACGTGGGACTACATAATTGAAAAATTGCAATATTTAAATTCGAGTTAAAACTCACGAGAGATATTAGAGCTTGAAATCTTTCCTTTTTTTCCATCAGTGCTTACGGTACGGTACTTGCAAAATAGCTTGATCGAATGTATCACTGCACTGTACTGATAACTAACAAACTTGATTTCAATCTTTGTGGATGACCTTTCCAAACAAGGATAGATAAAGTTTGTTGGCATTTGTTCAAGCCTGAAATTACAATACAGTAAAGTCGTAAAATTTCCTATTGCAGTTTGGATGTTCAAGTCTGCGCAGTTATTGTTATAGCCTTGCACTCACAATTTTATCACTAATATTATGTGACCATTCGCAGGATAAAAAGTTTTGCCATTGTGGATAATTACTCGTCACCATGAGTCATTCGGGCTTGAAAAATCCCCGGTGGCTTGATTCATTTTTCTCTCAAACGATCTCAATTGTTTATATTCGAATGACTATTTGACGTACTTTTATACAGCTGTTAAGGAGCACAAGAAGTAAAAGGATTGTGAAGAAATCCTGAAAGCCGAAGGACGTATTGCGAGTGATTCCTTTCCTTATTCGTAAATTGTTTTCCTCAATTTGTTGTCGGTTTTTTTTTTTTATTATTGGTTATAGGCAAATTTCGTTGAAACAAGAAAGTAAAAAATGAAACAAAAAAACAGAATGAAAAACGTGTTTTCTCGAAGTCCAAACAGGTTTGCAAAATAATCATGTCAAAAATTTCCTGTTATATAACTCTGAAATATGTAATTAATTTGAATTTCGTGGAGAAGATAAGTATTATTGAAGATGTGTGGGAGGGTTGACTGTATCATAAAGTGTATTCGGATTATATATCTAATTGGATTCATTGATTATACATTGAAATTCACTAATCTCTCAAATAAGTACATATATTGATATTGAATATGTACTGATAATAAATCTGTACCTTTGATATGAGAGGCATATGGGAACTAGAAGCCGGAAGCATATAGGAGGTAAAAATTATATAAATACCAATAAAAGTAGAAGGTAACTGAGTCGTAGTCGTCGATGAGCATCAGAATCTTCCAAAACACGAACATCATGAAAAAGAATCACTAATTTCAATTCAATGAGTTGATTTTTGCTATGAGACTGTAAAACTACCAGCTGTCGCCTAATTTTGTCACTTCCATGCTTTCTTCATATACTAAAAGAAAAAATGTGCTATATGTGAAAAATGTGTAAAGATACTGGGTATAATTTCATGTTGATTCGGAATCTTGAATTAAGTATCAAAAATCAGACCGAGAGGAAAAAGAAGGTTGATTGAATGATAAAAATTGTTTTATTCAATTTATTTATAACTAAAAAGTTATAATTACGATCAAATTCATAAACTTTACATATTATATGATTAATGAACACTAGATCATCGATACATCGGTATCTCAGTTCATCTAATTCGCTGTATTAGAATGTTTAAAAATATGTTATCTCGAAATTTCAACCACATCTGAGTGAGCCTTCTAGTGTGATCACGTAGAGCAACTGTAGTAATTGAACGGTAAAAAAAAAATCGTCTGACTCAAAACGAAGTCACTTAGAATTAAACTATTAAATTTAAATACAATTTATCAATTATGTGGTATTATTCATTATTCATAAAACTACGTACATTTCCACTTATATCTACTCATTGTGAATTACTAAACGATATATGTAACTCTGCAATTATTCCACCTACGAGTGAAATAATTCTTGCATTTTAGCAAAAAAAAAAAAAAAATTCCAAGATATTGTTAAATATCTTGATGTTTAGATGGCGCAATTATTCACCGATTCATTCATTCCATGCATGAAAATATACGTAAATTTGTATCATTATAACTAGACGTACAGAAACTAATTAGAACAATAGCTTAATTACGTATGTATTGCTCGAAATACTAATAAGTATATCCATGTAACGTTACAATGTACCATATATGAAATACTTCATATGATATGGTGTAATAATAATAATAATTATTATGAATTAAAAATTAATAATGACTAGGATAGTACACGTGACCTACATTGAAACCAAAGACAGACGAATGAATAAAAGTCAGAAATGAAATTGTCGTTCTTCGGCATACAAAAATTTTATCAAATTTTATCTCTTCTCTTTGATACTCTATTTTCTAACGTTTACTCTGTAAATTTCATTAGATTTGGATTATTAACTTCTTTCTTTGAATAATTTCGGCTTTTTGAATTTCTGCAATTTTGGACTCGTTTTGAAAAAAATCGGAATTTAAATCCATCGGCGTATTTACGATTCCGAATTTCGAACTCGCCCCTTTTCTTTGATGTACTCAAGTTTGTAATCGGCTGACGTAGACGCTGTAAGGATTGGGTTGAACGTATGGGACCGAATCATCGGACCCCACAAGTTCAGTTTCTGGTTTTTGACAAGCCATTGCACCACATCGATTTTTGCAGCATTTACGAACACCCGGGCAATCTCCGTCGGTCGAACAAGTCGCGCTGCAGACCCATCTTCCGGTTGGAATCGCTGGACAGAAACCGGCCTTCACTGCGAAACAAAAATTCAATATTATAGTCGCGGGTAACAGGCATCAGTGTCGATTAAGACCACGAAGTCAGTACATCAAAAACTGCGATAAAAAAAAAGAAAAGAAATTAATATAGAGGAAATGTATCAAAATAGTGTGGAACTTTTTTTTTACAATTTTCATTATATATGTAATAAGAACATCGATAATGGAAACAAAGATTCATTACATAATTACTTACGATTTTGAGTTTGAAAGGAAAATACATTTTAAACTACGATCAAAAATTGTTTTCCGCACGCCGTGCGTAAAATTCGATTTTACACACGCTTATCGGACTTTACGTGCGTTTGTGATGAAAAATTTTGTATTTCTTTTTTTTGTCTGTTGTTTTTTCATCTATGAATGCAAATATCATCAATCAAAGTGACATGCATTTTGTCCATAATTTTTTCGATTCAAAGAGAAAAGTTTATTCGATTTTGACTAACCTGCCGCTAGACTAGGTCTCCGCATGGTGACTGGTCTCGAACAAGCTGTCCCGCCGCAAGCGGTACGACAGCATTTTCCATTTCCTTGGCATTCTCGGTCCGCGGTACAAGTTTGTACGCATATTTGTACCGGAAGTGCGGGTGCGCAGGAGCCTGGTTTTTCCGCGTAATAGTTGTAGTTGTAGTTGTAGTTGTAGTTGGGGTTGTCGTAACCGTTTTGTGCGGTTGTCGTCGAGATTGTTACGAAAATAACCACAATTGTTAAGATTGTGGCCACCAGCAACTTATTATCGTACCCTGCCATGGTTTATTCTTGGTTTATAGATTTCTCACTTCCTGCCCAGTCACTTCCCGCACGCTTCCGGTGCAATGCGACCTCTGAAATTCACGTTCATTATTAGAGACGTTGAAAAGAATATGTCAGAAGGAGAAAATACGTAGTAAATTTAATAATTGCCCTCTACTGGAAACTTCGGTGTGATCAATCATATAATGTTATCGTATCACACATCATGTCATTTATCTTGTCATTTTGAACAAATACATGAAAAAAAATCACAAAATGAATCATGCAGGCACGAATCACCGTATTTAATGTATCAAAAATCATATGATCAACCATATAATTTATCACGTGATTCGTTTCATACTATATCTGACGAGTCACGCCTATACGATTTATTATGTGATTTTTTAAACATATTAATTCTTCGAAATCACAAGATAAATCATTCGATAAATGAAGTGACGATATCGTTCATAACATCATATGATTCATCACATCAACATTTTCGGTTGGGCCGTATCCAAAATCAATATTGATATTTGTTTTTTGGGTGTGAACAAAGAAAAAATTCGTTTGACCCGGTTACTGTGGTTAATGAATAGATTACTTGGAAATACAAGATCAAGTATAATATTCACTAGAGTCAAGTAAATATTACTCGATCTTAGTAAAATATTTACATGGCAATATGCAAGTATAACCGATTTCTTGAGTCAAACAATTTTTTTTCCCGTGTAGGTTAGTAACTAGAATTCAAAAATCAAGTTTTTTCTTCCTGTATAAGCATGAGCTCTGGAATATATTCTTATTAATTGTCATGTATCTACAGGCTATTAAAATCAATATTGATGATGATTAATTTACTTTTTTTCAGGAATGCTTTCTTCGATACGAGAAAATTACGCGTAAAAGACAAGGGGAAAAAAGGATTTAGTGCACTATGGTCATTTTCGTGGTTACAGACAAACAATCAATAAAGATTTACTGCAATTATTTGCAAATTGCAAACTTTAGGTATAATTAGGCTATTTAAATATCGCTAATTTACACAAGACTCATCAAATTATTAAATATGATAATATAAGGAATCTCATTGCTAAATTAGAATAGATATATTTTGACGGTTGATTAACCTACCAGTAAATAATTTTGGCGATTATAAATTCGAAACTCCCGCTTTTTTTCATTTCTCGAAAATTAAACTACATTCATTTGAATCTATGAGTTCGCTGAATTTCGTGATTCCAATAATTCTTCTAACAATGAAAGCAAAATTGATTGGAACAGTGAAAAAAAAAGGAATGACATGACATGACATTTTGTCAATTTTTCAAAGTGCTTCTACGTTCAATTAGGACAGTTTAAAACTTACGAAATAGTACTTTTCGAGAATTTGAATTATCATTTCAATAACCCCCTCAAATATTAATTATTATTATTCACCCCAAAAGCTCGAGTGTGGAGTGCTTCATTATTCATAGAAACAATTCAGATCCTGCCTCAACGGTTCTAACATAATTACAACAAGCAAATTTCCACAATCATGTAAATCACAGTCCCGAACGTATACATGCAATCAATTTGTATATAAAATGTAAACTAATCATCTCGCCAATATTTATCCGGTGAATTAATTCCGAAGGAATAAATACTATCGCGTTAAAACTCGACTCGTGTTTCAACAAATATTCGGATAGTCAATAACTGGTTTTTCTAATCTGCCTATTACACTGCCAGTTGCGTAATACAGGCATTCCATAAATTAATTTGCATCCTCCTGATGCAGCAGTTTCACGTAATTCATCATCGTTCCGAGTCTCTCAGACTAACTTCGTGATCAACTATAAAAAACTGTTATTCATACTTCTCTGGATAATGATTAATTGAAATTAGAAGGTAAATGACGATAAATCGGAGCTCGATTGTCTCTGATCAGAGTAAATCGAAAAAATTAAGTGAATCCCCCCAGTACTTATGTAATAAATTAATTTGCATTCTCTTGATGCAGCAGTTTCACAAAATTTATTATTGTTCCAAGTCTCTCAATTGAATCATTGCTAATTTTATGATCGAGTATCGAAAACTGTGTGTATAATTTATATTGAGTGATGGACTTACCTGATTTTTTTTTCTTTCTTATATACCGAAGCAGCGTGATCGAAGAGTGTGTAACCCGGAGAACCTCTAGACTATTATTGGCGTTGAGAACAGGACGACCTTCCGTTTATATAGAGTCTCCGAGTCTTTATTTATTGGTCAAATCCCCTACTTTGACCGTGTGGTCGTTGACGATAAACCTTGTCGATGTCACAACTCAGAGTCGTGGCTGCTGCAGGATGGAGAACCACAATAGCCCAGGCAATTATGACTTCGAATTGCGATAAAACGTCGCCAGAAAGGAAGGACGTGGTTTTCGGAAACTGATGAAGGTTTTCCAAGTACTTATTTACCGTATCTGGGCCACACTGCGAGATTATTTATTCCTCGCCATTAATTTCTTCTCTCGACGAGCCGTTGATCATTTGATTCATTTAATATACTCACTTTTCAAGGATACGTCGACGTCTGAAGCAATTAGATGACCCATTAGATCCACTTCGAAGAATTTTTAAGTTTCTTGATAAAATCTGGTTATTTATCTACCATAAACGATGTTTCTGTTCTTCGGTTTTTCCCATCAAACAATCAGTCCGTGAATGAAAAATTTCAAGGTCCAGACGCTAGACGGGATGAGTAGAATCATCACCTCCATCATTTTGCAAATTATGCAATAGGAAATTTTGTGTTGCAGAAAATCTTCTTCACATTTTCTCAGACACTTCTTCGATCTATAATTCAAGCTGAAGAAAAAAAACGTGTGACGAATCTTAATAATTTCATTACGTCAATTTATCTAACGATTTTTTAGACAGATATAATAGAAATAGATATTAATATTTGTTGATTTATATAATAAATAAAAATTCGATTAAATTAATGACCTGAATTGGGGAGTATAATTTTTTATAAAACTGTTCCGTCCGATTTTCAGCGATTTCAAGTCGCAGGTCAAGGTCAAGGATTCAGGAGATCCTCGTTGGTAGAAATACCTCAAAATCCAAACATGAATGAATCATTTCTATTTCGTGTAATGGTTATTTGACGTCAAGAAGAGTTACTGGTAATTCTCTTCATTCATGAATCTCGTTAAAATACATAATCGATGACTAATCCGTTCTCCATATACTGCGAATACAAATTAGAAGCTGGGTAAATCTATTCGGTTATTTAAGCACGTGGAGAACGAAGCAACCTTGACATTCAAATCGTACGTAATTTTGTATCACAGGAAAAAAAAATGAGAATAATTTTTTTTTCGTATAATATATTTTTATTTTTAAATTCACTTGTTATAATATATAAATATAAATCGTTGCTAGAATAATAGTTGATGGGAGTACAGCGATAAAATAATTAATAGTTGTAAAACTTTCTTTTTTTTTGTATTTTTTTCTTGTTGTCTTGAAATAAAAAATAGCTACAATTATATAATATATTATATTAGGTATAAATGCATCGTTTGGTACTACTATTTATTATAAATATTACATTATATAGGCACGAATATCATTACCTAATAATTGTTACTCTATATTTTATAATGTATGTACTTGACAGCTGTGAATATTGTCTCAATTAATTTCTGTGTCTACAATAGTAATAATAATAATGATAATAATAATAAAATAGAACTTATGTTTTAAACATGCATTCGAATCAAATGAATAATAGAAGATAGTAATTATAGTATTTTATAACAATTATTCGTCATTCTTAACGTTAGGCACATTGGCTTGCGGCGAAACAAGGTGTGACAGCTATTGTTCCAAAGGTACTAATAAAAATACATTATTTTACAAAGACAAAAAAAAAAAACACACAAGTTTATAGTATTAATTATCAGTGCGATTATAGGGCAGCGAAATTTGTCTTCTAATTTGCAGAATAGAAAAATAAAAAAATAAGTTGAAATATTATTTTATTTTAATAATTGTTCATATTAATATCTAAGATTATATTATATGCATATCTATATAAGTAGATAAAAATAATAAGTCGCATAGTTTATACAAGTTTTTTTTTAATAGTAGTTTCAAAATACTTAGTTGCATTACGATTAAAATGTTATTTAATTTTGTTATTTACAATATTATATTTGGCAATATATAACAAATTTATCTATGCCAAGAGTCAAAGGGTTTGATTTGGTGCTCACTAGCATTGTATTTTTTATTTATTTTTTTGATTATTTAATTTGGAACATTTGAGTCCAAAGAGTTTTGTAATATACAGTCTATAAATTTTAATAATCGCTAAACGATAATTTCTTACATAAAAAAAAACCTCACCAGTGACGCAGCCACAAAAAAAATCACCATTAAATTACAAATCGAATGAAATCCAAACCGAATAAGGCGTTACTATGAAACTCAGCTCGTCGATTCATGATTTTTTTTGTCTGTTTTGTCATATGATTTGCAATGTTATTGCCAATTGATAATTTCAACGAAACTTAGTCTCAGGTGTCTAATGAGCTTTGACACGATAATTAAATGCTTTCCTTTACAGTCTCAATTAATGTGGTTGGAATAGTTGAATACTCTTTTATAATTAGTTTCTTGGATATAAATTACGCCACTGATATCGAATATCCTTATAGAATAAAAATCGGATAATATTTTAATTATACTATATTGGCTCGTTGCCAATTGCGAGGTGAGGAAAAATCTAGAAATAACTGATAAATTGAGTGAATCATTAATATCAATTTTTTGTCCTCGAATAAAATTGTGTCACATAATTTTTTATTTTTTTTTTTTTGTATTTAGTATCAGAATTCTGGATTTTTTTATTAATTATTTTATCATTTTCCATAAACTTGGATGTTAGCAAATAGTACCAGAAGCTTCGAGACTTACAATTAGAGACTCGTAGAAGTCTTAATTTTTTTTCATCCTTCACGTCTCACTTTGCGATTAGAGAAATACCGCAGTTCCGGTGAGATTTGAATTAATTAATACGTTTTTCTCGCTAATTATGAATTATACTTAAGACTACACAATCATATCATTATCGAAGTTTATCAAGTAGGAAGTTGGTAGGTTTATCATGGAGTTAACGAACGTATGAAAAGCGTTTAACCATAGAATTATGTAATTAATTTGTTAAGTATGAAAGAATTCATAATTCAAAGAGGAAAGATAAAAAATCGACGATATTTAATGCAAGATCCGATATTTTAGTGTTTAAATATTTTTTGCTTCTTAAATTTTTCAACGATATCTAGAACCCTATTATTATTATTCCATCTACATAAATAATTTCAATTATTCATAATTAATATTATATTTACATGGTGATCAGATGCCTTCACAAATCTTCTTTTATTTTTCTTTTTTTTGGTTCTCCTTTTATTCTTACTTCTTAACACTGAAAAAAAAAAATTATTATTTAGTAATTGAATCTTTCCGGGATAAAATCTCATCAATTAGAATTAATTCTATATCAGAGTTTAGAAGTGGATTAATAGTTATTTTTAGGTATTCATTGATTCCTCAATCTGTGCAGTTGTAATCAAATTCACAGAAGTTGCAGATTTCCCTATTTGGTCGCGAGACAAAAAAAAATAAAAATATACCTGCATGATAAATGGTTAGCCTGCAGGCAATGAGACGACAAATTTGTTCAAGTCAAGTGCAATTGCGTTGAATCAGTGGCAATACTGCATTCACCAAATATGGGTCAATGATTCACATATGTGAACCAAAACGAGTTAAAACGACGTGGGGCGTTCTTGAGCGAGAATTTAATTATAAAGTCTGTCATGTTCCATATTTTTAATTTATTTTTTTTTATGGAAAGAAGTGATCCATGGAATTTAAAAAAGAAAATGAAAGAAAAAAACGCACGAGTGAAGAACAGCGATTGATTCCAAAATGAAAAATGGGACCAAATAAAAATTGATGGAAAAAAATTTGAAATTAAATTTGTCTCACGTTTAAAAATATCAGGTAGTAAATCTAGTTTCCTATATTCTTCTCCAACTATTCAAATTTCAATGATCTGTTCAATTATTCTACGCAGAATTTTGTAGAATTTTGAAAAATTGTACAATTTTTTAATTTCATTTATTTTTTCGTATAGAAAGTGGAAAACTGTTGTTTCGAAAAATCTACTTAGTGTTTCATTTTTATTTGTGTCTATTTAAACTAATTATTCTTAAAAACTCACAATCAACAAATAACCAATTTGTATGTTTGATTAATTGAACAGAAAAAAAGTGGTTTCAACTAACGTAAATCATGATGACTAATTGATTAGATTTTCTAAACCACACAAATTATTTCTACAGCGTGTGCAGCTATATAAATTCATTTTAATTTGCAGAATTCAAGAATAAAAAAATTATCTGTTCAATATTAAACGCTATTCAAGCTCATTTGAGAAACGAAAACATGGAAATCTTGTATATCAATGAGAATTTGGACAGATTTGGACGGATTGCATGAGATTACCATATAAATTTTTGACAATTCGAAATTTCCAGGACAATCAGTCTCGATATCGAAACGTTAAAACGATCAGCAAAAAAGTTAAACGTCTTCAGTAATATATTTTTTTTCTTTGAAGCACGAAAGAAAATCTCCTGTGGACCGATTTCTTTTCAAAATGAACAAGGTAACAGTTTTACTCTAGTTATCAAGAAAATTACCGTATGGAAATATAAGAACGATATTTTATTTCAGAAAATGACGAACATCCGGTATAATTTTTATCAGATCAAAGATTGCTCTGCGTATTCTGAAAAAGCCTCTTTATCGAACAATTTGATACCTGAAAAAAACTGGAATCGCTCCACCGGTTGATTTCATTTCGTACACCATGTGGAAAAGAAAAGATTGTTTCTTAAATCGCGTGAAAACCTTTATAAAGTATGGAAAATGGAAAATGACTTGGGGCAATTTTCACTTTCATTCAATTTCAAGATTTCAATACCTCCCTAATCACGAAGAACAATTCTATAGCTACTTCGATTTTTCTCATTTGAAACTCGAGAAAAAAAAAAAATGGCCAAAATCGAAATCTCTCAAAAGAGATGAAAATTGTTTCAACTCACGTCTTATTTCGTGGGGGAACAGGAGGAGCTGGTAATTTTTTTCCCTGACGTGACAAGCAGGGTGGAGTAGCGACCCCGACGTTGACGTATTCTGGTAGATCGGTGGTGTCGATGGTTTCATTATCAGCTGAAATGGCGCCGGTTATAACGTCGGATTCAATGTATTCGGCGGAGGTGGGTCGCTGCGGATCTTCTTCCGGGGTTTCATTCTGACCGGAAATCGAAGACGCTCTTGAAGATACTCGTTTCCGTGTAGTGCATAATTCGGCAAGTACAGAGTTCATCATATATTCCTTAGGGATGCACATTCCTGGAGGAGGCGCCTCCGGGTTACCGTAATTCGTGTCGTCGTTTAATACACTATCCCCATCCGGGTCCCCCGGGATTAATTCCAGATATTCGGGCTGCTCGCTTGGAGAATTCGGGGTTTGAGGCTCTTTCGCTGATCCATCAGCTCTAAATGCTGGAAGTAAAAGCAGTAATGGATGTTTATAACGTCTATTTAGGGTAGAATAGTGAATTTAGTAAAAATGTCAACAAGTAATAAAAATGCGTTGTTCAAATAAAGAAATAATTAACATTATTGTTATGAGTATCGCTGCAGTTATGAGATAGTCAACGAAAATAATATTTTTGGTTCTATAATAATCCTTAAAAATATTAGTCATGACGATTCTGATGACGAATCAACGAACTTTTAGTTCTTGGTAATGAAGATTTAGTTTCCAAGTAGATTACTATAAGAGAAATTGATAATTCTGGTTCCAAAATCATGTTGGATTTTTCGATCATACTTTATGCACCTTGATTTACAAGATAATGGGAATCGTTTTTTTTTTTTTATTTCCAATTTTGATTATGACGAAGAAAATAATGAATTTATGTTTTTTCTGTTTTCAAAATTGCACAAACATTAAAGACGACACAACAGATAAAAAATTACAAACACCCAATTTTCCCCAATATTCCCAATATTCCCAATATTCCCAATTTCATCTGAAATGACCAGAAACCTCTTTTCTTATTTTTCAATATAATGGTTTCGGTGAATGATTTTGTTGCCAAAAAAAAAGACTTACTCAAAATGCCAATTTTTATTCATAATAATCTTTTGTACGATAAAATTATGACTTACAGTGAATTGGTAGCCCGGACGGAGGGCAAGTTATGTAGTAAGTGTCCTCCTCCGGTTTTGGAGCTGGTTTAGGAGGTCTTCGAGTCAAACTATTTGTATTATTAGCCATCGGGGTATGACGAACCGGAGAATATCTAGCCAGATAAGGTCGCGGTGCCGGAGGAACTTCGTAGTACAATGTATCCTCTTTGTCCGTGCTCGCACGCTGTAATAACAAACAAAATTAGAATCGCTCTTCATCTCACCTAGAGTCTCTCGTCAACTCTCTTCTCTTCTCTTCGCCATTCACTCACCTTCCGGTCCTCTGGGTCTGAGTGGGTTCCGCTATCTCCAAGACTTGTTCCGCTACATTCGCTCACCATGCTCATACGTCCGGACGAAGACGAGCCTGAAAGAGACAAAAGAATGGGGACTGTTACTCCGTTATTCTCTGAGGCCAAACAAGTTTCCTAATCATCTATTCTATCATCTTAAAGATCTTTTAGGGGAGATTTGGGTGAAATTTTGGGCAAAAATAGGTTTTTGAATTCTTACAATATTAAAAGAAGGTGTACAAAAAAATCATTCCAGCAGACTTAGTATAGACTGTGTAAAAAATGTTCAGCCTCCTGTGACAAAAGTGTACACGCAAGGAATTTGCGGCAGCGGTGGGTGAAATCTTCTTCGCAAGATTCCTTGCGCTCACAATTTCATCGCCGGAGGCTTAAATTTTCTTTCGCAGTCTATACTATCATTATTGAAAAAATGCTGCAAGGGTTTTCTTATACGACTTCCAATAGTGGTTTTTATAACGTCACCGAAGTCTCCCCTCAAGATTGTCTCAGATTTTCGTACTCACTCGACACGCTGTGGAGACTCAGACTACTGACTGGCCGATGGGAAGTGGCGACATCGATTTTATTAGACATCGGTGGTTCCTCGGAGGAGTGTGACGCCTCTTTCGAATCTGAAAATAAAGATTTGCCTTCGATTTAGAGACTTTCAAGAGTCGAGCTTATCCTTCGATGTTGAGAAAAGTCGGAAAGTCGGAAAGTCGAAAGTCGAGTCCTCACCTTTTTTTCCTTTGCTAAAGAATTTCCTGACTCTGTCGAAGGGAGTGGGTCTCTTCATATCTTCCTTCATGAGTTTCTGTATCCTCTCATACTCGTCTCTCATAGCCATGAGCTGTCTCTGTTTGTCCTTCAGGTTCTGCTGTACATCGTTACGAGTCTTCCACGTCTCGACGAGCTTTTCAACCTCAGAAATGGTGAATACGTTGTTTTTGAAGTCGTGGATGATCTCAAGAAGCTCGTCCTGTGGTCCTGCGTACTCCTTCGACTTAACGGGGTTCACTTTGATCATCGGAACGACCGGAACCGGCGTGGATTCCTCTCGGTTATGCTCCGCGACGATTCCCCTATCGCCTCGTCCCAAACTCCCCGTCATTCCAGAGGCTGCTCGAGAAGGTGTCGGCGTCCCGGGTGTCTTTAGCGGGGCTGGATGCATCTCCATGTAACCCTGAAGAGGAAGGTCCAGACTCCCCAAGGTCTGCGTGCACGAGGGTAGAATCTGCACCGGCGTTGGGGTCGGAGCTATCGCGTAGTCCCCCATGTCGGGATCAGCCACGGCACTCGATGAAGGTAGAAGAGCGGAAGGCACTGGTCTCGCTGTCGGAGGAACCATGTAAACGTCACTCAATTGTTTCGGCATGCTGTATTCATCCTCGTTCTCTAGAATCGGGGTCCGGTTTCCTGGGGAAATTTTCAGATCATAAGCCGCAGTACGAGGATGTTAATTTTTTATGATCAAGTTCATGTATCGATGCGTGCGATCATGGATGGACTTTTTTGAAGAACATCGTCGAAGAAGCGGAAAGAGTATGTTACTGATAAAATGTCTAATTGTAAGTAGAGAAAAGCGTTAATCAATTTGAATAATTACCTGGTGTTGGTGTGGATGTGGATTCGCTCATGACTTTGAGGTAAGTGTACATGTTAGTGAACTCGTTCATTTGCTGCGAGGTGGTAGAATATGAAGCGGATGAAGATATATGGTACGATGTCCAAGACATGCAATGAACAACAAGGAATATAAGGTATTTATTCATTAGTGCTCTTAAGCCAGCTCAGTTTTGAGATACATATTCAAATTCTATGTTTATTCTAATTTTTGTTTTTTCCCTGCACCAAACGAAATATTCTGCAATGAATAATTTTTATCGATCAACGAATTGAGGAAAGGTTCTCACCATGTAGCCGCGAAGGCAGTGAGCCAGTTTAGCGTGGCCACCTTGCTCCGCCAGGTCGGCAGGCGTCAGCTCCGCCACGTTCTTCAAATCACAGGCTAAATCGCCTCCGGGACACTCCAATAATTGCCACGCCAATTTTTCTAGACCAAAACGTGCAGCGAAGTGGAGAAGCGTCGGACTCTCTTCGGGACCTTGAGGAAATGACGATAATTCGATTAGAAAATTTTATATTCGGCAAAGAACGGTGATACGAATGAGGAAAGATCGATCGGTGGTACATCTTACCGACAATACGTCCTGACAATCACACAAGTTTTGATTTCGATCAGACATGTGTGAGTGGGAATATAAACAGAGATTTCATAGCGTTTCTTTTTCATAAATCAAGTATCAACCATAATACTTACTCGTGTAGTTCCTGTTAGCCGGCGCCGATCCAGACGGTGCCGATAGAAGATTGAAGTGCGGGGGTAGATTGCGCTGGAAGGCATGGACCATCCAATTGTCCAGCTGTTCCCTATCCCCACAATTGAAGCCTAGGGTCTGTGAATAATGAACTTTATTGTAAACTATGAACGTCGGTTAGATTTAGATTTATTAATTTCCATGGGGAAGAGCCCCCTAGGACGAAGGGAAGAGGTACATCCACAGCTTACGTGTAATGATAAGAAAATTGGAAATTATAATACAGGGTAATGATGACTTAATTATAATGACAACACAGATGAACAATGGAATTTGGAAAATAATAATAACAATGAGACTGAGCAAAGGTGACAATACTGTTACAATTAAAGAAGTACTCCATAGGTTGTTTAACAAAAATTAACCGAAAACAATTATTTGTTTTTGAATTCTCTACAAAAAAAAGTCCAATCCAATATTTGTTTAATTAATTTTCGAATAATTGTGGTACTGTGTGTCTTGGAAAATCGGTTTCGACCCTCTGCAATGAAATCCAGTCTCTTCGCAGTGACTTTGCAGTGTTTTTGCTACAGGATGAACCCAATGACCCAAAGGTTGAAATTGATGTTCAAGCCACATACCACCACAATTGTCAGATTACTCGCACATGGTGACCACTTTAAAAGGTTTTAAAAAATCCTTGACATTTTCTCTGGCTAAAATTCGAACGAATTAGTGGTTACTCAAGACTGTAATGAATAATGCCGCCTGCATCAATGGTGAAAGAAAATTATTTTTGAGAATACTTTTTCATTTATAATTTATACAAATTTTGCTATTGATTAAGATTTCCGCGCGAGGAAGAAGAAAAATTGGCTGGGGGCCTTTCTTGTTTTGTATCACTATAAAATTGCTTGACTCTTCCCTGACCATTTTTCAGATTCCTTGACTTTTCCCTGACGTCCCGGTTTTTACTGACCACTGGCCACCATGATTGCACTCATTTTGAATTGGACTTTCTTTTTCAGTTAATACAGCAACAAAAGATCGACTTTTTCGAAAACAAGCGTCACGAGTGACAAAAAAACCTACTTCAAAACCAAACTACTTGACCGATTTTGATGAAATTTATATGGGACCAATCTGAAAGTTACCCTTTCGAATAAAAAAAGAATTTTCCAAATCGGTTGATAAATGACGGAGTTATGAGGTAACAAACATAAAAAAAAAAAAAAAATACAACCGAATTGAGAACCTCCTCCTTTTTTGAAGTCGGTTAAAAAAGTATCTGGAGTCTCTTCTTCATGTACCGTTTTTACAAATAATGAAATGTGGCCTGTGGGGGATATTCTTCATACCTGACACATGAATTCCAAGGGGTTGTCGTTCGCCCTCAGAATCTGATCCAACTCTCTTAGGCGGCTCTCGCACTTGACCTGCCTGACACCTAGGGGTTCACCGTTTTTCGAAATCCGAACACCAACCAGCATCGATACCTCGAGACACCTGTCAGGTATAGAGAATTGCAGGGTGTAGGGGTTCCGTCTTTTGACGTGAGCCACTTCTAGCGCTTCTCCACACCTGTCGACCACCACGGTCACCGCGTCCTCGGGCTGAAGAGGGTTGTTCAGTAACGCGATCACCCTGCTTTGACCCTGAAACGCGACATGAAAATGCGGTCAGGTCGAGTCCTCGAAATCAATTTCTTCCTTAGATCGTCGAACCAACCATTTTGACCTTCTTCGGCAAGACGGAGAAGGACGTGGGGTCGACCTTAAGGGTCTGGAGGGTCGAGTTCTTGAGGATCCCAACCGCGGCTCGCATCAGATCCCCGACGAATTTCTCGTCGTTATCTTTGACGAAGAACTTTCGCCACTGATTGTACGACACCATAGCTGCTCTGTGACTCTCTGTGACCTGAATATCCTCCACTCCCAGCATCATGGCCAGGACCTTCTCCGAGGCGAGTTGCCTCGAGAGGCTAGCTGCTTGGGCCGGCTTGATGCTCACGTACTCCAGGAGGCTGGGACATACGACGATAATGTGAAGACGAGCTGCGCCTATTTTTTCCTCGTCTTCCTGCGTCCTGGTTTCTTCGACGATCGTCTGACTCACCCTGTGAGAAAACGTTCGATCTTATTTTGTGTAAAATGACGAGAATTTTGAAAAATTCTTTCACGCCAAACGAGGCGTGAGTCGAACGTGGTCTCTCCGCACCCCTCGCAGAGGAGATTCACTTCATTCATGTAGCGCGAATTCATTCATATGTACCCTTCTAAAAATATGCGGAGAGTCCGCGTCGTTCGGTTGGTCGGGCGTGCGGAAAATTCTTTCGAGTTAACCGGCTCCGCGTTCGTGCCAAGCGTAGGAATTGCGTGCCAAGTATAAAAGATAAAATAAACCCCGACTTGCATAGCTCTAACGTCTTAATGCCCTCCTGGAACTCGGAACGCACGTACTACGTCTTGATTAAGAATCAAACATCCACAATCAACCATCCTCATGGATTAACTCAAAATTTATCTTCTCCAGACTCACGACTGCAAAAAGTCACAAGCTACGCCCTTCATCTTCGTCATATAATTGTGAAAAACTGAATACATGAGTCTATTGTGACGTCAGTGTATTTCAAGTTTTTTACTTACTTGAAGGGTGGACGCCCCTGTTGTTTGCTTATGTGCTCGAAGGCCGAGACAAGGTAGTTGACCCATTGCATCGAAACTTCGCTCTCTCTGCTCGAGATAAGGACAACATCGTCCGAATTTGTGTCCGGGACGAAGGGGGTCGTCGGCGCCGTTCTCGTGCCTGTAAATAAAAACGAAATATTTCAAGTTAATTAAATTATTGGTGGCATAATGAGCGAAAATATTCACATTGTGATTTTCTACGATAGATAAAGAAGCTCGGGATCACGCGTTGATTAATCAAACTCGTAACATTTTACGAATCATAATCGATCAACGACTGTATGGAATACTTAAGCTGTCGATAACGGTTGAGCAATAAAGGATAAACAATAAAGTTGCGTAGGGTATAAATAATTAATAATAGAGTTTGATTTAAAACGGACGTAAGCTCGCACGCGGCTAAGACGTCAGCGAGTTTTACTTCCGGTCCTTAGTTGTCCACGGCACGTCCATAAGTGCAGCGCTATAGAGCCAGCGGTTCTTCAGTAGATATGTACTTATATTCTATGTTCCCTTTGGTCGATTCGTAGAGAAATGGAACAAAGTGTGCATCCGGATTGGATAAAATATACGATTCTCTGTTACAGCCAGCGGAGAATAAGCTACGTGATTAATCAGCTTCCCTTTCTTGACCTGATCGACCCGATGATAAATCGTCGAGATCGTGAAAATAATTAATCATCGGATTTAAGATTCGTACAAATTATTTTATTTATAATTATTAAACGCGGGAAAATACATTTCCGGTGTTTTTAACCGCGGAGCGAATAACCCATTAGCCCAACTCCTCTGCGCGAGTAATGGCTCTTTACATTTTTTACTCAGTGGAGGAGGGGTTCAACGGAGCTGGTGTCATGTTTGCGTGAACGGAGTCAATGACGTTGCTAGTTTTTCACATTTCCACGAAGGTGTATTTGAACCTTTTACTTTTTATGTCACGCTAATTCTATCCGTGGCATTGGCCAAAGTCGGTCAACGACTAATTATTAAAACGTGTGGTATAATTAACCCGAGTTTAATAACGCGAAAAAAAAATCGTATCACGCAACCCGCGAGGGACTTGGCCAAGATATTTTATGCACTGGGTCAGCAAACGAAAATAAGACTCCGAAACTTTATAATGTTTTTGACTTCTAGGATCTTGTTGGAATATAAAAGTGTCAATCCAGAAGACATTAACTCAGAATTCTAAGTCAGTCGTTTGTAATTCAGAGAAAGGAAACTGCGTATGATCTTGACGTAAGAGATCCAAATTCTCAATATGATCCTATAATTTTATTGATCCTGATCACATTAATGATTTTGGGGATGATTTTGAGATCGTTGAGCATCGATCTTTACGAACGCATCCTGCTTATCGTCCAGACGTCGACGCAAAAACCGATTAATTTTTTTCATCGTTCATTATCTTTCGACTAGTGAACATGCGCTCATCGAATCTTACCCAGAAGCCCTTTGATTCCAGATAGTGGTATTCTTATCAGAATCCGTCGTTCGGATGTTACATCGCTATAATACTCGCATTCTGGTCGTTCCTCGAGTTCGAAGACGTTATTGAATGTGAAATATAAGTTAATCAACGAGGAGTCGCAACTTTTCCATGTTGCACTGATTCACAATCAATGGAATATTGAAGGCAAAGTGGCAAAAAGTAACAGGAAAAGGAACATAAAGAAAAGAGTATCATATCTCTGGTTCTCAAAATTCAATCTAATGGAAACAATTGATGATCTCAAAATGGCAATCTATAATCTAGATCACGATCTTGAAAGTTTGTCTTGATCCACGTCTTCCAAAAATGTGTTGGAAGTTTCATTCGCATACAGGAATCATGAAATCACTTCACATTATAGTACAATTTTATAAAATTGATACACAATTTCGTATTTTTGGGACCAATGTACAGTAATATTGTAAATTCGTTCATAAATTCAGAGAACATGTATACTAATTGTGTAATTTTACAAGACTTTCGTGTAGTTAATGTGTGTGTAGTAAATTCACGATAAATTTTTTACAGTGTATGACGAATTGTGGTTAAGGACAAGGATATCTGTACAGATTGTAGAATACGGATTTCCTGAGGCATGTACACACAACGCCGTTGAATTGACGTCCAGGCATAAAGCGCGTCGACGTAACGTTGAGCCAAGAATTATGGAGGGTTCTCAGTTTCTCCTCCCTGTCTCTAAGTAACCGTGAGTAAACTCTGCTCTGCTAGCATCAGAGTAAATAAACTAAGACAGAGTTTACTTACGGATGGTGCACTGCCCTCTCGTGTGCCTCCTGCACTTTCAACCTATACACTTGCGAGAACCTTTAAACCGTATCATCGTATCGAGATTCGAGAATACAAGCTTTAGGGCTCGAAGGGCTTGAGAGAATTGTAAAATGAATTATCTGGAAGAATTTTTACCCTTCCATAAACTCGGTACCTAAATCGTCGTCATGAATGAATTGAAGACCATTTTTTTTAAATGTTGCAAAAATTTCAAAAAGAAAGTTCAAAAATTTGAGACAGCACGTTTTCATTACACTGAAAAATAATCCTTCTGTTCTCTTGCTCTGATGAAATAAAAAGCAAAATCGCCTTTGAATTATCAGTTTTTTTTTAATCAAAATACTTGATGTAATTTATTAATTTCTTCAAAACGTTATAATTTTCCGGCTGTTTCGGAAATTCGGTCTTTTTATCTGAAGATTTTTTTTTTTGTCAGTCAAAGTAACAAATTTCTCTATTTATTGCTTTCAATGATTCCAAAATCAGGGTAAAATGAGGTAAACACGAATTTTGAAAATAAAAAATAATATTCTTAGCGATTATGCAGTCGTACACGATAATCATTGAACACATTACTCACGCGTCGAGATACCAGATAAGTCTAAGAACGTTGGCCTGTTGCGTCTCTGTAGTCGAGGAGTGAGTCTCGCCATTTTATCCAAATAAAAAGCCCCGTATCGCTAAGACTATGATACCACGAGAGTGAAACATAAAAAGAAAAGAAAAGAAAAGAAAAGAAATTGAAAAAAAAAATTGCAATAGCTTTTGCTTGACGCACTGTCTTGGACCCCGACGTCTACACGACTAACCGCAACCCGGCAGACTTGACTTTGCGATACAAGGGGGTCTAGCAGAGGGAGAGAATAACTCTATTGTCTTTGAAACTCTGTCTCTCTCTTTCTTTCTCTCGGACAGTTCTCAAATTAGGCGATGCCCATATAATTATTAAGTACGTGTCTTGCAAGGGGAATTATCATCCTCCCCCCTCCCCCCCCCCACGTCGCGAACATCAGGAGACGAAAGGCAAAAGGTGCGCCCGCGGACACGCGTAACTCCATTTTCGGAACGGGTTCAACAAAACTTTTTGACAATTCACTTTTTATAGATCCCATAGATTGATTTAACTACTCCAATAAATTTAATGACCGATCGTTTTCTTGTTTTCTTTTTCACTTTTCAAGTTGTGGAACTTTTTTTCATTCCGTCATCCCCTGATCGTAGGTATTTATTGTTGAAATTCTCAATTTTATTTTCTTCTTCACACTCAAGACCTCACTTTGCATCTGTTTGACATTCTCATCCGCGAGAATCGACCGATGAGAACCGCGCAAGAAGTAGCAACATGATGATGCATGTTTAATAAACAGATTGAATTTCGCGTTAAGAATGGAAATCGTGACGTTCGTGACTCGATAAATCACGTGCTGCAGCAATTCGCTTGCAGAATAACCCGCAGATTTTTCGAGGAACCACACGATGCGGTCTGAGACACTACTTTTTTTTTGTCATCAATAACAACGCTCAACGGAAAGAAAGAGAAACGAAATCGGTGGCTGCACTTTCTTCGATTTTACAAATAACAAAATTTTCAGAAATTATAACGATCCCATTCATTTTATTTAATTTATGTGAAAGAAGAAGACAAACATGATTTTGTCGAGACTTAACAAATGTCAATTCCAAAAATTATAAAAATTGACAAGGTACTTTTTTTAGCCTTCCTACACTGAAATTTCAAAGACTTGAATATGGGGGATTCCACGTCAAATCGACCGAAAAAACGGGATTTTTTCCCTGACCCCTTTCGATCTTCTTGTCCTTTTGCACAGTCGAACTACATGTTGAAAGGATGAACTGTGATTTTTTTCAGATTTTTTTGACTCATCATTCTATCACGAAAAATAATCGAATAAATTTATTTTCAATTTTTTTTTATTTTTCACGCCTACATAGCTCAAAACGTCAACAATGTATGAAAAAAGTTCCAATACCAAAATTTTGAGGCTTTTTGTGAACTTTTCGAGAGTATTTTCATCAGATTTTTAATACCCCGTTCAAGTGTAGTTTTAATACAAAATGAGTGGAAATCATTCATAACTCAAAAGTGCCCTGATCGAATTGGCTGAAATTTATGCACAGCCCGTCTTTCACAATGCCAAAGGTTGTCTTAAAATTTCAAAGTGGGCCGAGCAGTGATTCAAAAGATACATCAACAAATATTCGCACAGTGGCAAGAATTCGGCGATTATGAGGTCGCAAAAAAAGTTTTTTGGCGACGATTCGAAAATTCAACATTAAAATTCATTATTCTTGTCTACCTACTGGTGATCGCCCTTGAATTTTTGAACTGCGGCCGAAAAAACTTTTTGGCGACCTCATAATCGCCGAATTATCGCCACCTTGCGAATATTTGTTGATGTATCTTTTGAACCACTGCTTAGCCCACTTTGAAATTTCCAGACAACCTTTGGCATTGAAAAAGACATGCTGTGTAAAAATTTCAGCCAATTCGATCAGGGCACTTTTTTGTTACTGAAGATTTTCGAAGATTTTTAACCAAAACTACAGTTTCGCGAGGCACAAAAAATTGCAAAAGATTATTTTCAGAAATTTCAAAGAAAGACGTGAAACTTTTGTATGAGAACTTTTTTCATTGCTCATCTGGATTTCAAGCTATGTTGGCTTGAAAAATCAAAAAAACGCTAAAAGCTGATTATTTAACCAGCTGTAGTGAAAAAACACTTGGTCAGAAAAATCTGACAAAATTCACAGTCGATCCTTTCAACGTGTACTTTCACTGTGTAAAAGGGCAAACAGATCGAAAGGGGTCAGGGAAATCAGCCGGTCGATTTGACCTGGAATCCCCCATATATTAATTATGACGAAGCAATTCAATTTCGACGTTAAATTACTTCAAATTTAATCTTCTTCTTTGCTTGCAGTGTTACGTCAGTCCCTCAATCTTGACAATCAAATTGATCTCGGAATAATTTCACACAGTGTGAATTTTATTTGTGAAAATAATATGCGAAGCTTGTCCGCGAGACGGACGTATGAGTTGACTGGCGCCTCTCGGACCTTTGGAGGCAATGAAAGTTCTACGTTATGTTCCGTGGGATGTTTTCTTGTTGAAATTTTTCCTTTTTTATTCACCTCTGTATATTCGTGCCATAAAAGAGTCATAGTTATACTCATTCGGCAGGAATATGGGCTCCCATATCCCATCCCTTTGGTCAGGTTCTCAATTTTCCTGCTTTATTATACGTACACTGGGGTAAAAGCCAGAGGACTGTCATAGTGGTGTCCAGTCCGGGATCGGAAGTTGCATACATTACTCAACGACAAATGAGACATTCCCATACAAACGGCTTTCCAGAAACGACGACCGGGGGTTTTAAGGGGTGGAAAATATTCCATGTAATATTCATGACAACCGGGGTCCGAGGGCGAAAGAAAAAGAAGAAAAATTCAACGTTATCACTCTCTCTCTCTTTCTCCATTATCTCGCTTTTACCTTATTTCCATCTCACTTTATGTTGTCGTCTGACGCCGGCTAGTCGCGCAAACGTCGCGACGACTATACAAAGATTTCATTTCTGATCGCCTCTGCTAAAGGACCCCAGAATAAAATTTCTCGGAAAACCTACCGCCTCTGATACATTCATTTGCTCCCTGAGTAGAAGGTTCCAATTATTTCTCGTTCATTGTTGAAACAAAGAAATTCGGACAGATTTTTCGACTATCTGAAAAACTTTGTTTCTTTGGAATATCACCAAATCTGTGACAAACAAACTTAGACACGTCAGTGAATCTCTAGTTGAGGACTGACTCATCGGTTATTGCATTGGGAAGCCCAGCTGGCGGGACGAGAAGATTAAATGAGTTGTTCGCCGTTGAAAGAAGAGACGTCATGGAAGAAAGAGAACAAAAAAAAATTAATTACGGTTCGCGAGAGGGGCTGAAATCGTCTCTGAACATCCCATCGACGTCGGTGTAACAAAGAGTTGTCAATTTTCAAAGCTAATTCTACTCCGATAATTAACAGCTGGAGTCTTGCATGGTTCATCGCTGTCTCCCATGTCTGTGGTTAGATATTCTCGGTGAATATAAAAATACTCTGAGCGATATCGCGTGCCGGAAACACATTGGTTTATCTTTTATCCGCAACTATATCATCAGAACTGTACATGGCAGAATTCTTCGAGCTTATCATCAGGCCTTTTGTCCTCATCGTCAGCCGTCCTCTTGTTTCCTTACCTGATACTGGAGGACACAGTAAAACACGAGGTCTGGAATATCTGACATCGTTTCTTATCGGCATTTTCGATATCTGGTTGGCTCCAGAGGCTTGTGCACTTGAAAAACTGAACTCAATGTCAACACGACCGATGCTACTATACTACTATTCATGAGCGCTAATGTGTTCGGTATCGGAGAACGGAAGCCACTGTAACACTTCGTGCAGAGTTTCTGGCTTCGCGAACATCGTGTAGTTGAAGATGGTCGCTCGTCGAGGGTCAACACAGTCGACCAGTCACCAGACGTTGCGGTGCGTCTTTTGTCGAACTTTCAACCGAACCAGACTTGTTGCTACTGTAAACTAAACGAAACAGAGAACTCAGGGAGTTTGTGCTTGCATCGAAGCGGCGGCTGGCCGCCAACGCATGCGCAGATAATATCCACGTGGTTGACTCACGCCGCTTTAACGAAGAGTCTTCAAGAGAGTTCCTGTGTAGCTGGTCTAGAATCTAGATAGTATTTGTAAAAGGGCCTTCTGTCTCTTCGTAAACGAGATAACCGAGACCCCCTGCACCAAATTACCCGGAGTACAACCGCGGCAATAAAAATCGTACCCGAGGTTACCCAGAGTCTGATAAAAAGACCCCCCTCAAAAATTTTGTCGGAGCAAAAGCCGCACCGCGATGTGAAGAGGGGTCCTTCTATTCGTCAAGAGGGACAAATTCAATGTCTCACTCACCAGCGTCACACACAGAGTCTCGTTGTTCGTGAGACCGCGCAGCGTCTCCTGCAAGAAGCGGGAGCCAATTTCCTCAGCATCACTATACTACAGTATCATTGTTCTGTATTGTACCACGTACGTGAAATGGAGGACGATAATTAGGCAGTAGGTGAAATATGGCGCTGGAAATACACCAGGACGCGAACTAATCCTGAACAAATAGTAAAACTCGATGGTCTACACTGAGAATTGTGTGTTTAGTCAGGGGATGGCTCCTACGGGACAGTTTATCGCCGTAACACGTTATTTCGAACGCTCGATTCGAGACGACAACAGGACTGTCTCTTATCTTCTCTCACAGGCAGAACGTGAATGTGCAGAACTACAGAAAAAATTTCCCATCCACATCCGACTCTCGCTTGAAGTGACAAGATATCAATTATTTCGTGCCATGCACCAAGAGACGCTGGTCCCGAAACTAGGAAGCCTTGGAAATTTTTCCTCCTGATAAGCTGATAACCTTCTTTGTTACTTTTTCCTGTTCGGTTATGACTTTTTCCTGTTTTGTTATCCTTTTGATACGTAGAAGGATTTTTATTTCATGAAATAGTTGCGACGATGCCGAGAATCCGGTCCAAAGCGTGCGTAGCCTCGTTTTCCCCATTATTCATACAGTTAATTATATATTTATATAAAAACCGCGAGGTGTCCTCGAACGGTTTTACGTACGTCAATGACTGTGGCGCGGGCGAGTCGAATAAAAGGAAGGTATTCACGCATTGTAGTAAATTTCACCGTATTGAGCTTCGTCACATCCGACCATATCGTCATCATAGTTGCTGAGAGTGTTAAAAACAAAATCCTCGAATCCACGTTACGTTTTCTCTTCAATCTATCGTTAAATCGTAGAGTCGAGGGGCTGGAGAGGCGTTACTCACTGTAAACCGTTGAGAAACTATTTTAGAAACATGTTTCACAATTTTTTTAACGCGGAATTCACGGTGACTAATATCCAAAGTTGCGTAGAATTAATGTTTCATGCGATTACATCGTGGGGTAAAAACTGAGCAATCACGGATCCGTATTTTAACTCGAGGACGGAATGCGTGAAGGACTGGGACAGTTTTGTTCGAGCCTTGGATGGTCCAAAATGACCCCTGAGGGGCCAAAGCTCGAAGATTGGAGATTGTAGAACGAGATAGAACACGTGTTCGATATTTCCTGGAAATTTCCTATCTCGTTTGTTTGGTATTATCGGAGATATACGTATGATTCATCTCCAGGCTTTACAGCCACTTTATACCACTATGATATTACCGCATCATTATTATACTTTATATACGATCGTTATTCTCACTATAAATTATAGTGCAACAATAAATCTTGTAGAATTAAATCGCAATAAATTGCGGACGAAGATTTCACCAGAGATTATTCATTTATCCTCCTATTAATTACGTCCTCGGAGGGGGCAAGGAAATGGAGCAGAATTATCGAAGCAGGGCTTTGAATAAACGACAAACAAACAAACAAAATAGTAACTTATTTACCGTTCTTTCCTCTCGGGCTATTCTGATGTCAATTTTGATAATTTATAGCTCGTTTTATTTCTATCAAATTTTTTTTCTCTCATTCTTTTATACACAGAGAAACCTATTGTAAGAAACTGAGAAAGAGAGGGGTAATAAAAAATGAAATATAATGATAAAAAAGACCTCCAATTTATTTGTCTGCTTCTAAATTCAAAGCGTCTTTGTGCGTCCGGGTTTAGGGTCAACGAATAATTCTCGCCTTCTGAGTTATACGAGTCTGAAATTCTTATGTAGAGATCGAGTTACGCGGTATTACGCTGTTTCGACCTCGCCTTATCACAGGCAACCGATTTTTCACCGAGCTGAGGAATACGAAATAACGATTTATTGTAATGAAATAATCCGAAAAATATTTTCTAATTCATCCGATTGTGTCGTTACATAGTTGAACCACCGCATATCGTATCCACACTTTGGAAGAGATGAAAGCCTGCCTGCTCTAACAGCGAGTAATGTCGTACATCAATATTATTATACGAGTCATGTGGCCCCCTCTCTAATTGACAGCGATCAATCAGTATAGTAACTGCCTAGTTATGGCAAATTATAATCCCTGACATGACGTTACGACATATCGTATTGCGCGAATATCTCCGCTACAGCCACACGTCACCCCATGACGTGAAAAGTAGACGATTTTTATTCCACACATCTGGGAGAAAAGTTTGACTTTTTAACGAGGCAGGTCAGGTGATTTTTTTTTATTTCACAAAGAGTTTTCATCTCCGAAATCTCTTTGGATTATTTTGCTGAAGAAGTGATTGGAAGTTGTCAGCATTATCAACGAAAGTAATTCAAAGTCAGAAGTTGCTTTTCGTCACTCGGATTGGCGTCCTGTGGACTTCCATCTTGATTCTTCTAATTAAAACCAGAATTTCGCCCCTGGCCAGGTCTTCAAAAGTTTTGATTGTTTCGAGCTCGAGATCCCGAGTGCTCGTTACACCGTTTGATATTCGGTCTGAGTGGTTACCCTGCGGTTCTTCTTTGCATCATCCGATGCCTATGGTCTCAGGTTGAACCAAGTTGAGGCCAAAGCGTATCTATTCTTGGATTAAGGAGCTTTAAAACGTTGTTTAAGGCTCTAAGTTACCGGGCACGCAAGGTGCTACTCGTCACAGTGCTTACTTAGAAGGGGTTCAACCCAAGGGCTTTTCTAAACTATTTTGCTACGACTCAGCAGCCAGAGGGATCGCTTACAGCAAAACCGATGCAACCAGAAGCCGCTTAAAAATAAAAGTAAAGTAACCAAAGTACCTTCACGAATTAATTAAAAACTGACGATAAAAAACTGTCAGAGTCGATGATTATCCCTATATCTCGCCATTCACGAAACAATTCTATCCAATTAGGAAAGGGTCCAAATGTCCCGTCCCCAGGGACGCAACAGTATTCCCAATTTTCCCTTTATCGATGACATGACGTTGCCGATTTTGTGCTCATGAGGGTTTCGGTCCTTAGACTCATCGTTGTATTACACAAAAAAAAAAAAAAAATTGAGAAAGGGAAAAGACCGAGTTTTTTCGTTCCGTGTGGGTGGATAATTTTGGAGGATTTTACAAGGTTTTGGTATAATTTGAGTCTTTGACTAGAAGCTTCTTCAGAGATGGAGACAATGGGAAGTGATTATGCAAATATGTCACCGAGGCGGAGATAAACCACTTTTAAATAAGGAAATAATCTTGTCTTCCTGGATTTACATTTTCAACTATACAATAGAAATTAGCATAGCGTAACCCGGGATTCAACACTTAATCCACTAACGATCCTTCAATTACCAACAATGCTACTTTTACTTTGTCTTTTCCAAAATTATTAATCGCTAACCTTCACCCTAATTTTTTGTTCGATTCAAATATCTGTAATAATATTTGGCAAAGTGATTCACAATTAGCAATAATTCTAATTCGTTGAAAGTAACAATTGCAAAATGAATTAATTACAAGGATGACGTCGTCACTCGGTTATTTTCGGTGGGAATTTGATTTAATTATCTTGTCACAAGCTATTGGACCAATTATGAGTATACAGTTAGAAAAGTGACAACAAAATCAATTTCTACGTACTGTTTAATTAGTTGGAAGAAATTTACGAAGATTTAAGAACTATGTAACCAATGTACGCGAATGAAAGTATATTAATACTGAAACTCTATACGAGTAGATATTCTAATTACCAAAGCACAAAGATGCTGCTGTTTGGAACGTTAACCGAGCTGCTTCTGGCGTTCATTAATGAAGATACCAAAGATACGAATCTTCACATCATGTGCTCTTCGTAGCTGGTATCAAAAACTCTAACATAATTACGCGTTGAGTTAAAGAGACGTTGTTGAACCCCTCGTAACTAAATTATTTATTTATCTAAGACCTTTGTTAGTGTAATTAACGATTGTGATTGAGGCAAGGCTAATTAAGATTCTAAGAAAAGACTCAATGTTTTAAATTTCTAAAAAATACAATTTTCTCTTTCTCCGTCTCTCTTCAACACAGAGACGTGTAATGCTTATAGCTGCGCAGCTAACAAAATGCATACGTTGTACAAAAATAAACGATTCTAAGATAAAAATAGTATTAGACGTCTGTGAAAACAGAAATAGACGATGAGAGGGTGGGGTGGTCCACAGGCTCTCCATCAGAGTGAACGAATATAAAAATCACAGATAAAACTAACCGAAGTGCGGTACAGTACGAAGTTATGGATCGGAGGCAAAGCGAGTAGAACTTCAGACCCAGGAATAAAAATGTCAAAATAAAATTTTTAAAAAGTCTAATATTTCTCAATAAAAAGCTTTAATTATTATTCCCTCAAAGTTTCGATCGATGATAATCAGAAAATATTTATTGATTTGAGATTCTATAACATAGATCTTTTTTTTTGTCTTCTTTGGGGTAACGATTTCCAATATGGCTCCAATAGTATTAAATATGTTTTGATAGAACAAATGATGCTTTGATCTACATTTTGTTGAAATAAAATTAACGAATAAGTCACGTAGAGAATCGTTTGGAATTTTTTGTCAAGCTTGAAATTTCTGTCTCGGTAAATACTCCGAATTCTTCAATTTTTTTTTAAGACAATTGAAAAAGTGATTCACTACTCCTTAGTTGTTGAAGCCACAAAGTTTTATCGCATTTTCTATCGAATAGAGTTGAGCAAATCGCTGCAATTCAGTTTGTGAAATTATTACACAATAATAACCGATCTTTCAAGTCACTTCAGAACAGTGTGATGATGAAAACGCTTTTCGCTTCGCTTTTCTAATAGTTTACTTCATCGAATAAACCTGTTATATATCTGTGTCGTTGCCTGAGAAGGATACACGCCTTTTAACAAGAACATGTGTAGCACGTGTGCAGTATTTGATTACATTGGCGACCGTGCCGGTCGAGTCCGAAGAAGGTTTTTGTTTGAATTGAATCAATTGTTTACGAGAACTCAGGAAGTAGCGAAACACCCTATCCTCATCAGCGTCCAGAATGACTATAATCATCCAATATTTGAGAAAAACAGAATCTCAAAATCCCCAATTTTCACCATTCACGTCATCAATTCTCTAATTTGATGAATAGCAATTTTTTAAAATTCATTTTCAGACTAATTTCGGTAATTTAGCCTAAAAATTAATTTGAAAAATGTGAAGTTTCAAAATTCTAAGCTCCTCTTCTAATTCCCCAGGGTTGAGTAAATTTTTTCAAACAGTCTAAATCGTTGCCTCAAGTTCTGAGTGATTGACCGATCCCCAATTTTCATGTTTCTCATCATCAATTTTATAATTTGGTAAGACTGCCATATTTTAAATTCTAAGTTCATCTTCTATTGTTTCCCCCAGTTCCAAGAAATATATTTATAGGATAATTACATTATTTTCAAACTAAGAATTTAATCGGTAGCCAGAGTATGTACATAACTTCACGTATATTTATTGGCACCGTGTTTGAGCCTCGTGGCGCCTGCAGGGGTGGCTCAGAGCGCCTCTATTTCCTTCCACAACGACAGAGTCCGAAGGACCGTTGGCTACTGGAGGTACCATTTTCTACAGGGACCAAAGGGACCAGCAAAAAAGAATTTAAAAAGGAAAAAAAAAGAGTAAACTGTAGGAAAAACAGCAGACAAGCGATACATCCGGCTGTTTTACCCGCCGGAAGTCAACTCTGTTCGCGGTGCCGTATACACTGACGTATATGTATATTATACACACGTGTATATATCTCTGTATATGTTTATAGGTATGTATATACACGTGGTAGGCATACATTTTTATACAATTATCTATATGTACACAAACATAGTTTTGTATAATACTCTGAATAGATCCATATTAGTACAACCAGTCTATCTACAATTTACATCATTTTTACATCCGGGTCAGGTCCGAACTGATTTCTTTCGATTTCCGGGATTTAGGATTGACCTATATTTTTTCGTTCAATTTTTATATGCCTATAATGTGGAGAAAGTCTAAATAGTCAGGTCATGTTCTTTTCTTTTCGTTGAAAATGGTAATTACAAAAGTTACAGGGAATTGAATTTCAGCATTTTTGATATACGTCTAGATATATTTGACGTAAGCATATATACAATGGATAACGGCACAACGTAGTAATTTTCAATCCGTTGTATTGGGTTTGAATTTGCTTCAATTAAAAGGAGAAAGAATGTGCCCTAATTATTTTTTTGTAAACTATAGGTATACCGAAGTACGGAGAAACTGATACGTGCAAGATCCAAACTTCTCCCCCCCCCCCCTCTTCTTAATATTTTAACAATTTTTTCAACGAGGGGGAAAATAACTCAGAATTTGAGAAACCCAATAATTTTTCAAGTTAAAATACAATCTGAATTAATTGATACAATTCGACTCAATTTCCTTCAATTGAATCAATTCAACTACTATTTAAATGATGATTACCTAATTATATTCAGCCGCAATTTGATTGAGTATCTGAAACTTTGAATTCATTTTTTGGATTTTCCAGATAATTTAAATAAACCGATATTCGCAATTCAACTAAAATTTTTCAATCTTAATCAATATTTGCTCAATTCTACTTGATTGGCTTTGATTCGATCGATTCAATTATTTTTTCAATAATCCCAGATAATTCAATCGAATTCAAGTTGATATCGATTATAGATTTCAAGCATTTTATAATATCTCCTGTTAATTCATATGTGTCTGAGGTCCAGTCAATTCAATTTGAATTGATCTCAATTCAGCGAACGCTAAGTTAATTTTGATTATTTCTTATCAATTCAGGTGAAATAAAATTATTTCATGATTCTATATTATATATTAACACGTCTATTCAAAAAATTATTCCTCCCCCCTCCCCCCCCCCTGACTCGAAATTGGTTCAATTGCAATTTTTAGAAGTTTAACTGATCGGGTCTGGAAAAACGATTTTTGAACTTCTTCGATTTGAAACAGCTTTTCAGATCTGAAATCCGAATAAAACGACGGCGAAATTAATGAATATCGAATGGAAAGAGCAATGCGAGAAATGTTACTGGGTAGGTAGATGACTGGTCCGAGAGGGGGAGGGGCTAATGGGGAGGCAAGTGCGTAACGAGGCTTGATTGTGTTCAATCCATGATGTCCGGCGTTACGATTTACGGTTAGGCCGGAAGAGTTATTTTCGACTGGGTAACCTCGCCGCCCCGTGCAGAGAGTTCTCCATACGTACATGTATACCCTAACCTAACCAAATTATACGTATTACGTACAGAGCTGCATACCTAACGCGTAATACCCAACGGTTTAGATTTCGTTAATTGTTTCCGAGAAGCGGAGGAAATGAACCGGAAGTCATTAACGCAGATTGTTTAATCTCGTGACTGCAATGTATCCGAATTCCAAGATATACCAACTCGAAATAACCGCTAGTCTCTCTACGTTATCCACTCTATCATTTATAGCAACTACATAATATAAGCAAGAGCGATCACCACCGCGTTCAGTAACGATGAGTGATGGCCGCGAGGAGGAAATCTAACCGCTCTATCTACTAGCTGAAGATACTCTTCGTCGATGTGTTTTAAATTGTCTCAATCTCTAATGTATTCATAAAAGAAAAAATGAATAGACTTCTTTATAACACTTCTAAAGACAAATTGTCGCATGCGCACATCGAGAATACTCGACTTTCCGCACTAGGCTGAGAAAACTCGGCGCATGCGCACATTCAAAATGCGCTAGTTTTCGTGTTCCGTGATTCTTTTTTCTAGCCTATGCGCAACTATAAACTCATTCAAACGATTTGGCTCATGGTATACTTGCTTTTTTATTCAATTTATTTTCGACCGATTAAAATTTTCTTTCTAATCAGAATTACTGACTGTAATGGGACGTATTTTAATTAGAAGGTTGCGTCTGATTCGTGTGTGAAAGATTTTTTTTCACGGAGAAGAAGAAAAGGAAAGAAAAAAGAAACTTGATTTATAGTCCGGGGGTCGCTTGTGGTCTCCAGTGACCAAATTAGGTATTTCATTAAGGAAACACGTGTAACAAAACTTAACTCCCAAGCGGGTTTATTCCTTCCGGGTATTTCTGACCATGCGCATTCGATTTAACTGCCAGCACCTTTTCAGACGTCCAGCTGCCCAATAAACCGACGTTTCCCATTTGCGCTGATTTAATTAGAACTCAACCTACACGGTCCGAAGATGCAGACGAAAATCAGTTTCGAATTTCGTCTGAGGAAATGGAAAACTGTATCTACAACTATTTCTTGTCAAATTCGAATATACGATATAAGAAGATAATCATTACCTGACTGAGCGTAGAAATTATGTCATAAACAAGATGTACAGCATAACAAATATTGTATATGAAAGTCGTGAGCTTGAGTCGCAGGAGGGGACTTCCGGTCCCACCGGAAGCCGTCAGTTCTCCCTCGACTTTTCTCTCTTTCGTTTCGTTTGCTCAGAGCGTGCAGCGTGCATCGTACGCATCGCACGCACCCACTGCCCCACCGAACCCCACCGTCTTCCCCGTCCACGAGTGGGACCGTAAGTAGTAGATTCATCTTCGGCTATTGTAGATGCGAAAGATACCGCTTTGTTACCGCGGAAGTATGATTAGTATTCCGGGAACGAATACCTCCGGCTTTTCTATCATCGCACTATACGCTTCAACGATCTTCAACCCCCGCGAGCAACCGCCGCGAGCTACGATTATCGACTGACTTTATATATCATTATTATTATTATTATTATTATTATTATTACTATATCATCAGAAAAATTTGTATAACAATTTGAATTTTAACGGACTATGCTAATCAATCAATCAATTAATTGTTATACCTCTGACTGAGGAGAGTAACTCAATTAATAATTTTTCGTTCGAGTACAAATTTGTATAATAATTATATAGTATATTATTATTATTATTATTATTATCAACATTATATGTAAATAAATCAGCGCTTTTGATACCCCATTTTTTCTACAATGAATGACTAAAGAGATGATCATTGACACTGTAAGATTAATAGTTTTTCCTGTTTTCGTTAATTCAACGTTATTTTAAAATCGAATGTTCAACCAAAATTAGATTTTTGTTCAAGCTCTAACTTTTTGTTTTTGGTGTCAATTGAATTCCTCAACACCGACAGGTGAGACAATTCTGAAAGAATTAGTGGAAGAAGTCTGCCTCCCTGGATGAAAAATTGTTTTCTTATTAATAATGAGATAAATTTCCATCAGTATTTATCGAATTTTGATCAAATTCTATTCAATTCAGTCAATGTTATAAACGGATTCAATTTTACAAGATTTTAGATCAAATTTGATAGAATCTGTACCTAGTGGAGTTTTATCTAATCATACAAGAAAAAAAATTATATATTTCGTTCACGTTATATGAGTTGATAATTGCTGGAATTTCAACTGTTTGAATAAACATACGAGCATATTGTAGAGTTGACGGAAAAAAGGAAAAAAAATCACTCGTACCTTTTTTGGACTCACTCGCTGAGATACTACGAGGAACTTTTTTTTTCACATTCTTGCAATGCTGTGTTCCGAAGCCTTGATACGATGGATAGACTATACGGTAATAATCGTTGTAATTATTAGAACGGTATGGGCCCATTGAAAGTGCGATATCGTTGCGACGACCTGACCGACGTGCTGTGCATGTTTTCGGGAGCGATATACTCTATTGTCAATCAGACGACTTTTCATCGTGCAGAGAGATATCTCATGCGGGTACAGTGTGCCAAAACGTTGCCATCAACAACTGGGAACCGTGAGAACAGAAACTCACGCTTTGAAGTTCGGAAATAGACGTAGAATAATGTACATAAGAAACACTGAGGTTTTTAAATAAAACTCTTTCACTCTCGTATTTTTCAGTTTTTCGTCCGGTCAAAAAAAGTTTGTCAAAAATATCTCGTTCTTGTTCGAATGACAGTGAAAAAAATTGTCATATCGAACAGCGGTTTTATTCATTAAATTCTTTTATGGTATTCGCATGTTTTCGAGGTGGCTCATTCCGAATCCAGTGTTAATCCTAAGTCCAGGCTGATCAGAATAGTAGAAAATGCTCAATTTTTGGTAGAGTTTGAATTTCGTATGGTGTTATTTTTATTCGCTAGCTCATTCGTGTCAACTTCCAGGATTTTAGAATAAAAATGACAACCACAATACAAAATACGAGACTACGAGAGCATAGTGGCCACTAAAATCGGTGAAAAAATGTCCCGAATTTTTCTGATTGTGAGAAAATTGATAATCTTTCCCTAACTGAAACTTGAAGCATTAAAAAAGGCAATAGTAACAAATTAATGAAGAACAAAATTATTCGCTATTCCCTGGTGGACAAAATGTTACTGATTCAGAATGTTCCTATTACGAGAAAGAAAAACCGAATATTTTCACAGATAATCAGAGATTGACAGATTTTTTGGAAGAATTATCGAGACTTCTGCGTATAATTATTAAAAAAAAAAAGACTCTGTGAAAAGTTAGTCAATCTCCAATTATCGCTGAATAGATATATTTTGATATTTTTTTCAATCAATTTAATTGGAACACCCTGATGCAGAAATGTTTTTTCATCAGGGTTGAAAAAATATGTGTAATACAAGAATCAGCCACAGAGATTATATGGACTGCATAATTGGTTTTTCCTCCTGACAAACTAAAGAATTTCCCGATTTTCCCCTGATTTTTCGGTTTACCTTCGATTAGAACATGGCCACCATGAAGAATGACGAATTGCAGCTGACAACATGGATTTGCCGACATTGTCAATTTTAGTCAGCTACAAATTTATCAGAATCAAAAACGGTCCACCTCATCAAATCCACCATTTTCTTCAGAATTTCAAGATATTCTCATACACCAAATGAATACTGATGTTCCAACATGTTAAAAATAAGAAAAAAAGGATAACAATAATAAAAAAAAAGACTTAAACTTGTGATTAGAAAATTCAGACTCACCCCTGCTGGATGCGCTTCTGTGTCTTCTCCGCCTCGACACTTTTGGTTCCATGCCACTATCCGGTTCCGAGATTTCCCTATCGGCCGTAGGCACAGGCGGAGCGATGGTATCCGGCAGCCTGAGGGGTTCTCCAATTTTCTTTCCAGTCTGACTCGAGTTCTGGGTCTTATTCAGGAAGGTGCCAATCGAGTGTCGCCTCCGTCCAGCCGCCGCGGACCCCGGGGTCGGTAGAGTCGCTGATATGTTGTAGTACCTGGCGTCGTCAACGCCGAGAAAAACCTCCTCGTTTCCGTCCACCTGGGACATCCCGGGGTTCGGCTCTTCCCCGGGGAGCCCGCAGTACACCATGTCATTGGACAAAAGCTCACTCGCGGATTTCAGTATCTTCTGTCTGCCCGGTCTTCGCCTGTCGTTTTCCGAATGGGAGTGAGACCTGTGCGGAAGATACGGCGACGGCGGTGCCACGTCTGAGGGCCTCGGGTCTCCGTTCAAAAATTGCTGGGTCTTCTCAGGGTCCGAATTGGCGCTGACGGACCTGAAGAGGTTGCGGAAGCTCCGGCGCGCCGGTTGACTCGCCGAAGAGGTCGATGGACTCGAGGAGCCTCCGTTCTGCAGCAGACCAACCGCCTCTTCGGCTCTCTCGTTTTCGGCACCCGCCGAAACGGCGATCGGGGAGCTCGACGACGTCGAGCCCATCTTGTCGCCCTTGCGACGAAAGAACGAGGTCAAACCCCGAGGTTGCGATGAGGTCGCGGCGACGGCGCCGGACGAGGAACCGGGGGCCGCGACCGAAAAGTACGTCGGATTGTCTGTAAACATACGTCGGGCCGGTATGAAACTTTGTGGTTTATTTAAAAACGTCGCGACGCCCTCGATTATCGCATTTTGTATTTTCAGTTTAATATCGCGGTTATCATTATAAATATTTGATCTGATTATTCTTCTTCTTTTTTTCTTTTTTTTTTTTTGCTTCAGCTGTCAAAACATGAGCAGCTCCTATCTCGTTTCACGTGGGGAGGAGATAGAGGGCGACCCTGATTCAGATACTGGGTGAACCGTGCGTCGCCAAGTGGCGTCTGATTAAGACTACGTCGAACCTGCACTGGTTGAGGCCTCTATACCTGACTACGGTCTCCCCGAGGGAGACCCTGCAGGGTTTTAGTCTTCGTCAAGCTAGGTTCAGTTGGCTTAGGTTCGGTTGGGTCGGGTGTTTTATTGGTGGGGGTGAACCGGACGTGACGAGACTCCTCCCACCCTGTGGAAGGGAGCTGCGCTTGTCGAGAACCGAGAACCGAGAACCGAGAACCGAGTACGAAGAACGAAGAGCATGGTGGACCGGAAGTGCAACGCCAGTACCCATACCGTCACCGCCTTCTTCGGCGTGCTACTCTCTCTACTTCTTTTTCTCTTTCTCTCGTTCTCTAGTAGGAAATCGACGGGGTTAACATTTAAGCGGTTGTGCTTTGGAATCAAAGATACGTTATAGAAGACACCGCAAAACGCTAACGGTAGAATGCTTGGTGAAAATATGAAAGAAATATATTGATTCCCTGCGCTATAGCGGATGAAGCACAAAAAATCATGTTTTTTAGAGAGCCTCAGGAGTGTTGCTTGAATTTGATAGAATGTGAGTCAGTGCAGTCACTTTTTGACTATTCTGTTTTGAACAGAAGATTTTGGACATTCTTGAAAGAAGAATGATTGAATGATCGAAATATGTTCCTTGAATTTCGCTGAAACTTTCAGTTTCACTTCAGTTTTAGTTTATTCAAAATTTTTTGGTTGTATCATTGAGTTGAAAAGAATATAAAAATTTCAAATTAATTAGCAGTATGACGGAATGAGATAATTTTTGGTAATTTCAAATGATGGCAATCGATGTTTGGGTTGTTCTAACATTTCTATGTAATACTTGACTTTTTCTGACGCTGATGCGACTATTGTATGATTTTAGTTTGTCGTTTCAAGGGTATCTAACGGTACGTCTAACGTTGAAACCGTGGGTTCGCCATAAATCGCAGAAGCGAGAAAAGCAAGGATCTTATCTGAAGAATATCTCGTTTTTTCACCGTGGACACGTCGCACGCGACTGATTCTACTGCGATAACGATTACTCTACAACTTTCTCACGTCTTCTAGACAAATTGTGGTGACAACCCAAAACGATGATGTCTGTATCCTTGCAGGCTATAAACTTTGATAGACTATGATCTTGATCGTGAAGAAGTTTTTTTTTTTTTTGAAATAAAACGTACAAAATTTCAATTTCTACTACCCAAAACTGCCTCCAAGCAATAACCGCTTCGTGGAGTCAACTGACTTTCACTGACTTCAACTGCAGAGTTCAACTGACTTCAGAATTTTACTGACTTCAACTGACTGCAACTGACTTTAGACTTCAACTGAGTTCAACTGACTTTGGATCACGTCAACTGACTTCAGATACTTTCACTGACTTTAACTGAGTTGAAATTACTTCAGACTTTACCTGACTCTAACTGACTTCAACTGACTTCAACCGACTTCAGACTTTAACTGACTTTAAATGACTTCGACTGACTTCGACTGACTTCAACTGACATTGTCGTTGCTGCCACATAAAGAATCTAATTCAGCTTGTGAAATCGCGTTCAGGTATCGGATGTTCGAATGGCTGTAGAAAAGAGAAGCCTGAAAGGAGGGGATTAGCGATTAGGTCAAGCATTAGGAACCGTGGTCTTAACGAATGAGCAGTTTTTTCAAAGTCAGTTATAACATCGGTCTGATTAATTTATGATCTACCTCGCTTGTGTTAACGAGCCTCTGTAACAGTTTCTATTTTCGATTTCACACAAACTTGTTTCTATCACATTTGCACACTTGTCTATAAGCCCTGAAAAAAAGCGAAGAGGGCTGAGGAAGGAGTTTAAAAAAAATGTACTGTCTTCATTCGTCGGCAATTCTCGTGATAAAGTTTGTGAATAGAGATCGAAGCCGATCAGGGATGAATGAGGAACCTCAACCCATCCAGAAGGGGAAGCCTCTCGTCTTTGAAAATTGAGTTGGCACCTTTCGAAAAACCGATCTACGGTACGGTGACACCGAGCCTCGTGAGAATTCTATATACCTATAGTATTTCGAGGTCTCGTTTCCTGATTGAATTCGGAATATAAAATTTATCGGCTGCAGTGGTCGGGTTCTCGACTATATATTACCTTTTTTTATCGGGGCGTCGAAACGTTTTTCTGAATTATAATAACATATAATTTGAGATAATATCTTCAATCAATGCAATCGTCATTGAATTTAAATGAATAAAGGAGCATAAATTGTCTAGTGACCGCAATCTTAAACAAATTTGTGATCTCGTTGTGTTTCTTTGCGATTTTGCAAAATTTTGGAAAATCTGTTCGTCATTTTTCAAGTCTGAAAATCTTTAATATTCAATTTTTGGTCACATTACAATATGCGGTAAAAAATCGATAGTTTAATAATTTAATCACACAAATTCGTGAATATAAAAAAGAAAGCTGTTCCTCATTTAGTTATAATAAAGTACGAAAAATGGATTTTTTATATGCTTACCAACTGCCATCGTAGATCGTCGTCTATGGCTGACTCAAAATTCTTCCGTCTGAAATACAGAAACGAATGAAAAAACTTTAAATCATAATTCTTTGGTCAATATTGATTTAATTGAACCTCAAAATTCTCAATAGAATCTCAGTAACTCTCTATTTCTGTGATAAAAATGATTGAAAATTTTCCTTCCTGCCTCGAAATAACGATATAATAATTTGTCAAATTGAAACGAACATTGAATTCTTCTGCTTCGAGCATGAAACGGTTGATAAGAAAAGGAGCAGACGTATAACGACAGAAAAGAATCATGAAAAATAGGAGATGTCAATTCATTTGGCTGCTCCCCGAGTAGGTATAAGAATTACGATAGTGTGAAACAAGATAAATGAAAAAAAACGGTGTTCACTGATTCACACGTGTCCAACGAGGAGGAGAGTTTGTGCCTCCTAATAATACGACAAAAATTGTACATGGTTTGCTTATTAATCGGACATGCGTACGATATTATTTATACCCGCGGTGTGTGGACAGTGGCAATGGCCAGGGATCGCACGTATCTTCACACGAGTATACCTCTATACCCACCTACATTCACACGTCCTATGGGAAGAAGAATAAACACGTAGCTGCAACAGCCACTTATACTCGTACACACGTATATCTCATTCTACATGAATACAATTTATAAGCAGCCAGTTTATACCGCTGTATATAATAATGTACCAGAGGATGGCGGTCAGCGGGAACTCGGAAGTCCTCATATGGCCTTCTTCCGCAGTGCGCCAGCTACGAACGTGATCGTCACTTGGACTTGGAGACATTTAGTTGTCTTGTCCAATTCGACACTTACCGCTACGCCGTGTCCCATACTCAATCAACACCATCGGAAAACAGAACTAAATTTTCATTTCCTCTCATTTCTATTCATTCACACTCACAAGGCTTCAGACTACGAGGGTTTAGGTCAGGGATATTTCACTTATTGAAGATTTTTGAAGATAGAAGGTTTTGAAGATACCCTGGCTCCGAAGTCAGACGCACCACAGCCTGAGGGTTGAACAAACTGTTCGAAAACCGTCTTCGATTTATTCGTCTACGATTGTAATCCCAACATTTCATGCATGGATTCTGTGATGAGACACGAGAAGTTTCTATGCAAAACCGTGACGTCAAGATTCAGGATGTTACATGTTGCCGAGTTTTGGGTCATAAGTGTGAGGTCTGAATTGCATTTGAAAACCTTCTGGATCTTAATTCTTCAAAACATCGAATCTGTGGCATCGATATGGAGGATTCAAAAAAATCCTAAACCGTTTGAAAATGAGAATATAAAAATCGGAATTGATTGAATTGAATTGAGCCACTGTGTAGATGGCCGCACGTCCGTTTGGCCATTTTGGTGGTTTGGAGTTGGGCCTATGCGTGTCGCGTACGTTTCGTTCTTCGTGCCTGTGATAAAGATCAATTAATTCTAATGGTGTATCGATATAGATTATATTCCATCGATTTAGGCTCGAAGGCATTAGACTCCTCGGGTAATCGACCTCTGAAAATCCTCTCGATCTCAGAACCTGATCAAAATTCGTGGGGGTAGTGGCGACAGGAATTTATAGATCATTGCTAACCTAAACATCTAATTCACCGCTGGAAATAGTTGCACGTATATATACGTACATTCACGCGGAATTTCATGTCGGTCTGTACATGCCTCTGAATCTATTCATTGTCAGTTCGCCTCGGACGAGATTTCGTACCAACCGCTCCAACAGACTCGACCATGTCCAGGTCATTATTTCAGAAAACCCTCCACACCTTGTTTCCAGATGTTCAAAATCCTATACCGTTAGAAGAATTTGCACTACAGGTTCTGGTTCTGAAGACCAGGAATATCGATGAATCGATAGGCTTCATAGATTAAAACCCTTCGACACATCCATTCAGCATCTTTGCTAATTGTAAGAAGATTATAGGGATGGCGTTCGATCCTACAAGGATTGACGTTAAGTATAGTAGAAAAAATGTTTCATTCTTCAAGATCGAAACAATGTAAGTATCATGTTCATCTTGACGTTTCGTTCACTTGGAAAAACGAAATTCTATGTAGCATTGGTCATCATACAGGTCACTATTTCGACGGCAGTATGGAAAAACGTGACATCTCAACCTAGGACAAATTTTCATTGATACGGCGCTGGAAGTAGGGTTGCTCGAAGTATTGATTCAATTCATGAAACAAAAGAGCGCAGAAAATTTGAGGTGACTTTGAATAATTTGGGAAATTTCCATTCTTCATATTTCAGTAGGAATTACATACATCAATGAAGAAGAAACGAAATAAAGAAGAAACATTAACTGTGCTGGGGTCAAAATAAGGGAAAAAGAATAAGGAATCATTAGGAAACATGTCAGGAATTCAATTCCTTTCATTCGAATTCGTCTTAAATTTTCTCTTTTTCTTTTTTCGTGATCCAAGCTGAGAGGATAAATGAGAAAATGACTGGAACAATGATTGAATCAATTGGAAAAAAGTACTTCGTATAGTTCAAGCCCCCCAAATTCCCGGTCTTCCGCACCGTTGTCGAATTTAAATTCGATGTTTCCGCACCAAAATCCATTTAGATCGATCATGATTTCTGTGGATCGCCTTTTTTTATCACCGTGTGACAAAGACCGAGGAGAATCAATCTTCGCAAGATTAGGTACACAAGAAATTCTCGAGAACGTTCACATATATTACTCGAGAGTCTAAACAAGAATTTTATGCGAACAACGAACCCCGCGGATAAACAGCATGTTCAGGAATAACTTGCGCTTCGAGTATAGTCAGAGAGCGGAAGGGGTTCGTCGATCATAATTGGATTTCGTCAGCGTGAATTATGACGTCTTCGGGGAGCACGACGACCTTCGAGTCAGATCAGATGACGGAATTATTATACCCCCCTATAGGGGGAATATTTCTGGACCAAGGCTAAGGGTCTTGAATCTCTTTTTTTTCCCCCCTAACTTATCCCTCGCTCTTAGCACCTGCCTCATATTTCCGGCCGAGTGCGTGCCCTTATAAACGCGTGCCAACGAACACGTGTAAGTTCTCTGGGTAACATTTATAGATATTATACTCGTACCGCAGCTGGTTTTACCCCTACTATTTCACCTCTGTACCTCGGGATCCGGAACCAAACACGCGATTTTTGGACCACTGAAACCACACCTTAGCGCATATTAAGTTCAGTCATTTTGATATATTATGGAACCCTTATCGTTTTAGATGATATGAGGTTTCGATTATCGGTTCATTGTTCCAGGCACTAAGGGTGCAGCAGATTAATTGAAAACATTTATCAGTTATCGATTGGCATAAGAGTGTTTATTTATATTCCTGACCAAATTCGTTCGTGTATTTCTTCGTTTGATACGTTCTGGTTATACGAGGTTGTTTATAAGAAAAGCAAATGTTTGAACATAAAGTTCAGACACAGAGAAGATCGTATATAGTTCTATACACATCGTTTTCGAACACTAAAGTAAACAATTTTGCCCAATTTATGGATCACGACTTGGGATTCAACCCTTGGGATACAGCCCCCTTGCCTTGGCAAACGGTTTTTGAACATAGTTAAAATATCAGAGCGAATCTTGAGATCTTAACAGTTTTTGGAAAATTACTACACCGATAAAGATGATTCAAAATTCAAAATGCATTGACTATAGGTGCGAAAGTATTCGAAAAAAAGTACAAATTCGGCGAAGCAAAGTTAGTGACTAATTTCACTAAACTTATATGGAAGGAGCATGAAAATTGTCTTTGAATTCGCTGGATCGTATAGTAAATTTACTATTTGGTGCACGAATAAAATTCCAAACGTGACTGCACTGAATATTTCGGATGATATTTTCGAAAACTACTGAAAGACCAAAAACGCTATTATTTTTCAGCTTCGACTGATTGAATAATCGTATAAACAGTTTGAAAATTCAAAAAATGACGAACATAAATTTTGCAATGATCACTTCGTTGATGATTCGCGATGTGTGTGCAGTCCGAGTATACCGAAAGTCTCGTTTGGTCGATCCGGAGATGATCAATCACGATGTAGCCTTGTGTATAATTATTCCAACGCACATCCACGCCCAGTCACGATATCTTAACGTGCATATGTTATACGAACGTATGTACTTCGTAGAAAGTACTATTTACCCAATGTGAATCGTACACCGAATCTTGTTTAACAAACTTTGTGTTATTAATAGCTGTAATCGTTCGAAGAACTCGAAGTAAGGTGTCAAATGAATTCTCGAAATTCGATTCTGCGATCCAAAAGTCGCGATGAGAAAGTAAAAATCGCTTTTGAAGAATTTAAGTGGAACAAATCTCAAGATCAATTGTTCACCTCCTTCGATCTCCTTTTTTCGAAATATTGATCCTCCGGGGTTTGACGATCTCTTCTGCAGTTTCTTTCCAGCAACGAAACACACAGGGAGGAAAAATACGGAGCACCGAACGTCTGGTTTGGTTCGCCTGTCAGTTTTGGGGTCTATTAATATACACGGTGGGCCTGGAATACCAAAAGGAATGAATATTCGTATCGGTTCTGCGTATTCGAAAACCAAACGATATCTCACCGCAGTATCTATACTGAAAAACAATTCCATCATGTACATACATACATGGAGTAAACAAGTCAATTTTCATCCAACAATCGTAAAACTAAGCTCAATATAGTCGTGAACATGAAACAAACTCTTACCAAAATGGTTATTTCCAATTCTCGAAATTTCAAATTCGGACGAACATGATGGATCGACGTTGCTTTTGTTGACCCAAATTTTTATTTAGGAGATCAATTTCATTCACGATGACACAATTTAATTTTTTTTCATTTTTGAGGCAGAAAAACAAAAGTTGGAAATTTCGAAGTTGAGAAGAAAAGAACTTTTACGATTTGATACCGCGATGACAGCCAACGACGACTTTGTCCAACTGTTGGAAGTTCGGTACAGATTTCGAGTCCCCGCGTTCGGCTCGCGACCGCGCGACGTACTGACAGAGCTTTTGCCTCACCATGCGACCCGGCCACGTGACCATAGCTCTGGTTAGGGCGCCCGAGACACCCGCGCATCTGGTATCTAAAAGAAACCATGCCTCGCTTTGCTTCGCCTCTCGACCATTCCCTCGACGTTTCTACAAACGAACGCGTCGTTTCGACGTTGCTTCGCATACAGATGGGAATTTTTTCATGGAATTTTTCTTGAGAAGTGTGAAAATCAGGTTTGGTCGAATTTTCGCGGTTCAAAACGTCTGTCAACGAGTTCAAATCAACCTCGACGAGAGATTGATATGAACATTAGTTTTTGACATACTCAAATTTCGTATTTTGAAAATATCGAGGGTATCATGTCAACTCGACCAATGATTTTCCCTCACCGTTTCCGATCTCAAAAAAGCACCCGTGATTTTTTTCAGAATTTTCCCACCAGGCGTTGATTCTTTTCGATTATTCCGCCCCCATTCAAAATTGAGCTTTTCTAAAAACCTAAAAAAAATCCCAAAAATATCGTTTTCATTCCAATCATTTTGACTCCCGACCAATGATGGGCTGATTTATTCTTTTTATTCTTCTTCAGCGTTTTAAACATTTTGGACAAACAAAACGCCATGCTGAAACGTCACGAGAAATTCTCCAAAAATTCTGTGATCAATTCTGAAATTTTTCTGAGATCGAAGAATCACACAGGAAATTGTAAAGCCGTTGCAATGACGAAGAAATGGCACCGATTCTCAGTTTCGTCTTGAAATCAGCCGATTAGGTCTACTAATTGTGAGAATCGGTGCCATTTCTTCATTATGCCTGAAACAAAGATGTTAAATAATTACGTACCTGCAATTTCATTTTCGGTATTGAATATAGAATTCCGTTACTCTGCCATTTTTCTTTCATAAAACATGCCTGGGCTATGAGAAGTATGATCTGAGTCGGTAAAAATCGACTATATAATATCCCAGGAAGATGAGACGTTGATAAAAAGGAGTTTTCAATCCTTTAAATCCTTCGAAACCCCGAACACGGCATCCTTTGGTTATGTGATACGATTTCTATCGGGAAAAAATGAGACTTCAAAGCGGAAGATGAAAGTAGAAAAAAGTAATAGGCGTCAGCCATTTCTCCTTGTATCAAAATTTGCAGTACCTACTTTGTGGCTGAGGTGATGCTGCTTTGTGTCGTGAAGAAGGGAGCCTATAACCGGAGATACTTTTTTGTTCCCCCTTTTTTTTTTGGTTTCTAGTATTTTTATTTTTTTTTCTCCTTTTGGCCCTTTTCGAGGAATCTTTTGGGGCCCACCTCTGCTATAGGGTAACCGAAAAGAAACTGCGACCGGGGACTGCGGAGGGAAAGGGAAAGAAAAGGGGCACCGGGCAGGAAGGGGCGAACGACGGTTCAGGGGACAGTTAGCTGCAACACGTGTTACGCAAATGTCAAACTTATGAGACAAATCACATTGCCTATAGTGACCTCGGCTGGCACACGGACTCTTAGACAGATGCTACGTAGTCTTTGTTATTCACTATTTTATTATACCAAAATAAATATTCAACTGACGCATTCATTCACCACATGAACAGAAGCAGAATTTTAGTATTTTATGAAAAATAACTTTTTCTGGTTTTGCAAAATAATATAATAAAAAAAAAAAAAAAGCCAGAGCTATGATTATTTAGAAATGTATATGTAATTGTTGATTCTTCGACTTCTTGTTCAATGTGAATGGATTTTTTTTTTTTTTTGCGAGTAGTTTTCATGGTGAAAAACTATGTCAAATTTAACCCGAAGTTTCTATATAGTTTTTGACCATACGACCTACTCGCCAGAAACAAAAACTTTCACACTATTTAGAAATATTTTTTGAAGAGGAAAAATTCTGAAACGTTTTTTTGATATTCTCATAAATGAAATTCGCTGATGAAAAATTGAAATTATCACTAATTTTTAAAATGGATTCAAGACTGGGAAGAAAAACACCTATGGAATTAATTTATTTTTTTTTCTCCAAAAGTTAAAAAATAGGTGATCTTAGTAAATTTTTAGCAGACCCCCGAAATCCACATGAAAACAAACTTAATGTGGATTAAGCTCATCGTATCAGGAAAAAAAATTCAATAATTGTTCTTTTTCGTTTCACCATGAGAATTCGGGAAAAATCAATTATTGATCTTGTGTGTTCAAGACAGTAATTAAATTCTTTGAAGTCAATATATATTCCTCCTTTTTGCTTTTTTTTTTTTTGTTTCTGAATAATTTCATAGTAATTTATGAAGAATTAACTTGGATCGAAGACCGTAATTTTAACTGGACAAATGAAAATAAGGCGAGAGGGAAATAATTCAAGATTTGACTGACACATTTTTTTTTCTTTGAAATAATTCAAATTATTTCATTTATTTCAAATAATTTTTCTCATTACACGTTATTTCAGTTATTTCAACATAATTTTTTTAATCATTTGAAATCAATTTTATTATATCTAATCCATTTTTTTCTCTCATTATTTCAACATAATTCTTTATTTATTTCAAATCAATTTTATTATGTCTAATCCATTTTTTTCTCTCATTATTTCATTTATTTCTCATTATTTCACTCATTTTCACGGTCATTTTTCATTTTTTCATTTGTTTTCTCAGTTATTTCTTATTACTTAATTCATTTTTCAGTTATTTCTCCATATTTCACACGTTATTTCAACGCGTTATTTCCCCCTCGAAAGAAGGCCCGTTACTCTCAAACTGGGTTGAAGATCTGTTCAAATTTTGATAGTCCAGGATGTACTGGAATACTATAGGGTAGAATATTTTATATGGTGATCTATGACTGCAGTGTTTATCATGGACAGAGATTGAAAACCATACCGTGAATATAATGTCATTAAATGCTGGTAAATCGATGAGATGAGACCTAGCATATAATAAAAGCATCCGGCAAGGCTGTCTGTGTCTGGTCTGTATTGATATTCCGACCTGCGCTTCCCTCAAATTTGTTGTGGCTGGCGGTCTGATCGTGAGTTGAAGAGACACAGAAGAGAGTTTGACGTCGGAATTACACTAGTCGGTGTAATGCGGCCCCCTTAACCAGGTGTTGACGGTTTCGTATTCACGAGAAATACCTGAACGAAATCCTGTGAGGAATAAGATATTTTTTTTCGTCCATCTTCGACGATTAAATTCTTAATGCTATATAAAATTGGAATATTATCACTCTATAAAGTCTATACAGTCATTTTTGTGTGTAGGTAAAAAAATTGGCGACTTCGTGAACAAAAACAAAACAAAAATGAAAAATATGAAAATAATTGTCTTTATTTTTAAATTCAAAACTGTGACTAGTTCAATAATTCACTCAGCTTGACTAGAATTCAATATTTTTTTATGTAATAATTGAAAATAGGTAAGCAGAAAGGTAGTCATAAAAAATTTGGGAGCCTTTCTTGTTTCTACAATGTACGTTGAGTATAGTTGTGCCTCTACCAAATATTTTTCTGAGAATTTCTTCCTGCACACCGACGCGACAAAGAAGGATAAGAAATTCAACATGTAGGATGGCGGCTAACGGAAGGTTTAAAGTTCGAAGATGTAACGAAGACGCCGCGATCATCAGTTTCCACATTACGTGATACCATCCTCTGAATTCTGATCTCTCATCGACTCGACAAGAATTATTGATGACTTTCTGAAATTCGATCATGAGCTGAAAATAATTTCTTTCATATTTCTGTGTGACACGAGATCCTCGAAAAAAATGATCACAATTTCAATAAAAATAGGAAAGAATTTTCGCGCATTCCTGTAGGCGTCATTTCACCAGAGAATTCAGGTTCTCCTGTGTCAGAAAAACCACAGAGGCTCTGTTACGAGGAGGTTGCAGCTGAAAATTGCAGTTTTTACGGCACAGGCGTTGAAAAGTCACTCTTTGACGCCTGTGTTCGATTCGTCAAGTGGCACTTCATACCGCTGAGTTCCAAGCTGCGGTATAAAGTCTTTTTACTGCAACTTTGATGCGCAGTTCGAAGTGCGCAGTTCATGCGAGCCTCAACTGGCGTCAAAGTGCCGTTCAATGAAATGCAATGCTGTAAAAAATATGGTATGGGGCGTACGCGGAAAGTAACCGTTCAGCAAGGTTATGTTTTCCGTACGAGCCGATTAAACACACGGTTTATAGAAACGATCTGTGTTAATATGGACTTTTTTGCCCTGTTACTGGTTTTCCTGTCAAAAATAAAAAGTTCGGAATGTATAGTTTTAGCAGAACACCAAGCCTTGTAAATTGTAAATCACCTGTGACTTAATTGTTAAATTTAACAGATCAAATGTATTGAATTATGATAATATTTTTCTAATGTTACAATGACAGAGATTTATCGACTGAAATTACCAAAACTGTCGGGTTCGACAACCACAAAACGTAAATTATCTGAAATTCGACGTGTAATTTTTGTGTGATTGACGTAACTTCACAGATATTTTAACACTGAATTATAATCATTGCAAGCATTACAACCAACGAAAAGTGATCATTTCTCAAAGGACATTTATTGAAAAACGCCCTGAAGCATAAAGATGGTTTCTGAAGCGCGCTCTGCTGAGCTAGTTATTTCATCAGTAGGAATAATTGAAAGGTTCATCCGTCATAAGTTCGACGTTAATGGAATCTGTCAAAGTTACAGAAATATTTCCGTCGACTTCCTGGGACACGGAAAAGATGATGAAAATTTAAAAAATTTCCAGCTGTGCAGTTAGCCTCTGCGCATGCCACACAATATCCTATTTTCGCGTCATTCAAGTATTACCTAACGCTATTTTTGACCCCCAAGATGTACTGAAAATTCCAAATTTTCCAAATATAAGATAAGGTTTTCCTCGGTAATCACAATTGTATTCAACTGTTTAGCGAACTGGATATAATATGCTTCTATTTATCAAGCATATATTGAAAATAAAAAAAACAATGTAACGTAACGTCTGACGATCCCCCCCCCCTTTACAGTGTTACGTAATACTATAATTTCCCAAAAATTAGGCTCCAACGTTCCTCCTTTCTGGTCACTATCAAGAAACTCCGTAGCGAGCCGCCAAGTACATTAAAAAATATGATTTTACGCCTCGTTTCTCGTTATTCCTACCTAAACGAACTTTTCCTATTAATTTTCGACACATGAGATGAAAGTGAGATTGTTGAGGTAGTCGGTGCCCCCATTGGGGGGCCAGACGTGGCGTCAAGACGGTAGGAGCAGAAGTGGAACTGGACATAAGGTTGCGAAGTCCGGCGATCGGTAGTGAAAGTTAAAGTTTGCCGCTCTCTTAGGCGTCGCTACTGTCCAACAAGCGTATATATTCAACATTCGTACGTGAACGCTATATACGTAACAGTATATCCAGCAAACTGCGCAGCTCCGTCCGTTTTTGAGGTACCGCGAACAGCGCGCGCGCCGCTGATCCAGGGCGTCGCGACGCCTCCGAGCCTTTTTCTAGGCCACGGGTAGCTCATTCACAATTTCGGATTCGCTCGAGAGGCAACAGGTGCAATAATAATCGAAGTGTCAATTTTTTTATTGAGACGTTCAACCAACCCAAGGTTCCAACTTCAGTGGTCAAGGTTTCTCTTAATCAAATCACAAGAAAAAAAAAAAAACACCATCAAGAGCGATTACAAGATCAAGAAAATGAGTGTTGATGACATATTGAGCTACAAAGCGACCGCGGACGAAGATCTCTACGCTATTCTTGGCTGCGACGAGTCTGCGACCGTAAGTAAAACGTTTTTCTTCTTCTTCTGTTTCAATTGTTTTCATGTTCACTGACATTCTTGAAGAACAATGATAATGGTAACAATAATCGTTGAATCCCAATAATCAAATAATATATGTATATATTTTTTTTCGCGCCCTTCAAAACCCCCCAAAAATCTCGTTCTCTGTGATGAACGCTTTTCAAGTTCGGTTCAATCTACGTTTTTTCGTGATTATTGATAGCCCCCGCGGCGTTATCTGTCCAAATGTTTCGTCATTGGGTGATTTGATTGCCTTATTGCACGATTATAAGTCATCAATCCAAATTCATAAACTTCACGGTGTGTCACTGTGCTTTTGATTTCTTCTATTCTTATTCCAGAAACTCAACTGCGGATTTTGGTTCTTCAATTTTTCCCGCACTTTGACTGAGAATAGTTTCTACACATTTAGATAGTCACTTTTGTATCAAAGCTTCACAAATGACTGTATAAGTATAATTATAGAAGTATAGAAACAATATCGTAATTGTCATCTAATTTGGTCCCAAATTTTAGATACTTCAATAATGGAAAAAAGGCTTTTTTGCATCTTCAGCCTCTCTAGCCTCTTTATAAGCCTAAATGAATGAATTGTTGAAGTTCTAACAATTAATGAAAACCTTCCCAATCAGACAGGCAATATTTTTGTTACAGTATTAATTACAGTTTTTTAGTTAGATTTATTTGAACACGAAATCGTCGAGTTTATTTGCCTTTTCAGTTCTCGCTGTCTTATTGTTGGGTCGAATAAATTACTGTTCGAGGCTTGATAAATTTTCTGATGAAACCCCCCGGGTCCCACGAAGTGCTCGAACAAGATTAATGTTCATTCTCGATAATTGACGGAGAGCCTTTCTGCGTAACTCGATCGCAAACTTTTAATCAGAATTCGCGACTCTGTTATAACCGTCGTTAAAATTATCCGCGGATATGTCGAGTCGTCATAAAATTGACGACGAAAATATAATTCGAGAGCAAATGAAAGAAGATACTGTCCGAGATTGGTGGTAAAAACGTGTCTTTTATAGGTCGAGCAAATCACGGCCGAATACAAAGCTCTGGCCCTTCAATATCATCCGGACAAAAACGAGGGGAACAAAGACGCCGAGACAAAGTTTCAGCAACTCAAGGTGAACAATTTCATTAATAACACTCTACGTGATTAAACTTCGCGTAATAAGCCTCCGACGGTCCAATCAATTTACCACACAAACTACAAAAATGTCTTTATTTTTTGTGATAAGGATTCGCCAATTGTAATTTTTGTGCTAATTTTGTATTCGTTCGATTGAATTTTATCTTCCTCACTGTGTACAAAAGAGAAGGGGAAAAAAATCTGAAAACCCTGTTATTCACGTTTCATAGAACGCAAAGGAAACTCTATGCGATCCTGAGAAAAGATTGAACTACGATAAATGGCGACATAGCGGAATTTCCATCAGCTACAAACAGTGGCTCGGGATGAAGGAGCACGTTCATCAAGTAAGTGCAGTTTTCTCGAAGCCCTCAATTTTCGCGCAATTATCGCCGAGTGCTCGAGAGCTTTTGCAAAACAGTTGTTTTTTAAATTCCTCAAAAGTCGATGCACTGGAGTACGCCAAAAACAAAGGATCGCATGCTGCCCGATACGGCCGGTGGCTCACCGGGTCACGTCAGAGGTCAACCGGCCAACGCTCATCGTCGAGCTTCCGAAGGTGGTGCGAACATTCATTACGGAGCCCGTCGTGACGTAAATTGGGACTCCCAGCCGCCCAGTGAGGTGGTCAACAAGTTTCGCAACTACGAAATTTAAGGGGGGGGATTAAATTTCTTTCATCTCGACGCTGATCGGAAGGGAGCAAGAAAAAACCATGTATCTCCATTTTTCTTGTATTTCGGAGAACTCTGTAACGCCCACCTTAATCACACTGCAGATAATTAGATTAACGAATACATATCTTCGTAGGCCTCGAAGAGGCGAATCCTCCCTCCACCCTCAGATTAGTTGATTGTATGTGCCAATGAATATTGATCGGGGTCCAAAAAAAGTAATAAAAAGATGAAGAGAAGAAGTAAATCGTACGATTTCGGATCGCTGGATCAAGTATTACTCGTCTGTCGCTGATCTAAATCGTACACAATTAATCGTTGTTGAGTGTATGCGTGTATTGTGTGATTGAAACAAAGAAAAACCGACAAAATCACCGTGAAATCTTTTTTTTCCATACAGAAACGGAAGGCCGATTTGGATACATGTTTTCGGGGAACAAACTAACTCTTGTCCCCCGGGAGAAAAAATCTTTTCTCCCGCCGAGCGAGCCACGCTGCAGCCACATTACCTAATCGACCTTCCGTTCATCGAATGAAGAAAAATACAATGTGCATCACGGGGTCAAAACGTTTTCTTCCTTGGTGGATGATATACTTTTTTTTTGGTTCTCGTGATTTTCGTCAATTTATAGAGATATATGTCCCATCGCGTTACGAGATCAATCAATCAGGACCTTGCGTATCGATCCTAAAATAAAACTCGACTCTGTATACTCGTACTTGTATTGGTATTATATATATATATATTGTGTATGCGATGTATGAAACATTTTCAGACACGTAGATATAGAGGAGGTGAGACGTATTCTACTAGTGACTCTCTGTCTGTTGATCGATGTTTCCTCTGTGACACTGAATACACGCAACTCTTATGAAAAACGAAAATGAAACAGTGATAGATTTTACAGGTTTGATCCTCTGTTATAATTCGAAGGATTATTTTTTCAACCCAATCCGGACAATCTTTACGCATATATTATGATAAACGGTAACAAAATTATGTAGAAAGTAGAGTTTTATATTTTCAGAGGAAAATAGACAAAAAGAAAAACAATTTTACGTCAGATATAAAAAGTTAAAAAAATTATATATTTTATATTTTGTATTGCGAATCGGAGGAAAATATTTTTAACATTCCGGACTTTATGATAATTCCAGTTTTATTTCTATTTTTTGTATCTTCTTATATTTATTATATTACACCGAAAAATGTATATGATAAATAATCAATAATGATCTCGATCGTTGTGTACTTAATTAATTTTATCTAAACAATCGCATATAGTATTCTGTGTTCGATGTACCTTTATATGAATAAATATATGTATATTTATTATTTATATCTGTGATTTATTGAAACGATGATAATATGATAATATATACATTTGCGGTATACCTGTAGAAAAAGAATAGACATATCGTGCTTTGAGTATCGACGTATTTTCCATGAATAAAATAAATTTTATCACATGTAGGCCAAGAATTCACTATGGCTGACGAAAGCGTCGAAACTGAAAGCACAAAGTGGATAAATAGTGAATATATATACATATATATGTGTTGTTAATTTATTTTATTGACGGAAAGAACAAATATTGAAAGAAAAAAATATATATACACGTATATACATGGATGTGACTGTTATTATAAAATTAACAAAAAGAACAAATAAAAAAAAATGAGATAAATAAAACTTTTTTTTAAACGTATAATAAATATACTCGGGTGTTATACATATAAATGAACGCAAAAATGTACGGTATGAATACATATATATAATTTAATAAATGTGTTAATAAAAATATAAAATTATACGTTTAAACAATTATTGAAATCGGTGTATATTTTTCTGAGAAATATTACTCCGATTGAATTTCCCCCTCCTTATTCAATTCCGCGTATTTCATACATATATCCCACGTTCCCACTCCAAGTGATTCAAGGTTAGCCATTGCCTTTTATCCTCGAAGATAATGTATCATAACTGCAGCATAAACGAATCAACTGTAAGTAAGGCTAGTGGCGATGACTATATCGGTAAAATGAGGTATCATTGTGATTATGTAACTGCAGACGTTACGTGGTAGCGTAATTACCTCACCTACGACACTGGGCTATTAATTACTCCAATCAGCCGGTCCATCAATCACGTACTCCAGAAAGGAGCCATAGGAAGGCTCTATCGCTCTGCAAGGCTGCCCTTAAGAATATAAAAGCACTTGGCCCACGGTGACAAAGGGCAGGCTCCAGCTTCCAGCTGCATGAGATAGGTACTCGAGCAATTCAATTATCGAGTCACTTGGGCCGAGGCCCTCCTACTGCAACCAGAGACTCGCCAGATTGTTTCAGAGCCGAACTTGGGATCCTTATACTCTGGCAGTCTTGTCCACTCGAAGTTATATCGCTACCATCGTGCACAGACTTTACATTCGACCGTTTGAAGACATTTACTAGACCAGAAAAATTAAAAAATCAAACCAGACGTTTGAAGACCAGAAAAATTAAAAATTTACTTGTTGGTCGCGAAAAAATTATCCAGAAATCATTGAGCTGTCTATGATAACGGAAATATGGACTTCAATGTTGTTTGGCTAATTCCGATCAGCCTCATCTTTTGATCTCGATAGACAGACGCCTTCGAAAAAATACCTTCTCGTCATGTTTTGGAAATCATAAGTACTGTCTAGTCAGTACTCAGGCTCTTGAAGATTCTGGAGTTAGATAATCGTCTCGAAAAACTGCTTTCAAGACATTCGTGAGAAATGGATGTTCGATGAAAACATTACCTGCATCTTCTTGTGCAAAAGAAACTTTAACAATTGATCTACTCAAGCCACAGAGCTTTTTCTTTATTGTCATTGAAATTCTTTCGTCACCTTCAAAGACTGACCATTTTATCTGACTGTCGCAATGAAAAAATGGGAATCGAAAGTCAGCTGGCATTGAATCACTGTCAATTTTTGTGAGTGTACGAAGTAGACAAGAACTTGACGTACAAATTAGGTTCCCTTTCGTCACAATCACAGTGCTTTTAGTGTAACACAATTGAGATATCTGAGTATCCGTAACGTCATATACTACAAGGACGTAAAATCGGGACACTTGTCTCTGACTCATTTTATCTCAGTGCAAAAAGATATATTAGAGCATCTGGACCTGAGGTATAGTGAAGTTTGTTGGAAATGAGGAAGATAACAAGCTTGGAAATTTTTCACGTCTGAAAGCTCTACCATTTTTGTTCTATGAGATACAGAACGTCAAAGTCGAAGGTCTCGATTTTACGTCCCAATAACAGTAATCATTCAAAATCTGTTATCGTACTGTCTTCGATTATTATTTTTTTGTTAAATCGAACAAGGAAAAAGTATGACAATGGAAGCTACGTACAAGGTAGTTTTAATTACACATCAAACCCAACAATAACAACGACGTTGGATGAATCCATCCGTTCGATCCATTATTAAGTAAATGGGTCGGTTTCATCTGTCTCTGCAGGCCAGGCCGTTTCATTCCGTTGAATTCAATTGAACCCTGCAGCCAGCGGATTCGACATACAACAGGGTCGCCTGGACCATTGTCCTCCAATAATTGGATCAAGATTAGGCTTTCATTTTATTCCGCGTTTCGCGTCGACCGCCGATCCTCTTTAAAAATTCAAAACCAGCGCCAAATTCAAACGAATAAAATTTTTCGCTCGATTTTTTATCCCTTTTTTTCGATTAGTACCATATAGTTATTTTCTAAGAGCTTTCGGGCACCGTTTCGAGACCTATTTTAAATCACCACGACCTACATTTTTTTTAATACCAGAAAATGTCTGAGCTTCTGATTGAATGTTGATTCAATTTAAATTTGGATGAATTTTCCTTCATTATGCTTGAGGATTTTTTTTTCACCTGATATGCCTGACAGTTTCTTACACGATCCCACTCAATTCATATTCCTCGGAATGCTTACGGAATCGCGCAACGAGCAGAAGCTTAATTAACTGAGTATTACAGGATGAATGGAGGCCGGAAGGACGTGGTATAACTTGAAATTGAATGTAAACAGCTGCAAAGTAAATTTGATCGTTATAAGGATATCTCTCGACGATATTAGATCACCGAGTTTAAATTACCCGATTCGAAAACGTAGATGAGGAAGTTTCGTTGCGCAATCATCGTTAATTGGCTTGTAATCGATTGCATGCATTGCCTTCAGGTCGGAAGAGATGTGCGTGACACATAAAACATAAATTTCCAAAATCGGATCCCTTATCGATGAATCTGAGAGCTTTTTCGTGACACTAGAATAATAGGTCGAATTATTGTTTCTTGGAATGTAATAATGAGGTGAAATTCGTTTTCTCGTACTGTAGGGTTTTCCCTATAAACTTCTTAAAGTACAACTACCAACTTGCAAATCGTTTTGTAGAAGTTAGCTCATTTACGCTCGATCGTCAAGCGCCAATTACGGCATTAATTATACGTAATCACTAATTAAAGTCCTGCTCGAGAGTTCACCGCACAATAAGCAACCGTCGAACTTAGTTAGGTGGACATCCTCCCGTGTGTGGAAATCGAACTGGGGAACTGGTCGGGGGCTAGCCGGGAAGCCCTGGTTTTAGTCGGGGGCTGGTCGGGACGTCTGCCCAGGACCCGACCAGAATCGTCACGCACGGCTGGCCAAGTCCTGGCCAGGCTTCCCTTTTTCCAAGAAAAATCCTTGATAATTATACCAAAAACAACTTGTCTGACTTTCCTATGCTAAATTGGGGTTCTAGGCGTAAATTAATTGGAATGTAGGCAAAAAAAAAGTAAAAAGAAAAAAAAATTGATTTAAGACGGGTTCGATACACTCGACAGTTAGGGATGGGTCACCCATCCAAGTGCTGACCGTGGCGATTAGTGCTTAACTTCGGTGATCGACTAATGACCGGTATCCATCCGAATCCAATCATTCCTTATTACTACAGAACTTGTTAAGGTACTTGATTTATTTCAGATGATGTTATAATTTTGTATACAGTGTGATTCAGTGACAAATTTTGTACATGTGTTGTTAACATGTGTACTCACAGAAAATCGAGAAATTGGATTCAAATTTTGAATTTTTTCTCTTGAGAAAGGTCATAATTCAGGAATTCAAAAAATGAAGAGGCAAATCTGATCTCAACATGACAAGGAGAGTCATGTCCGACTAGGAACTTGAATACAAGAATTTGGAAAAATTGCAGAACCAGTACCCGACCAGCGCCCGGTCAGGAACCTTCTTGTCACGGGGTCAACCCGGGCGATTTCCACAGCTCGAGCTGTAAGAGTGTAGAATTTAGTACATTGTGTATCAAGGGCGCAAAGAACTATTTTTCGAGTGTGAAATTTGCGGCAAGAGCCGAAGGCGAGTATGCTGCAATCACACTCACACTCGCCAAAATAGCCTTGTGCCCGACGTGATGCACACGATTTTTTTCTCAACACCTGGTCTGCAAAAATGCCTCTTTTCAGAGCGATTGAGCGGGCGCAAAACGGCACTTTGCGCCCGTCGGCCGAACAGATCTGTTTTGCGCCCGCTCAAGAGGTATGAAAAGTGACATTTTGCGACCGGGTGTGAGATAATAACTTTGAGGTTATGTGCCACAAAGCTATGCTATTGCTCAAACCATGTTAGTCTCGGCTGAGTGACTTCTCGGCTTCTAGATAGATCGTGACCAATTTGAGAATTTTTGCCGTAAAGTTTTTTGACGCATGATGATGCCCCATAAAACAATGAGATAATTTAGACCGTCTTAGCGCCTGTCCAGTCCCCGGCCAAGCTCTTGAATATTAAACTCAATTAAATTGCGAAATCAGCTCCTGGACAGCACACGGCCAGTACTTGCCATAACCAGCGTAAGCATTGTGACAAAGTTTTCCCCCGACTAGCGCCCGGCTAGGACCCGACTGAGCACTTGGACAAAAATTTTGCCCGACCAGCGCCCGGCCAGAAATTTCCTTGTAACAGGGCCAACCAGGGCAATTTCCACACGGGCAGTACGATCAAAAAAGGATAATTCAAATTGAAAAATCCAGATCACTTACTTCAACTGACTTTTCGGCAGGGACTTTACACCTCAATTGGAGAGTATGTGTTGATCCCTCGAGTTTATTGAAGAAAGATACATTTCTCCTTGTTCATTCATGGATTAAAATATGATGTATTACATTTTATGATTGAGAGTATTGTGTGTATATAAATATATTTATATTGCGTATGTCGCTCGTTCTCGAGGTACGAGAATACGTACCTCGGCATCATTTCATTGAATTTCGATAATGCCTACCGTGTGGATCGACACTTTCAGGTTACTTTCCAAGTATATGACAGTAATGCTGTTGAATACAATCACGTTACCTAGACCTGAAGTATGATGAGACGGTATAATAAAATCGGTTAAGAGTTGGGCGATGAAACTCCAAACCCTTATAAAAATGAGCAAAAATTATTATGGAGTCTGGAGTCTTTACGAGGTTGGCATCTAACCGAGTCGTTTGGCTCGATCTGAGATCTTTTTATCTCAAGTTTCGATCGCCGCTGAGGAAATACACGAAGTAAGGAACGGAAAGGATTTTTACAGTAGTGGTGCTTGCTGCCACCCCAAAACGAATCGCAGACTGATACAAACCTCTAAATTGCAGTCGCCGTCACGGCGAGACTCTTTTCTGGCTTCTATGTATTCGGAATGTCATCTCGCCGTTCGAATTACCTACGTTCTCAATAGCCCATAACAATAAGTCCGTGACCAGAATGGTCAACGGGTGGACCGTTCGTGCAAAGACTGGAAAAAATTTAGTACAGTTTCTAAAGAGTGTTATTTCTACGCGCCTTTGACTCATCCTAAAAGTCATAACATTCACCTTTGACATTTGAACTTGTACCTTGTACAACCTCGCCCCTGACCTTTTTAGAGTGTTGTACGTTCCTACACCGCTTTCCATTAAGCGATTAAATTGTGGTAGAAGATTTACAAATAGGCTTTCTCTAACGATATTGTTCGACGTAGCTGTTGCTGTACCAGGACGTAACGTGCCGTATCATCGTTTTAACCTGTAATTATATACAATCTAATTTTAGATAAGGAAATTAAGAATTAGCTCGATTACTTGCGTACTGCATAACGTGAGGATGTACACTGCCTAGAGATTGTTAATAATTATCTTGATCCGCCTACACGTCCTGTACTTCACTTTTATCATTCCACTTGTTATTATGTAGTTTCGTCAATTATCTTCTACTTGCTAATCACAAACTCAAATCCCAATATACGGTACTACATTACTGTTTACAATATCAAGTTAATAAACTTTTTGCACTACAATTCTGCACGAAAAAGTCGAAACCTTGGAGAAGTTCTCCAACTTTACGCAGCAATTACGAGGGTTGAAAATACTGTTCTCACTTTCGATGGAAATCATATTGAAGAGCCACTGAAGAGCCAAACAGTGCAAAGGCGGTTCTACGGCCTTTCGCTCTTGTTTTCGGACGAAATACAAATCTACTCCGAGGTCTAAAAGGCTGACTCCCTATTGTTATTTATCTGTTTTTGGTATATTTTCGGTTCGTGCTTTTCCACTTGTAACCATAAACATGGTGGAGAATCGCTGGCCAGAGAATTTCCTATGATCTTAGAAATTTGCCGTGTGGAAGGTGGAGAAACACTTGACTCAAACCAATCGGACCTTTTCCTCCTTTCCTAGCCTTTCGATTTTTATTCTGTAGTCTATCCACTGAGCATGCAGAAACTGTATTGGTGAGGTGTTAAACTTATTCGGTCGCCTTTAAACCGCGGCATAAAATCCTCCAGGAAAATTGACTCAGGCGTGAAGAAACCATGAGACGTTTTTCACATTGAACTTGTCTCAGGGTGGAATTCGTTTTATTAAAGTCCCAAAGTTGCGGGTTCTCTCGTTCGGCTTGACCTTGAGGAGATGAAAGTTATCCTGACATTTTTTGCAATAATCTTTCGTGACGCTCTCTGGTATTTTCACTAGAGATAAACTTTTAGTCTAATAAAATTGTAGGAAAAATCCTCTTTTGTTGCGTCGAGTATAAACCGGGATATTTATTGCCCGACAACCAAACGTCCTTTGCGACCCCAAGCGTGGATTCAACCACCCTGAACAGGGTCACCGACACCCGGATCAAGGAGCGCGGAAGAGGAAAAAAGTCTCTCACGCGTCTGTCTATGCCGTTCTATTTCTCTTTCGACTTGGGGTGCGGGATCTCCGTCTCCCGGAGGAGATGAGGAAGAAAAACACCCTGAAGTGGTATATCTACTTTCTGTCCAATCGGTCTTCAATCAACGCCCATCCTTCCCTTCTTACCCCCTCACGAACTTGCAACTAATGCCTTCTGTTTGCCTCCGCTATATCTATCTCCAGACCTCTCTGACCCTTAAACACGAAGCAGACCAATCAAGGGTGTAATTAAAACTCGAAGCAGTCAGGGATTGATCAAGTTTTCAGGGTGGAGAATCGAATCACTGGATTTACCATTCAGCGATGTTCGATGTACAGTGCTTTCGACACATTTTTAATAATCGATGAAATGTGCCTGTGAATCAGATAGAATCTTTGTTACAATTCGAAAAGTTTTAATTTAGGCCGAAGAATTGGCGCCAGTGAGGTATAGCTTTGTGAGAATTGTCGTAGCAGTAATTCAGCTCGTATTGGCCGACTAAGCAGAGGGTAGTAAAGTGAATCATGTTCATATCCAGAGAATAGCAAGACCGCGCTGACCCATAACATCATCCACACTTCCACCGTCATGGGTAAAACTTGTAATATCCTCATAAAAGTTGTATGCGGTCCAGTTAAAAAATTTTGAAGAATAAATTATCACCCTGAGCTAAAAAGAATTCTTTCACTCATTGAAAGCTGCGCAGAGAGACTATCTTTCATCTGATGCAGCGTTAATTTTCTGTCCTACGTTATTCATGCGTTATGGAATGTATTACTGAAACTGACTTGTTATTAACAGTAGAAAATTTACTATACGGTGAGAAGTTATCGCGGTGAGAGCGGAAGATGTAATAAAAAACAGAGAAAGATGGATGGAGTAAAAGCGTTTTACTTCTTCGCCAAGTAATTCCCTGGCCAGACACCCCTTCCACTTGCGCTGCAAATATCGCGATATATGCTGGTACCGGGTATAGCCGGCATGGAAAGAGGACGAAGACTACGACGAGGACGAGGTTCGCGAGGGTTGGAAGACGGAGGAGAAGCGAACCTCGAAAACGAGGGTAGTTTTCAAGCGGTGGGGATGAACAGGGTGAGAGTTGCGTCGCTGAGGCGTCCCGTCGCGACGCTCGGCGTCGTTCCCTCGCGGATTCGGAAACTGCTTCAGTCGACGCGCGGCTGGCCTGCACGTTGCTAGGGCTCATTGCCTGAACGCTTACGATACACGGTTTTAGAGGGACCACCCTCTGGTCTCGGTGGTGCTGGTGCTCTTGTGCTGTGCGGTCATCGTCATGTTGATCTTCATCGGGGAAGATCATTCTTACAGATATCGACTACCCCGGATTTATCACCGATGCCCAAAAACCACACTCTGAACCATCACAGCATTGACGTCTGAACCATGAATTAAAATCGAGAGACTCACACGGTCAAAGATTCTGGTAACGAACTATTCGACTCTTCATCTCAACCTTTGAGAAACCGAAATTCAGGTCCTCAAAGTCTTGTTAATTTTCTTTCGACATTATCTCTCGATCAAATTACGTTCAATCTAATCGAACAGTTTGTCACATTTTTCGGACCATCAGTGATAAGAATAATCAACCATAGCGCAAATGGGTTATATTTGTATCCGAGCCCGCGATTCCTGATGATTACCGTCAATGACTGACTCCGATTTCGTTCAAGAGCTGGGAATGAATTGACGAAAAGTTATTTTCTCATGTCTCGTGAGTAGGGGGAGGGCGGGGAATAGAGAGGTGTACCGTTATTGATAACCGGAGATAAGAGAATACTTGTAGACTATTTTAGTACTTCAGGTATAGCGGTGCCTGTATAACGTGAATATATTTATCCGACGAAACGAGCAGATATCCATGGGCGTACTGAGAGGTCGGAAACGGGTTTCGTGTTTAAAACTATTGGTAACCGTCGGTAACACGGGGCAACAAAAGTTCACAGTGATTTGTAGCCAGGCCAGGAACTCTATCGCGTGCGACCGAGTGTTTACCTCCTGCGTGTTTCAAGCCCTGGAGATATCTCGGATTTTTTTTAATGTAGTCAAAGACTGCGATTCCTACTTCTTACCCTTTTCGATTTTTTTACGACCGTGAAAAGTTACAACAAATGAAACCACGTCCGGCTCATCGACGAATTGTCTCCGTGCGTCTATCAAATTTGCAAGACATGCCTGATCACTTATCACAGTAAAAATGACGTAAGACAAGGTCGATAATTGCGCGTAAGCTACCTCTCAGTAGTTTACTCTTTCTCTTTGTTTCATCCTCCAGCTGTTTTCGCTTAGATTGCCAAGTCAACGAGTCAGCACGTAGTTCGTACCCCGATCTTAATTAACTGCAACGATATAAATCTCCTCGTGTGATCTCATTCCAGCATCGGCGGTGACTTAGCGTCCCCAAGGGAAACTGCGATTCATGGGAGACGTCCATAGGCTAAACTTCGGCAATAAAGCCCCTTTTCCTCAGTCTTCTGAGATGGGATATCGCTGAGAAGTTGGCGTCGATGCGAGCTAATTAGACGCCTGCATTATCAAGTTCGGTGCAATTCTGTGCAACAAACGTTTGGGGATAATCGAACTTATCAATGGTCACCGTTCGAACTAACCACAGGATAAGGTGGCGACGAAGTCGTGGTTGTGTCGTGGTGCAGAGGGACCAGTTTCGGGCAGGCGAAACAAACCGGTTCGTAGGGTCCACGCGGAGGCTGTGTCCGATGTTAGTACTATACTTAGATCGAACCAGCACTTCGTCTTCAACATCCTAGACTCTATTTTGCATAATTATCAGGCTTGAGTCTTGTCGTTTATGCTTTACTGCATAATTATTCAATACTCGACTGATACCCGCCTCGGAATGGCTCTTCTTCAGTTACAGAACGTTGAACAGATTTCCTTGGGATGATGCGCGGATATTCATCTCGCTACTCGTCTCTACTCTCAGATTTAACCGGCACATCCAACCTCGAGAGTTGTGTTCAGATCCGAGATAAATGTTGCCATGGTAAATATCTGGGCTCGGTATTATCTTCGCATACGTGTACATACATATATCTTGCGTATTTATCTCAAACTTGTATACAACGGTATGTTGATAGTGTAATGAACCTTTGCTGAGCACTTGCGTATACGCAATAACGTTTAACATCTTCAATTTCATCAAGAAATTATACCTTAGGTATATGAGTGTACTACCGGTAATTTCAATCATGATATCACGACACACACTTTGGAACATTATTCAGGAGTCAAACAATCGCGGTATCAGTCTGTTCATGAAAGAGCTCTGTCCCTCGGCTAGCTAAAATATGGCTGGTAATTTGTTGGTGTTCCGGCATCTTGGAGATTCTATTTGGTCTGGAGCAAAGAGGTTCAGAGGCTTGAGAGTGTCATTAATCTGGGAAGCCGAGGTCATCAGATAGAGAAGACGAAGAAAAAAATTAATTAACTTGTCTAAGCGACGTGATGCAATTATCACAGGGTAAATAATCTCGTACGTGCAAAGCATGCGTATCTGGATTATAGTTGATCATTTCATCTCCTTGTCAGCTGTGCCTGTTGCACCGGGTGGATTCACAGGATGGTCGGTGATCGATTCGGAGTATTTCTCCAGCTTTTGTCGTTCGGCGATGGGGCAGATCAAGCCTATCTGACAGTTGAAATAACTCCAACTTCGGACGGTATATCTACTAACTTTCTGTCAAACTGTCCGTCACGGGTAGTAGCTGACGAAGATAATCGGGGAAGTCGGAAATAGCTTTGGGGATGGAAGAGAGACGCGGGTTACCCTCGATTTTCGAACACGTCGATATCGTGGTCCGTCGGTTTGTACGTTTGCAGCGACTTTTTCATTCTCCTCTACTATCTCTAAATTGAAAATAGCAATCCTATTTCCATTCAGAGTATGACGAGCTATATCTAGAAACCCATTATCTAGACTTTTCACCACTTGCCGTTTCCCAATGCAATATGACAAGCATATTGTGTTCCTGGCTGTCAGGAGCCGATAGAAATAGCCGACAATCGCCAATAGAAATTTCCCAGCAAACGTTGCAACGACAGTTTCATTTATTCGCAGTAAAAGGCCAAACTTTTACACACAAAAAAAAATATTGAACAATTTTTCCAATCGAGAATCAAGTTTCGTAATTTTTTTTTTTGTTCATCTTTGGGTTTCGGTGTAATATTTCATACATAAACTTTTTATTGCGAATTGAGGAAAAAGTTCGTGTTATTGGTTCGCCAGCAAGCTTTTTTGCAAATGTAAAGAAAAAAAAATGGTCTGCTAAAAAAGTTTTCACGATCGACCGAACGCCTCAGGTTCGACCCACATCTCTGGATCCTGTTCATACTAATTTCGCTGTAAAAGTGTGAAGCCTTTTGTTACTTCTCTTGACGTAGAAGTTGAATAAATAATTCACGTCATGAAGGGCATCAAATATTGAATCAAGTACACAGTCTGCATTCGAGATCAACCCCGTTTCTCTGTCTGCATGGTTTCGAAAAAAATCTGCATTTATTCGTTCACTGATCACTCGAACTTATCACAGTACCTTCAATTGATTCGGAGAGTTAAATAGAAATGAAAGAGAAATATCGCTTCCTGAGGGCACAAAATTTATGTACAATGGCTTATCTAGGATCTTAGAAGGGTTAAATTTCAAGGATTACGTATCTCGTATTTGCACAAGTGTGCAATAAAGCGAAAGCTACTACTTTTTGGGGAGGCATGCGGCTACGAAGAACGAAGTAATTAGTGAACTTGAATAATTATGCAAATGTGATTTGAGCCAGGGGGGGTAAACCCCACGAGAATTGACCCCGATTCTGTGTTCTGGGGATTCCTAGTATTTGGTAAGCCTGCAGTCTATTTCTTGATATAAATTTTACATTCACGAGAGGGTTGAGAATGAGACAGAGTATATAGCTTATTCGTAAATATCCTCAGGGAATTCTGTGAGGGACGCGCCGTTTCCACCCGGAAATAGAACAGTTTTCCCTCAACTTTTAACCTGCTGAAACCTACTTGTGCTTTCCTCAGCTGTTGTCGAAGCATACGAAATTGGTAGAAAAGAATTTCTGATGGTAATTTTATCGCCTCTCAGATCTTCTCGACTGTCTACATAAAGTTCGCAACTCCGACAGTTCGGCGAACATTTTGCTATCACAAAGTTCCTTCTTCTCGAAAAGTGTTAATTTCGACTCTGTCTGTACTTCATTATCAGAGTAGAGTTAAACCTGTTTCTCGTTATACTGTCAATAAGGAAAAGTAAATCGGCGCTCCATCGTCAGCTGATAAACTCTGACTGAGACCCAGACCGTGAGTTTATTCGGAGTCTCGATTAAGGCTCTCGAGTATAAAGTTGATTGCAGAAATTCTCTTCATTCGTTACTATCGGTAGCTACCTACCTCTTGTTTGCGTGGCTATAATCATGGTTAGACTCTGTGTCATAATCGAATTGGGTCGCCTCAAAGTGTTCCCATGCGTCCGGTTCGCGGACTAAGTACGCGGTTACGACTCTTCTCTCGTTAGCAATCATAAATAAACAATCTGAGATCTTCTAGAAACACTGCTGACCTCCATTAATCCAATTTTTCTTAGAGCAAAGACCCATTTTTTCTCCAGCAAAAATTAATTGATCTGACAGGAATTGTTTGAGCGCTGAACTTTGTCTAGATCGATGGAAAAGTCTTGAGCGCAGCCTTAGACTGACCATTAGACGTTGGTTAGAGCAGCGATAATAGAAGATTGCATTCTCTCGTACGTGATTGGGGTCGTGCTGGTAAATTCTGAAATTATTGGTCATTATCGGGATTCTGAAGGGGTTCTGATGCACCAGGATCGTACTCGTGTCAAATCGATGCGGAATTTTGTGGCCATGAGATGGATGACCGCGATACAACGGACGCTCGTCGATTTTAACAACGTTGAATATGTTTGATAGTTGAATTAAATTAAAAACTGAAAAACAGGTTGAAAGGCAGTTTTACCAGTATCGAATTCTTGCGGTGAAAATAATAATAGAAGTATATAGGTCAAAATGCGATGAATCTGAACTAGTGAAGGAAGTATAATAATTCAAATAATCGTTAATGTGTGTTGAACGCGCGTTAATTAATCGAGTGTAATTATCGAGCTCTTGGATAGTTCGTCTTAAACGAACCAATTAAAGAGAGTATTGAAAAAAATAAAAATAACATACTCGTTGTACATACTTGAACGATGGTGTTGAAAGAAGTGTTGCATTAAATATCTGGGTCGGAAGATTAATTGACGAATTTGCCGCATAATGAATCAGAGGGGATTGAGGAAAAGCTAGAAAATTTGTTACAGCCAAGCGTCGATCCAGACCTGATTTATTACTTGGCCGTTACTCCCGTGTTAAGAATACCTGAATAATCGTGCCAATGTCATGCTAGCCTGAAATCGAAGACTATCATTGAGTGATTGTGCTCTAAAATTGAAATATACACAAAAGATGACTCGCTCGAGTTTTACGTCTGTATCATTGCGCGGGAGATATTATTTTTAAACTTGTTTGTCTTGCGGAGAAATGAAAGTATTATAAGACGATTGCCAGGAGTCCGCATCAATTGTATTATTATTCATCGTTCAGTTTCGATTGATCCTCACTCTCCATTCACTATATCGTCAGCTCGGAGTAAATATTTTTCATACTGCGTGTGAATCTCTCGATGAGAATAAATTTTATACAAATTTTTCTCCCTTGTGAAGTTCTTGAACAAAGTTGCGACAGTTCGGGGTAAACCGGAAGATTTATGAACTCGATTCGAGAAAATCTGAATACAAATAAATCTGAGAATCGGTGGTACTTTAAATTCGATCATAATCGCGGTGATAAAGGAGTCAAAATGTTCGCCGCTATGGTGCTTCACAAGCACAACAAAAATAACGCAAACAACAACAACAATGGCAACAATTCTTCAACGACTAGCAACAATGTGAACAATAACAACATTAACAACAATGTCAACAACGCTAACAATTCTGTCAGCATGAAAGCGGTGAGTTGATTCGATCACATTTCTAGACAAGGGGATTAGAATGAAGATATATTCCTTCGATTCGATGATGAATATTCTTTAAACCAATTCTTGATATTGACGACCCAAATATTACAGAGCAGTATAAATATATCCGAGCACCTGTTGCTTCCGTTTACCTGTTTATAGGAAATGTTTTCACATATAATTGAAAAAAAAAGTGAATATTTGAGTCACAAAATAAGTTTGGCATCCATGGTGTAGCAACTGTGGTGTGACGCTGTAATAATTCATAGAAATTATAGAAATTTTAACAATCGCGTCACGCTCTATGACCACTAAGAAGTCCTCAGAGTTCGCATTGACAAAATTTTATCTACATTGATGGAATGACTCTACGTTGCATTATAATCAATGAAAGTGCTCTCGTCTGACAACCGTGTCGAAAGAAAAATTAATATAATCTTCCATCCTGCAGAATTTTACGAGCAATAACGAGTGAAATTTTTTATCAAAAATACAGAATCTAGCCTTGTTGTCATGTCGTTAAATTTTTTACCACATTCCAAGCATAGGTTGTTCCACGAGGTTTGATGACAAAACTCAAACAATAATTAGTTTAGTGGGTTGTATATTGCGGTTTCATCTAATTGTGATGAAAACTTTTAAAACTGGAACCCCAAAATTGCGTTTGGAAATCAGATATTAATGGCTTGATAAAGTTTTTAATCAAGTACTGTTTTATCCCATGGGTAAATTTGCAAGTTAAACACCTCCCTTTGTGTGCAAGGTTGGAGGCACCAGTATTGATAATGAAATGCGTTTTCCGAACCTCCAACCATTTTGCTCTTGAGTCTTGGTCCCTAAATTCATTTATGCAAGAATACTCACAGTGAATATCCTACCTAAACTCTATCAGCATATAACCTACGGCACTATACCTTCCATGATCACAAGCATTCCACGCCAAAGCCTAACCAAACCATCCACGTCGGTACCATGGAATCCGGATTGTTGAAAGCATCCCTATACCCAACTTCATCAATAAATTGCCATTATGGTTCCCTATTACTTCCCACACAGCCTCATAGGGGAGCACAATCAAACTTACAACAGGATGATAACAACGAAAATTATGCCTTACTGATATTTCGAAAATGAATTTGGGATGTCCTCTTTCGGATTACTCTGCAGTATCCTTCCGATTTCTTACTGAACCGATGTCGTAGAAATGATTGAATATTTTGCTGACTTTGCGAATGTTCATAGACGTGATGTTATCCTTTTACCAGGATACTGGTATGGCTTTTCCATGGAATTGAAATACTAGAATGTCCCTTGGCTCCGATAGTCTGAGGCTCAGACTAGTCGGCGGTTTCTAAAAATGGTCGAAGGATTTCGACAAATGAATTGCCTCTTTCCTTTACGGCTTACTCCAAGCTTCGTGGAACCCGACGTTAGATATTCGAGGAATATATATTGTATCGCCAGCTCCAGTGCATCGTGCAATAAGCAAGCATCCCCTCGTGGATCAAAGTCTGATTGATGTATGTCTTTATGAATAATGGATGTTGTCACTACAAAACGCGTCACACAAATCGTTGACAAAAATACATCAACCCACGATCGGTTCTAGCGCCGTCTATCGAATCAACCAGTCCCTCAACGCTGAGCTGTGAAGCCGACCTCCGAAAATTCGCCGAAATAGAAAAGCCTTGACCTCTCACTGCCCATATAACGTGCTCGGAAAAGCTTCGGGCGCGGTTCAGCTAACTCGACGAAACTTTTCTTTTAATATCAGCCGCCTACGTGACCGCAAAAAATAACGCATTGCGGTCATTATCCGTCTGTGTATGGGGTTTTTATTAACAAAATGGGTTCCAATATCAAGGGACGCTGGTCTTATCGTCTGAGATTCATCATGTGACAATATGCTGGTCAGTTTTATCGATTTTTACGTAGTCTGGACCGCGTGGTTTGCCGCAGTGGGTGTCACAAAGAGTTAATTAAAAAGTTACATCATACTATCCGGTCGAGATTAATCCGTACCGGACAGGCGTCATCCCGTGCTTGACCCTAAACAGGATTGGCATGAGAGTGGAGCCGCCGCGTTCAATTAACTTCACGGTGTTACGGGCTCACGGCTTTTACCAAAGCTATACTATCGAACCCGAAATTCTCTTCACCTGCGGACAACATCCTCGCCGATCAATGATCACTTTGGCCTGATTACATGACTGAACTAATGGCGTATTAACCTAAAGGATTCCGTATTATCAGCCTAACGAGACGCGGGGGCGGTTGCCAAGTGATCGAGAATCTCTCAGGCTGGAAAACCGCAATCAGGATCAATACTTGGCTCGCGTAATGAGGGAACAGAGGATGTCGCTACTTTTTTTTCTGGGAAAAGCACATTTCAATTCTCCCAGCTAAACGTACAGGTTCAGCTTTTATGAGACGTTCCCAGAATTTGTCTTTCTTTCGAAATAGAATAACTCACGATCTCTTCTGTCAAAATTGATCGAACCCCTTGCGCACTGACACTTTTCCAATAGTTGGTTGAACGCCTCAAGCCTCCGGGATAGGGGGCGAATCCCGAGGGATGTACGTCTTGTTGGTATCAAATGAGATGGAAAACGACGTGAAGTATGAATGTGGATTATTGCCTTCCTCTAACCAGATCCCACATCGAGTCCATTACAGCAATCCGCGATACGGTGCGCATGCCTTTGCCAATCTGAATTCGGGCTGTAGACCTTGAAGTCTATCTTAGAAAATGCGAACAGAAGTCCTAAGCCCTCGAGCAAGCTATCGCGTGATTACCTTCCACCATCATTAATGCATCTCGTATTTCCCCAGTGGGCAATTGAGGGGGAATAGCTGGTACACAAGGCACAGGGGACACGGGAACCCTGCGTTACAGACTGTAATGGAAGGAGCCTTGATAGCTGATGGCACAGTTTTTTTGCTTCGTATGATAGTAGAGGCGTAACTCGTTGGTTAATTAATCAGAATAACACCTCTTGTGATAAACCCGATGTTATGCAATGAAATTTCACTGTTATAACTCCCCTGCGCACGCTTTAGATCGACCGTGAACCCCAATGTCATGTCTCACTGCTCTTGGTTAATGAAGCAAACAGCGTCCAGCTGTTATGTGTATTCTGTAATTTCCGCCTCACTTATAGTGTGAAAGCGAAAATCATTAGAGAAGCTTCACACTGCAGTAAGTATAGTTAATGGTAGATTGCTAAATTATTTTCTGTGATATCAGCCGATTTTCGATTGCCTTATGCAGCTGGGATATTGATTCACTTGGATTAAAAGGCTCGGAGCATCAAATTCGCTACTTTCTGAATTGATCATTTCTTACTTAACGGTTTGAAAAACAAATTGTAATTTTTTTCCACGTTCAAGGTTCCACCAGACTCCTTTAATTAGATTGCCAAGGTTTCGAATGAACGAGATGATCGCAAAAATTGCGAATATTCCAAATGATTACAAGGATAGCGAGGATTCCAAAAGATTTCACAAGATTTGCAAGGAAATATACACCAATTAACCCCTCACTAGATTCACTGTAAGAGAGACACAAAATTCGCATGAAAAAAGGCTGCGTTACTTCAAGGTCTAAACGTATTACTAGCTGAACACGTGTCCAAAGCTGGGCAGTTCCAGTACCTGGACAATTTCAACCGATTCTGTCCCCAGAAAGCATTCAGGTACCGGGATTGTTCCGCCACTGGTACGTTTACGTTACGCATGAGCAATTGACTGGATGCTTTATACTCAGGATGAAGATGAATATCATCATTCTTGACGTTGATCCAAAAGAAATTGTCCCCAGTGACGGCAGTTGGATCGTTGATTCGAGGTCTGACTAAATATCGCGAGGAATCGATTTTCAGTGACACATAAGCCCTGTCTCTCCGTCTCTTGGCAAAATTCCCACTACGCGATTCTCCTACCCTCCCTTTCTCTGTGGTAATGCTAAAATTGGCAACCTTCCTGCATCGTTTCATGTGCTATACTGTATAGTTTCAGATGGGGCACTTCAACAAGAAACTCAAATCGCATCCGTATCCCGATAGTAAACCCTCGGTAGACCCTCGTCTGATAAACTATTTACTAAAGATCTGCTGGTCCTTCGTTTACTTTTAATAACAGAAGTGAAACTGACCGAGCTTTAACATTTAGGAATCCTACTAAAAGATTCAGCCATGGCATAATTACACACTTCCTGCACTCTTCAACTTTAATAGGTAACGGGGTTTCAGCAGCTGGAAGAACGGTTTAATCAATTCGAGTTTGCTAAAAATTCCACAAGTTATGATCATTCGACCTAAGAACGCCTAATTCGAACCATATCAAAGACTGTATACCCACGACCGCAGACCGTGAACCATCGTTACTGACTTTTGACATTCAGACTTGATCAATCGATAAACGATTTCACGTGGGTTATTATGTCACCGGCGTAATGCCGGGCACGACGCGGCGATATCGCCTTTCACTTTAGGCACGAACCTAGTGCAGCCATTGTGCAGGAGCGTTGAGTCTTGTGCAACAATATTTCAGGTACTGGAAAATTGCGAAAGTATATAATAATGTGCAAAAGAGCTGTTCATAACGATGTAGTAACGGTTTTACCAGCTGCGTTACTGCAACGGGACACTCAGACCCTGCGTCGCATTTCGACTGCATGAATCCTAGCTGCACTCAGTCTAGGTTCACGGAGTGCAGCTGTTACTTCCTTCGGGCGAACGCTCGTGTAATTGCTTTGCTTCAATTAACATAATGGCTTCTTTAGTGGTCGGAGCTCTAGGCTTTTATCAAATCTGCATTCGACTGACCGGCGTGGCAATGATGAAATCAAGTTTTGATCCAATTGCTTTTGGTCAAATGTTTAAACCTCTGCGACGCCGGAAGAAGGATGAGACTCGGATGCTCTTTACTTACCCAAAGCACGTATATCATACGTTTGTAAATTGGCGAGAAGGTCTCTGTGGAAACACTTCTGCTTCTGTTGTATGCAGTTATTTACACTGTTCTCCCTCGAGTGCTGTGTCTATATTCTTTTCATAAACAACTATATTGTGTGTCTGCAAGGTCCGCATCCTAGTAGCCTAACGAACCTGACCTCTTTTGTGTACCTCGTCTGCTTCTCACGTAGGTTAACGTGAAAATTAAACAATGAAAAGGACGAGTCGACTTCATCAGTCATACAGGAAAAAACATATTTCCGTGTCCAAAAATTATCCCAAGTTCAACTCCTTATTATTGATGAACAATTGCTTCAATATTGTCGTTTTCTTCTGTTTCAGGTAAGCTGTAATCCATTGCGAATGAAACTTTTCAACTATGAGAAACCATGATCGAGAATCGGTAAAGTATTCGGCAGAAACATTGATTCATAATGATACACTTGAACCCTGATAAGATTTCTGTGAAGTCTCCTCCTGCAATATTGTATAATTTGAACCAAAATGTGATATAATATCACGTACAGGTTGATGTAGAAATTATTCAGAAGTGCTCGTTTGCGGGTTGAAGTTCGCGAACTCATGATGCGTATTATTAATTGGAAAACGAGGAGAAATGAGATTAATCTCATTTATAGCAAATATATCGTTTATAATGCATGGAATAATATGCATCCTCGATAACATCGAAAAGAGTCTGAATGATGGCGACGTAATTTGAAGTTTGACGGAGATGGAGAATGAAACAAAAACCTATGAAAAGTTATTAATATGTTGCGGTTTTAAAACAAAAATCAGGAAGTTTTTTCATCGTGAGCGACTAATGTAAGTTGAACCGACATAATGAAAAACGTTTAATATCTCTTTTGAACCCCAGAGTGCGATTAACAGCATGAAGATTACAAAGTTGGCAACTTTCAGCCGAGTAAACTTGTTTGTCGAAAGGTGAGAAGACCCCAATCGTTTGTTTCAAATGTCAACAAGCAAGATTGCGCGCTATTTCCTGTGCAAGCACACAATGCGCACCTACAGCTTGCCGAGCATGTCATTACTGTCATCATCATTATTTGTGCTTATCACATCTTATCGCCGAGTTGAAAAAGTCACCTGTCCGCGGGTGCGATACAGAGATAACTTCCAGCCAAGAAGCGCAAGGTTTTTGATTTACCTCTGATGTAACACTGAATTTGTAATCTGATAGAAAGTATTACTCCTCTCTAGCATCAGTCCGCTGAGTGGCATCGCGGTATTTGCGTCGAAAGGAACCCTTTCCGTCAATATTCAGATTCAGATATGGTATTTTTCCAAACAACTCGTCGATGTTGTGTACAGTTTGAACGCATTTTCTATCTATCGCATCGTCCCATCGCAGTGTAGTGAACCAGCACAGTGTTCAACAAATTATTGGAACCCTCGAGCGAATATACATATATCTATTCGGAAAATCGCATGAAACAGATGAGTTTCGGAAAGGGAAGTGTCTCTTGGATAATGTACGACTTGGCAATTTTCACGGAATCGTTAAACAAGTTCGAAGCCAGCTGCACTACTGGGTGATTAATAATATTCGATTCCCACAAATACTTCTTATCGAAATAATTTATTATCGCCTTTAATGAGCTGGGGATAAACTAAGATCGCCATACTCTGGCCGGAGAGCTTGATATAGCAAGTAAGTAATCAACGGTTATACAAAACGTCAGAGTAAAAAGCGCAGAGGAAGCCGGTAGGAAATTATTCCACCGACGAAGCGAAATTCCATCAGAAAATTTCCGATTTCAGGTAGAGCGAAATCCGAAGGAATTTTAGGCGCTTGATGGCGTCCATAACGAAAATCAATTTTCATCCCGTCACATCGAACCCGTTTCCGCCGTTATAATTTATGACAGGGTTGTTACCAACCTAGAGTCAGGAAATTTGGTGGTGAATTCGAAATTCAAAAATCATTTTTATAGCCTTACGTTGAGTCTGAACAGGATTTGGATTGGATTGCCCATTCAATAGCGTCTATAAAACACAGTATTCGTTCAGCGCTGTATAATAAGTCCATTTATTCGAATTTCTACTCACACGCAGGAGGATGACGTTCATAATCGTCAACCGGAGCACGTATTCTAAATATACGACGGTATTTATGTTATTGGTAAAATAGATGAACTTCGTTTGTCGGTTACGATACTATTAGAGAATTACAATTAAGCAACCGAGATTAGTGTACGTGATCACCTAAATCCATGAATAAATATGTGTTCGACGTATAGATGGTAATTTTCCAAATGACAACTATAGTTTCAGTCCACGTTAATTATCAGCTTGATCCAGAAAACATGTAAATTAAAATTTCGAGGAACTCGATGCCAAAGTTTCGGTGAACGTGGTTGTAAGTCGGAAACACCAAAAATTGTGATTTTTACATAAAGCGATAGAGAGCTGCAGATCAGCGTGAAGGAGGTTCTTCCGCTAATCATGTGACTTACGGGATTTCTCAGATTTTGATAAATTCATCAAAACGTATCACTGTTTATGTATACGAAATTTTGGAGCATGTTACCGAAAAAATGAGCGAAAAAAACGTCAAACACGCTGCCACAGTTCGTATTTCCAGGTACCGCAACACGGCCCAAGTTTTTTCATGAATTTTTCTGATTTAATTTCTGGTTATTGCACACAGCTTTGGTGGCACCCGCTTAATACGGTCCTCAGCTTAACTACGCACTTGAAAATTTTGTGTTACATAAAATTCACTGAGACTTTTCTGATATTCTATCTATTTATAATTTGTTCGATTTAATACGACATCAACATTTGTCAAATGAACACAAAATAAAGACAAAACTTGAGTACAGTTTTTGGGATACAACAATTTTGACTGTGCAGTTTTTGTGTTCAAGACAAAAAATTAGTAATCGCACAGACGATCTGGTTTCAATCAAACTTTTGTTCAAATAAAACATTTGATCATCGAACCATGTTTTGTCATCGTCGCCCTATTATCTGCCCATAGCTTGTTCATTCCTAATCATTTTTTTTTCATCTTTTGCCTTTATCTCTATGTTTCAAAAATGAAATGATACGTAATTTCGTAGAAAACAAGATCTGAACAAACAAAAGTGAACAGTGAAAAAATGTGTCCCGGTAAATCTACTCGAGACTCGTATTTTTTTCTTTTTATTTCTTCGCCCAAAATAACAAATTCACATTTTGTTTCTACATATGGAACGAAATCAAGATACAATCAATGCGAAACCATTTGAACAATTACGAACTTCGACCTGGGTTATATTTTTCTTTTTTTTTTTTTTTGTGCTGTGTAAACGTTTGCCAGAGCAACGTCGAGGCACTATTGCGTTGGGGTATGAGAAAACAGTAATTTGCTGTGGCAATATATGCAGTTGTGGGTACTGTACTGGAGCTGTAGGCGTTTGAAAAATGGTCACGCAGTTACCCTGCGCCGTCGTCAAATATCGTTAAACTCTGCTCCTTGGATGCTTCTGCCCAGGCGAATGTGCATTTTTAATAACATCCAACAAAGAGAGAGGTCTCTGCGTCTGGTCTATACTGTGCCAGTACGGATTTTAATGGTTGCGTTGGATGCATGTTAGAATTTACCACAAGCCGACAGGATGTTACGTCGTCGACATTGTCGATCTGGTCTATTGTCCCAATACCTGCATCACGCATGAATGATATTCACGGACAGATTTTTTTTCTTCCTTTATTCTCTATATACGTTGACATTTATTGGTCCCTCGGCTCTTACGTGTTCGACCATGGCGTAGGCGGAAATTACCCAGTGTTAACGAGGGCTCCAAACGACCCTTAGCACTTCGCCTCTCTTCAGTCGAAGGTGCTTTCGAGCCTCTTCCGATTTCCGATCATCGAGATCGTCGCTACGATTTCTACTCCGTTTTCCTATTAACGTGAAACAAGCAGATAAAAAAACAACTGCTGCACATCAAGCTGGGCATCGAAGTTGGAAATCTTAGAACGAAAACGTTAAAGTCATCTAGAATGGTCAATGGTGGATTCAAGCTTGTGATATTGTCTCTGAAATATTGTGATATTTCGGTGTTGAAAAACGATTGATATCCTGAATTCGAACAAATCTTTTGTGAATATGCAATCCTAACGTATGTGATGAGACTCTTCAAACTCTCATAATCAAGAGACTCGGTAGAGTCTCGCGCCAATTTAGATAGTTTCTAGCTTAGTTGCAGGCAATATGTAAGCTTCGTTTTACACGCTTCTGTTGAGTGTCTTGTATCTGATTTTTAATGTTGATCATATTTCAATGGAATCACGAGCTGCTGGGCTGATTATATTTTATCAGGCGATGATCAGCAAGACAGTTGGCAAATCCGTATCTAATTTTGAATTAGTTGTGGTTCAACTTGATGACTTGCTCAACAGTGTTTTTCGTGTTATATACAACCTCGAAGAGACATATACTTTAAATCATTCCTTTTTTTCCCGACTTTTTCCACCAATGATTTCACATCGACTTTGATCTAAATTTTTCATGTTTGTCGTTTCAGTAACAAGAATTTCACGATTTTGTGAATGACAACGAATATGTTTGTAATGAAAGTCGTGTATCAAGTGTCTAGAAAAATAGCCCCTCAAGAAGATATACAGTGAAAGAAATATTTTCGGGCTCTGAAATAGAAAACAGCCAACTTCAATCATTGGCACATCAGTCTAGAAAAATATTTGCCCACTATTGACTTACTTACTAGGAATCGACAGACTTCAAGTAACTATTGATCTCAGATGCCTACCGATTTCTCCTCCAATGCAACGTTGTTGCATTTGCATTTCAAAAACGATTTGGAAAATTACAAGACGAACAAATATTTTTCTAGACGTAAGCAAGATATCAAAATTGTAGAAATCGTTTTTGCCAAAAAGTATAATGTGGTTCACATCTTCAATGGTTTGTCATATTTGGTAAAATATTCTTCTGAAACACATTGGCTTCAATTCAGAATATTTGAAACAAAATCGGAGTTTTTTTTTTTTTGAAACGAAATAATGAGGGGTAAAACTAGAAATAATCTGAGAATGAGCACCTTTGAAAGTACCTGTATTATACTCACCGAGCCCTACTACCTACATTATCGTAACTGGCAAAGTTGGCGCGTAGCCGTCTCGAGGGGGGGGGGGGCACATGTACAAGTAATCCGTATGTAAAAGTACACAAGTCACTAACATCTCTAAGAGCCCGGTTGTCCCCACTCCAACGGTCTCAGGCAACTCGATGTCCAGCCAACCCAGCCCGCCCGCACCATTGTGGATTATGGTTGTACCGCGTGTCAGTCCTGTACCAGCCGCGGGGAATCACTGTCACAAATTTCCGCAGAGCCATTCCCTCCGTCAGACAGTGTCCAAAGTGACAGCTGTCAAACGCGACTCGCGACAGTTATTTGTACGTACATGTCACCTATTTTGTGGATGAATAAAAATTTTTGATTGTGCTGAGGAATAAAGTGGCGAGATCTTGAACCAATGTTGGTACAAATCTGTCGAAACCATGTGTTAAGTTTTGTCTTATTCTCACGATAGAGGTACGTGAAGTGGGATATGTGAGTGGGATTTCCCTAGATGTTTATGAAACCTCATTGTTCCGATATCAAATTCTATTATAGACGTCAGTTAAGTGTCATGTGACGGTTAATGGTAATTGTGACGTGTAAAATGAAAGGCTGTTGTCCTCCGATTTGCACATTGTGAATTAGCGCATCGATGCAATGATTCTGCACGCATGAGCAATTAAAAACGACGCTCTTTATAGCTTGTGCATGAAGCATTCTTGGTCAGGAAGCATTAGCAGCGTTTTTGGCGTTGTTGAAGCGTCTGTGGAATAATGCTTCTTATTCTGAGTGAAAATATTCAGTGCGTGATAGAATATAGTTGATTATTACGATTAGATTATACCAGATTTTCGGGGAGTATACGGTAGGGTAATTTCGCTCTGCCGTTGGAACATGTAGAGCAGAAACGAATGTGTATTATATAGTATGTATAGCTCTGCTGCTGCTGGCGGTGCTACTGCTGCTGATGCAGTTATGGAAAAAAACGAGATATCTCTTTGTCTACTCGAAATAATTGCGGTACTTTGTCAAAACATTTCCTCCTACTCGACGATATCATATGGTCAATTGCAACGAACTCCGATATCACGTACAACCTGTTTTTCCATTCGAACGTTATCTTGCTCGATTCTTTCAAAGATAGTCTCGCGGAAGCGAATGTCGAGTGTTGATTTAATGTCAATTTCACGTTGGATTGATTATTATAGGGAAAATGAAGACACCGGTGATTTTAATCTCGAAGAGTGTGAAGATATGACTCTTTCACCAGACGGTCTCGCAAACACTTTCACTTTATAGTTTTGCGCTCACAGAAAGAAACGCTATAATATACCAAAGACGAAGACGCTTACATAAACTTAGCGATTCGTTCCATAAAATGAAATCCTTAGGTTTCTCAAACCGACGAATAACCGGGAAAGTATTCGGTCGATCACTTTTAAAACCCACGGTCACTAACCAACTTGTTATTACATTCCATTCGTATCACAAAACCTATACCGTAAGACATCCGCTTACGCGTCACAATTAACAATTAAAAACTGTTAACTACCGTCACTCTTCCTTGACTAGATATGGCCGAGTATGAGGTGTTCCTTCTTCGGACGTGACTCGAATATCATTCTGTGTGACAATTTTTGTCGATAGAATCAGGAGCCTCTGCTTTCTACGATTAAAAATCTTGATTTTTGAACATTCGATGTGAAAAATGAACCGTTTGAGTTCGAACTCTTGAAGAGTAGAAATTTAGTGATTCGATAGTTTTGTATTTTACACACACAGTTACACACGTGGTTGACACTTGTTGCTTCCTAATAGCGTAGTGACTGGTTGGTAAGTCGGGCGTTTGAAAGTATATCTAAACACGAGTTTACCGGGGTCGAACCAGGATGTCGTTTGACGTTTCCGGATTTTTTTATACTCCCCTCTTGTCTTTTAGCCATAAAAAGATCAAGGTTCAATTTCCCCTCGTCAAGCTACCTCATTCACACAATGAAATATACTCGATTAAAAATTCAATCCACGTTGGTTCTCGGTCGACCGTTTGGAATCCAACCTCCATAACGGCTATATTTTTCCTTCTTCTTGTCTTGTTCTTGTTTTATTGCCATACCGAATACAATCTTTATTGGATCAATGTACAGGATTATCTGACACCGTTATCGTCTATTTACATTACTCAACTTTATCCATATCGTATAATCAATCCAAAGCATGTGTCATCCGATAGAATGACAAAACTTTGTTTCCTCGTCTTCATCAAGATAATAAAAATTCTCTGACAAACAAGACATTCATTGAACTTATCATTATTTTTTTCCTACCTATATAACAGATACAGGAACTTTTATGACCGCCAGAACGAAGTGGTTTTCACTTTTCTCTGTGACCCGCGACTGTCCTGTTGCAAAATCTAATGATATAATTAATTATCGTAAGCCCCGGGGGCCGAAAATGAGAGTTGACCTCAGTCTCTGCGGCCCAGTTACTAAATTCTGGCTCCGAGACCGTAGAACGTGGACACAGAATTCGAGACTAGGCGGATCCGGCGATAATGAGGCAGTACTGTCGCTCATGTTCCGGCCGTACACATCCAAAGTTAAGCTTCATATATTTTACCTGTACATAGGTACCGAGCTAGTCATGCGACCAGAGGGTGATCAGAAACGCTAGCACGACCGCGAGGCGACGACCAACCGCGTTAAACACTCGCGTCACGATCGGATCCGCGCCCGTACCAAAAACCGTATTGTCAATACTGTGGACGGAATTCTTTTCGTCAAGAATTTGTCTTTTATTAGCTCGCAGGTCTCATATTCAAGTGAAATCGAGACCTATTCACGTCTGTAGTATCCCCCGTGGTGTTCTGCCTCTCCTTTATTTCTATGACCCATATATATTTTATGTGCAGAAACTCTTTCAAAAACTGGTTATAATTGATAAGAATTTCAATATGTCACGGAGGGATTTCTAATTGAACGTGGTGAACGAAGTGAACTTGATTATTCACTGAAATACCGGTGGGAGCTGGTGAATAAACCTGGGTTTTACTCAAAAACGATGTGACTTACTTGAAAGTTTACAAGAGACAAAATGTGGAGATTTTATTAAGGTCGATACGAAAGCTTGAAGGAATCATTTTTATTACTGTCATTCACACCGACGGTAGTAGCGCAGTGCTAACACTCGAGACTGCCGAGCGGGAGGCTTGGGTTCAAATCCCCAGTGTGTCAGTGCTGACCTGAGCATCAACCCGCAAGAATGTGAGACGGGTCACGCCGTTCAGGCGCACTGGCAAGCTGGGGGTATGGGCTCAGTCCGGCTACACTCGGACAAGGTTTTTCGGCAGTTTTCCTTGTCCCTCGTGCGAATGCGAGTGTTTCTATATCAACTGCCACTGCTTACTCTCCCCTTCCTCCCCACTTTGCAAAATATTGTTATTTGTAAAGTTATTTACATTTATTTACATTTACATTCAGTAAATAATACAAAGATAACTCTGATAGAAGATATCGACGCGTACTTTGTTAGTCAGTTCATGCAGAATTCGTATACTCTAAATATCGATAAATTTTTCTACGGTTTTCAAATCTATGATGTGGGATACGAAATAGTGACCAAAATGGAAAATAGAAACTACAATATTGGTTGGCTAGTGTTGGACATGTTTTTTCACTGGAATTGTGCTACCAGGTGAATAAATTTGGCGAAGAAAACTGACAAAAATTTGGTGAAAAGTCTCAAGATACCAAAAATTTAGATCTTTCTCCGGCGAAACAGAAATTGCGATTACTATGAATCAGCAGGGAAAATAATAGCGATAAGAAAATTTTTATTCCGTATTCTAATTCATTTTCATTTCGAATTTGCATATTGAAATTGATAACAAAAAACGCGACATTTTTGTATTTTATAAAGTATTGACCATAAAATGAACAACTGGAGAAACAAAAATATAGGTTATTCGCAGACCCAACAATGTGTTATTGAATACCGTTCAATGTTTCCACACGATTGACCGACTTTGAGTCCTGTAGATTTTTACTACTCTTCAATTATTTTTTCCATTTCTCTCTCTCTCTCTCTCTACCCAACAATCCACAAGGTGCCATACGTCCACGTGGAGGTATACAGACTATAGAATAGTGAAGAAATAGATTGACAAGAATCGATTTTCGAAGCGGGTACTGCAAAACAGCCGGGACTAATCAGTCCGGTAAAAAGTAGTCCGTTATCGAGTACTTTATCCTGCACCAGTACAAACAGCTACAAAAATAGAGGGCCGTTAGTTCGCCGATTTCAGAAGAACTTGCGTCGGAATCGTCAACGGAAGAAATTTCTATACATCGATTCTTTAAAATCGATTGACCGATTTCTAGGATATCTCGTCGAAACTATCTCAAATCTTACCCCTCCTCCAATCATGAAAAGCCGTAGTGATCAGATATAACAAAACTTCGATCGAATGTGTTATGTATGGGTTCCTCCTAATCGATGTTGAATGATGTCAGAGTACATGCGGTGGGTTTTTACATCGCAACTATTGTTGCTGAAAATAATCAGTTTTTATCGGTCGAGATAAAGATAGTAGAACTTATACTATTCTAGCCCTGACAAAAAATCTTCGCATTCTTGTAACTCGCTCAGTACCTCGCAGTACCTGATTGCTACACCTCAGAAAAAGACCCACATATATTTTGCGATTTCGCTATCGTATAATAATTAATCCCTGTGCTGATAACAATTTCGCGACTTATTATCTACCAAATTTGTTAATCCACGAATTAAATAAAACCCCTCAGAATCAATAAAATAGTATCAGTCACTTCGTTGAGCGTAATCATCAGCATTGATCGTCACAATTGAAGAATCAAAAAGGAATTATATAATTATAGCACGTGCTTTCGGACGGATTTTACTTTCGTTCGCGTATCATTCCGAAGATATCATAGGGTGTCATATCTATGATTAGTAATGATTGTCAGTGACCGATTGTGTATTTTCAGAAACCGACAATAAGAACGATCGTTTAATCAGACCTATAACCATTGAAAGTGACGTGATAAAGGAGATTAAAATTCATCGATAACGGCAAAGTGCTGTAATCTAGGATAAGACTTTCGACGTGGAATTAAAAAAAAAAACTGAATTTCAAACGACGGAATTTGTTGAATGAACAAAGAAGATTAAATCTACTTCAAGAAGATGACGCGAATTTCGCGCCAGACATTGCTGTAGCGATTAGTCCAAGCTTCACGTCTCAGGGGCGAAACTGAACCCCCGAAATATACACGGAATAAGGAATAAAATGCGGAACGGAGTGCAGCCCCAACAAACTGCCGTTATGGCACCACCGCATCTTAACGGATCAGCACAGTTCATCACCGGGGGATACGTTGGTTATCATACACGACCTGCATGGGGACAATATCATCCGCCGCAGCAGAGAAACGGAACGAGGCCAGTTTCTCATCCGCCGCCTCCCCCCGCGAGGAGGGAGAGCCAGCCAAAATCCCTAGCCGGAAACCAGAAAATCCCCAACGTAAACTTGAACGGAAGATCGCCATCCTCGACCAATTCGAGAAACGGAGTGAGCAGGAACGGCGCACCATCGGTGAGATATAAGCGATATATTAAAAGCTGAGAGATTTTTCAGGAATTGTCTGGAATTGTAGTTTTGGACGGGAGACTTTTTATTTTATTTTTTTATTAGACTTTCATGCAATTATAACGCTTGCGAATTGACGTTGAACGCAACCTCGAGACGACGAAAACTTCTTGGCAACTTCCGGTCCAAATTTAGACATCTAAATATTACGAAAATTTCTCACAGAGGCAATGAGATGCCAACTTTGTTGTATACCTAATTAGAGATCTATAATTATAATCGTGGTACGAAATTCCGCTTCAACGTATAATTGCATAATTCGGATTTTGCAGAATGGGTCTAACATTTTCCTTAATTATAGAATAAAGCTGCCACTATACTTTTCGAGGAAAGGAAGTGACCTGTGACCATTTTTTGCCTCCTTTATTCATCGTTCGAATGACTTACTCTCATGTAATATTCAGTGGGACACCCTGGTGGCCTCTAAGGCGGCTTTTCTGAGACTAAAATTAATGGGGTAGCCGCATATTGTGTCGATAAATTTTTTTTCGATGAAGATAGTTCGGGGATGGAAACAGAAAAAAATTCTGCTAGTTTCATCTTCATTACTATACTACACACCTCTCAGACTTTGAGGGTATATCTCTAACTTTTTCAATTACCACTGATCCAACCTTGAAAGAATGTAAAACAAAGAAACTGGTCTGTTAGAGGGTTTACTTGTAAAAGAAAAAACTACTCTGTTAGAGGGTTTACTTTATTCGTTTCTCTTTCCTTTCAATTCTGTGCCACGCAGGATCCGAGTACCATCGAGAAATTAGCGTTGCACTTATCGCTAATGAAGATTGTCGATGAGGTCCTTGATAATTTGGTACAAAAAAAAAAGAAAGAGGTTCGCGGTATCGATCCGATATTCACAGAGTTCGTGCCGCCTGCGTATAACTCTTGACATCATTACGAAACTCAATTTGTTAATTGTTAATTGTAACCCAAGTCAATTAGGAGATGCGACTCTCGACGTTATCATACATATATGGAGTCACTGCACACCATTCGTGCGCAAATAATATAATCGTAGAAATACACATGTGACCTGCGCCGTTAAATTAGTATATTTCGATACAAGTGCGAAAGGTTTGTTTTGGCACGAGTGGGAGGTTTATCGCCCGAGCAAAGCGAGGGTGACAATCTCACGAGTAGAAAAACGACTTTCGCACATGTATCGAACAAAATTTTATATCACAAACGCGGGTAAAGTCCGATTATACGCACGCTTGCGTGCGAAAAGTCGCGCTTTACGCACGGAGTGAAATAAACGACCTTTTCGCCTCTCTATGAATGTCACAAGCGTAATTCGTTCAATGGCGAATTTAATAATAGCGCCCAAATGATTATTTCTCACTCGTCACAATATGCGATGTTCCTTAATGAAGGAATTTTCGTGCACCCCCGTAAATCCCTTTATTCCCTACCACTTTTATAGTTGTTTTGTTTCCCTACAAAATTTCAACACGGTCGCACAACCTGTATCTTAGCTCTCCGTCTTTTTCTATCTGTCTCAAGTGTTTACATGCCACTGTACAAGATATCATCCTTGATAGATTGATAGGATATGGAGAGATCTAATAGATAAATTGTTTATTCACTAGAACAGTCTTTCAGGTATAAAAAAGAAGGAAGTTGAGTCTGATTAGATTCTTTCATCTAAATATCAGTTAGCAAAATCATGAGGAGTATAAAATTTTTTGTAACTTGGAACCATATATTTTCAATGAACCGTGAGATGTAATTGAATTCTAAGAAAATCATGGAATTACAAATTATAGGACCATTATACTATATCCGGCTGTGATGGTCGAAGGCAGAACATTCTCCCAGGGAAGAGTGAGATAATACATCGAAGAATTTGCTAACATAATGACGTCAAATGTAAAGATTCTTGGTGATTAGGGTCACCTTTCCTCTTTTCAATAAAATCAGCAAGGTTTTGTTTTCACTTATGTTTTAGCTGTGAATCATGCTCGTAGCATGCGATTGGAGAATAACCGAAGTGGTTGGATTCTCACCATTCCTTTCACTCTTTTTCACTTCGCACGCTGACCTTTGTGCAAAGTTGACTCAATTACCATCTCATGTCGGTCTCACATTTCTAAACCGAAGCTCTAACAGCCATGTCGCGGCCACCAAGTACAACGTGATTCGATTAAAACTTTTAATTAATGTCACGGTGGCAACGGTAATGCAGTTGTCGTTCTCTATGTGATGCTTATGGTTGAAACTCCGGCCCTCGCTACCCAAAGCTACGTGAGTTTAATCAAATTTCATCTCGTACTAGTCGAAGTAGATTGTCTTCGCAAACTAGTGAACAATCGTTGATAATTACTGAACTAAATACGCCTCGTTTATGCATCTATAGAAAGTCGTCGTGAAACATTGTCAATCTCGTCTAAGTAAGAACTTCTGCAGTCACTTTCCCAGGTATCTGGCTTCAAGAGTTCAGACACATACGAGTAACAGTTACAGGAATGTTCCTCGCGATATGAAAGTGAATGATCCACAACTGCAGCAAGGCTATCGCTATCGAATGTCAATCTAACTACATGTGAGAAACTTGTCTGGATAATTCGAGAAGCAGAGGTCTGATGCAGTTGGGGATTAGACAGACAACGAAAACCATTAGATTGTCGTATCGAAAGCTCGACGAATCTCCGTGGCAAAAGTATTAGTTTGCAGTTACACTCTGGCAAGATTGAAACCTGATATCTACCAAGTTGGTTTGTAAAAAGACGATTCAAAACCACTGAGACTGTCGCTGCGACTGCACTTTCCGCAAGCTTCGAGATCGTCACGCCACGACCGCAGAGCAAACGCTTATTTGCAGAGATAGAGTCGAGTGACGACCCGGTTTCTCTTCCTTCCTAATGATTTTTTTTTCTTTTTAATCTCGTTTTTTCTTGCCGGTTTGCAAACTTACCGTGCGGTTTGTCGACGACTTTACTCAGGGTTAACGAGGGTTACGAACTACTTTCCACCGCTGTATAATTTATTGGTCGTCATTCTTATATTTTCGTCAAAAATGTCCTCATACAACTCAATTTTTTTTCTACAGTATTATTTTATTACCATAGAAGTGTTTTCGCCAAGACGTTATATCATCCTGCTCATTGTCAAATTTATTAACCAAATAGAGATTCTGTACATGTCAACTTTTTCAATTACGTAATCGAAACATGAAACATAATTCTTCAAAAATTGAGTGTAGTCTCGCCTAGTTTCTAATCATTCATTGCGTTCGTGATAAAAATGATGAACTCTTCGAAGTCGTGCAGTTTGATCCACAAAGCTTCTGGATCAAGCGGAATCAAGGGCTGTGCGCTTTAGTGTCATGATAATTACTATCTGACGGATACTATCTTCATGGGGTTTCTGTGAACCCATAATTCATAAAAACACTGCAGACTAAAGATTCGTAGCAAGAATTAATAGCCCAGATCTTATCAACGAGTGTGTTACCGTGTTTGCGTGTCACGAAATCACTTATACCTACCACACGCATCCTGCACCAAGTGACGTAGGTATGTCCCGACGTAATCCTTACGCGCTTTGTTACTCGAGTATCCTACGCAAAATAAACGATTCTGCTGTACCTTCTACGAATATAAGAATTTTCTTTGTAGTTTTGCGATCCGTGGGCGACATCCGGATTCCATCTCAACCGGTGACTCACGCCAGTATCTTCATTTCGCCTTAGGCTAGTGTCTTGTCTTCTTATTCTTCTCCTCGAAGTTCAGTTATTGTCTTGACGCGGTACCTCGCGAAGAGAAGAGGAGAGAAGGAGAGCAGGGAAAGGTGGATGAGCCCCGAGGTCACGTCAGGTCGAGACGATGACCTCTGGTCATGACAAATTCTGATCGAGGTCGCCCCCTCGCATTTCCATTCCTGAAAGAAGTTAACGACTTCTATGAACCGAGACGACCGATCGAATAACAAGTTTTACGGAGATAATTCACTCGCACGACTAAAGTTACAGGTCGTTAGAATTCCGCTCGTCGTCAAGCTATACAGTATTCGATTATCTCCAACAATGAACGAAATTTTATCCTGAATCTCACAAATTCGTGCACTGAAAATCTTTTGCTAAAATTGAAAAGTCCTTGAAGAGAAATTGCTACGGGGATACAAGGACTCCCGCGAAAGGACGTAATCATTGTATACTGTTGCAATTTCGAAACTGGCCACCCACCTTGTTATTTTACATCGTCGGGTGGCCAGGATCAAGGAATTTCAAAACTATGAGCAAAGGTTTTAAGGAAAGTCGGAAATTTAGTATAAAATAAGTCGAAGTTCATTCCATAAAAAGGCATTTTTCTGTTAGTGGTGTAGATGCAGTGTGCAGTTGTAATTATATAGAAAAATAATTGCCAACTTCCTTTGTGAGGTTATTGAGAAGCTAATTCTAAGCCATTAGAAGAACTTGATTGCGGTAACGGACGGTGAATCATAAATAGTAATGAATTGACATAAATTTTCGTCGCGCTGACAACGATGCAATAATTAAAGTTTAAATATAAATTTAAGCCTCCAAGGTGAGTGTACCTTGAAGGCATATATCTGTTATTAAAAATAGTTCGTCCGACGTGGAGGCAAAGGAAGCACGAGTATACCGCGCGTATTTCAAGCCGCACTTAGCGGTCGAGTTTAATTAAAACATGAAGTTAATTTGCATACGATTTCCTCTCCACGTACTGCAGTTCACCTACATTCTTGTACATAACTACTTACATATACCTATGCATCTGGAGTCTAAATATTCATACGGTTCCAGTAACCTGCCTACTCTAGCGTGACGAATAAAACTCAACCGACGTCAGAAATTTTTGGCCTAGAAATTGCCCGTGAAATTCAAACGTTTAACTCCCACTTCTAGAAATACTTCAACTTCCAAGGGGCTCGGTTCCTGGATTTAATACTGTAACTTTTTTTATGAACAACTTTTAATGACAAACAACAAAAATCAACGTTCTTCGCCTCATTTTTATAATTTAACCTAGTTTCCGAATTGTAATATGATTCGAATTGTAATATATGTAACATAATTTGACTGCCGATTGAATTCAGAATCCCACTCAACCGGAAGTGAGTTAGTGAAAAAAAATCTGCTGGTGCTTGAGTGTCATTGAAATTGTTGTTCCGCGTTTTCACACCTCCGCTAGATGATTGATATTCTGCTTCCTGCCCGTACTGACTTTCTCCGAATAAATTACTGCGGAGATCCCGATTTTCTCCTATACCGATAGTGTAGTTCTTAATTATACACGTTACTCAAACCAATCAAAATTATGTAATCTGCACGATTCTCATTCTACACTGCATAATACTACTCGCGCGATACCGATCAATTTCAATCACTCCTTTCGATCCTCAACTTTTTCAAACTGTTCTTCCGAGTACAGATTTCCTCCAAGTTTTTCATTATATGCTACCTTTAAGAAAATACCGCGTGGAAACTTGATTCTTTCCGTATTCGGGTTCGATGGAAAGTTCCTGTCCACATGATCCTTGGAATACATTCTTCAATGTTTACTCAATTATTTAACTTATGTTTTATTGAATGAACTCTTTAGACTCCACGGGGGATTTTGTACAGAACGTAATGAATCTCTTGGGGTCACGTGAACGGGGAACACCCACATTGTAATTAGCTAGTGTCAACGTCAGGGTCTCTTGAAATCTTGAGCGTTAGAAGACTGGGCTAATTGCAAGATCCTCTTCGTACTGTACTTCACAGAAACCTTACTTCACCTCAAGTTGAGTCACAAAGCTCCGAAAACACGCTCCCGCACTTGAACTACTGAAAACTTTCGGATATCCTTGTTTCTAAGAAACTACTTCGTATTCATGCATGATTGAGCGTTCCATAATTTCTTGCTGCATGAAATGACTCCTAAATAGATAGGATCCTTCCCGGTCCAATGAGATCAAAGTTTAGCGGCGACAAGCTTTAATTAGGAAAGCTGGGACAACTTTTCCCTTTAACTTTCCTCGAGTGTCACTTTTGCACGGAATTATCTTAGGATTATGTGTAAATACGCTGCTTATACCGTAGGGTTCACACATTTTCTGAACAAGTAAGTAATATACCATGTAGAGATTGCAAATTGGCTTAAAGTGGAAACGACGACATCTGCGCCTCTCAAAATCCAGTTCCAAATATGGTTTAAATACAACATTTGGATGAAACTTTCACTTGCATATAATTTAATGTCTACATCTTAATTGGTGTAGGAAATTCGAGAGATCGATGGCAGAGATTTTGCGACTCGCTTAAAGCGACTAATTGAAAGGCATTGTTCCTTTGTGGTTGTACAATTATTTAATCTGCCCGGATGGCTTGAACTCCGAAAACTCTCATCGGTCCAATGCGAGAGGAATCTTCCCGGTGAGCCTTTGACCAAATCCAATTATATCTATATCATTTCCGAGTAAAATGATGAGGGTAAACTTGAACAGACGCCATCAAATGGACGGAGTTGGATTACCTCCATTCCTCTTTCAGCCACAAAAGCAATCAAGATCTGATCAAATGGGAGATTTCCATCGCACCTTAAAATATCTGAAACGTTAGGAAGATCCGGCGGATTTGAATTGACAATCACGTGTCCAATTCCACGATTACGGATCGCCACGGATTTTTTGCCGACTATTTTCATAGCATTATAGAATCTCGAAAAAAAAAATGTGCAGGTTTTTTCGCTGGCGAAGGAACGAAAATCTTCGAAAGCTCTCAGAGACATGGACTGAGCCGTCTGAAGCCCCTTCGTGCGGGAAAGGCTGACAATAAATTTCTGCTAAGCTCTGCAGTACTGCCGACATTTGCATCTATGAAAGCTTCTCGATAGTCGTAGAGTCTTTTTTTACTTAGCATCAGCATCAGAAAATGGCCGGATATCTTTGACTGTAGATTTTAAGGGTTATCAGAAAGTCTGAAGGATCTAGTAATTGAATTCTGCTAGTAAAAGCGTTAATTCCATGACCCAGAATAGCTCCACCGTACTGCAATCCACTCCAAATTCAATTATAATCGCGCTTAATGAAACAGACGACAAAGGGGAGCAGGATCAGATACCTACTCAAAGCCGGAGAAAGGGTGGTGCGATTCAATTGTTCAACTTTGTTCTCGAGCTGGGATTTGATGGGAACGATATCAAATACAGGTGTAGACGATGCTTTCGAATTGTTCAATAACCTTTGAACCTATAACAGACCGATCATAGAAATCCTCTCTACTCTATTTAATGTTTAATTTTATCACCCCGTTCCGAGTTTCACTTCACATATCTCGTTCCCATGCCCCACTGGGGTGAACGTGTCTATAAATTCTATCGCAAATACTCGTCGTTACTGCAGTATAACCGAGTGGAGTTTCATTTTTTATCTGAATACCTGTATATTTTCACACATTTTTTACGCTCAACCACCTCTTCAACTTTACTTATAAAAGATACCTTCATTGGTTTCAGAAGGTTGATCCGGAGCTGATATTCACTAAACAAGAACGAATTGGCAAAGGAAGTTTCGGCGAGGTATTCAAAGGAATCGACAACAGGACGCAGCAGGTTGTAGCCATAAAAATAATCGACCTCGAGGAAGCCGAAGATGAAATCGAAGACATCCAACAGGAGATCATGGTGCTCTCGCAGTGCGATAGTCCATTCGTCACGAAATACTTTGGATCATATCTGAAGGTAAGAGCTCTTTCAATCTCACTTCTCGTCCGTCTTTTATTCGTGTATGAACTATTCAGGAAGGATGAGATACATGTAGCCTGCAGTCGATATACAGAACAAGTTTGTTTCTATCACACTGGGTATAACTGGGGGTCGCGACGCTTTGCGCAGTTACGCAAGACTTACGCCTCGCCCTCCGGTGCCTCCCTATCTGTACTAGCGTCACTTCCGCATCCGGTACTGTAGTGTTTATTGTAGTAGATACCGAAACAAGATACTCTGGATGGTAGACCGGCGAAAAAAGGGGGGAAACAGACTCAGGTTGGTTGATTTTTTTCAATCCTTTTCTGAAACTGAATCAAAACCGATAGAACCGATTTTAATCTGGTCTAGTATTCGTTTTAACGAATTGAATCAGCGGATACTCGTCAAATCCAATGTTGAACGTTTCTCCCATGTGCATTGCATAAATTACCAAGCAATGTCGTATGGGATACGTTCTCATTCAGTAAATGTCCGTTTGTGAGGATGTACGACCTGAGTGAATCAAGGTAACGGAATACTCTATGGTAACCGAAGACGAGGAGCGTAGAGAAGACTAGGCACACCGGTAAAAATGAACTAACTGTAGGTTGAGTTACGCAACTTGTAGGTAAGACTAGACGTTGGAAAGCCTTGGGAACTACACTTTCGCCACTTAATACTGAACTTTTTATATATAGTCTCGATCACTTGGCAATCATAAATTTGACAAAAATCTATTCCCATGTTTGGAATTCGGTTACATATACCGTATATCCTCTAGGATTTAGAATTTTCAGTGTGGTCTCTCTTCTCACAGCGCCGCTGATCAAATTGTTTATGCAAAATTCTGAAGCTGTTTCGTAAAAGTCACACTATGTTTTGCAACTGAAATTTATTTGATATATGTACGCTGCAAAGGTCTTCTTGTTTATATTCCTCTTTAATTAAAGACTATGGTGGAACTGGTTCTTTGAATATTCAAGGAATGAGCGGCTCGATTAGTATATATAGCAGACGGAATGCGAAATTCCTTATCTACATAATGACTTTTGGCAAAGTCCTTAATCCTTAATCTCCATGGGTTGATTCTGCCGCAAGTAAGAAGAATAAACAGAGGGACAAGTAGACCATGGGCTTACTCAAACACTGGAAAAGTGTTGAATTTAAGTATAAGACGCGATATTGGTGAAGAGATTTCGAGTTCTTTACTAATGGAAGTATACTATACCGGCTAAAAGTTTTTTCGGCGAGTCGGTAGACATTTTAACTTTCCGTCAACTCTTCTCTTAAAAAATTCCGTAATAGTTATGATCGAATGGTCTCTCCACTTTGCTGAATGCAGTATTCTCACTAAATTACTCCGCAAACTTTTTACTCCTGACTCTGTGCTCTTTGCCCTGTCATTCTAGGATATAAAGTTTCTTATTCCATACGACAGGCGCCATCTGTCTGGACGAATTTTGATTCTCGTTGGTATGGTACGGTCTGATAAGATAACAGCAAAGTGTACATTGCTGATTAGCTCTTGCGCACATTGCATCAATGAACAGCACACGATAAAAAAATGACTCATTCGTGACTCAATTTAATTGGTCGTATAGTCAATGCGTATAAATGACTATAAATTAAAGCTTATGCGTGCTTCACCCTTGAAACTGCGCTATGTCGTGCATAACCTTTTCATACCGGCGACAATTTGCACTTGCGCACTCCGCGAGATAGCAGATAAGGAACAACTTTGCGCCCGTTTCGACGGGTGCAAATGCATGAAACTACGCATTCTGAAAGAGGGTCAGACAATCGAGTTGCTGTTGAGGTTCTCTCGATAATGCTTTCCAGATTCCCATGCTCCCAATGTATCCGCGGTATTTTTTACTTTGGCGAGAGATTGAAATATGTTTGAGAAGTGGCCTCTAGTGTTCAATAAAATCAATGCTTTGGTTTAATAATAAACATCGATAAGCATTGACGCAAGGGTATATCGGGTGATAAAGATCGTAACAAATAGCGTATACTGAGCTTGGCTCCGGTGATACTAAAATCGACATTTCTTATCGGTGGAGAAACCGGTTGACAATTCAATGGACGAAGAAACTTATAGGACAGATACAGGGTAGAATTTGTACGGTGGTATTATCAATCTCTGTACGTGATGGCTTTATGCGTGAGTAAAGTCACGTTAAACTGTCCAACAGTAAGTAATCGGACCTCCATATATACTAAGAGAAGTATAGAGCATTTCAACGAGTGAATTTTCTGGGTCGGCAAAAATTACCTTCTGCATCTAGGATGCATTGTAATTTACCGTCTGTGCAGTCGGCGCAATAATTTCTAGCCTGATGTGTCCCGTGAACCGGAATGAATATGCAATCGAAAGACAAATGACTATCTCGGTCGATTACAACAATAACCACACATTGTGAGTCGTGATGACAAAGATCTCTTGCTAATAATCTAGTCGTTCTTCGCTCCCTTGTACTTTGTCAATGGGCGTTTATTCTACTCTGCCCAATAGTTTCCGGGCTGATCGTCAGTATGACTTAGTCAGTATGACACAGTTAGATGAACTCTCCTTATTCTATTCTCAATGTCAATTACCTGCCTGAATTTAGTCCAATTATGTCGAGCATCTAGCATTATTCTCTCTTGAATTAATTATTGTCTTCAGAAATGTCGTCTCATTTAGATGAATATTATTACTATCACAGCTCGAGTGAATCTGATGGATTGTGTCGTCATTCCTTATCATTGTTTCTGCGGATTAATTACTCCGTGATACTAAAACACAGCTGGCATCGAATGGCGCTAATAATTCTTGGAATTGTTCTCGTAATCGAAACCAATAGAGATTATGTCCTGAAATAACTTGATGCTTGTTTCAATCTAACGTCATTTAATGATATTGGATAAAGAGAGAGAAGAAAAAAATCTGCGGGGAATGGTCACAACTGTAATGACATTGGATAAAGAGAGAGAAGAAAAAAAATCTGCGGGGAATGGTCACAACTGTATGCAGAAACACGCTGCGGTTAATTGAACCCGATAATGAATCGCGTGGATGAAACTTTCCTGATGCCGATACAATATTCTCGGACGTGACAAATATGGATATTGGTAAAAACATATATTGTTGATCAGCTCTCTCGTTATCGGTTCCGCTGCAGGTAATCAGAAACTATGGGTCATGGAGCATTTTCATTATTCAAACAAATGAACTGCATGTTCCGAATATGTATATTTGCACCACGTTGTTTACCCTCGTGGGTTGAAGTTCGCAAGTGTATATATACACGTGTGTATAGTATAATGACGGTGATTACCCCAAAACTCATTAGCTAAAAGAGAGGGTTGTGTAGAAGAGGGGAAAACGGAAGGAGGATGGCTGTTAACGAGGGAAATGAATTCCGCCAAACAAAGCGGAAATCTTGAAATTACATCACGGTTGATTGCTAGAGTTTTGGAGTAGGTACCTCCCCCGCAGACGCGGTTACGAGATCAGCTTTCATCGACCTTGAGTCGACAGATACAGCAGCAGGAGCAAACTTTGGAGCTTGAATTACGTCTCGAGTTGCGCGACGCGGCTTCTTAACTCCTTGTTCAGAAAACCGCAACGGGCTCCGTTTCGTTTTATAGTTTACTATAAATAAAAAAAAGGGGGCGGGCCAAAAAAACCGCTAACGTCAGTTGTTGGACCGCAATTCACGCCCTTGACTCTTCGATCACCTTCTTCATTCCGGTGTACAGGAGCTGAAGTCTGGCGATGGAAAAACGATTAGATATATCACAGCCAGATTCACACCGAAAATCATTTTCCACACGCCTGCAGCAGCCGTATTGTTCCCTCGACGAGGTACCCAACTGGTACTGGCAGTTCTATTTCTACTTTTCATCAACAATCCGCGCAATTTTCTCGTCCACGATGTTCGATGTTTTTTTCCCCATCCTTTTGTGCTCTTCATGGCCAAAATGCCCGCATTTTCCACCTCGTTTATATCATCCTACCACAATTTTTTAATCCCAGACGCATACAGATTCCCGGTCCCTTTCAGTTTGACTTTTCACTGTGGAGATATTTAGGTAGGGGAGACCGGTGTCGGTTGTAACACGGTGTCAATTGTTACAACGCAAATAACGGCGCCATCTTGCGCAAAATGTCCGAACTGCTTGGACATGTCCATGGCAACGTCCATTTCGCTTCTGCTACCCAACGTTTTGCCAAATTTTATGCGCTCTTTCCTTCATTTTTGTCGACTTTTATGGTTTTCTACTCCCGTGAGTAACTTTATCACTCCCACTATGTTTTGGTCTAGTATCTAACAATAATTTTTTTTTAATAATTGATCGATTCTATATTGATCTATGATGGTTTGGCTATAAATGATATCAATCAGCATTTTTAGATCATTACGCGTAGGATAATATTTAATTTATTTACTGAAAAATGTCGCAGGTGTCAATTGTAACACGCCGATCGGTGTCGATTGTAACGCTATAGAAATCAATGCACTGAATGCAAAAAATGGGCATACATCGGTTGCACCGATGGTGGTGCATTCGTCATCTGCGATGACTGCTCAGAAGCTCAACTGTCTTATTCGTTGTTGAATTCCCGTTATAAATTTTATTGCAGAGATATGAATAGCTTCAATTATATATTAATATTGGAAATGTGTGTTTGTCTTTGTGACAAAAAATATTGAATAACAATGTATTAGTTTACTGAAGACCTTTGAAACCAGTTTTGAGGGAGTAAATAAATATTTTCCATACAATTATATCATATCGCTTCCGTGTTACAATTGACACTAGAGCTGTTACAATCGACACCGGTAAGGTGTCAATTGTAACATGTGTAGCAATGCCCAACTTTGATTTTTGTTGCTAATTTTGAAATTGTTTTCGAACTGAAAAAAATAGAATCAGCGAGAGCAAAGATCAACGAACTTGCTCGAAAAAAAAAAAATTCTAAATGGATAATAGTGAGCGAGAAAAAAAATATTTTACAAAAATTGTTACAACCGACACCGGTCTCCCCTATGTGGCTCTGAGACTGAGGTATCCGAGCTAAAATACGAATGACTTTGTGAAAAGAAAACCCGAATTACCGAATAGGTTTCAAAAGTACACATTTTGAGCTTGATGTTGAAAGAAAAATCTGAGTTATTTACAAAATTATGTCATTTAGACACCGCGAAAGTAGAACGCGTCCAAAGAACCGAAATAAGTAGTAATTTCGTTGGAAATAGAACCGTCTAAAATTTCACTGATTGTGAAACTTTTTTTGATGAATGAAAAATAGATGAAAATACCCTAGTTCTCATATAATTGAATTGTTTCGTAATTTTCAGCGACGATTTTGCCAGATTTTCATTCTCACGATAATAATCTAGATCGAAAAAATTTTCTCTGAAAGCTCAGATAGCGCGATGATGTAAAAATCGTACATAGGTACATTTCAAATCGATTTGATCAACGGTTTTAGAGTCATCGTGGCATCAGGAGAGGATCTCGAGAAAGTATGAAAATCGCTAAATAATTATTATAGAAATAATAGTTTCTGAATAACTTGAATTACGTTCAAAGGTGGACTTTTGGTACGGACCGTTGAACACCTCGACTTGATGCACTTTACGTAACGCAGTAACTTCTCGCGCTATTATTAGCAGAGCAATCTCTTTAATGGTTTCTTATTCGATGCCAGGGCGGCTCGGAATGGATGCGACAGACAGTTGCTTTTCCTCGCAATTACTGGTAATTGGAAGCGTTAAAAACTCTCCGTCTGTTACTTTCACCCTTCTTCGGCGAAGACAATCTATTGTTCAAGGAAACAATTCCACCCGCTTGGTTCATTCTATGAGACAAATTGAACTGGAGATCAAATTTGTTAGAAAGAAGATCGAATTTACGACCAACTTTTAATTTGCGGCTTCCAAATACTTATAAAAAAAAGTCGTGACGTTTATTTCGTATTGAAAAGAAAAGTCACATCCGGGCAAAATGAAAATTGTATTAATAAAATGCATCGAGCTTCAGTTTTTACCGCGAAAAAATAACGGAAGGTGCGCATAACTCGGTAGAAAAAAAAACTACAGCGTTAAATATTCCTGGAGAGGCATCTGCATCGCCTCGTCGTCGTTATGACGGAGAAAATTGGGTCAACGCAATTTGCACGTGCTGCAACTTCGACGAGCTGAACAGATTCTGCTTTAGCGATTTCGATTGATATTTAATGCCTCGAGTCTTCGACGAGGTGATACAAATTTCCAAGGGTTATGGAACCACGGCCATCGTTCATCACTGTCATCGAGTCTAGCTCCTCGACGTTCGCTTCCATAAGGGTAGAAAAAAATACAGAGTGACTGAATGAGAAGAACCAAGCAAAGAGGCTCGGGGAAGGTGAACGAACTTCAGGGGTGAACGAATGACGGAACCAAGGACTAATCTTGAATATTCGTTCCGGGTCATTGCGAGGCTTTCAACCAGAGTACGAAGACGGTGGGAGTTGACGGAAGGGTGGAAAACTTTAGTGTAAGTAGCGACATCGACGCCCTCTCGTTCACAGGGCTCGGAAAAATCAGCGATTCAGACACAGTGTTCTGTAATCATCACCGACGTCTCGCCGTTTTTTTTTTTCTATTTTTCTCGTTTTTTACGGTAACTTTTCGTGCATCAAATATGATCGCCCGGGAGCTAATGGACGCGTCAAGACTGAACGATCGGAGAGACAAACTCCTGGAAAATGGGAAATTAAGACCAATGTTGTAGCGCCAGACTCTGTCCTGCTGGTTTTCAACCTCTTTGAAAATGGTTCAGGCACTGCTGCTGTTGATCAACTTTTAAAACTTTCCGTCAACTTCAAATGGGATGCCGTATAAGTGTCTTAGTAATTTTACAAAGCTCTTTGGAACTTCCTTAAGCTTCTACCTTAAACATTTAGAGTACTTATAGTTACTACTCGGAAAAAACTATTACTTAAGTGTTCAACTAATTAATATCACCCAGACTTCCGCTCCGGAATTAATCCTTACCATTAGTAAGGGGGTCTTATTTCTAATGAACGAAACAACTGCAAGGGCTTTACCTGTGAAAATATCGTCGGATTGACACCAATTAGAAACTCACAATATGTCAGAATTTTTGCATTTTCTGGAAAATCACTAGACGTATTCAACCGATTCAGAGAATGTGGAGGCGGAGCTGATCGGTATGCAATCTGTGAAAATGGCTGCCTCGGTTGTTCGGTATACCCACTAATTGATATTCGCAACGTTTCGTTAGTTTGCGGAAAAGGAAAAATCGACTTCTCACGATCACCATCGTCTATCACTGTCTCTCCGCGGACCACGACTAGAATCCTTACGCTCGACTCGTTTTCCCGTCTCATTCTTATGCAAATACAAAATCTGAAGTCTGTGGCTGTTGTTGTCAGTTCATTGAACCGTATACCACTGATCGGTAAATTCATCCCGCTCTCATCACACTGGGTGCTCGAAGCCGGTTCTTACAATATTGCAAAAATAAAAAATTCGCTTCCCTCGCATCCCCCGACACAGCGTCTCCACCCCGGTGAAAATAACCACAGAAAAAAAAAACTGCAAAAATCTACAGAGCGCTTCAGATTCTTCAAATTATCCATATTGGATGACGAACAATATTCGAATTTTATCGATTTAGATTATCTTTGAGGTTTACTTCCGTTCTTCACAGTCTTTACTCGTTCTCGGTCCATTTTTTGATAAATATTTTCCTAGTTGATCGTAATTTTTCCGAATTTTTTACCAAGATCTTGGCTACTTTCGTTATACACGTGCCTGTATATCAGGATTACGTGTATGCTGGAATTCCGGTGACCCGTCTTTTCCACCTTAGTGAATCAGCTCGAAAGTGTCTCGCCGTCCCTTTATTTACACAAGACTTGATACAGTCGGGGATTGGTGTTCTTTGTATTGTGTACCTACGTCGTAACGTGTATACGTACCTGTGTACGTGTGCTGGTATCCGCTGAACTCACACTCGTGGATCCTTCTCTTGTGTATCGTCTCAACGAATTTCGAGAGGATAATTATAACCGTGACCCAATGAACGGTTCGCTGGGACTTACCCTACCAACTAACTAAGTACACAATTTACTGACCATCTCACGTTTCACTTATCACCTGTTTGCGCCTACCGCTTGATTATATATACGAACCACAAGAGCGAGAACCGCACCCTTCGACGATTGACGTACACGCACAATTTTTACACTCCCGTGACTCGAATATGAAGTTGTTTTTATCCATATAAACGTGATCAGAAAATCTATATCACGATTTTATCACAGTTAAGTGATTCGAATTTCTTTAACGATAATTTTTTTTCCTTTCAGGGCACCAAGCTATGGATAATAATGGAATATTTGGGCGGGGGATCCGCCCTGGACCTTATGAAGGCCGGCAGCTTCGAGGAGATGCATATCGCAGTTATTCTGCGCGAGGTTCTCCGAGGACTCGACTACCTCCACAGCGAACGGAAACTGCATCGTGATATCAAAGGTTTGTTCCTCAGAATTTTTGGTGAAACAATAAAAGAGAACTCGAGCTTGAAGAGTTATTACGCGAGTCCTTTTTATTTGAACTCTCTCATTACTTTCAGCCGCTAATGTTCTACTCAGTGAAATGGGTGACGTTAAATTAGCCGATTTTGGGGTAGCGGGGCAGCTGACCAACACCACTAGCAAGAGGAACACCTTCGTTGGCACCCCTTTCTGGATGGCGCCTGAAGTGATCAAGCAGTCCGCCTACGATTCCAAGGTAGTTATGAAATATGTCCTGGAATTTAATTTCTGTCCTCAAGAGTCTTGAACTTTATTCACCATGAATAAACGAAAAAGACAATCTCGTTCAAAATTTTTCGTGAATCACGCTGCTGCGACTCATTGGAAAGAATAACAACTGTGTCACTAGTATCGATCATCGTGAGAATCCTTTCTGGTTTTTGGAAGAACGCCAGTACTAGTTTCCCCCTAGCAGGACTTTTATATACATATATGTTATACTCAGAGCTGTGTGTATAGTCCTCTTAAAGTCTCTACAGAGTCGAATTAAATAAAGCAATCTATGACCGAAATTCATAATAACCGGCCTAGAAATTAGAGTTTCTTCGTGTTTTTCGAGTCTTAGATGTAGCGTGAACGAAATCTGTACAGTTATGCGTTAATTATCGCCTGGTTAGCCGCAACCAATGGTAGTGCGCCGGTCGCCAGGCATTGAGACACGTAAATCGGTCAATGTTAAAAAGTACATTTCACTCACAGGCCGATATCTGGTCGCTGGGAATAACAGCTATTGAACTGGCCAAGGGTGAACCACCTAATAGCGAACTTCACCCGATGAGGGTACTCTTCCTCATTCCAAAAAACAACCCCCCACAATTGACCGGTAACTACACGAAACAGTTCAAGGAATTTGTCGAGGCGTGCCTTAACAAGGATCCAGAAAACGTGAGTACCATCGTATATACTTTTAGGACATAAGAATCGTTACGGAGGTACTACACTCGTAAATTTCAGAAATTCGGTTTTCTTTCTTGTTTCGCATATTCAAGTAGTAAAATCTTTTAAGATCATTTTGAGCCAAGAAAGAAGAAGAAATTCACGAAATTGTTCAAGTTAAACCAATTTTAAACGAATCTCGGTGCTTCGCAATGACTCCGCCGTTTTTTTATTTTCCTTATTCTCCAGAAGAAGAGCGAAATTATAAAGAAATTTTACCAAAAGCGAATCATGAAATTGAGCCTCAGGTACACATACTTTTACGGTAATCGCTTATGGAAAGTGCCTCTGAGTCTATACTCATGAGTTTATCTGCCCCTCAAATCGGTCGAACCAAAATTATGATTCAAAGGGCTATGGAGTATGTATTTTCAGTATATGTAATCTCTCGAAATAATTTTTTGTATAAAGTCAACAGAGGTCTTGGAAGTTTCTGAAAGTCATTAGAATCAAACATCGAAGTGAACAGTCCCTCGGGATAATCGGTATTATTGAGATAGAAATCAATTGAGCTCGGCGTGACTGCGTCATTGAAGAAGCCCCATTTCTCTGAATGAAATATGACCTTACCTGCCTGCTGCAATGTTTAAATAAATTTTCTGGCAACGATTATAATCTCAATGTCGATGACGTTGTTGAGATCTCTTAACAGGTCGGCGCTTTTTTTTGTTCCTCTGTGATGAGTGCGCGTTCGAAGCTTAGATATCGCCGTTTGAATACTAAATTATGGCTCCTTTCCTACAGAGACCGACTGCCAAGGAGCTTCTGAAGTTCCAATTCATAAAAAAGGCAAAGAAGAACTCCTACCTGATCGATCTAATCGATAGGTACAAGAAGTGGAAGTCACAGAGAAGCGAGGAGTCAGAGACTGAGAGCGAGAACTCTGATTCGTGAGTATTAATCCGGACGAAAATTTGACGTCGATTCTTCATCTTATTAATTTGTGTCTTCTTTTTGTTCCTTTTTTAGCGAGGAGTCTAAGCAAGACAGCGACATGGACGAACCTTGGATAATGACGGTGAAGGGTCCGCACGGCGTCAAAGGATCTCCAATCCCTAAACTACCGCCCGACGATTCTCTCAGTTCGCTAACGCTGACACACACCTCTAATCACAGGTCGTCCAACCATAATCAACCACCTAAACCTCATGCTAACGGAGCATCGAGATCGCCTCCTAAGGACTCTAACTTGAACCACTACAGTAGGAGCGATTCCAGGGAATCGTCACGCGAAGCGCAGCCTAAACCAACTCCGGTGAATCAATAGAAATATCCATCTTCACGTTTTTATCCTCATTCGCAAGATTATTGATCGTTAAGATTACCAAATGCAAATATTATCGACCTCAAAGATTACCGGAGAATAATTGATTGAATTTATTTACAGTCCCGTCCACACGAGGCAGCTCCGCCACCCCCGGTAGACAATCGTAAAGATTCGAGTCGGGAATCTACGAAGGATGTCAGGGAATCAAGAGAATCGAGAGAATCGAGAGAGTCCAGCAGGGAGTCGACCCTCAGAGATTCGAGAGACGCCAGGGAAGCTAGGGAAGCGAGAGAGGCCCGCGACACTAGAGAAAGAGAAAGTGAACGTAGAGATAGGGAGCGGGAGAGGGAGAGGGAGAGAGACAGAGAGAGAGAAAGGGAAAGGGAAAGGGAGAGAGACAGTACTCGCGAAAAGAGAAATAGCAAACCAGAAATTCCCGTTGTACCACTTGTCGATCATAGAAGCGGCGACGACAAGCAAAGACCTAGGAGTACACAGGAACTAAAACACCCGAGGAGCGCTACTTTGTCTGGCGTCATCCTGCCCCTTCTCTCTGAGGTGAGAATTCTTGTTAAAACAGCAAGCTTTGAATTTGTCTTTGAATATCATATCTTTCAGCTTCAGCGAAAGCACCAATACTCAGCGAGAGACAACAATAGTGGTGGAGGGGGTAGCGGCGGCGGTAGAAACGCAGGTGCTGTAGAAGAGCTGAGAGGAGCTTTTGAGCTAGCAGAACGAACATCGCCTGGCGTAAGCGAGGCTCTCGTCAGAGAATTACTGAAGGCTTTGTTACCCGCTAATCATACGGATGCCCGGCTTTCCATGCTCATGGAAAAAGTTACTATAAGGTATACTGGATTTTATTTGTAAATTATTTCTTCTGAGGCTTAGAGAATCTTGATGAGATTTTATAGACCCTGAAAACGAAAACAGAAACGACCGCTACTAATCTTGATGACCTTTTCATTTTCAGAGATACGTAGGGACGCGAGAGAGAAAGGATTTACGAGAGATTGTGATCCGAATACATCTTAACATTGTAACTAATTCTTTTTAATTATTAATTATAACAGTTATTGATTGCTACGTATACAATAATACATTGTTGATAGTTTTTAAATCGAATGAAGAAGAAGAAGAAGAAGAAGACAAAAAATATTTATATCCCACTATTGTCAATACGATTTATTCACTGGTAGATATTTAATATAGGCTGTTGTGTAAGTTTATGATGAGTATTTCAGCATAAAGAATTTCGATGCTGAAATAAGCAGTAAATAATACCGCGTAATTTTTGCCTTGTTTCCAGTAGTTCAATTGCCAACTGACTAATCTGTTCGACAAAATCTGTACAGTTTCATAGAGGTAAAAGAAAAGTAATGCACATCAATGACTACAATTTTTAGTCAGCTAACATGCTTTATAATCTGCGGATATTTATACAATAGAATCAAACTAGCGAGGATCGTTCATTACGGAGGAAAATACGGCATCAATGAAAAATCGTTAGCGGATTGAGCTGTTTGTAAATATCAAAATCTTTTGTATCGAAAATTTGATAACTTCCACTTCACGATGCTGATTATTTAACGAAGCTGCTTTCAAGCATAGATCTGTCTCTGGAAATACCTGCGACAACTGAAGCGAGCATCGACTGCCAAACCATGTTTCTGGTTGCAAAGTGGTTCCTAATTTAACAGTAAACATGTTCTTCCACGTTTCGATTTTACTTAAGAATACAAAATGCTCACTGGCCACGAATGCTTTGCTGCGCAGGAAGTTTTCATCGTCCTGGAAGTTTCCTCAGAACTTAACAGTTACCTAAACTCGCCTAAGGCTCGGAAAGACCAATGAAAATTATCTGCCATTCTATCAAAAATGCAATTGGCAACAATACTGCAAAATGTGAATATTTCAAGACCAGAGATCCTCCATGTTTGAAATCTAGAGCATAAACGCCTGCATCTCCGGTTAGTTGTGTATGAGAATCTTAAATTCACACAGATTCGCTTTTGAGCGGTGGCTTAAGAATATCAGTAACGCTGATATACCCTGATAGCTATACACATATTCACCCCCGTACTGAAACCATGAATTGTATCCCTAGAAAATAGTGTCTACAAAACAATCGAGGCAGTTTCAAAAGCATGACGAGTCAACATATCGTCGGTCGACACGCTATGATAATTTCCTAGGTAGTCTTGATTCAAGCCGAACTTCAATCCAGGATTTGTGATGACCAACGATCGTCAAAAGGTCTCGTGATCGGTTGGTGAAAATATCCGCACCTTATTCTTGCCTCATAAATTATCTGGTCATAATGCTAACACGCAATAATAACAAAGTATTCGTTATATGCTTCTCGGAAACCTACTCAGTTCGTTGAAAGTACATGCAGTCAGCGTTGTTTTTGAGTGCTGCTTCTGTTTCCAGTTGAAACTGGGGAAGAAATTATACCGGTATCATAAGTCCGTACGTCGAGTATACATTTAATCAAAATGTGTTAGCACATGGCCCAGACTATAAAAGTTATTAAAAATACTAGCTTATGAGCTAGGAATCCTGTAAATATGTATGTAGCACTATAAAATAGAGTTATTCTTCTAAATGATTGATGCTGATGTGGAGTGCCCCTCGCATGCCCCGCAAGACGTCTTTCCAATATCTAATCTCAGCAATCTACAGGTTTTCATCCATCAAAAATTTGTCTATACTTTTAAGATGGATGCAAGCAATTCCTGTTATCATTTATACAAATATAATCGCTTCTGATGTAAAGGGTTAAACGTCCGCCACGATTGATAAGTTTCTTTTCTCATCCCTGTATGAAGTTGAGGATCGACGATGTAGATACTTTTATATTAACGTGAGTTTATAGTCTAGACTTGGGTCTTGAATGACAGAGAGTCAATTAACAGGGATGTATCTGGTTTTAAAAATTGTCTATCCCATTGTTGAACGGGGTCTAGCGACAGTAAAATATCCACCAGTATCGATATAATTAATTTGTTTGTAAACTAATGTATTTTATAATATATAAATAGACGAATTCCTCGTAAATATTAATATTTACAGTGCGGTGCGAATTGGGCGATTTTTAAATTACATTCAACAGTTCTAGATCCAGGATTGTGATTAAAATTCAAGTTAAGAAAGAGAGAAAAAATAGAAATAAACATTTTGCAACACACTGTACAAACGAAACGATATACCTAATAGGTTTACCTAGTGTGATCACAAACATTAATTATATTAATTATAGAAAAAAGAAAAAGAAAGAATAAGTCCCAGAGTATGCAGTTGATTATTCCAAATGCTGATGATAAATAAATAAACAAATAAATAAATAATTATTAATATGATGAAAAACATTTATGTACTTTAGATCGTAACTTTATGAGAAAAGAAAAGAGTAAAGAAGAGAAAATAATAATAATGGTGAACATATATACCGAGGTCTCGTTTGGGCTGAACCTATCATAACTATGTTAATTATTCATTATGTTCTATTGTTAATTATTAATATTCTTATTTTGTTTCTCGTTGGGATAGGTTTTTAATTTTTATTACATATCGTTACGGTCGCCAGTCGGCAACTTTCATGCTGCCATAGATGTACAGGGTGTTGGTTACGGGTTGGATAAAGATGTAACAGGATTCAAATATAAGACGATACTAATTGTAGAGAATAATAGCACATACTTTCCTCTTAAGTATATACATATATTCGGTATGTTTTTTCTTCATTTCATTATTTTAAAATATGCATATTAGTATTCTTATATGAAATAAAATATTGACGAATTATTTATAATTTTATTTATTATTCTTTGTAACGAAAAATGATAAAATCTCTACAAATCCAACTGATTCTCATTATTACTATTTTTTTTTCTTTCGGTGTTAACTATCGCAACAGAATGATACACATGTAAATTTGTATGAGTACATAAGTAACGATCGTAAAAAATGTTCAGAAATTGAGCAGACAGAGATTGTGGATTCGAAATTTCTTTATGATCGGTATTCAGAGCACTTTTTCTCTGTATGGATAAAATAAATGAAAATTAAACAAAAAAGACGTCAAATAAGAAGATGAAGAACGAAAAGGAAAAGAAGAAGAAGAAAATAAAATTTTAGCTGTTACTAAAAAAATATCCATCAATAACAATATTATAAACGATAATAGACGTAGAATATATTTTTTGTATTTTACTTCTACCCTGGCTGCGTTGGACTGTATTATATTGATTGTGCTAAGGGCGTGTACAAATAAATATATTAAAATAAATAAATATTTACCCTAAGCATATTTTCTTACCTTTCTATTTCTTTATACTCAATTCTTTATAATTAGACCGTCTTCAAGTTGACAAAAACGAAACTAAAACTCTGGGTAACAGGGAAACAGTCGTAGACTACACACCTGGACCTGGATCTGGATCTGGACTTTTCGTCGTTGAAATCTTGGGTCGACAAACTCCTCGCTGGAGCTGTAGTCCCTATTCGAGGTCGTGGCCTTTGTTTTTTCATAATACAGAAATCGATATTGTTCAGCGAACACAAAATCAACATTTTCAAATTCGTAGTCCACGTAGATTGAATCTAAGATTCGCGCAATTTTTTTAATTCGAGTTTTGTTTCGCGCCAAATATCTCGATCTATCGTTTGCACGTCGAATCATCGAATCGAGCCTAACTTCATATGACTAAAAGTTTGTTTGTTTACATTCAGTCGCGCGTCTCTTGCACGTAAAAACCGTAGAGAAAAACGATGTATAGTAACAGAATATATCGGCTCACGGACTCCCCGTCGAAGAAATTAATCGTGAAGATTTGATCGAGACTGTAAAGTGGTTGAGACTCGGGACACGGGGTTCGCTTCATTCAAGACGATCTATCGAACTCAACCTAACCTCCAAATCTCTACGATTCATCGATACACGACGCTATGGCATTTTCATTCAGAGCTGGGACAAACTGGTGTCACGATTTTCCAAAACTCGCAAGGGACTCCGGATTCTGCTTCAACGTACACAGAACCAGGGTCAGGGTCGACTGGAATCGGATCAGTAAGTCTTAAACTATTTTAAACAATTTAGATGTGGATCGTATTTATTTTCGTTGCCAATGGTGTTTTTATAGTATTGAAAAAATTGCGCTCATGATTCTAAAACGGTTCTCAGGTTCGATAGACGTGGAGCGAGTGATTAGGGAAAGAGATTTTTTCACCGTTGACGACAATGTGAATAACGTGGTTGATTACTCTCTGGAAAGCGAATACGACGTCAAGATATTGGATCCTAACTTTGTGAAGTTGTTTAGACTGGCTCAGTTGTCAGTCGAGTATTTATTATACTGCAAACAGTATTTAGACCACAGCGTTATTATTCTCAAGGACGAATTGAGATTAAAAATCGAAGATAACGCCGCGATGAAAAGGGAAATTAAAGCCCTTGAAGAAACCGTCAAAGACTTGAATCTCAGGATGAAAGAGAGGAACAGAATCATCGAGTCTAAACTCGGAGATTCCAACGGCGAACTTTTCAAGGTGACGCAAGAATGAGGAAGTAATAATCTGGAATCGATTCAAATCCAACTATAAAATTAATGTCCATTCTCCTCATCCACAGTGTCCACATTGTACGAAGACTTTCATAGCAGCTACATTCGTGAGCGCGCATATAGCTCGTCGTCACGGTCACTTGGCTGACCCATATATGCCCGCGCCTTCACCCGTTCACGAACAGTATCGCGTGGAGACTGAGAAACTGCATGACGAGATAAAAACGTTGAAGGAAAGGCTGAATCAGACCGAAAGAGTAATCAGAAATGAATCTGACAAAGCTTTAGACTGCGGAAGAACGGATAAGAGTTATAAACCAGATACCTATGAGAAGGGGGAATACACTAGCGCTCTTGACAAAGAACGGGAAGAGAGGTTGAAAGAACAGCAAATCAAATATCAGGATGAAATAGCGAGTTTAAAAAACATGCTGTTCGCAGAAATAAGGGTCAGTTCGACTCGTTATAATTCTAAAAACGATTCATGATCCATTGTGAACTTGAAAAATGATTTTTTTTTAGAACCTGAAGCAAAGAGAGAGAAGCACGAGCCCCTCTTATCATGCTGAGAATGATTCGTACAGCACGAATCTTAAGGAGTTGATAAAGAAGCAAGAAAATGAGATCTTCTCGTTGAGAGATCAGCTCCGCGAGAAGGTGGGTTTTGTAGCGTTAGAGCGTTATCGGGTCTTACTAATCGAATATTTTTATACTGTCAATTTTAGTTAACACCAGACTTGAAGCACGTTCAGGAAAAGTTACAAGTCCAAGAACAGCATTGGAAAGTGATAAACGAACGTCTTGAGAAGCAGCACAATTTTGACACTGAAAATTTGACGACTCAGTTGAAAATGAGCCAAGAAGCAGCCAGGGAAATGAAAGAGCTCTATGAATCTAAGATAAATGAGTTGGAAATGCACTCAAAGAATCAAACAAAGATGTTAGAAGCCCAAGGCATGCATCTGAAACAATTATCCCGCGATCTTTGGGAGTCGAGGGAAATTAGTCAAGCTAATATCAAAGAGCCGAGAATCAATTCACAAGATAAATTATCTAGTCGAAATACAATTAACAGAGTACAAAGCAGCATTAGAGATGCGGAAAATGGTTATAGAATTAACAAACACGATGTTCTAGTCTGTGAAGAAATAGGAAGCGCATCTAGCCACGAATCGCCAAAGATAATAGCGTCTCCGAAATTAAATGCTAAGTCTTTTCTGCAAGGAAATCGTAACAGCCTGTTATCAGGGAATGGAGATTTTGAAACTAGCGAAGATACCGAGAGCGTTAGAAACAACGAACAAGTTACTCCGGTGGTAAACAGCAGGAAACTGAATCCGGAAAGGAAGTTGGATCTAAAAAATGAGAAGAGGAATTTGGCGGAAAAGTTGAACCTACGATCCCTGGAATCTAACCGCAGGGAGAAATTGTTCAACGAAAGTAGTCAGAAAAGTGCAAATAATCAAACGCATAAAAACAGGAAACATCAATCTATGATAAACGGTCCAAAATCAGAAGCTCTCAGACTTGCTTTGCAAAATAGAAGTTTTAACGAGAGTTCGAAGAGATCGGAGCAAGTTATGAGTTTGTACAAAAGTAAACAAAACGATAAAACTTCGAATGAACAATTAATCAAACGCGAAACGCTAAAAAAATCTTTGGAAGAGCCCGAAGACAGCGAAGAATACAGCGAGACGGAGTCTGAGTCAGGTACCTCGGAGTCCCAGTCTCAGAGCGTATCAGAAAATGACGAGTCTGAAACAATGAGGCCGAATCCACAGCAAGAAAATTTCAAACCAAGAGATAACTTCAAGGAATTGATTAAAGAAAATTCTGATGTATTGGAAGAATTAAATACACACTTGAGCGAAGTGTTCGATAACAAACTCAGAGACCTGGGAATTGACCCGGAATGGAACGGCATACCCAACGCTACTTTTAAACAGAAAATGGAAACCGTCGCTCATCATCAGAACATAAATTCAAAGGTGAGAGCAAAATGGTGCCAACAAAAAGCTTGAAGTTTTTAGTTCGTTTTTCCAAATTGAAAAATAACAATATTCATAACGTTTGATATGTTTTCAGAAAATAAATGGCTACAACCGCATACGACAGAAAATTCTGAAAGAAATATCGCACACTTTACTCAAAAAACGGGCAGAGCCAAAACCCACGGAAAAAATGTCTCCGTTGGACAAAATTATGAGCAAAGTGAAAATTAAAACTGTAAATGTACTGAAATCACAACAGAAAAATTTTGGTGGGTGGAAAACTGACTGATTGTGTATAAGTTTGTGATGAAAATTTGTATTTTCTTTCAGAACCTCGAACACCAATTCTAAGGTCGCCCATGACGCCACGCGACAAAGTTTCCAGGCCAACGTCGAACCTGGAAATACTTCCTAAAAAAATGAAAGAGTCTGATATTCATGGAATACGGAGTGTGAGATCGACGGAGTCGTTGCAGAAACGAGAACCGGAACCTAGGCCCAAGGTCAGACCGATCTCTGTTCGAAATACGGAAAGTTCGAGTCATACGAAGCACGGAATCTTAAATCGGAAGCTCAGCAGCGATATGGCGGATGAATCGAGGGATTCTACGAGCTTGGAGCAACTCCCGCCATTCCAAAACGATGTTGAATATTTTTCAGAAACTAACAGTCTTTCGAGAGGTGGAAAATTTACGTCACAAGCTAAAAGTACAAAGGTCACCTCCACGCCGAACAAATCGGTACAGAGTGTGATGGAGCGATCATATTCGTCAATCGAAGAGGATTCTGTCATCGAATCCACCAATCTGGAGAGAGCAAGAAGCTTACCTGTCTCTCCGAAGAATAATAAAAGCGTGCTCAAGTCGACTACGGGATCGGTGGGGAGCCTGGTGAAGAAAAAAGTTCTCTTTGATTTGGAACAGAGTCTAGAAAAGGATGGGAAAAGTTCGGCTAAGCCTGCGCAGGAAATACAAACTTCGAAGAAACTTTTCCCAGAGTACGATTTTGAGGATGAAAAAATTAACGAGGATGACTGGAATATTTCAAAGTGAGTATAAACCATTGTTGAACGTTCGGAACCGTTTTTGGAATAGAAACTTGATAATTGATCAACAATTCATTACAGCTTCTCGGACGATGCTGCAAGCCCAGAGAAAGGGAAATCTCCGAGTGTAGAGAATATAATTTTGAAAACGTCGCAGAGCGATAAGATAGCAAAAATTTCGAAAAAAATACAAGACCAGGTAAAATTGAATCAATTCTATACGTTTTATTCGCCTAACATTGTGTATTTTTATGCCTGATAATTCCTCTGCATTTCTACATTTTTACTTGTCACACTTTCAGCTGAGTACAGCTCGCCAAAAGCCAGTGGGTGCGATAGAAGCGATGTTCCTGGCAAAGCCTGCGTCAAAAATGAGTGAAAAGGAGACCATGCACTACAGAAGTTCAACGAGTATCGCAAGCTCTATACTTGAAAGTCCGAAAAATCAATACAGTACGAAGAAACTATTGGAAACACCAAGTAAGGCGCCAAAACCAGCTCCAAGAACCCCCAGAAATCATGATGAATCAGACTTGGAATCTGATATCGAAGAATTACTACAAATGGGATAGAAATCTTGAACCCTGTAGTTTAAGAGTAATGCCATGAGCTGAAAAACTTATTCATTTATATTATTCGTAGGTTGTTGTCAGTTTAAATCTTTTCTTCGAAGCCAAATGTTTACAGGTTTTTGAATCTAGTCAACTTTCGTCATTATTGTTTTCGTCGTTCTAGCAACAAACCACAATTAGTCACAAATTCATAACTAGTTTACTCCACATTTAACTATTTATTTATTTACTTTATACAACTTTCGTCCTCTATGGAGATGAGGTCTAAGTACGCAGTCTGAAAGATAATTGTCTAGTCCCTCCTTATTTCTGGTCCCGAGTTGTCTTGGTATCAGAAATAATCTGAACCTATAATGCAGTATTTTTTCTCTCTATTGAACGCCTAGTCAGCATTGAGACATGTACTACAAATAATCAATTAGAAAGTAGAGTTCTCATAGTAAATATGAATGGAGGTAGATATTACGTATTTAATCAAAAGTATTAACTCTCTTTATTATTTGTTATTTTCATCAATGAGGTAATAAATGAATTTGACAAAAATAGTCGAATGAGTCGAATGAAAGAGAAGGCGAATAAAGAAAGTCATCATTATCGTTTCCTTGAGAAACGAAATACCCGAAGTAATTTCCGACCAACACTGGAAATCTAAAAAAAAGTGGATCTACTTTTTAAAGTTTAGTAAGACCCTCTGATAAATCCACTCGAATTTCTTACCAATTCCTATCAGTTTCTATCATTTTTTGTTTTGTTTTGTGGGCGAAGATATAATCGTGAATATGTTTTTCCCATATCAGTGCGAGATGCACATTTCTATAACAAAAATTCAATACGTATTGCCTTTCAATCAAGTTCTCAAGACAATTTAGGAACAAATTCCTCAAAGCACATGGTTCTTATATCAGTATTGTTTTAGCATTACAAATCGTCCGACAAATTTCCAATTTAGAGAACTGGAACTTTTTATAGATTTCTTCACAGTGTTCACAGTTTTTCCGTTTATTATTATTATTTCAACAAACTAATCACTACCTCAAGTGATTTCCGAAATTAACATTTCTAGATCGTTGATCCTTGAAGATCCTAGTAAACAAAAACGAAGTGTAACAAATTAAATAGCATCAAAAAGAATTGTGTACAAATCGGCACAGAATTCTTTGAAATTCTATTTAATTTCTTCAAATTGGATATGAAATAAACACTTGGATGATTTTTCCACCTACCATGATCGAAGAAGACAGAGTGATTGACCCAACACTCGTACTCAGATTTGTATTCAAATCTCGCGCTCGAAATCGTGCAGCGTTGATTCAAACTACCGTCAGATGTCACTGCGAGCGTTTGACTTTGACCCCTGACATGTGGTTGTATCAAAATGGCTGTTTACGTTCGATTGTACACACGCCGAAGCCTTACGTCGTGTTTCTTCACGATGTAAAAGTTATAGAACTCGGCTTGACAAGTGTCTCGCGTTTGGATAATGATCTCAATGATAATCCCACACAGCTCGACATGAACGGTGAATCGTATCATAATTTTAAGGTTAATGAACAAAAAATATCATTACACAATGTGAAAGTGGGTTCAACGAACAATTAGCGATCCGTTTTCTCTTGATTATCGCAGAGATAATGACGATCACAAGGTAACAAACATTATGAATAGATGAATGTTTCGATTATCCCCGGGTTTTCTTGACTCGTTTATGCGATTTTCTCTGTCCATCATAACCCAAATTGTCGAGCATAACAACAGAAATGGAAAGCTCGGATTTATCGTGTCTCGTATGTAACGCGAAACTGGAGGTTACATCATGCGTGAATATATTCTACACTTCGCTGCCTCGAAACGGGACGCAACTCGGCAGTTTTATATTACAAGTACTAAGGTGTCTGGAGTCTGATCTGCGGAGCTCCTACGTCTGCTCGCAATGCTGCAGCCTCTTCCAAATGCTGGAGCAGGCTCAGTGGACGGCGACGAACATTCGTACGGAGATAATCAAGGTCTACGAGTCTAGTAACAAGAAAAAAGACGACACAGAGCTTCTGGCTATCGACGAGAAGTGTTTTCTCACTCAGACCTTGAGTCACGAGGATAAATTCAAAGTCGCTTATCTTGGGATTCAGACAAAACACGTCACAGCCGAGTCCTCGACCGTTGAAGATAAGGAATCTCTGATTTCCCAGAAGGAGAGTGAGCCAAATGACTCCGTGGCGACGCGCCAGGACCCAAAATTGCCAGGCAATTTTCAAGACGCGATTCCGAGACGGAAGTTTCAAGTTAAAGTTGAGAAATTGAACTTTGGAGACTGCAACGAGGCTTCTAGCGCCGATATTGTCTCTGACGAGATGCTCAATGAGACCGAGGGAATGTTAAAAGAGGAAAACGTGAATGGGATAAAGCTCGGGTTGAACAGACAGGAGAAAATGGCGCTGTATATTCACCAGTGCAGAGTGTGCGGGAGATTGTTCAGAGACGAAAACGATCTGCATACGCATTCGTTGAAACACGGAGGATCACGACCCTACAAATGTGAGATTTGTGAAGAGAGATTCGCCAGCCTAGCTACAGCCAATGTTCACGCTGCTCAACTACATCCGAAAGCCAAAGACCCCGTGAACGTTGCTACAGAACCAAGAGATGGAGAGATAGCAGAATTTATCAACGATAGTAGCGGTATTTTCCCTCAGGAATTACTCGGGATGTCCGATAACGAAGAACAGGATGATTTCGAGTGGAAAGAAGCCATTCGGGATGACGGAAAAGACGACATTTCACGTGAGTAGACAAAATCCGTAAATCCTTCGATTATGACCGGAACCGGAATTGAAATTTCAGGAACCGAATCTCTACAAATGATCGAAGAGTCCAAAGAAGTAACAACAAATTCTAAGAAGACGAAGTGCAACAAGTCGTCAGGAATATCAAAGTGCAGTCTGAGACCGTTGAAACACGCTTGTCCGACTTGCGGAAAGAAGTGGAGAACCTCCGCCGAGTTAAAAACTCATGTTAAATCGCACTCAAACTTGAGGCCTTACATGTGCGAGAAATGTGGTCAAGCTTACAAACACAAACACGCCTTGGAGATTCACGTCGGAATGCACAACGGCATTAATCCGTTTCAGTGCAGCTTTTGTAATAAATGTTTTACGCAAAAGGGAGCTCTGATGAGACACTTGCCTATGCACACCGGCGAGACACCTTATCAGTGTGAACTATGCGGGAAACGATTCGTGCATCACACATCGTACAACATGCATGCGCTATCTCACACTGGGAAGAAATCATATCAATGTCATGTACGTTTGGATTGATTAGTCCTACATTATTTTCTGCTAGAGATTTTACTCGTTTGTCATTTTGATTCAGGTCTGCGATTCGTCGTTACTTTCTACGTCGCACTTGAAGCGCCACATGAGAGTACACACGGGTGAGAAACCTTACAGTTGCACATTGTGCGGAAAAAGGTTCGCCGAACGATACAACTTGTTTGCTCATCAGAAGATACACGATCCAGCTGAGATATTGGCCAAAGAGTCAAAGAAAATACAGTACAAGTAAGTTGCTCTCAAGGGTCCTGAGGTTTATATTTCACTGACATGTACATTATTTTCAGATGCAAGCACTGTGCAATATTATTTGATAAGAAGCAGAAGCTGGACGATCACTTGAGACAGCACCACAGCGCGGTAACAGATAGTACAATAGATAGGACGTGGGTAGGTGATGTGGTTGGGTCACAAAATCAGAGTTCCAACGAGAATGGCATTAAGCCAGATCAAATTAGAGAAAATATTACAGTCGATCAAGCCTGGCAGCAGGTTACTTATACTAAATTACAGAGTATGGACAGCGATCCGAAACTCAACCAATTGTTGATTGATATGGGCTGCAACAGAAACCTTATTTCAAACATGGGATTGCCTAGTGGGAATCAAATTGCAATGGAGAGAACACAAATTTAATGTTAATACGCAGAGATGATGCCGACAAGGGTTGATCAATTTTATATACCTGGTCAGTTTTTGAAAGATCACCGAGGAATTTTCTCTCGTTGTAATTGTTTATCAAGATTTTTAAACGGTTGAACAAAGAAATTTATATTGCTGCTTCCCAAAACGCAATATTAAGCTTATACATTTTTCATTCGTGAAGTTAAGTCTAATACGGTAGAAAGTAATCGATCAGATTCTCTGAATCGTGTGATTTTATCGGACAAATTAGTCAACATGTGGTGTTGATGATTGACGATGGAAATAAGCGAATCAAAACTAGAGCTAATGCGTATATGACAATCGAATGAAGCAAAGAGAATCTTCACATAATATACATAGGTATGTTACTATTATAGTACAAAATCTAACTTTCTTATACTCTTAGAGATGAAATATCGCTTTTGCGAATTTTGTCAAATCTACAAATAATGAGTCCATTATTTTATCTCACATTTAGTGTTTTTATACTCAAGGAGGATTGCACATTTCTCGTACTTCGTTATCCATAATAAGACGAACAATTATTGTATTTATGGTATAAATATTTTTACCAGTTGTAAGCAGCTGATACTTCATATGAAACGGAAGACTGATTTATTGAATAATAAGTTTTTACAACACAAAACTGAACGTTAAAACTTATTTCTCAACTCATATAAGGTACGCCCCCCGCAAAAAACAATCCTGAATTCCGAAATCATTTTGTCATCAAATCATGACTGGCTTGGTGACGTTTGATTCCACGAGGTAACACCGTATGCTCTCCAATTGGAAGATCTCTGCCATTTTGATATCGATAGATCACTGAAAAATGTATAATATTAAGCTATTTTTATTTCCAGACTTGATTTCACTGTATAGTATAATTAATTCCCACATACTCTTCTAGCTCCTTGATGAAGTCTTTACTCTTCGATTGAATCATGTGTTCCATAATCTTCTGATACTGTGCAGAGAACGTTGGCTTGCGTAACGGCTGGTGTATGTAAAATTCGTAGATGAAGTCGACGACTTTATTGAATGCAGACACAAATTCGTCTGTGAATATCTAATATTTTGAACTAGATTAAATCCCATTATGAAGCGCAATTGACTTAACTGACCACAAGGGAAAAGAAGCCAGGATTTTCAAGATGTTGTTGCAAGTAGAGGTCCCTCGTCTTTATAACAAGTTTACTGTACAGCCCTTCCAAGGCTCTCGGGGAATCCATACGACGTACGCTCTATAAAGTGGATAATTAATAACAACTCAAATATGATACTCAAAACATCACACGATACTGACTGGTTTTGAACGATATATTTCTTCGCTAGACAAAGACTCCCCGAATTCTTCGTCCTCGACGAATTGATAATTATCCATCTGAAGTTGCGGTACCGAGTTATTACGCAATAGAACTCTCGCCTTGTGTCTCTTCCTTTTTTCTACTTCATTTTCAACAACGACATTCGATTGCTCGTCGAAGATAATCTGGTTTTACAAAAGAACAAAAATTGTCATTATCTCAAACTTATCTAAATATTTTTTCACATTTGGGATGGAACCTTTAAACCAACTGACGAAGGAACAACTGGTTTTTCTGGGGCAATAGCAACACTAGACACTTGGGTCAAATCTGGTTCTTCTTCTTGTAGAAAAGTGATGTGTTTTTTTTCCTCTTGAATTTCGCTCGCAGTGCTTACGATGATCGGAAGCATGATGGGACTTTCTATTATCAAATGGCTTGGTATTTCTTGCATCACTTCCATCACTCTTATGTTTGTATCAAATGAAGGCAATTTCAACGATTCGATCACCTGGGATAGAAATGTATAACCGTCCGTAGTTATAGAGTTTCATACACCAATATTTTACCCCGTTCACTATGTTCCCAACAAAGTCAAGTTTGCTCTGCATAGATTCTCTCGATTCGACCACGGGTCGACCTCGTCTTCCTGTTGTGATGGATAAAAATTTTTGATCGCTGTTTTTCTCCCACGTGAATACTTCAAACTTTTCTTGAATCCATTGCCGATGCTTTTCTTCACTCTTTGTCAGAACAAGAATCAATTTAGCATTTACGTAACGACCTTGCATCTGCAATGCTGCGTGCAAATCCATGTGCGTTATTCCAATTTTCTTTTCTGCCGCGAGAGTTGCGATCTCGTTAATGTCTGGAAGAACAAGCATTACCATCTACCTTATTATCGACGTATAAAACATTTGTATTTCGTTCACGAATCACTAACGAAAACCATAGCTGTGTCCAAGCAATTCTTCGGTGGACAAAAATTCCCCCCGTCGTGTAATTTCGTTGAATTCTTCTCTGCTAATAAAATGGTAACTCAATCTGCCGGTGCTATCTTTATCTTGATCCTTAGTCGTATGACTCCGGCAATATCTTACCTGAATAAAAACGAATTCACAATTACTACAGGTGAGATTTTGGTTTCATTGCACTTTTTACTCTTTTAGGCAAGCTATCGGCGATTTGTCTGGCCAAAATTGACTTTTTTGTGGCCGGAGGACCGCTGAGTATTATCAAAGGCGGAGTGCTTTGGTCGACCGAAGTTATGTGCCTGTCGATATTAGGCGGATTCAAATGTTCCAAAAGCATCAATTTCGTTATGCTACGAGCCGTCGTTAATTCCATCGGTGGAGCAAATACTGCACTGGCTGAAACCTGATTTGTAACGATATCTTAGATAGATAGGGTAATTTTTCTCCAGATTTTAATGATTTATGACAATATAGTTGGAAATCCCGGAGAGGCACCTTTTCAGAGATTGTCACTTCGGCTCCATCTACAAACATAACACTTGGCATTGAGAACAACACGACGTCTCGATAACTGGGCCATTTGGTGCAAGGATTTCCTCTGAAATCCACCTCGTAAACCAGGCTCTTCAGATGGGATACTTCAAGCAAATCGTCAATTTTGTTGTATCTCAGGTCAATGTAACGTAACGCATAGGCACCCTGGATAAAGCCCATATTTTAATAGTAATCAAGAAGGAGGGTATCCGATGAACGTTATCTGAGTTTACTCAATAAAGATCTGTGCACACTGAGCGGAGGCAAGGGTTTTAATTGATGTACGCAGTTTCATAAGACACAAAGTTGAGAAAAATCGTCGTCCCGCCCCAACTCGCCTCCCAAAAGTGTGCCTAGAACTTTAAAATCATTTTTGAATCATTTAGTACAGAACAATACTTCGATCGGGGAGAATTACCTCGAAGAATTCGAGTCTGCTTAACTTATTGTGCCTCAAGATCAAGGTACGAAGATTGGGTAGAGTGCTGATACCACACTCTGGTGTAGCCGATTTGAAATCAGTTATACAATTGTATTCTAAGTTCAGTTCTTGGATGTTCAAGTTATCCAAGTATTCAACACATTCGATCAAATTGTAACCGAGATTTAAGAATCTCAAGTGCCTATGAGGAGACAATATGTTAATCCAAGCGCTGAATTTCTTTCGTAACATTCCATCAAGTTCACCTTAAATTTTCTAGCCCCTCAATGGACTCGATCGCGTTATGGGATAAATCCAGCCTGACGATACTCCAGAATTCTGATAAATCGTTGATTTCACAAATGTGATTGTGCGCCAAATTTACGTACGTCAAGTACCAGGGGGGTTTGAATCTCAACACATCTCTTAGCTTGTTTTGAGCAACATTCAAGTATACGAGATAGGGAATTCCCCCTAGTGGCGTCAAGTCGGAGATATTATTCATCGCCAAGTCTATGTATTGCAAGTGCTGATGGTGATGTAAGACGGAGATATCTCTCAAATTCTACAAGAATAACGACTGTTGAAAAGAATGACTAGTTTTCTCCTGCAAATAATTTTTCCACTGTACTACGTTGTGTACCATTTTCATTAGCGAACACTTGTTTTGAACGTATAATCCTATCTCTGGGGATTTGGAGAGAAACGACGAGCATGCTCCGACCATTTCATCCGATAACACGTCATTCGCTTTCGTTGCATCCTGCGCAATGTCCTCTTTGCATCTGATTTTTATCACCGGAGCATTGGCGTCTTCCCAAAATCCTATGTCGAGCGTCGTACCTCGTACCCATCCGCTTTCAACGATGCGTTGCCTCTTTTCCACATCACTTGCTGAGTTCTCGTAGTTATACTGCGTATATCCGCCGCCTTCTGACAACGTTGACTTTAATAGATATAAAATTGATATACTCAATAAATTCACTTTGAGTGAAGATATTCAGGCTTTGGTGAATATTACAACTCGCAAATGGTTTTATTGAAAGGCTAAGTACTCCGGGGATCGAGGAAGAAGATGAAGCGGACTCTGCAGGAGGTAAGTCAACTTCGTGCGGGATAAAATCCTGTGGTTCCCCTTCTCGTGGGAGCGTCGATTTTTTTCTCAACGAATGCAACCTGAGAACCCGATTGGTTTGTCGCCTAGATGTCCGACTTCCACCGTGTGAAATGTTATACTTAGTTGCTACCAATGTTCGGGACAGTATAAAGTCAGACTGCAAAAATCATAATTCATGAAACTACCACAAAAAATTAGAACAATCAAAATTCAGTAAGCAATGTCCTCAGTGAATCGTGCTTTTACTCATAAATCAGTCAGTTTTTACTCTCATACTTGGTCGTCTGAGCCAGAAGGAGATTGCTCCGTACGATTCGACGAGCGTTGAAAACCGTCGAATTGATTTTGGTCCGATTTGCTGTTCTGCCTTCGATGAAACTCATCGTAACTCAAATTCTGCGACATTTACGTTGAATGATAATTATTTGAACAAACTATTTTTTCATATTTCCCTCATAGCTTAACAGCCGTTACGAAAACAAAGAGGAGTTGCAAATTGAATCTAAATTACACAAACTTCAGACCTCGAATAAGTTTGTGAAAAAAAATCGCACACACATCGCTTCGAGCTCAAGTTAATTTATTATGTCTTAAACATACTTTGTCAAGCATACAATATCAATGGAACGTATATATATTTTCAATTTTGTACTGTTACGAGCAATTTTTCTATCTGGGAAAATTTAGCTCAGGAAAACGAAACCCGTGTGACTTAATTATTCACGTATGCTAATCTCTAAAATTATCAACAAAAATTATCAGTGTAACAAAAATATATTTAATATTTGTCAACTAGAAACTGAATGCAGAATCTCATAAAGTGATTACCAACTAATATCTAAAATAACTTTAGCTATCTAGTCGGTCCTGGAATAGGATTAGAGAGAACCAACCGAATCGTAACTAACTTTCGTTCGGTCAAACATTAAATAAAAATAAAATCAAATTCAGACTTGATGGAATAATTAGCTAATTCATCGCACAATTATCTCTTTATCATTCGATTATGAGCGATGAAGGGATTTCTGTTGTTAATCTTTCAATACTTAGGCAAGGATATAATTGATTTTAAACAGTGCTCGCTAAATCTTTTAGAGCATTTTCCTCCAAACGATAGTGATGCCATCCATCTTTTTGGGTGAGGTCGATAGCGCCTTTATTTTTGTAAAAATCTTGGGCTGGGTTCCAGTTCAGTACCATGAAATCCAATCTGGCGCATCCACTGTCTGTTGCTTTCTGTAAATGAGAAAAACGAGGGGTCAGTGAAAAAATCGTTTCACAAATTTCACTCAACACAAGAATAAGAGTCATTTCACCTTGGCGACTGTATTGAAGAGCAAACTGCCGATGTGTTTTTTCCTGAACTCGGGCGTGACGTAGAGGTCCTCCAAGAACATCGCTTTCCCTGTCCATGTCGAATAGGTGTAGTAATACAGAGCGTAGCCAACTAGTCTTTCATTAGTCTCTGCTACGTAACAGTTGAAGAAAGGATGTTCAGAGTTGAAACCGTCTTCTTCCAAAACTGTAAATAATCATCTCATAAAGCATAAATAATCCCTGGAGCTTTATTTCGTATAGCATTCAGTCGCTCCTGACTACAAGCGGCTCTACAGGCTGGCTACGTCAGGGCTGTGCGATCAATCCATTAACGAGAACGATTCTCAGTTCAAGTAATTCAATTGATTTCATAGGATTTCTAATCTTCAGCCCTGATAGAGAATATACTTTAAAACTATATTGTGTAAGTGTGTAAAAGAGAAAGGAGAAGAGGAAGAGAGAAAGATCGAGAATATTGTTGCAATGAAATTAGGCAAACTTACTTTCTGACGCTAATTTAACATCTTGGGGCTTGCCTGAACTGTCTGCCAATTCCTGTAAATAGATATCCATAGCTAAATTTAAATTTTTCTATTTTTCTTCTATAATTTATAATATAATGTTTCAATAAGGCTGCTCTTCTAAGGCTTCTCTTTCTCTATATAGTGTATAGATATGAATATATTGCCTTACCCCTACTGTTTATTTTAGCTGCATCGCTCATATTTTCAAAATCAGCTAATTCCTGAAATTATTTAACAAAAGTAAAAAATAGTAATGATGAAAATAAAGAATAAGGAGAAATGAACGAGGGAAATTCAATCAATTAAATAATTGGGATTCTAGTTCGTTAACCAACAACGTAAATTTGGAGAAAAGAAAACAGTCAAATCGCAAGATGACTCTAAACTTGTGTCACACACCTTCGAACTTTGACCAGTCTCAGGGTCCAAGTTCTAACATTATTTGCAGTGTGGAAGATGACAGAATACGGAACACGTGTTTCTACACAATCTCGTATTCAACGGATCGAATTATTGTGGGACGTGCGATTTGTTGTCAAAAAATACCGACAATTAATTAGAGTGATTAAAAAAATGATAAAAGATAATATTTACCTGGATCAAGCTTCTGATCGCCTCGCAATCCTGACGTACCGCTTCTCGAATATTGATTCCTTGCATCTTTTCTTGATGTATGAACGAATACTGTAAACCAGAAACGATTTTTTTTCTTATCGAAAAAACAAAGATATCACGATACTTGGTCGGCGAATCGTACGTCACTGTACGTGTCAATAAATTATAACCTTCAACCTACACAACGGTATCGGCTTGTCAAGTTGAACAGAAATTTGACTACGCGCGATAGTCTCTACTATTAAGACTAACTACTATCAATCGTTACATCGCTTTGATTGGTTCATGCGGGTTCGACACAAGATGGCGGAGACGCGCGAAGATTTGAATATTAACCAGGAAGATATTAGCAAATGCGACACACGGGATAAACATTATTGTACGCGCCAAACTGCAAGATAATGTTGATTTGGTTTTTTTTTTTCACGTAATTGAACGAATTTTCAATATCTAGTATCATGTTGACGTGTTTCGAGAATGAAACATCGACTGCACCTTTATTTGTGTTAACTGATTTTTTTATATTTTAGTTTTTATCTTTGAATATTTAGAGTTTTTTAAGCTACCCTTTGCGAGTTCTCAAATTTCTACAATTCAAAATTAGAATCTTTTTGTGAATTTTGATCAAATTCACAACAATTGGGTCGATGATGTAGAACGACATCCCACTTTAAAAAATTCTAACTCGACTTTGACTCCATAAAACGATACCAAATTATATGTGTATGGTTTAGCATAGTTTTATAAACTCGGACAAAATTCAATACATTTTTGTAGCTTAATAATTCGATGTTCAATTTTCGAATTTCAAACTTCCCGCAATTTCACTCTGACACAAAATGGCGGCCACTGTTCCTCCGCTAAGTGGAACGAGCGAAGTTGAGGTGAACCGTGAACGAATGCATCAATTTTCAGTTGCGCCAGTGGTTTGGTGGTGTGATGTCATTTTTCTGAATTAAGCGCGAGAGTGACTTACAGTGGGAAAAAAAGTGTGTTTGATTACCCTCTCAGAACGAGAAAAGAACTCTAAAATGGCTGAGATTGACGCCAAAGTTAATATGTCTTTGGGTAAGTGGCCAGTGTCCAGAAAATGTAGAAATTTCACGATCTCTTGTGAGCGTACGGCTGCATACCTCGCGTCCGACCATAAAATGGCGACGCATCGATGCTGCGCGTTTATTTTTATCCACGATAAAAAGTATCGCATGCCATCCAACAGCGAGGCGATCTTTCGATGATCGCTAATATTTGTACATGAAAAATAAAATCGGAAAATAAAAATGTTCCTTCTTCAACGAGGACCAGGTTTTTGACTATTTACAAAAATACAAAATAATCACACGCAACGTGTGGTCATAGGAAAAAGGTGACTCTGTCGCAAATTGGGTCACGTATGTTACGGCGCCCTGGCTCTGACTCACGTCTATAATGGGAAGAGAGAATCTTAACTTTCCCTCGCGTGGGAAGTATTTAACGGAAGCCACACAATCTCTTAACAATTTTAGTATACGAATACCTACCGCTTCCACTTGATGATGAAAGTATTGTTATCCAGCTGGGCTCTCCGTTTTATAAATAAAATAAAGAATTGTTATTTTTCCAATTCTTCGTCTCCTTGATAATCAACCACGGATTCTACGACCTTGACGGTCACCCTAGAGAAACAAACCGCAACTAGCAAAACATGAACGATATAAAATCGTCTGAAAGAACCAACACGTGTCTAACTTCTCCATCGAAGCACATGCCGTAAGAATATGAATTCGTTCCTACAACAACACCGTATTCGCCTGCATAGCAAAATCGAAGAAGAGACGGTCGAAAAAATCAACCAAAGAAGGAAAATGGATTCCTATTTTTATTTATTTTTTGAAATTATATTATTTCGAAAGTGACGAAAACAAAATAAATTCCGCACAGATTCTATTTCGTACCGAAATATCGACGAAGAAACGAAGAAATTTTTTTCGCCTTATTTATTCACATTCTTGGGGGAAAAAAAAATCCTTTAACTTATTAAAATTCCAATTATCCTGCGACGTTACGAATTCTTCATAGGTCATGAATTTGCGCATTAGATAGAAGCCAAACAAAATTGGTTGGGAATCTGTGGAAAGTAATCGACAAATGGCAAATCGAAGACAAGTTCGAGACATAGAAATGATCGCTACAATATTTCAAGCATGTTGATAGAACGGGAAACACAAGCCGGCGAATGGATTTAAGAGTATCGAAAAAATTTCGCATCTACCGGAACAAGCAAAGAAGTAAATACTGCGGAGAAAATTGTCAGCGTATAAAATATAAGAGATGGAGACACGGATCAGACGAACAATGACAGAAGTAAAGCAAAAAGGCATTTGCGAAAATTTTCAACGAACCGAACACTCGGATGGAACATAAAAAAATATATATTGTATTTTTCCGAAGCTTAACATGTATTCGAATATAAACTCGCTGTTGAGGCCGTACGCTCACTAAACCTTGCGAATTTTCTTCCTTTTAAGACGACATCATAAAAATGGAGAAAAGGGATAAAAAAAACAAACAGCCTGCCGCTGCCGCGACTCAGAAGAACGGCAAAGGCGGCGCTAAACGAAATCGCGGAGGTGCCCGGGGCCGTGGGACTATCAGGGGTCGTGGGGCTCCGAGAAATCCGAAGCAAAATGGAATTCTACAAAACAGCCAATCCTGGCGGCTAAACCGCAACCAAAATCAGAATTTGGTACAGCGCGGCGGAGGTTTTGTCCAGAAACGATACAACAAAAATGGCGGACTGACCAGGTCGCGAAGCAACTTGAACCTCGCGGCCAACCGGGTAATGCCTCAAAACAATATCAGAGGCGCCGGCGCATCGAGACGTGGCCAAGGTAGAAGGGCATTAAACAGAAATAGAAGCCGAACGAATCTGAGCTACACTCAGCAGGGAGGGTTCTATTTTACGGGGAACAACAACAACAACAACAATAACAACAAGAATTTACTCAAGAGAACAAACAGCTTGCCGAATCTGATAGATCCTACCTCCGTTCACAACAGACTGGGATACCAGAGCCCAGCCCAAGTCGCGTATCGGAATAGGGTCAAGCGCGCTAAGCAAGTACTCTTGCAGAGACAATACCGAGTCAATGACTTTAGAGTAAGTATGAATATATATTGATTTGTACAGCAAAATTCACACATTTAGATGATAACAAATTGCGCAAATGGTTGTTTGAGAGTTTAGTGAGAAAAATGTTGATCAGTTACATTCATCGAGTGTCATAGTATGAAAGTTTCTATAATTTGATAACAATCATGCCCACATGCTTGCAGTCAGTATTTTTCTCATTGTTATTATCCATAGAAAACGAATAAACACAATCAACTTGTTACATTATATGTACATATATATATATATGATGCATTTTTCTGGAAAGTTCCCAACTATCTTCACCCACAGGCAGAGGTTGGCCACTTTCCAGAGACAAGCACATACAAGTAGATGAGAAAAATGAAAATGATACGTTGAATGATGCACAAGGCCCTCATTTGGGTAGAGACCTGGCGCAGGACTCCACTGAGACTCTTGATTACCTGTATGGCTAATATGAGTCGATGCAAATCTTTGAACAAACAGGACAGAAATTATAACACCTTGATGATATGGAGAGGAATTTCATTCTTTCTTTTCAGTCTTTTATTTACCACGTTCTTTACTATATGCTAACTCAGAGTTTCAGAACATAGCTCGCTTCTCGATTCAAAGAAACTGTAAACATATATTTTATTTATGCAAGCGGGAAATTGAATCGGACGAAAACACGAGTATGAAATAATATTTTCGATATTGAAATTGTATACATTGCAGTATTGTTACAAAAGTTTGTTTTGCTGATTCGATCATGTAGTCTATAATCAATATACGAGACTCAACTATTGGACACTCGACTTTTCGTCCTACTTGAACAAATGATAAAAATCATTTAATTGTTATTCGGATTGAGGGAGTTTAGGCGATTATGAAGATGTCGGAAGAAAAACTCGGAGTCAAAATAGTTGATATCAGGTTTCTGGTCTATTTGCAGGTGCCACAAGCAATTGGTAAGTCATTGACGACCCTGCAAAGAAGAGCTTTGGAGCGCCGCCAACAAATTCTCACATCTCAGCGACGCTTCAACACGGGAGGATTACGCTCCGACCAGATAGTACGAGCCCAAAGACGCGCTCAGTACGAACAAAAAATGACGCGGATGAAGTATGAAACGTTTATTGACTATTATTTGTCTGGCACATTATTCGTTTTCACCTTTTTCCGTAATCGAATGATTAGAACGCGTTTACAGCCTTGAGACTAATTTTCAACACTAATTGAAACAGTAATTGGACAACATTAAGAGAGAGAAAATATTTGCACAGTTGAAACTACGTCGACATGAGCCTAACTCTGAAGACTGACTTTGAATTTATGAACGAATGTGAACACTGAATACTAAAATTTTGCTCATGAATAGAATATAAATCATTTTCATCCTACAGCACAGCCAGGATGATGACCAATCCCAACGTCAACTTCATGTGCACGTTGGGAAACGAATTTGTACGTGGAATACGTCAACGCTCTATGAGCCTCTCCAGAAATCAAGGAGGCAGCCTAAATAATATTAGGCAACTGCCACGAGGACGATCGCCGTTCAGACAAAATCTCCAACTGCAAGGGTTAAACATGGTATGATTTTTCGATTCAATAGCCACAATTTATGTACACCTAGTATCATTTTATTTTCATCAAATGATAACTCAGACAGAGTTTATTCAGACAAACATATTCTCACTAATATTTTTTAACTACGTCAACTAATAATCTACAATACTCAAATGAATCATTTTTTTATTTCACTCTCAACAATTCATGTAATTATTTTATAAAATCTGTTCCAGGCTGGTCGAGGTCAACAGCAATTATTTCCTCAGCGGCAGAGGCCTGCTGCTCGATCGAGGTCACGTTCACGTTCTCGCAACCGCAACATTCCCATTGTAGACATAGCAGCGGACGTTGATGATCGTACCTTCAGCGAAGTTATGTACAGTTTATCAGGAAACCTTGGTGTTACCACAAGGACCCTTAACGATAGATTCAGGTCTCAATAGGAAAAGTGATTTTACCTATATCATTGACGTAAGACTGTAAGGCTACGATATTTCTCAAACAGCAAGGCAAATTGTTCGTTGTTGGCTTCATCGATATTGAAGACGAATGAGTGTGTGTGTGTCAATAAGATTATGAATCAATCCAAGCACTTGATCGTTTCTTTAGTATGCCAGTAATATGTGAAAAGTATTATTAGACTCATTTCATGGAATTATATATCTGAAAACCACCCCTCGTCATGTTTGAATCATCTGTGAGTCGATATTTCACAAGAAAAGGGAGTCGTAGCCCGAAAGAAGATGTTTATTCATTACGTGCTGAATTTGCCAAGTCTGTGACCGAAAGAAAAAAGAAATAGAACTATCAAATTTTTATTTTCGAGTAATTTTTTTCTCTGTTTTGGTTTCATTCTAATCCTCACATTTTTATATACAAAGTAATATTTGTTTGAGTTCAAGTCACACTAAATAAGAGCGGATATATGCGCATCGATCATGATTCGTTTCATTGAAGCTTTGGTTGTTTGTTCTACACTCTACATATATACTCTTGTCGAGTTCGGTGGAAAAAGTATGTGAAGATGAATGTGAGGTATTAGTAACGTGAAAAATACCTTTTTTTATCAAATATGTGATGATATTTTATACTCTGATGGCACTATTTGATTTATTTTTCATTAGCCTGATTTTAAGTCATAGAAGAAAAAAAACTATGTGCAATTGATAATGGCAATTTTTTTTAATTCAAATTTATTATTCTATTCAACTCTTGCGATCGCAGCGCACTTTAACTAACTAGCTGACATTTACTTTATGAATATAGCACCTTAAAAGGCTGCCTCATGCAAATTCGCGTAGATGTTCTGCTGCAAAGGCTTACCTAGTTAGTGTATCTAGACTTATGAGATACGTACTCCGATAAAACAAGATTTTGTATCTTTTTCTAATAGTTGAAAGCAATAAATTTGTCAGTTTTCATAATATTCGAATGGTGTGAAGTTTTGAAAACAAGAGATTGATTTACATCTTAGTTTCAAGTCGATTCGATAAAGAATACGATGAAATGTGTAGCGTGTACACAAAGCTGAATAATTTACTGGTTCGTTGGTTGATATCTTGAGGAGAAAGTGGATAAGTAAACCGTACATTGAACAAATGTAAAGTTTGAAAATGAAGTAGTAAAAATCTTTGATGGAATGAGGAAGAAATGATAACGGAAAAATGTCGATACATGACCAAATACCTATTTATTTGATATAGCTAACATAAAGTATGGAGTGCCTCGTTTAGTTTAACATTCATTGTTTTTTTTCTCCCTATACATGTATATTATAATTACTTATCTAGTAACGTGTGATAACTTTTCGAAGAGTGTTTTCTGTAAAGTAATACTGATTAATTAACTGGTATTCTGTAGTATCTATTATAAAATAATATAAGGGATGAAGAAAGAAGATTACTTGTAATAATTAGAATTAAAAGTGTAATATATACATAGTCTAAAGCAGCATTACTGTTGAACTTAAAGTTTGACGAAAAATGATTTGATAAAGAAGAAAGATTAAAACGATATAAAAAAAAATATAAAAAAATTACCCTAAATAAATACACTTTTTTTGTTAAAAATCGAATGGTTTTGCGAAATATCAATTTTTCGCCTAAATTGTCTTCTTGGCAACGTTAATCATGCGTTTGGAAGCATCAAAATTCTGCTGAATTTTTGTAAATGACCACTCGTCAAATATCGTAAAAATTTGAATTTTCTTAGTCCGGTCATCTGTTCCAGTAAACGCTTTCCTCAATTTTTCTGTTATATTATGAAGGATTCTGCTTCCTCGGTCCCTTGTTCAGTTTCTCCTTCAACGCCAGTGTTTTCTGCAGCTTTTGGAATTTATCTTGGGGAATATCTATCAAGTGGTGATTCTCCCAATCCAAGTAAACTCTCGTTCAATGTTTGAACATTAACGAAAGTCCTCAGTTGGCGATGAGTCTTCTTCACAGTCCGGTACCCGTACTGGACTTGTGCTGAGATGTGGATCCCCATTAAGCTAAGAACTGTCACTGGTTTTACCGATTTCAAGCATTTTTGATAGATTTATCCGGCAGCTTGCAGACCTAATTTCTTTAGCATCGACGGAAGTACCTGTCTCAAACTTTGTACCGTTTTTTTTTTTTTCTTCACCGTGTTTCTCAATCTTTAACGGGTTGAAACAGTAGTGATGTCGATTTGATGCCATAATGAAGCAAAATACTACGAAAATGTGCGATAAGAAACTCAGCAAACAAAGACCAAATGTTAATCGCATACGCTTCGGAACGATACTTATGTAAGCAGCACTGAAGAATAGACAGGAAGCCGTGGAGGGGATTCCCAAGGGTAAGGTAGGGCTTAGAACCAGTGTTGGGCAGCATCCAATTACATTGTGTAATTAATTACATTTCAATTACCAATTACAGTAGTAATTTGTACTCGAAAAAAATTCAATTATCAATTACTTTTGTAATTTGTAATTGGAAGAAATTCAATTACCAATTACAATTGTAATTTGTAATTGAAAAGAATTCAATTATCAATTACTTTTGTAATTTGTAATTGGGAGAAATTCGATTGCCAATTACATTTTTAATTTGTAATTGAAAAAAATTCAATTATCAATTACTTTTGTAATTTGTAATTGGAAGAAATGGTGGATGGAGCTTCGTGTGCCAAACATTATGATACAAACTTTGGTAACTCAGGCTGCCGGCAGAGGCGCCTCGGACGACGAATATTAATATATATATGTTTTAAAGCGCGGAAAGTGGTACCGCTCCTTGATACACGGAGCTCGGTCTCCTTCCCTCTAGTCTCCATATTTGTTACAAAGAACCTGTAAAACAGTTGATTCCCAAATCAGTAAACATTAAGGTGCCTTTTCATGGTGTCGCTAGTCGCTCATTTCAGCGACAAATCGATGACGTCAATCTAATATATCGCCGCGGAAAATTTGGTCCATGAAAAGGGATCCGTCGCTCATTTCAGCGACGAATAGACTTCTGACCGAATTACAAGATTGAAAAGGAGAAATAAAAAATTATACAATACATAGCCGATTAACATTAGGCCTCTTTCTGGCGATAGCCGCGATCACGTGACTATACGATCGTCGTTTGTTGGAACACGTGACTATACGGTTGTGGCCAGCGACATAAATAATAAAGCTGAAATTTTTCAGCTTTTTGTGTGGTCGCTATAGAGGACGCCAATTCAAAATGAGTGATCAAAATTTTATTTCATATAGGGTGTCCTTTAAATAGGTATATCTATTGTCCATTGAAGAGTAATGTTATCGGCTATGTATTGTATAATTTTTTTATTTCTAATTTTCGATCTTGTAATTCGGTCACAAGTCTATACGTCGCTGAAAATCAGCGATCGTCGCTGAAATGAGCGACGGATCCACCAAATTTGCCGCGGCGATGTATTAGATGACGTCATCCATTTGTCGCCGAAATGAGCGACTAGCGACACCATGAAAAGGCACCTTTAGGTCATGTACATGACCTTGAACGCAAGCTGAGTTCGACTCAGCGCTCGGGGTGGGAAGAAAAGAGACTTTTAATAGGAGAAATCCAGCACACTGATTGGACAACATCAAAAGACGCGAATAATCCTGCCAATTACGGCTAGCTTTATATTCTGTCCTTTCCTGGAAGTCTGATTTTTCGTCACTCGTCATGCTAGTTGTATAGACGCACATGGTGGCATGGCATCCATACCGTAAACAAATAGCTTCTTATACATAACCCCGAAATACATTCCATCGAAAACTACTAAATACACGATTAAATACCACGAGCTTCCGTATTACACAAGTTGAGCTCAGGATAATTCGGGCTCTGGGTGATTACCTGGAGGAGCTCGAGTCTAGCGAGCCCTTCTCTATTGAATGTGTGAAAAAGATCGCACGCAGAGTTTTTGCTGCCCATGTCCAGGGCTGAAAGAAACGGTGCATTGCTACATAGTGAACCACCAAAAGGCTTTGGCGAATAAAATCCAGGCCGTTGATTCTTCGACTCTTGCGGATCCCCGTGACGATCGAGATCAAAAAAGCGCCGCAGTTAATCAAAACGAGAACCGGAACAACCTGAACAGAGTGGATTCACCAGCTAGAAAGTCATGCGTGCGATATCGTCAAGCTGGACGGCGAGCAAAGCTCCTGGCATTAGCACGGCAACAATCAAATCAACGTGTGAATATAAATGACAGTACTGTAAAGGGTGTTTATACCGATCAATCGTATCTGAGATTCCGAACTCGTGCTTAGCTAAAAATATATCCGATTCCCAGAAAAGTTCTTCTGAGGATTTGTATTGGCTTATTTTTAACTCCGCTTCGTTTCAGCCAAGACCATCACACCGGCAAATGCTGAGTGCAAAGATGGAGAGAAAGGTGGGACCATCGATCTAATAGAGCTGGGTGAAGACAGAACTCAATTTTCTGAGGTACCGTCCACCAATAATCGACTGTCCGATTCATCCTTCCCACAGGTATATCAAATTGTAGTAGTGAACAAGAAAATCTCAAGAGTAGAGACGTGCCGGATAGCGATTTGGCCGGGCTGAAGTCTGAAGAATTTATGAATACATATATCATCTTCTGAACAGTATATTGAAGATTTTATTGCTATCCGGTTATCCGGTTACATATTTCATGTGCGGAAAAATAATGATAATTGCAGAGATGTATTCAACGTTTATAACTTTGTTTCAGTCACGATGTTCGGAAAGATTTGACAGTAGCTCGTTCAGCGGTGATGATGAACCCTTCCTAGGCTTCAGTAAGGATATGATTAACAATGTGCCACCTAAGTTGAAGGCTTTCTACACGGATTACATGATCTTAGATGATGTATACCAGCCACAGCCTCCAGCTCTGACACTCAGTAGTAACGAAGTCAGAGAACCCAGCGAGAAGTTGGACTATAATAATATCAATGGCGACAGACTGTTGCTGAATGCGTCTGAAATACCCAAGGAGGAGACATATCACACAGAGTACATGATCCTCGATGAATTTTCTGAACCCCCACCTTCAGCGCTGACTTCTACCAGCAGTGGACTCATCAGGCCACTTAGTGAGAAGATGAGTCATGATAGTATCAACGGTGACAGAATACTTATGACTGCGTTCGAAATACCTAAAGCAGAGGCTTGCCATACGGAATATGTGATTCCAGATACCTCTTTTCATTCACACCACAAAGTTATTAACAATGGTAAAATAATCTTCTCAGCAAGATGCTTTGGATCATACGAAGAATACGTCCTTTATTATCAACGCATAATTCAGATGTTCTGTTTTTCGGTCTCACTACAGCTACAAGTCAGGCTCGAAAAGCGCAACTCTATTCAGAGTTAACTGATCTAATGCAACGTAACCATCTCGCAGAAGTTGAGATAGCGAGATGGGAAGCTGTTAGACTTGAATTGCGAAGTCAACTAAGGAAGAAGGAGCAGGAGGTATACCGATGATGATCAATACACGATTAGTAGCATAAATTCGTTTTCCTTGGCTCGCCAACTCATCAGATCATTCAGAAATCGTCATGTTTCGAGTTACTTGGTACAGTGGCTCTGATACGACATGTTGAATTGATGCTATTAAGAAGACTAGTGAATGAGTAACAATTAAAATTGAGTAAAGAGAATGCATGTTTTCAGTTGAAAGGTCTGCTACAACAATAACAACGGGAGGATTCGTGATAAGGGTGTACAGCACGTCAGAGAAAACCGTAGATCTATCAATCAATGTCGCCTTCATTCAAAAGTAACTCTATAAATAGAATGTAATACTTACTATATGTATTGATCTGTGATAAATATGAATCTATGTTTTTCAACTCCGCTCACCGTAATGTGGAGTGTCTCATTGCACTTTGATAGACGTGTGCTTTTTGCCTCACTAGCCAATATGTCTTTTCCCTCTCGGGTGTAAATCACAGGCAAGGCTTGCATTGGAACTTATTCGTCTTTTATCTCTGAAATATTATATATATGGATTCATAGTGAGACGTCGGACATTAACTAAAATGTTTTCTCGACTCGATTTGATCGCCTTCCAAAATTCTTTACCCCGATTCAATCGGCATATTGCAAAACCTTGGACTGAAAATTAGATGCAGCCTTTGCGCCAGAATTCTTTCATATTTCGAAGCCTCTGAACACTGACATCGTGCGAAAAATACATCAGCAAGTTCTTAACAAACCTGGGACACGCAAGCAGCTCCAATGCATTAGAAACAGTTTGACCAAAAATCGATCAAAATTGATCGCATTGGCCAAGAAACAGACTAAAAGTGAGAATTCTATCATCATCTATCATCTATCAAGCATCTGATTCAAACTTTTTACAGGTAGTTCGAATTTGTTCAAGATTTATTGGCAGAGGTTTTTTAATTTGTCATAACTTTGATGATGCAGGTGCAACACTCGAAAAAATCACAATGAACTTGCCACAAAATCTCGTGAGGGGATGAGCCACAATAACGATGATGATGAAACATTGGTGGATGAAACCGATTCGCCTGAGGAAGAGAAATTCCATAGTAAATATATGATTCCCGATCCTCAACAAAGACAAAAAGAACAGATGGTAGGTAGTGGCTCATAAAATGAACTAATTAAAATACCAAAGTCGGTTTGAAACCTGGTCTGAATACGATCAGTAAAAGCATAGGCACATTGATTAACATCAACGGTAATAAAAAGTGGTTCTCTTCTTTCAGCTGCAAAACTTGCTGCTGCAATAGGAGGAATCGAATAAACAGTTCGTTCCATGTGTAAAGAGAAACGTGTTGAACTCATCATGGATAGACGTCCGACTCATTTTATTACTCTCATTCCCGCATGCAATATAGATTTGTAATACAATTTTATTTCAGACTCATATAATTGATGGTAAACGGAATGCAGTGAGTTTAAAGCCAACATGAACAAATATATGTTGAATCTAATTTATAGAATGTAGGCTATAGTAATAAGTATGTACATACTATCTACCAAGGTAAAAAAAAGCCTGATAAAACTTGTTCCTATTCGGCTTTTCTTACAAGGGTATTCATTAGTGTTGTACGTATTATATTTACAATCCTAGATAATATTATCAACAAGGTCAAGTTTTGAGTTGCTTAAACCGGAATAATATTTTTCACGATCCTGCGATAGGTAGTGAAATATTCACGAAGAAAGATATTTCCTGCCATAAAGTTGTGCCTTCTTTTCAAATCCGACAGATTTTATCGGAGTATTAAGCTTGTAGAATGGATTCATGGAGTACTGAAACATGACAAGTAAACCAATACATTCTGCGAGATTGATAAAAATACTCTAATCATAAGTACAATACTTCGTAATCAAGCTGTGAAAATATTATAGTCATAAAGGAATTTCTGGTCTCTTTCCGTCACACTTACTTTTATATAAGTTTCATACATCTCGTTGAAGAAGTTTTTGATCCCATCTTCGTTCTTACTATCGTGAACGATGACAAATCTGATGTGAGTAGCCGTAACAAATGCACTCACGAACCACTGATTGAATTTATCAACCATTTTCAAGTGCATATTCGTAGTCTTCCACGTGTGTTCGTCGACCAAATCCAACGCTGCATGTGCTATGAACTGACTCAGGTGTCGGTGATCCTCTTTCTGTATCGAATAAACAATAAGTCACAAGGGAAGGCTCAGATGTTCAATGTCACTGATTTGATTTAATTAAACCCACAGTACTCGAATCGTGCCTAGAAGTGCAATTGGTGAAGGCAGTAAGTCGCGCTTTGGGATTTTAAAGGACGCTTTCCAAAAAGTCAGTTGAGAAAAATGAGAGATTGTGTGGTTTTCTATGAAAGATAATCATTGAGCGGAGACCTCTATGAAATTTTCAGAACTGAGGCGCTTGTACCCAGTAGATCCACGTTTTGACAAGTCGTATTCAAAAACGCTCGAGTGGGTCTGTACCTATTGTTCTCATCGCACAGACCCCAAATTTATCAAATACACTCATACAACCCGGAGGAAAGAAATGACGGAGTATTTTTCAGATCCGTTAATTTTTCATCAAGATTTATCACCGGTTTTTAACAGTAACATGATTGTTTCAGTTTAAATTAAACGTTTAGACCCTCAATGGCCAGAGAGAGCTTCAAAAGCTTCTTCGTGCGACACCCAGGTATACGAAAAGCAAGAAATTTGCGACCTAGATTTTAACAAGTGTGATTCTGTATTATGTTAGGATTGTTTTTTTGAAATGATAGAATTTAAGTCGACGCTAGGATACAAGATACTCGATAATACCATCTATTCTTCAAATATTCATCACAAAAAACAAGCACAAGAAAAAATTCCCTGTGGATCAGTGGAATTCGAGGATAATTCCCGGTTGTCCCGCCCAGTCGCGACCATGCTATACCTGGGACCACCCGGGTCGCCTGAAACACTAGATTTTCGGAAATAATTACTTGTCAACAAAGCACAATGCAAATCAACGACCCCAAACGTATCCATCTCTTCGAATATCTATTGGGCATAAATAAAGGACTGACGACATTTCTCTCCCCTAGTAGTAACGAGCTAACGGTTGTCAACCATCGAGGGGTTAGACAAACTATGCAACGTAAATCATACACCGTGCTTATCTCCAGGTACTGGCCAGCTGCAATCTCTTCCCATGGCCTTCAAGTACCGCAGACTTAAATCCGAATAGTAACGTAAACAATCGGAATTCCAGTTGAAAGCTTTGATCAAATGGGATGAAAGAATCAAAATTATAACCTAACCTAACCTAGAAAACCGACCTTGGCGTCTTTGTTAGAATTGTTGAATTCGATTTCGAACAGCGGATTATCGGCATGTCCGATGATCGCGAAGTAATAATTCGCCGACATGGTTTTTGTCACTCGATATTATCAGTCATTCGTCGTGAACAGCGCGACTCTACGATCCAAAAACCAGTTTTGACAGTTGTACGAGTAACAATCAACGATCAGCTGTCGCGGTCCGTTTCCGTCATTCCACTTTCGGTTTCTTCGTCGCAAGTATAACCTAGAGGGTAAAATACTTTCGCGTGGACTGTGAAGTTTGCTTTAGATTTTAATCTTTCTGTTTTTTATACTTGACAAAAAAGCGACAACCTAATAGATATCACGCGATAGTCCACAACTTGAAGATGTGTACTTGAAGTATTCCTTATCTACACTGCTGGCTCTGGTTGGATTCGAGTCAGGGTCATTGTCGGTGAGTCGGGATTCGTCTGACCTTTTAAGTACTCTAGAGGTCAGACGTTGGCCAGATCGACGTTGATCTTAGACGGTAAATATTCGACGATGCTTGAAGTCGACGATAAAAAGGTGAGCGAATATTATTGACTCTGATTATTTATCGCACTAAAATCTGTCATTTTTTAATCGAGTCTCATCTCAATCACATTTTGAGCTGAAATTTTGGGCACCGTTATCTTGATTTGTTATCATAATCGGTGAGGAAATTGTTTTTAGATGAAATTCAATGAGCCTTGTAACGCGTTTGGAGTAGGTTATCTTTGCTAAAATTCCAAATGATCACAAAAGTGATACTTATCTTGTTCATCGTGCGACTAAAGTTACGTGGACGTTTTTGCTTTTGAGATTGTAAAGATAATATTTTACTTAGGCATTTGTTTTGTTTTTCGGTGGAATATTTCTCGAATTTACATGATATACGAGTCTTTCCCAATTTTTTTTAGATTACAATTTTATGTAATACACTTTTCGTAACAAGTTTATTCACATCTCTCGCTTTTATTATTTTAAGAATTCACCTATAGGTATGTGAGATAAGTATTACTTTTATCAAGAAGAGATTCTTCAAATAACCGAAAGACAATATACCTACACTAATTTTAGAATATATCTCCACACAATTATTGTATGGGATTGGCATGTTTTTTCTTCATTTCCTACTTCGATGATCGAAGGAAAATAAACGGGATCGTTCATTATTTATTTTTATTCTTTCGCTTTTTTTTTGATCGAGTTAAAAATGAACGTAATATTGCATATAAAATTTGTAATTATCACTTTCATCTGATGAGAAAAAAGGACAACATAGTTATTTAAGCTTACTCTACTTTATGCTACATCAGAGAATTAAAAAAGAAAGTATAAAAAATTAATGCAAGCTCTTCAGACGGCAAAAAGTTATCTAGAAGATTTTTAAGAGGATTATACATTTTCCGTCAAGTCATTTATTGACAATAGCGTAGATTGATCGAAGTTGCGAAATAACATCTTATGACTCTGCACTTTTTTCTGGCTGATAGCAATTTCTAGATATACGTTTCCGTCATCTCTGAGAGAAATCGGTTTCTGGGTCATAACTTTAGATTTTTGAATTTGCATCACTTTCCCAATTATGATTAATAATTAATAGTTAATAATTTACGTCCGAGAGTAATCTCTCGAATCATAGTAGGTGCTCTGTGGATTTTAGGGTCGCTGTTTCTTTTGGACTGGATATGAAAAAATATAAAAAAATTTGTAAAAACCCAAAGAATTTTTCTATCGACATCGTTTTTATTTATAGGTAAGCGAAAAAGCGGTTGTTCGACACTAAAACTTTCCGATTTATTTTTTATATCTTTTTAAAATTTCTCTACATCTTGATCAATTATCGTTCCTCGTTTATCCAAATTGAATTGATTCCCCGAAGGAAAATTTGTTCTGATGAACATTCTTCATTCGTCAAATGTAAAAGTTTTTTAATTTGAAGTAAAAAAAATCTGAGATACGACCTCACCATAATTGGACGAAGATTTATGTCAGATTCCAAAATCATAGAAACTTCTTATGATCACTTACTGACGCCCTTCATATCTGTAAAGTTTTGAAAACTTTGATTTTTCATTTTTCCATTACGTGTCAACGTATAATTTATTCTAGTGCAAACGAACATTATAGTAAAAGCAATCGTATTATATCATACAACAATCTTACATCTTTTGTTCACTTGTTCACTTCAATTCAATCGATACTTTATCTGATTATCTTTTTGATTTTAACGTTTCAATAATTAATTAAACAGGCAATCACTCAAGCCAGATTTAGATGAAGAGAGCATAATGTTTGATACCCAACCAATAAAATACAAACAATCTTTAATTATACCGAGCCACCCCTACGGTAGCGAAATATTGTATGTTTTGTCTGTATGAAATAATTAATCTGTACCTATATGTGGCTATTACATACAATATTACAGATGAGACTACGAGAGCCAGACATTGCGGTCTGCTTCGCGGTCTCAGAACGATACGCAAGTTGGTAATCTAATATTCCAACCAACAAGTGATTAAAAAGAAAAAAACTTAATAAAAGGCGCTTGAAGTCGTACACTGAATTACACATGGGGCATTCCATGCCAAATCGACCTGGGCTTGACTCTTGACCTCTCGGTTTTGGTCCGCGATTTTTTATATGATTGTTTTCACTTTGAAAAGGACTCGGTTTTTGTTGTTTTGTTTTTTCGCCACGAGACGTATTGTCTAAGATTTTTGAAAATTGTCATTACGATCGAAATTAAAAATCTAAAAACATTCTGAAAAATCGTCTGTCAGATATCAACATGTTTGAGCCTAGAGCCGAAGTGGGGACATTTTTCCTTCTCACCGTTTTCAAGCTTTTTCTGTTTTTTTTTTTTTTTTTGGGGGCCTACAATAACTCTCGTGGCGAAAAAAAAACAAAAAAACTGAGTCCTTTTCAAAGTGAGAACAATCATATAAAAAATCAAGGTCAAGGGTCAAGCCCAGGTCGATTTGGCATGGAATGCCCCATATGCATGCGTTACTTATATTATCGTAATACCTCAATGATAATATAAGATATGATCTCAAGTGCGTTTCGGTCGGTTTTGTTTTCACCCATTTTACAAAACAAACAGACTAACAAAATAAATAGCGATGTGGTTTTCAGTTTACTGTAAACGTTTTGTATTCTAAGGATTACCAAATATCCTTACGAATTCTCATTCTTCGACGATCCCCATTCTAGTAAAACAATTCGTCTTTATCATCCTGATTATTGATTGTTATATCCCTTCACTCTATTAACAGACAGATATCAATGACTAGGCGATCGATATTGAGGTATCGTCTAGCAGCTCTGTTTTATCTACTCATAGATGTGATCAACGATCAAATGATAGATTAGTAGAAATTCTGACATTCTGAGAATGAAATTAGGCTGAACCCCTAGCATGTCCGGAAGTTCTTCGATATGTAGAATACCTGAATTATGAACAATTATCTGTTTGTGTATTTTTCTAGTTACGCATAGAATATGTTATTTCAAGTTTCCATCGCTTTCTTGGAAGCGTCTATTCATTGAACACGATCGAAATAAAAACGTTGATGCACTTCAGACTTATACCAATAATTCTAAGCGCGCAATTAACTCTCTTTGGTCCGAGTTCGAGTAATCTCTACGGTTCACTTCGATATGTCAGGGTAAAGTTACAAGCCTCTCGTTTCTTATTTTGTCATTAACTATATTTATTATTATTGTTGTTATTGTCTTTATAAGAAATTGAATGGTCAATGATAGTGACGAACGATTAGTTTTTAAACGATAAGATAAGACGAGCCAGTCGAAACCGAGCGATAAACCAACGAGAAATATGTACTTCAACGCATCACATACTTGCAGTTGTAACGGGCGACAGATTCCACTCGCGGTTCAGTAACTCAGTCATTCAGCTGTTCCCCTTGTCTCAGGGTGTTGTGCATCACATGGAGTACTTGCTCAGAGTGAGTTAAGCAAATCATTCAACTTTACCTTCATTCTCTTGTCTAACGTCTTCGACGTGAAAGTAAGACAAAATCCGTGTATTCAGACACGAAGAACTGTCTAGTTTTTTTTTTTTTTTTTAAGTTTCCAAAGATCAGGATTCAAATTTTCCCGCCGAATTCAGTTTCAGTTCAAAAGTGGGCTAATTTTTATCTAAAAAGTTTGCGAAATGCGATTTTGTTAGTAAGAAATGTCTGATTATTCTAGCATGTCAGTGTATTCGATTATTTTTAACGTAGATGTAGATAGATTCACGTGATATATTCACGTGATATATTCAGCGATGAACTCCTATCGGAAATAAATAATTATACCACATGACCTTCTTTGTTTGTAAAGGCGCCGAGAAGTCGCGAGCGACAACCTAAATTCTTGCACTTATTTCGCCTGACGTTTAATAAAACTACATGCAAAATATCATCTGATACCGACATTCTCAAGGTTCATATAAATTGGCTGCAGAACATGAGATTGGAGCATGCAAAAAAAAATCAAAATCAAAATTAAGAAAAGAAAAACAGCTCTGCCTAATTCTTTAATAGCTTTTATAGTGATTATAACATCGTTGTTGAAAAATTTTGTAATCATTGTTGTTCTATTTTTTACATCGTATTAGTGTGTTTGAGGATCTTACAATACATCTTCTCTTAGTTGCACGCACGCACTAGTTGCACGCACGCACGCACGCTGACTAAGCTTTTTTAGTAATTACATATTCGTTATCGTCGAGAAAGACGTAATTCTGTGATCGTCCAATGACTGGCATAATCCCATATTTTGTACATTTAATTCAATACAACCATATAGACATACTGCCTTGTGATGCAATAACGTCTATGGACTGTAGATCTCAATGCGAACTGCAGATTAGCATGACATGTGTGGTATACTTCGTTATGCATGTAAACAAGTGAGAATCAAGACGAGTAATTGGTCGACAAGGTCATTCGAGTTATTAATCATTACATAACACGTGATGTTTTGTTCTCAACATTATACGAACAGATACAAATTTTGAATCCCCTGTACGACACGATTTTGTGATAATAGACAGTTTGAATGCATGCTCAGATTTCTTGGACGTACTTCAACATCGGGTTAGTGATTGGAGTAATCAGATTGAAAAGATTGCGAGTTTACTCCCGGAAATTTGATTCTCGATATTTTGTAGAGATCCATTTCCCATTTCTTCATGATACTGTTTCAGTCGCACTCGATTTGAACAGGGAATGTAATTTCCCACGTATATTTTTAATTTCATTATTGAGTAGTTTACTTTGAAGTTTAAGGAATTTTGATGTATTCATACATTGCTGCCGCCGCTGTTAGTTGGACAACCGCAGAAAAGACATACGCAGATATTATTAATGCAAATCTATGTTATATGTAAAATATTGTCTTATCATACAACCATATGTCATTATGTATCCAAGCATATGCTTTCAAACGATGGGTGAAACTTGATCGTGGATAATTTACATATTCGGTACACGAGTTCAATCGGCATTTGGGGAAGTAAATCATCCCTTCACAGCTCTTATCTCACCACTAATTCCAAATTACGTAAAGTTTTGATCCCTCTCTCATTCCATACACGTATTTATATATTGTCGATTATTATTTAGTGTATAGTCTAGGGTGGTCCTTAAAAAGATCATTTTTGAAATTGAAAATGCACACCCCCCAGATCGATTCGAAATAAATAAATAAAAATCGTCACCAAATTTCAGCCTCCAGCACGAACTTTTTCCCATCTGAATCACATTGGTTTTTGTCATACTTTTGGTCAGTATTTTATTGAAACTGTAATAAGCCTTCAAAAAATCTGTAATTCACAGACCATGATGTCCGCTGTTTCTGTGACCTGTAAAAAAATCAACAGACCTCCAACATCATTTCCCAGACTGCTGTAAGGCGATGAACTTGATGTTAAATTTTTTCATGAGTACTGCATCTTATCTGCCAATTCGGACTTGTACTTACTTTTAGTTGTGGTTCAGATGAATTTCACCGCATTCAGGTGAAATTCATAGAAAACCTCGTATTCTACTGAATATATGGGGTATTCCATGCGAAGCGGGACAGATTTCGGCCAAGGGTCGGCGAATTTGACGCCCGTCCAGAGTCTCGTTCCTTACCATCTTGCAACGAGTTTTCCGGAGTTTTAGGTGTCTCAAAAGTATGGTGAAATTTTCAGCCACCCCCTTTTTTTTGTTACGTCTGGACCTTCAGTCCATACGCCACTCTCACCCTATCTCTACCTTTTAGTAATACTCATTACTTATTAGCAAGGCCGGCGACTTCTCATAATTTCGAGTGTGGAGTTGGACGGGCCGTGGGGGGTAGAAAGAGGAGTGAAATTTTGTTTTCGTGTTTTATTTCTTCATTGCGAAGGTGCAACTTCTTACAGGGTTTCTTAATATGAATTTTGAAACTACAGACTATACATTATCTACAAGGGTGACGCCGTCGGTATTGTAAATTTGATGCAGCCAAATATAAAGAAGAGTGATTTAGGGGCAATCCCATACTTCATTCGGATGAGAAGTTAGCAGAAAATTGTCATTATTCACATATTTGTGGAATTCGTCAGGAGAATTTCGAGTGTGGAATTCCACACTCCAAAAATTTCGAGTGTGGAGATCTCCACCCCTTCCACATATAAGTCGCCGGCGTTGCAGTTATTAGCTTATAGTAACTAGAAACTCTTCTTCCCGCTCTCTTATTTCTTTCCACTCTAACTCTGGATTCCCAGACACAATCGGAGACGATGCATCCGGCGATGCTTATTGAACCTCGCAACACCTCATCCATCGTCAGGCCCACGTGGCTCCCTCCTGCACTCTTTCACGCCTCTTCCTTAGCTTTGCTGTTTCCTATCTGAACACCGGGTCTTCTCTTTAGTCTTTTAGAGAATAAGATCTATCTCTTGCAGATATTAGCGAGGATATTAGACTTAATTTGATTGTACTTGAACGGCACTTGTGTTACTGAATGAAAGCTGTTATATATATAATCACTCTGCAGTCTTCTACGCTGAATACTCTTTGTTAATACAGTCCGACCTCTCTATAAGGCCCCTCCCAATAGAGCCGGTTCCCCCTATTTCTCGCTCGCAGCGTTCCCCCACTCTACCATGTAACGTGAGCTCGAGAAAGAGACGAAAGACGAGTCGTGCGACTAGCGAAGATGGCAAAGTGGGGGTACCTCAGTTCCTGGAAAAACTCTTCCCCTTGGGGGCCTGGGCGGCCCTATAGAGAGGTTGGACTGTATATCACTTGTTGCTATTTTTGTTTTTGTATTTTTACACGGGGTGAACCCTATCAAAATACTTGACTACGTCTTGTTACATGTTCGTTGGCAATGAATTATTGAACAAAAAAAATTTTAGTAACAATAACATTTTTCGTTACCGGGCCTTTATTGAAATAAAGTACGTACGCCGAATACTATGTAGTACAAAACAGTTCAAAAACCGTCATTATGACATCAAATAATTTTATTGTTTCCAAAAATATTTTCAATAATTTATTGCCGGCGAACAAAAAAAAGGGTGGCCGAAAATTTCACCATCCTTTTGTGACACCTTTAACTATGTCCAGTAAGATTTTCAAGTGAACCGAAGAGACCCTAAGACAATTCCTTCAATCGCGTCCCACGGAAAGTCAAAAATCAATCATCAGGGTCTAAAACTCCGGAAAACTCGTTGTAAGATAGTAATTAGGAATGAGATTCGAGACGGGCGTCAAATTCGCCGACCCTTGGCCGAAATCTGTCCCGCTTCGCATGAAATACCCCATATATTCAGTACAATACGAGTTTTTCTATGAATTTTACCTGAATGCGGTGAAATTCGTCTGAACCACAGCTAAAAGTAAGTACAAGTCCGAATCGACAGATAAGATGCAGTATGCATAAGAAAAATTTAACATCAAGTTGATCGCCTTACAGCAGTATGGAAAATGATGTTGGAGGTCTGTTGATTTTTTTACAGGTCACAGAAACAGCGGACATCATGGTCTGTGAATTACCGATTTTTTGAAGGCTTATTACAGTTGCAATAAAATACTGACCAAAAGTATGACAAAAACCAATGTGATTCAGATGGAAAAAAGTTCGTGCTGGAGGCTGAAATTTGGTGACAATTTTTATTTATTTATTTCGAATCGATCTGGGGGGTGTGCATTTTCAATTTCAAAAATGACCTTTTTAAGGACCACCTTAAATTATGGTCGTGTGTGTTAGCACATTCGTCTAGATAATTTTATTATAAATTGAACTGACTCTTCTTTTCTCTATTCAAAGTTAACTTCGAAAAAGAAGAGGAAAAAAATGCGTATAAAACGGGTTTCTTTTCCGCCTAAGTTTACACAAGAACCTATTCAACATTCGTCATTAATTAAAATTTGATTTGCCATAGTATGGTAGATAGTTCTTATCACATATTTTATAATATTCGACTATTTTCATAATAATCTAACTAAAACGGTATTATAGTGTTAAATTAATTATTCGTCTATCATATTTCGTATCAATTTGTGGGTAGAACGTGCTATACGAAAGAAACGTGAACGAAACATAAACATATGTATAGTGTGTTATTGATGTAGAATTTCTAGCGTGTGCCCGAGGCGTGTAAGTAAAGCCCTTCTGAAGCCTACGTTACGTGTACACAATTGTTTTCGTCGTGTATAAATGAAGGCCGAATAAATGTATTCTTCGATTGTCGAAATCATTTCTGATTGGTATAATTCTTATCATCACGTGAACCAATCCCTACTCTGTTGATACAGAGTCGTGAATCGCTCGTCAATTCAGTTTGTGTCAAGTATTTACGACCGTGGTATTTAACGTAACGAGCACATTCGTCGTTATGTCGCATTAATTCACGTTCATTTAATTTCTAATAAAAATTACAATGACTGAAAGAGTGTTTGAGCCCGCCACGCGCGAAATTATTCGCCGAACAGAAACTACAGACCAATTTGAAGACGTGGTAAACCATATCTACGCATATCTTATCATATTGAATCAATCTTCTCGCCTAATATGTTGCTCGGTATATTATAGTCTGAGAAGTACGGAATTTACGCCGATTCAATTACCTTTTGGGGGGTCAAGGTCCCTCGGTTTTTTTCATAATTACCCGTGAGATTTGTTGTAATTAATTATCAATCAATTAACATGTGATGGTGTTTTTTTGTTTTTACAGTCTAGGGGCCATCAACGGTCGCCGTCAGACACTCGTGATTTCAAAGAGAGAACGAAGAAAGATGCTCTCATTCAGCTTCAGCATGAGGTCGATAGACTCCAGGGTACAGCCCCTCCTAACGAACACGATAGACTGGGTAGAGAATTCAAAGGGTTCACTCGTCTCTTCGATAGATTCCTACAGGAAGAAGGACCGTCGCTAGAATGGAACCGGATACAGAAGCTACCCGAAACTGCTGTAAGTATCGGAATGAATTTTCTTAAATCGTTAATGTATGTGATGTTAATCATCTTTTTGTCTATCAGGTCAGAGACTACGCGACGCTTCCAAACCCATCAGAGGAAGTGATAAAAAGTATGTTGGAAAAGTTAGTGGTCGTTAAACTTAACGGAGGTCTTGGAACCAGTATGGGTTGCCACGGACCAAAGTCTGTTATCGCTGTGCGAAACGATCTGACTTTCCTCGATCTCACCGTGCAGCAAATTGAGGTGGGTATCTTTAGCTAAATTGTTTGAGAGCGGAGAGAACTATTGCCGAAAGGAATCACGTACTCAAAGAAGACGGAATTTATTCTTTGCAGGACCTGAACAAGACCTACAACGCAAACGTGCCTCTGATTTTGATGAACTCGTTCAACACCGACGACGACACGCAGAAGATCATTAGGAAATACAAGGGCTTGAATGTCGATATTCACACTTTCAACCAGAGTTGTTATCCACGAATCAATCGGGATTCTCTGCTCCCAATTGCAAAGCATTGCAATATCGACCAAGACATAGAATCGTGAGTTTCTAAACTGAAGTCTGAATGAAAAACCCGGAAATTTGATAGTGATCCGGAATAGGATTCATAATTTTGCCTGATTAGGGTGCAATTTATACATTTTCGATGAAAATCAATATTCAATCAATATTTGGGGCCTCAAAAATTCGATTTGCCTCACACTGAGATTGGAAAGTTCACCGAGTTTCATCCCATAAGAACAAGCCGTTCACGCGAAATGCGATACCCATCAACGCAATGCGTAACAATACTTGGCAAAATCAAGTACATGAAATATTCGTAATTTCTTCGATAACACGAATATAATAATGCTAGTAGTAATCAATGTCGGTCACGAAACTGAAAGAAAATATTTCAGTGAAGTATTCCGAAAATAGTTTTTCTGCATATCTCTGAAACATAAAATAACGATATCAATAGTTTGCCTAAAAAAGAACATTTCTCACATTATCCTGATCGATCCTTTCATTTCTCATTCTCAGGTGGTACCCGCCTGGTCACGGTGACTTCTATGAGAGTTTCCAGAACTCTGGTCTGCTCAAACGTTTCATCCAACAGGTAAATTTGATTGGGCTTAATGTACTTTGTGCTGTTTTAGAAACTCTCCAGGACAAGAGCTTTATTTTTATTGTATGTGTTTTATGTTTGTTCCAGGGTCGCAAATACTGCTTCATCTCTAACATTGATAATCTGGGTGCGACCGTAGATCTCAACATTTTGAATCTTCTGCTCAATTCCAATGATGTTATTTCGCCAGAATTCGTCATGGAAGTTACGAACAAAACAAGGGCTGACGTCAAGGTAATGTAATAGAGGACAGAGTTGTTACAGATGATCAAATATCTTTATATAATTTGGACGTTTGAAATATCATTTGTGAATTATTTCATTTTTAACTTTGTTCTAAGGTCTTTTCATTGTACAGTATCCAAACTCCAGCTTATTTTTCAATGATTATTACCTGCAGATGGAGAATATAATATTCAAGACAATTATTCTAATGTTTGTATTCTTCATTTAGGGAGGTACTCTGATCCAATACGAAGACAAACTGCGTCTCCTTGAAATCGCACAAGTGCCAAAAGAGCATGTTGACGATTTTAAATCCGTAAAGACCTTCAAATTTTTCAACACAAATAATTTATGGGCTAGTTTAACCGGTACGTAAATGAAAAAGCATCTTGTTTACGATCTATATGAGCAGAGCGATTATTGATCCCGAATTTTTGAGTAATAATTTTTTTTTTCAGCTATCGAAAGAGTTTTGGACGAAAAAACACTGAACATGGAAATTATTGTAAATAACAAGAGTTTGGCGAATCACTTGAACGTCATTCAGCTAGAAACAGCCGTTGGTGCAGCTATGAAATCCTTCGATGGCGGCCTTGGTGAGTTGTTGTGTTTGTTGAATCATCTGACCAGAAAATTTTACAAGATTCTATCGAAATGCAGGACGCTATGACATAAAATCACCATCTATCTCCTTTCTTTCACGTGAACAGGTATCAATGTACCTCGTAGCAGGTTCTTGCCTGTCAAAAAGACTTCCGACTTGATGTTGGTCATGAGTAATTTGTACAGTCTGAAGAAAGGAGCTCTTTTGATGAGTCCACAGCGCATGTTCCCGACTACCCCCCTCATCAAACTCGGGGATAATCACTTTTCGAAGGTACAATAGAAATCCTTCTTAGCTCTAAATTATCGCTTCATAAAATTTCATTTATTTTCAGGTAAAAGAATTTCTACGAAGATTTGCTACGATTCCCGACCTCCTAGAATTGGACCACTTGACGGTGTCCGGTGACGTGACATTCGGAAGAGGAGTATCGCTCAAAGGGACAGTAATAATAATAGCGAATCACGGAGACCGTATTGATATACCATCTGGAACTATATTAGAAAACAAAATTGTGTCTGGAAATCTTCGTATCCTGGATCATTAGGATCTACAGTCTTAAACCTGTTTCATATACTATGTATATTAGGTACATCCACATATTCTCGTACTTATATTATACGAGCTAAGGAGCTAAAGTGTACAATATAATTTGATAATTATTAGTTATAATATAATCGTCGAATTTCAATTTTTCTATAGGACTAGTAGTTATTGTTGTTTATTATCTTTAACTATATACATATATTTTATTTAGTCTATTTCTGATTTTTACAGAATATACTGCTGCTCAATCATACTTATCAACTTGCTTATTTTATTTTTCGCATCCCTCTTTTTTTTTTTACTTTACTACACTATCGTTTTATTTCCGCTTTTTTCTGCCTCTTCAAATCCTCATCGTTTTCTTTTCGATACCATTCTCTCTCCCTACGCTTCCTTTCGTTTATCTTCGTAAATGAGAAGATTAGAAAGTTCCATCTGAAAGGAAAATCGTATAACGTTATAGTTTTGTTTTTTTTCTTCAGAGTTTTTATGGCAGTTTTGAAAAGACTATAGTTTTCGTGTTTGTAAAATGTTGCAGTCTGATTTTGGGAGTACAATATATTGAAGACAACATTTTTCTTTCTCTCATTTTTCGTTGTTTAAAAATTTTCAGATCATTCTCAAAACTAGGTATTTTTTTATGAAATAATAAATACCGTAAATGAAGAACAAAACACAGAATAATTTACTATTATAAATCTTATAAATATTATTTTTCTATCATCATACTAGAATCCTCGTCGGTTATTATTTCAAATTAAGCGCCAAATCGTATCCAGATTTGAAATTATCAAGTCTAGTGTTTCGGTCTCGCTCTTATAATTGGCAGCATTTGAATAACCCATGAAAATCGATTCGTAGCCAACTTCAACATGCATCAAATCGGCAGTCCGTGACATTATAGGTTATGCACAGTCGAATATTGTCTAAAAAAAAATTCATTCAGCAATTCTTAACCAAATTTTCATTTGAAACAGCTAATTATTTCAAATAAAATCGTTTCAGATACAGTATAAATAGACATGGACATAGCGCAGATAAGAAACGTTCGTATTTTCTGTCATAATTTAACCGTAATCATCGCGAAAACAATCATCACTGCTTTCTAATAAATACATTTTTTTCAACCTAAATCAATTAAATAAAATTTATTTTTTCAGTTCAAGGATTTTCTCTTGTTGTACAATCAAATATCCGACACTTGCTTCAGGCGATGCACGAACACATTTAATTCCAGGGATATGGACGTGGACGAGGTAAGATTGCTGCATCAAATTTTCTTCACCCTCTCATAATGTGTAAAAAATTGCGCCAGTCTGACCCAGAGTTTTTTAAGTTATTCCTCGAATCTAAGGCAACGAAAATACCTCAAGCTTAAAGGCGAGGTCATAGAGAAGGAAAAGTATTGTTTTCTTTTGATTTAAACGCAAATATTTTTACTACGAATTTTAAGAGCCTTTGAGGTCGCTGTTTTCGATAGAAAATCGAAACGATGAATAATGCTACTTGATTAATTTTGTATCAACGTTACAGGAGGCTTGTATAAATAACTGTGCTCAGAAACACATAAATGCGAATCACAAGATAATGGAAGTCTACGTGGAAGTGCAACCGATTTTAGTGAATAAGAGGATAGAGGAGATCACCGCGGCTCAAGCAACGGCCGAAGCACAGCAGCAACAGTTACAGCAAGATACTCCAGTTGCGGAAAGCACTCAAAGCTTGCAGCAGAATCAGCCTGCTGACTAATGTTATTGTTTTTCTGACTAGTTAATCGTTGTGTAAATATTTTAAATACAAAAAATGAAAATTTACTTATTCAATTGTACAGTTGGAAGATCTCTTACCATACACTCTGATCACTTCGGCACAAGAAGATAAAAGTACAAATAAATTATCAATTTCGGTGCTCCACATGGTTGCATCGATAGGTTTAAAATAAAAGTCCAATTATTTTAATGTACATGTTACATAAGCATTGATTTATTCACGAGTATGTGTATATATAAAATATTATGTATGCTATACACATAATATTTGATATATTTATGTCTCCTATTATAATATCGAATTATAAATACAACATATTGCCTCAAACTCATTTTGCAGTGCATGATTAAAGATTTAGCTGATATTCACCAGGGACCATGGTGTAATCCCCAATAAGTTCTCAGTAAACTTGAAAGAGATATTTTTGTTATAGAATCGAAAAAAAAATTTGGAATGCCTTTCATTAATACTGCCGAAAATTTTAGTCGAAAGTTTAGGTAGTTTTGGTTTCAACTCATTTTAAAATAAGTATTAGACTGGCCGCCAATAAACACATACTTTGAATACTACATAGTTTCTATATAAAGATTAACTTAAGTTAGCTCAGTTTGATCAATTAAAAAGCGTTTGGGTTTCTATTCGGATTCGAAGCATCGTGACCCCAGCACTCGTGATATCCCATCAAATATACAAATTCCGGGCTAATAATTTTGGACACAATATTTTATACAGCACTCTTACAGTTTGATGATATATTATAAATAAAAAATAACAACTCTACGTACCGCAGAGAATCACAGGATTCAACTAAACCATATTTTATGACACATATATAATTGTAGAGCGGAATTATGATTTCTACTCAAAATACATATATGAGCATATGTTGTACTCGTATTGTCTACTCGTATTGTCAGGTGACAATTTACAAATATGCGTATATGTATACACATTACAGGCGTAGTCTAAGCCTCAATTTCTGAGTAATAAATAAGATTATTTATTCACATTAGACATTTATTTTCCTAAGAGCTTCTCTTCTCTCGGTTCTGTGGTAGAAACAATGATAATCACTTTCTCTTGTATTTTGCAAAGAAACATTTCGATCCTAGTTGATTACTACTAATACAGGCACGTTTTAATTCTGATTTATCGTACCGTCAGTCACTATTTAGTAATTAGTCATCAGGCATTTTCTATACGAGTGCTGCAATACATTCATCTTTAGGAACAAGGAGTAACTGAGAGTTGAACGAAAGTAGTAAAACGAAATTGATGAAATCGCCTTACCCACATTCAATGGCTATACCTTATAATTTAATTCTAAGCATTTCTCGTCTGAGTTTTAGCCCCTACCTTCAGTACGTATCCTAACGTTTAATGACTAGGCTAATTATGTATTTTCAAATCTACCAACGATTCTGTTCAACGTCATCAGCGTAGATTTCGCACTGTTTACTATTTTTTCAATCAAAAGATAACGTAACAACATTCAACTACTTGGCTAATTAAAAGTGAAGATAATCTGTGCAATATATGCGGTGAAGCTCGCAGATCTTAATTCAATTAAATGGTCCGATTATTATTTATCACCGAACTGAATACATTTATCTTAAAACGGTAAAAATAATACGTAAAAATATATTAGTATCATCGATTATACACCATAAATATAGTATAAATTTGTTTCATATCTTCATCGGAACGGAAATAGGGGGCTAAAAAACCATTAACAGAGTAACTATATTGTTTTTTTACGACACAAGATAAAAAGGATTGAAAATGACTCGTCATATCTCATCATCGATATTATCATTCGTTAAAATATGTGCTATACTCGCGGAAACAACTTCAACCAAAACCTGAAACAGCTTCAAGGATTTACTGTGTGTCTTGCTGACAATTCTAGCCACTTCAGAGTACATTATAGTTAAAGTTTTAGACAAACATTCATCGCAGTTATCTGCATGGCCAGCAAAATATCTTAAACATATATCGAATCGTCTTTGTTGTCAATCACGTCACCCTTACATATGTCCTCAAGCTTCTCCGTCAATTGGAAGTGAAAACATACCCCGACCTCTGTCGCAAGGATTCCTCGGGGCGGATACTTCATCCTAGACATTACGATCGGACGTTTTCAATGCTAAAAATTAAATAAATCGTGAACGTCTATCATAATGCAAGTTAAACTTAGAATCAGCGTTGTCAATAGGTCATTTGGTATTGACGAGCCAGATTGATTATTTCGACAATTTTCTTGTAGACAAAACCATTCGGTATCGTTATTCCTGGTGTTAGTTAAACATCGATACTATATTACTTATATTTATAGCAACATCTATAACGTACGGTATCTCTACTGCTCTAACCAGGATGGCAAGGACGAATTCGGCGATTTAACTTTTATGTTAAACTGCTTCAGAGTCGATTCCAACGCCGATTGGTTCCCGGAAAAATATGCTGACACCGCGTTGTGGAACAGCAGCAACTGCTTGTGCATCACTTTGATCTGGAATCAGAATAATTTGAAATTTTCATAACATTTACTTTCATTTTCGATACCAAATGAAGTTGTAAAAATATTAGTCCCAATAATCGAGCTATCGTCATACCCTGTTTTCGTCCAAGAATTTCAGTTTTATCGACACGTCGGACCGAAGTTTTTCAAAGTTTAGTTTATGCTGCTCGTAGTTTGCCTGTGCTTCTTCCATCCTGGACGCGCTATTGGCGTCAGTTTTAGCCGCTTGCGCGAGTGCTTCGAGGTCCGTTCTGTACGCGTCATATTCTATCCTGTTTGGGAAACAGAGAGAAATGAGGCATTTTCATGTTTCGTCGCATGGGATCGGGGCGAGATAACAATTACCTAGCTGTCTCGTACTGGCGTACAGTCAGCAAGGTATCCTCGATAGTTTTGTTGCATAGAGTGTTAACGGATGATACGAAAAAGTTTAAGGCCCCCAGAAGTGTTTCTCCATTCTTAGTAAGGTTCCGCTGCGTTTCGGAATTGTAAAGAAACTCTTCCTGAAGCTCGGGCGATTTTTGTGCCAACTCGGAAAACGCTTCGCCTAGCGCATGCTGGGTCTGTACAACGTGGTGAAAGTGCGACGCTAACGCTCTGGATAATCGTAACACGTTGCAATACTTCCTCTGTGTGTCTCTCAGCAGCTCGATCTGCGCCTCAAGTTCTGCAGAAGTACAAAATCAAATAAAACCAATTCGTATTATCGTATTTAAACAGTATATAATCAACGAGTCGTAAAGTTGCTTTACCAGAATCCACCGTGCGCGATGTTTTACCAAGTTTTTCATACATCAGTTGTTTGGTGCACTTGTAAGTCGAGATACTCCAGTTTCTGATGCTCTCTATTTTGCTCTGTGCGGAACGCATCGTCTGAGCATCGCCGTTTTGAAGAGGACTATTCGGAGTAGTGACTGTAGTGGCTGGAGGTAAAGAAACGACAAAAGTTGAGTTTGAAACCACACCAAAATCCATATAGAATTCTATCAATTTACAATTCTGTGACGTAGGACTGCTCGCTGGCAAATTCATTGTAGCAGGTCGCGGCGCTCCGCCCGTATGATTGTTCGGTACATGAGGAGGTGGGGTCCCCGTATGCACAGCATTTTCACTCTCGTTTAGGGACGGCGCGTCCTTCAGCATCTCATGTATGCTCCTTTCCATTCCACTCGGGGCTACGGCAGTCTGAGACATCGTGCCTTCAGGATCAGAGACGAAACAATTTATTTTATCTCTTAAATCTAATTCATTTTTCGTTTCAGTGCGGAAAAAAAACAGAGGATATTGAGAATTCAAACTCGAGGTCTTATCGGCTATGAGAATTCTCGACCTTTTCACAGTCCAGAGGTAAAACAGATAAATTTTGATCTTTGATTATTGATTCGACGTTTAATCGAGTGTCAGAATTCTTCAGTGTTTGCAAGAATCACAGGGAACTGGCACGTCCTGTAGGCGTTTGAAGTTCTTTGTCGATTCGCGATATCAGTTCCGTTTTAGATTATGAAGACGATTAAAACAGCCTCTCCGCGACGTGTATTACTTCAACAGATGCTATTCGCTGTACAATTATGCTCTCTTGAATACAGTAGAACCTCGTTTGTCCGAAGCAATGCTAAAACTCTGATGATGATACATACACAATGTAAGCAACTACTTCATCAGTTTATCCAAGTTTTTAGATCTAATAGCGGATAAAAAGGGTTCTACTATAGATAGACGATCACTTATTTAATTCAGGTATTTAGCCATCCAAGTATCTTTCATCGCACTATATTTCTATCTCAGTTGATCGAAAATGACTCCAAAAATTATAATGAATAGAAATATGTCTGAATTTGATGTGAATTAAATGTTTGTTCGTTACGTTAGTCTATTAATAAACAACTCACCGTTAAAGAAATCTGATAGAGTCGATTGCTGGCTTCGATGTCAGACGCATGAAATTTGGAAATGATTGATTTTTTTTTTTTTTCGTTTTGGTTATATTAATCCTCGTGAACAATATTATGACGTCATTATGGTGAATAAATGAGAGTGAAAAGGGGCGTAAAAATGCAGCACCTGTCACACTACTCAACTAGCAGGCTATAAAGGATTTAAATACGTTAATTAAATTGTCTTTAATTACGATTCACGAACGTATTAAGCCGCGTGATAGAAACATGTTATTTATTTACGATCCTAATAATGACAGAACCGTGTTTCTCGATCACGATTATCAATTATATCCCGCTAGCAGACTTTTTTTCAGTAAATTTTATCGGTTTTTGCAGACGCCACTACGTACGAACGCTGAACAATCCCTTGAAGTTGCATCGGGTGGCTCGAGTGCTCAATTTCACAGCCGGTAGCCATCAAATATCCCCATGAATAGTGAGTTTTGCAATGTTACAGTTCGCAGAACTGACTGTCAAACATTCCGCGACTCGACTCGCATGTAGTTTGAAAATGGAATCCGTCGACGAAGGCGAAACAAAAAAGGGCCGTTATGTCACGGACGAAAACACCGAGGCCCCTTCCTCTCAAAACAAGAGTACAATTATCTACTATTGTCAAAATAAAATACGATTTATTAATTATCGCCATTTTTTTTGTTGTTGTTTACTTGCTCAAATCGACAACCTTCGAGTTCTCTATGGATAATTATGTCGTTGATTCCTCACAGTTAAGACTGCGAGATGTCTGAGAGACGAGGAGAAATTTCTTACCTCTGGATGTCAGATTTTGGACTCGATGCTGAAAGGCGGATTCCCGGACCGAGGCATCACTCAAATTTACGGAGCAGCTGGAACTGGAAAAACTCAATTCGCCCTTCAACTCTGTCTGACCGTCCAGCTCCCAGTTTTATACGGCGGCTACGAGGCTGGTGAGACGATTAAACTACATAATTCTATGATCTTCTGTGAGCAATTTATTATTTCAGGTGCAGTGTACATTTCGACCGAAGGAAGTTTTCCAATCAGACGGCTTGTGGATCTGCTGCGTGAATTCGAGCCTGCGAAAAGGTTTAAGATCACAGGCGACGATGTATTTGTCGAAACGTTGACTGAAATTGTAAGGATTGATTCATAGGAATTACACAATCGGAATGATTCCATAATGAGGAGCTTTTTTATCGTTTGAACTTTAAAAGCTGATTTTTTACGCTTCCTCAGACTCAACTGGAAAATTGCATCTTCCAAACACTACCGCGGTTATTATCCTGCAAAAAAATAGGCTTGCTGGTGATTGACTCGATCGCTGCACCCTACAGAGCAGAATTCTCCAACAGAGAAATGCAAGCTAGGGCTAGAAGACTGTGGAATTTTGCAAACCAATTGCATTCTTTAGGTCGACGATACAAGCTGACTATTATTTGCATAAATCAGGTCAGTTACTAATCATTTCAATTCCGATCAAATCTCTGTATTTAATCCGTTTTTTCCCCTATTTTAGAATAATTAATCTCTCTATATTTTAAACAAGAAGTCAGATTTTCAGACTCACTTGCAAAAAAATAGAAAAGAAAAGCCTAATCTCATTTGTCGGCCGGAAAAAAAATTGATAGGTAACAATGAATGCAGTCCGACTGAGTAAATCGTGGAGTGATAAATTCTACTGAATTAATAATTATCTTGTGTGTGTGCAGGTATCAGCGTCGATGTCATCGGGTGGAGAGGGATTTTATGCCATGGAACAGCCGACGTTGGGGATAACGTGGGCTAATCTGGTCTCGAACAATTTTTACCTTCACAGAAGGCATAACAAGCGCTATATATACGCGAAGCATTCTTCGTACGTCCCACGTGGTGAAATTCAATACCAAATAACTAATTCTGGAGTTTCAGGGATAATTGAAAGGGAATAATTCCGTTCATCCCTCTTTATTGCTTTTGGCTTCTTCATTTATTATTTTATATAAACCTTTATATAAACCTTTACCATAAACCAATAAACCAATAAACCAATATATAAACCTTTGAAATAGTTAATGAGACACCGTTTCACCCTTCATACATCAAACAGTAGCATGATAGACGCACCGTTTGTGACCAGTTCTTTAAAGTTCATCATTGAACTTATGATTTATCAGATTATTTGATTCGTTACGTAAATAGGACTCGAAGAGCGTCTTAAATATATTTTTCAGATACCTAATTGGTTTTTTGCTACTGTCTTCACCTTTTTTTGCTCTTTCAAACTTTCACAGTCTTACGTGTAGATTTGCAAATTATTACGGTATTTGCGTCTCCTTTCCCCGACCTTGCGATACGTTACGAGTCACAATATTCCTATTTACCGTGTAAATGAAAGATGTATCTACAAATTCGATGTACTACAACGACTATCTATACCCTTGTCTAAAAAATTATTGCTAGATAAGTCGATATCAACTGTGTCAGCACATGGTCGAGCTGAGCTCGTCGATAGCGGCAAAGGCACTGTGGTTCAAAGCCTGAAAAGATTTCACCGGAGTCCATTGATTTATTGGATCAGAACTCTGGAAGGGATCTGCCGTACTTATGTCTAGATTTTCCACATCGTTGTGGAGTATGAGTCTGAAAAAATGAACATGATTAAGTTAATTAATGTCAGATAAACGGATTTCTTCGAGGTCACTTAGATGCAAAATTAAAATATCTCGCCTGTAAGAGTGAAGAAACGTTCTGTGAGGTTCCGTGTCTTGTCTCTCGCTGTACGTATAATCTCCTACGATCGTATGACCGATGTGGGAACAATGTACTCTCAACTGATGTCGACGGCCGGTTTTTGGACACAGCAATACCTTGGTCGCTGGTTTACCTTTTCTGGTACCTTTCTCAAGAACTAGTAACGCTGTTGAAGAGTTACGAGGACGTTCGCAGAAGGCACTGTCCCCCGTGCACATCTTGTGGTTTCCATTCTTTTCACGAATGTCGTCACCTGTTAGTGAAATAATAATATCTTCTACATAAATTTGTATTATCTTGATATACTCTACCTATCGCAGTTCCTTTTTCGGGTACCAACCGATGGGCTCGGAGATGATGAGGTGTGTTTGGTCAACGTGGCCGTGAACCAGAGCGAGGTAATACTTTTTTACTCTTCTGTTTTCAAAGGCAGCTGTGGCAGCTTTAGCGGCTTGTTTGTTCAGAGCCAAGCAGATGACTCCGCTGGTCGCGTAGTCGAGTCGATGAACGAAGTGAAATTCGTGTCGAAGTTCTGGATTCACTAGTTCGGGAAATCGCATTTGGACCTCGGTTTGTAAAGTCGACTAAAAAACGACAAATAAAAGAAATAACTTCAAATAGATTTCCACTTATTCAAATTTCTCCTACATATATTCGTCTAATAAATTACAATGACAATTACTTTAAAATCTGGATTATTGCTGTTTATAACCAAGTCATAAGGCTTGTTCACAACCAGGAAATTATCACTGCGGTATAAAATATCTACGGAATTATTGTGATTTTCTTCCATTATTATTTATTTATTATATCTGTATAATATGCTAACTCGCTGGCAGTGATTTCGTCATCGTTTCTTAAAAACACTACGAACACACGCAAAGAACACGGAGCGATTGAAATCCACTGATCTCAAAATCCCTCGATTCCTTCTCCTTTTTCTTGATCTCCTAATTGGCTATCATCTGGCTATCTTATTGGCTTGTTCCATCATCCCTCAATTGAGTTGGCAGAACTACGGACGAAAATTATTTACATGTGAACAATAAGGTCATGAGCCAATCAGATCGCATAGAGCGCCAAACGATGGGAGCTTTCCAACAAAAGACAGACGCTGGGAGCTTTCCAACAAGGCAAAAGAACAGACACAGAGCGACATGATTGGTCCTTTCCCTCAGATCCGGCCAATCATGTCGCTGTGTGTCTGACTGTGTCTGTTTGTTGCGTTGTTGGAAAGCTCCCTGTGACAGTCAGACATACATCGACATGATTGGTCGGATCTAAGGGAAAGGACCAATCATGTCGCTGTGTGTCTGACGGTGTCTTGTCTGTTTTTTTTTTGCCGCATCCAACGACCAACAGCGCGACAAAGACAGAAAACTGATGACAGTACTGCCGGCTAATTTCGGAACACATGCTGTGTCTATTTGTTTATTTAGGTTTTTTTCTACCAGGAAAATAATTTTATCGGTATTATGATACACGTCAAACAACCGGATAAATTTTACTGTAATAAACGTTGATCAAGTTCCTCAAATTATGTTCACCGATAAGACTAGCGTTGATCAACACGTGGCAGAAGTGACATTGACATACACGGAACATGAGGTGAGTAAAAAGTTACTTAATTGAGATAAGTGACAGTTCTGAAACTTACAAAGTTTGTTTTTGCTCTGAGAAACGAAACGTTCGAATTCGTTCAAATTTATTGTTTGTATTTGTTTCTCTTCTATTGACCTAGTATTATTAATTTTTTATTTGTTGCTAATTATTATTCGCATTGTAATCAGAGCTAAATACCTACTTTATTTGCTTGCCGTTTCGGATTTCCTGCATCATGTGCCACACCCACATCATTCTTTTTGATACTAATAAATAAATAATTAAATGAATGAACTGATTATCACATTTGAAGTTTAATTCTGACATTTTATTATATTTCTCTGGACAAGGGCAAAAGTTTGCATAGAAAATTATTGACGTCGTATGAAGAATATAACTCGATGAGATGAAAAGCAGAAGAAATGGGGAATATTACTGCTTGTTTGAAAATTATATTGAATAAAAATTGTGAACTTTATTATTTCCAGATAAATCTGAGCTCCTATTACATCGCCAGAAATTATTACAATGTCGGTGATTACGAGACGGCGAGAAAGTATGTGCTCAGGTACCTCAAGGTGCAAGAAGCATCGGCAGATGCGTATAAACTATTGGGTCAGATACTCGACGCTCGTGATCAGAAAGAAGCTGCTGCGGCAAAAGCCCAATACTCCCTTGAAATGGACGGCAAGGAAGTCAACTTTGTGTATAAACGTGAGGATGTTGGGAAATCTGAGGCTTTACCTTTATGTCTATAGACAATACATATTTAATTCTCCAATGATGCTTGAAAAAGTTTCGACTCCTGGGAGATTTTGCAATTTCTATGTTTGAAAAATGATAATCCAACATTATTACAGCCGATGCATCGTCAGGAATATCGGGCGCGTTGTTCCACGCGAGGTTACTGGGCCATTACATCGATAACAAGAAGTTAGAAATGGGGTACAAGCATGCTGTGGATGTAGAAGAGAATTACGATTTCAAGGACAACCTTCAATGGACTCAAACAGTCTGCGAGTTGCTTGAAATGTGCAAAATCATGCATTCCTTTGATTGGAAGTTCTGGATTCTATACTCTTCTTGTCTCGAGAGGCTTACTAAACTTTTTCTGAAAAACGGAGTAGCTTATAAGCCTCTCCCACGGTTCCGCCCTCTTATTGCCGAAGATACTGCGATCCTGGACGGTTGCACAAAGACGATATCAACTCGATTTTATTGTGTTACGTGTATGAAAGAGTACGACGGCAAATCAATGGAAGAAGTTCGATTAGAATATTATGTTGCTGGGCGCAAGGCACAAACTCAAGGTATAACAACTCTTGGCTGTAACAAAATTCGCAATTGAATTCAAAATATGAAGCCCGTTTGCATGATTGATTAAGATCTACATTTTGCAGGTGTTAGTTCTCCGCTGTTCTCTTTTGGAGCTACAGATCGGTCGACTGCTCCTCGTTTTCATGCATTGATAAAGCCGAGCTCTGCAGGTCTTACAGCCGAAGCTACCAGGAGTCGTTTTAATTTTAATTTTACCCCGTCTACAAGTTCGTCTCAACCATTCGGCCAGCCAATTCGCCCTTTACTTTTTGGGGGTGTGTTAATTCAAGTATCAATCTATCTCAGGTGTAATGTTGGAGGCGTGGAAAGCTATCTATTTTCTATAGAATTCGATCTATCAGAGCTTTTCATTTTCAGGTGCAGCTCAGAATCTTGGCTTTGCAGAAACTATCCAAACGCCATTCAAAGGATTTTGTGCAAACAACACTAGTGTACCTAATTCTTTTGGCGGCGTTCAACCCAATGAGGTGAAATTCATTACTACGCTCTTGCTAATTAAAAAAGATATCGAAGAAGGCCGGTCGAAATTCGGAGTCACAAAGAATCAAAACTTCATGGAAACACTAAATCTACTAAACTGTAATTCATGAAAGATTGCAAAATATGGAAAAGGTTGTCTGATGTCGTTTTTCTATTTTAGAGTACCGCAGCCTTGGATCAAAACAATGATTGCGTTAAATCTGTGAAAGATACAGGATTCTCCTTTGGCTCTCCAAAGTCTATCGAGTTTGGTAAGCCATTTCGTATTGAATGAAGACAAAAAAGTATCATGTTTGGAGTCGAAAATACGATAAATGATAACTTTTTCTGGTGATATCTGTACATGTGATAATCTTGATACAGGAGTTAGTACCGCACCCAAGTTTGGCACCGAATTTTTGGTATTTGGTCAAACAAGTACCAGCAAGGCCTTTGGCAACGCCAATACCATTTCCAACAGCACAGGTCCCTTTGAATTGGGGAATGAATCTTGGGGAAATGATGGCAATACTGAAACCGGAGTGGAAACACTAGGAGGAAGGTGTGTTGATTATTCACAATCGAAACGGGCTTATATTCCGAGTCAAATCGAAATGGCAATCGATCTTGCCAGCAATTTTACAGGATTTATTCAGCTAATCGTAAATGAAATTAATTACTTTGCAGAATGGGCGTAAATTCTGCTGTACAAGATACCGGGACCAATCAAGCCGACCAACTTGTTTTGTATGAACTTCGAATACTTTCAGAATCAAAGAAAACACTGTTAAAGAACATTCGAACATGGCAAGAACGAGTAACCAGCTTGAAAGAGACTGTCAAGCATAAATGCGAGCTGCTTTCGACTGTTGAAGCTGAATTGCTTGAAGGCGTGGAGCTCTATAATGTATCGACTAGTGAAGTTGATGATCGCCCATCAACCGAAGAAACAAAGACAGTTGCAACGAATGCAATCAGTGTGAAAGCACAACAAAAAGAAGATTCGCCAAAACCGAAGGCTGGTGACATGTTTGGCTTGGCAGGAAAATTGAAGACTCGCGATTATGCCAACTTCAACATGAGCTTTGGTCAAGCTAAAGCAGGCTCGTTGACATCAGTTGAACCTACTTCAAAGACTGAGGATAGAACTAACATTGCAGAGGCGTCTAAGCCGAAGACTGGAGGCTTCAATTTCACAACATCATCCGCTACTTGGCCCTCGTTTTCATTTGGTACTCCAGCAACTGCACCAAAAGGTCTTACCAGTAACTTCAATTTAAAAATTCCAAAATCCAACCCTGTAGCAGCGGAATATTCAACTAAGGCTCCGGTTGGGTTTACGTTCAGCCTTGGAACTCCTCAAAACTTGGAACTTTCACAAAATCCAGCTAAACCCTATGCAGGTTTGGTATTGGGGTCATCAGGACAATCATTGAGCTTTCAAATTCCGGCAAAACCGACCTTGAAAACCCCTGGTGGCGGTAAGAAAAGTAAACAGGAAGTTGTAGAGAGTGTCGATACCTATTTCGCCCCTGTTGTTCCACTGCCTGATAAAGTTGATGTAGAAACTGGGGAGGAAAACGAGGAAATTCTTTACAGCCACAGAGCTAAGCTGTTCAGATACGAGTCCGGAGACAAGGAATGGAAGGAACGAGGTCTCGGCGAGATAAAACTTCTGAAGCACAGGGAGTCTGGGAAACTGAGATTACTCATGAGGAGAGATCAAGTTCTCAAGTTGTGCTTGAACCACATTATCACTCCCGACATGAAGTTCACACCCAAAGATGATAGGACCTGGTTATGGTACGCGGCTGATTACAGCGTGGGAGATATTTCCCATGAGACGTTCGCGTGCCGTTTCAGAACGGATGAAATAGCGCAGGGGTTCGAAAAAGCTATTCACAACGCTATAGAGTTGACCAAAGCACGCGCTGACAAAGCTGCATCAAGCTCGTCTTCTGACATTGAAATTGTTTATCAAGCGAGTGTTACCAGCGGAGAAAAAACTGCTGCGCTGAAGCTCATGCTGCCAGGAAACTTCTATGCCTACAAAAAAATGCCCGATTGCCCCGGATGCATCGGCTGCAAAGACAATACAGAGTCATCATTGATCAGTGAAACCGCTGAAGTACCAAAGACGCTCCCATCAGCACCGAGTATCCCTCTGTCGGAGATGTCTAAAGCAGACCAGGAATTTGCAGAAAAATCACGAGCCTTTGAAGGACTGTCCCCGCCTGCCTTCGGAGCCCCGGGAATGAATCACGTGGAGGGAGAACCGGCGCTTGAAGAACTGGCTGTAAAATTCAAAAACCCAGATCTCGCTGTTCAGTTCAAGGAAGCTATCGATATGGCACAGCAAGCTCTGCAAGAGAGACAGAACAACAGCCAAGGTAGCCAATCCTGAAAAACCAATAACAGTAATCCATGACAATTCTCAAACCCTCAGGACTCAGAGAGACAGCAAACAACTTACTGATAGACAGACTAGCTCCGCCGCCTTGTCCAAATTTTGTATGTAATGTATGTAGTGTATGTTATTGTCCTTTTATGGATAATTTACTTGCAACCATGTTTTTCTAGTGTGGCATAGTCTTAGAGACAATAGTAGCCGTCTCTATGAATTATTCGCTCAAGTGGGTGAGTGTGCTCTCATTCTGATTTTTTACACATCTTTCATTGTTTTTCTAGCAACAATGATTGCAGAGGATACAAAAAAGAGCGCGTGCTATAATTCCTCTACTGTCATTTTCAGCAGTCTAATTTCCGTCTATTATCCTTTGAACACAGTCTGCATGAGTATCTGGTAGAGCTACACTTCATTTTTTTTTTTTATACAATGTACTTAATCATCCGGGTTCTGCCCACATAGTCATGTTATGTTTGTTCCCTATAATATAATTCAAGTTATTGTTTTCAGCTTTACTAAAGTCAATATAGAATATACATATATTGTGTTCGGAAATTAAGCGTTCTTAATAATTTTTCATAACATTTTACCATCGCTCAATGGTCAATAATATAAGTATTGTGATGATTGTTTATTTTTGGTTTGATATATTGGTTTTGTCTAATAAACTTTTATATAATTTCATAATTAATTATTTGCCAGCAGAGTGTTATCTTACCTCCTCCACTCTTTCATTTCTTCAAAGTATAATAGTTTAAATTGATGTTTCTCTCCCTATTTCCGATTCTTATTGTAGCTTCAGTAATGCAATCATTGATTAATTAACAACTGTTGTTATATAATCAGCACATATTTCTACACCGCAGGGATCTTTCCAAGTGAAAGACTACAACACTTTTTCATCCAAAGTTTTCAAAGAAAGTTTAATCACTATTGTGGGAAACGAGAAGCAATATTTCACAGAGTTGTTGCATGTATCTCTCTCGCATGTATATTTTTCTTCTTTTTTTTTCCAGTACCTAGCTCAAGTACATACTAGTATACCTGTGAGTATCAAATGATTGTAAATTCTCATCCTAACACTGTACCAATGAGCATAGCCCAGTCTCTTTTGCAGGTACCAACCACTGGGCTCAAAGAAGATGAGGTGAGTTTTGCGAATGTGACCATGCACGAAAAGCCAGATAATATTTCTTTCCTTGCCCATTTTCGGTTTGTTTATGTGGAGTTAACAAATTAGAAAAGCTTAAAACGACGTATTAGCAGAAATATTAGGTTCGCTATATTCATTGAAGTTGTCGTATACGAGAATTTGCATGGATATCTGTTTTACCAGTTTACAACTGGAAACAAAGCCCGAAGTTCATTGGAAGAAACGGATAAACAAATATTACTACCAGTATGACATATCATCTTCATTTTCCTTCCATTATCTGCACCTCTTATCAATAAATTATTTTTATCGACTCAAGTGGTTAGCAGTATAAGTGTTTTTGTCATCGTTTCTTCATAGACGCTGAATTCCGTTGGTAGAGCTGCAGATGAGATTTTTACTTGAAAGAGGTGATTTTTCCGCTTAATGATATTTTCCCTCTGCTTTTTAAAGCAAAGGTGTATGCGAATCTGGATGGTGAGTGAGCAGCAGTGCGGTACATTTGCTTCGGATTATCAAGTTACTGATTTGCGGTACGAATATTCTCCAATTCTTAGTGATTTTCAAGATTTCAGACTTCCGATTCGGCGGTGAGACCTATCGGACATCTCTATTGTCTGTCTTTAGTGATTCTTATTTATTATCTAGAATTAGTACTTTAAATGTTTAAATATAGGTATTCGGGAACATCTCCCTTCTAATCATATAGTGGTCGAACGTATAAATTACCAGCAATGAATCAACGGATTATCCGATTTTCCATTTTCAGTTGAAGTGCACACTTCGACGGCCACGTGGAAAAACCGGCTATCTTGGGCCTGATAACACCTGAGATAGCCGATTATTCAAGCAAAATCCGAGATAGCCGGTTTTTCAAGCAAATCCCGACATAGCCGGTTTTTCCACGTGGCCGTCGACTTTTACGTGTAATTATCGTTTTGCTGATCCTCAATCATAAGCGCAGAGAAACTAATATTAAACTTGTAAAGTTAATTTTGAGACTGAAGAAATGTTCGATATCATCTAGACTTTCTTTTACTGCAAGTATTCAATTCAGAATTGGAGTAAATTTTTGTTTCAGTAAATAGGTCAGCTCCTACAACATTACTATTACTATTATTACCAAGCTGGTGATTACAGGTCTGCGACAAATTAAGAATAGAATCATCACCGAGCGGACTTAATCTACTTAGAAAGAATGTTACAACCAGGTGATCAGAGGAAAGCTATTTTGATGGCAATTAGCAGTTCCTTTGAAGTCCAGAAGAGAAAGCAGAACTTGACATTCGCAAACAAAATTATGCCTCCTTTTATGCCTAGAGATTATTTCACGATAATTAATTGACTATCAATCACACGCTGTGAAATGATCAATCCATGATTTTCACCCGCCCCATTGCAATGGGTGTGATGTTTCATGTGAGATTATTGCGCCATTTCATGGAGAGCAATAAGTTACACTGGACATATGACCATGTTATGGATGTAGAAAAAAAGGAACCACAATTTGAAGGATAACATATCATGCCCCAGTTATTTGGCTGCACAATAAATTTGATATAGAAACTGGGGAGCAAAACAAGGACATTCTCTACAGCCACAGAGTAAAGCTTTTCAGATACGAGCCATTGATAATGCAAAAGCATCGACTAAAACACCTGCTGAAAGAGTTGCATTATGCTCGTCATCAGACATTGAAATTGTTTACAAAGCAATTGTGACCTTGGAACAAGAAGTGGCTGAGTTGCCAGGAAACTTTTATGCCTATGAAAAATATTCCAGATTCTCTTGGATGCATAGGCTACAAAATACCGAGGGTCCAATTACTGTAGCTTCTCATTATACAGTATCAGTCTCACAATCACTAATCAACCCTACTGAAAAAGATCCTGTAAAATATTACATGAAAAAGTACATAATAAATTACATGATAAATTTTATAAAGTTATGATTGGATTCATGATACGAATTATTATGTACTTTCTCATAAGATTTTTCTTCTAACCATCATTTTGTACAAATACACATAATTTATTTCCTAATTTATCGTAGGATGTTTTACGTCATGATCAGATTTTATGATAGAAAAAGAAAAAAAAGGAATCCCTGAATCGGGATCGAACCGCCGTCCTTTGAATTCGCAAGCAGTGACGCTACCATCTGAGCTACGGTACTTCATAGTAATACAACGAGGTTTCAGGTTCATAAGTTTTGATATGATTGTGATTGATTTCCAGTTTCTTTGGAGAAGTTGGAACTCGTAAATTCCCTGGTATAAATTTTACTTTTTTTTCTTTTCTATCGTAAAATCTGATCATGTAAAACATCACACTATAAATTAGATAATAAATTATGTGTATTTGTACAACAATGGTCAGAATAAAAATCATGTGATAAAGTACGTAATAATCTACAACATTCTCAATTTACATGATAATTCATATCATGAATCCAATCATAACTTTATGTAATTTATTATGTACTTTTTCGTGTAATATTTTACAATATCTTTTTCAGTAGGGACGACTGTTGTTTCAGAGGCAGTGTATATTTATTCACCCTTCTTCCAAGTATATGACTTTTTACAGTTCTCTTATGTATTTTTCTTCTGCGATTCTCAGTCGCTTTCATTTCTGCACAACTGAGGTGATCGGTCAGTTTTCGGAAGCAGAAATACGTTCCTGGCTGATTTACTGTTTCTAGTACCTTTCCAGTACTAGTAGCAAATCTCAACCTATTGGGACGTCAAATTCTGAACTCTACAAATCAACTTAGCACAGTTTCTTTTTCAGATGCCAATCCATGCAAATTCTGAGGTGATAAGGTGAGTTCAGTCAGGTAATACTTCTTTGCTTTCCTGTTTTGAAGTCAGTTGTGGCAGTTTCAGCAGCTTGTTTAATTCGTGACGTGAATCGAGATATACATATTGGTTCAAGAACAGTGGTTGGCCTTCCACTTCTAAAATTGACTATATAAAACGATGCAAAATTGTGTTTCGCAATAATTGTTTTTTTCTTTGATTCAAATTTCGATCTCTGACTAAAATATTTTGTTACTTTTAAACTTATAGTATTACCAGGTAGCTTGTTCACAACTAAGAAATTATCGCATTATCTGTATATTTTTACATTTCGTAAACCTGAATAAAAAATCTTATCAACTGAAGAGGCAAGATGATTCAGAGACTCGGTAGAGTCTTGCGCCAAGTACATTAAAAAAATGAACGACGCTCGTCCCGATTTCATCTTTCCCGCTGCATACTTTGTCCTAGCCCGACCTGAATGCAGCTCAATAAACCCGGAAAAAGACATTCGGACCGATAAAAAATACTCAAACTAATTTTCCCTCGATTGAAATATGATTTAAACCCTCCAAAGATTATTTAAGCCTTTATTTATAGTCGATGCGTTGAGAAATATTCAATTCTTAAAATAACGATCGAATCGACTCATCGTTTTTTAGCCAACTGTTTGTGAAATGCACTGTAGCACAGTTTTCGCTACATACGTGTACAGACTCGAAACATTTTGCGTAGAAATTATTCGCCATATTTAACGGACGAATAGTACGAAGAAAATCAGTTTTATTCACCAATTCTGAAGCATACAAGCGAATGATCATCGAAAATACGTTGAACGACGTTGAATTTTTTCCTCCTATTATTATTTTTTTTCAACTTTCCAACCGAATCCGGTTGGCAGCACTGCGCCGAATAAATCCGTTTGAAAGTGATGTGCACGGTGAGGCGGCGGTTCGTCTTTGCGATACTTTTAATCAGTTTGAGTTTATTAAAAAGAAAGTATTGAGTTTAAACCGTGCGGCACGAGCTGTGATACGAGTTCGTAAAATAATCGAATCATGTTCCACGATAAGAAGCACGTAGATCGCCACGTGCAGGAAATATCGCGGAAGTTAAAGACGGAAAATGAGGTGAGTGCGAGGTTAATGGTCCACGGGAACGTTCAGGCGGTCCGGCGGTGTCGTTCAATGCCATGCGACGTCGATCGTCCCGCCAGAAGTAATCGTCGAATTTTCAACCGCCGATTAGTCCTCGACCCCGCGATTTTATATCCTTTTACCGCATCTACTGGCCATTGATATTTTACGTTTATTTTTAGCCATCGACTTGCACAATGTTACATGCCTAAGTCTTATTATTCATTCCAAGGCCTCGGCGAGCCAAGCTTCGATATATACATAACCTATACATCCGAATCCCGTTTGCATGCCGTCTTCGAAACTCTTGTTTATCAAACAATATTAATAGCGACGTAAAGCAGCCGCGATTTAGTTCGCATTTAGGTCGAATAAGACAATATGCTGAAGTATTTATTCCAGCTCTTGGCCTCGTTTTTTGATGTAAGAATATTTTCGTTGTCCGACGATCAGAAGAGCCAGAAGTTTAGTATATTTAAGAGTTCGGATTAAAATGCGGCTCGTATTTTTCTCAGATAAATCTGCGATCCTACAACATCGCCAAACTTTATTATCAAGTCGGAGACTACGAGTCCGCCAAGAAGTATGTATCGAGGTATCTCTCCGTGCGGGAGGACGCAGCTGGCGCGCACAAGCTACTCGGACAAACCCTAGAGGCTCTTGATCAGAAGGAAGCCGCGTTAGCCGAATATAAATGCTCCCTTGAAATCGAGGGCAGACAAGACGACCTCGTGCTCAAAGGTGAGACAAATGAACGTCAAAATTTTTTTTTAATCTATCCGATGCTGATACAAGTCCTTGTTTTCTGTTCCGATCAGTTTGCGAGCTCCTCGCAGACACAGACGTGGGAATCGATGTAAGCAGAGCGAGGTATTGGCTGGAGAGAGCGGACCGACAATTCCCACATCACCCCGTTGTTTTTCAGCTGAAAGAGAAGCTGCTAACGGTCGATAGACCGAGTGAAAATGCCGAAGATCTGGTAGCCCTAATAGCATGTGAGTTGTTCGTATTCTTGCGATTCAGGGGAATCAATCGATCACTGTGATCATTTTTACAGCTGAATTATCGGCCAGGCCAATGGACGTAACGTTGCGTGTGAAACTGCTGCGCCACTACATGGATAACAACAAACTTGAGGAAGCCTACAAGCACGCTCTTGGGGTGGAAGCGAGCCATGCTTTCAGGGACAACATTTTATGGTACCAAGCGGTCTGCGAGCTACTGGGAAGGTGCAAAGAGAGCAAACGCCCCGATTGGAACTACTGGATGCTCTACGTTACGGCTTTGGAAAGGCTCGCGACACTTTCGCTCAAGGAACAGGGCGATGGGCCAAAGAAATCGATCCCAGAAGCTGCTCAGGCGGTTCTGAAGTCAGTTGAGAGGAAAATAGTAGCTCATAGATCAAAAATATTCGTTGCAGTATTAAAAACTGATCTTCGGTCCGTTTCTAGTTTCGACCAGAGCTTGGCAGAGGCGGAACTTCACAAGAAGTACTCGTCAGATCCTGCCCTCGCCGACCAGATGTTCACCCACATGTGGGGTCAGCTGCACTTCCATTTGGCTTGTTTGTTGCTGCGTAAAACTAAGCGAGAACATAGCAGCTGGAGCGAGGCGGGCCGACTCTGCTCTCCACTTCTGCTGTGCGCTCTGCACACCAATCCCCCAGATCCCACCGCACTCTGGGCAACGAGACTCAAAGAACAACGGAGAGCGGAAGTCAATCTATGGTACAGGGAAGCTTCCTACAGATGCAGTCAAGCCGGTGAGTTTACACAGATACGGATAACTTTCAGGCGTACTTGACGAACTTCTTGTTCAATAATCAACATCTATCGTTGTTTTTCAAGGACACGTACTTCAAGACTATGCAAGAGACGACACAAAGAGATTCCTGGACAAGATCGATAAATTTTGTACCGGCGCTTGGCGGGAGCGAGTCTATCAGGTAAGTCTGAAAAATGAACCCCAGACAATTGTGAATTGCTGGATATGTGAATGTATATTTTATCACGACGTTCTCCTCATTTGCAGAGAATATTCGTTAGCAGAGTCCACCAGCAGATGATAAAGACTTCGTATTTTGCAACTCACTTAGCTTCCAATCCTCCACTTCGGCTTGGCACGCATAACGAACTGAAACATCACGACGAAGGTTTGTCACTGAGAGTCTCATTGTTGAATATTTAAAAGCAAATGAATCAAAGAGCACGTAAACATTGATCGACTTGTTTTCACAGTGTCCGAAGAGGTTTGGCCGAGTTCGTTGCACCATCAAATCTGGTTGGGTATCAAAAATCGGCCGCATCATCACAGCAACTCGAACGGCCCCCATCCTCATCAATATTCTCACATTTTTCCCGAGCTTCAATTTTCTGTTTATAATCTGAATTCAGCAGCTGCAGACAGTCTCAGTCAGCTGGACGTCGACGCATTTCTAAATGCCGCAGGTTAGTGTCTTTAATCTATATGTAGTTTAATAGGTAATTAAATGGAGGTGGGATGAAAATGTGAAAACTGAAACAGTAGAATGTGTGTCCTTTCTTCTTATTTTATAACGCGCTACCACATCGATGGGCCAGAATATGACTGGGCTGTATCGATGTGCATTATTTTTCATGAAAAATTCTATAAAATCACATTATTTGAACCAATTATTTCAATTATATAAAAGAGATTTATCAGTTCGGCTTTTGCCAACTGAAAAGTCAAATATATACAGTATAATGCACATGTTTGAAAACAATATGAAACACATTTGATCCTTTAATCATATTCTCTTTGTGGGAATGCATGGCTGTATGTATGTACGTGTATGATTGTGTGACAGTTTTGTGCGCCTCTGTCGTTGTGGAGGAACAACAGCGAAGTGGCTTCTGGAGTCCGGACAGGCTGCCAACTCTACCGGCTGACATCACCAACACACTTTGTAGCAGTGCTCAAGAAAAGTGGTGGGTATTATAAATGGTTTTTTTTTTATCTACGTCCAAAAGATTTCCTGCATATTGGGTAATAACATTATAACTTTATTCTCAAAGAATCACCAACAGCTCGACTTCAGACCAGAAGTCTTGGCTCATTTTTCATTTCCATTCAGACTAAGATTCGAGTTTTTGTGTACCATAAGCCATGATAACTATATCACGATACTTCATGTGATTCAATCAAGTTTTAACTATTTGTCTGATATTTTTGGATTGTTTTAGCAATTTTATATTCAATCTTGCGCGTTTTGTATTCCAATAAAAACGGACGAGTATAAATGGAATTATTCTATCTGTACAAATGATTGAAAGTGATAGACCCACGCTCTTTACTTCTTTCTGAGTTACTTCGATGTGAAAAAAAGTTGAATGTTTCTTGTAACAACAGGTGGACAGCGGCCTATAAGATGTATCGTGAACAAGAAGGAGTCGGGAGCGAGATTGGAGAGATAAGACAAATACTGCAACGGGGTTTAGAGGTCGTACGATGCATAGACAATCATGGACTACATCCGTGTATTTTGGTACATCTGGCACGCATATTCAATCACAGGGTAAGCGTCGGTTCTTCGCGAAGAATGATTAAGATTTCAAAAAGTGGTAAATTAAAACTGAAACTATTTTAGGTGAAAATATTCAAAGAGAAAAGCGAAGAACACAGTGATATTCCGGCACTAGAAGCTCGCTGTGAACTTTATTGGTCCGCTGCGGTTCCTTTGCTGGAAAGACTCCAAAATAATCAAGCCATACGCAGCACAGGAACGAAGCTGTTCGATTATCAAGGAAAGGACATGAATAATGTGGAACTAACAAACGCTCTGGAAGAAGGCAGACTCCTCCTGGCCCAAAGATACCTGAGGGACAAACAATACGAACAAGCAATCGAAGCCTTGCAGGCGTTGAAATGTCCAGAAGCATCTTTCCAGCAGGGACAGATCTATAAGAAACTTGCGGATGAACTTGTCAGCTCCTTACCCAGGGAAAGCCTAACATCCGAGATGCGTTCGCAACATATTATCATGTTGTCAAAGGCAAGGGATTGCTTTTATCTGACACTAGATCGTCTACGCAGTCCAGGCACCAATCCAAAACATCCTCTCAATTCAGAGCTCTGCACCCACATCTCTGGCATAGAAAATGAACTGAAACGCATTGATCCAGATTTGTGGCGCAACGACCGTAAGTTCTCTCCCAATATTTTCACGTATGAAACTCTAACTCGGCTTCTAACGTGTTGCAAATTAATCTTGTGCAGTGAACAGGAACGAGTGCGACGAATTATCCGACGAGAGCTATTCCTCGGCGCACAGCGGAGAACAGCCTGTTATAAACACATCTTATGGTCTCAGCAGCAATGTGCACAAGCTAAATACACCTCACAGAAGTACACACCGAACACCGAATCAGTCTAGCACGCCTTGCAGGCCCCAGCATCAAGATGTTTTGGACTTATCGCGCAATAGAACCGTTAGTTACTGTTATAAAGCTTGACAAATCGTTTGATACATGGATAATTTACTGATGCTTGTAATTTTTGTATCCTCAGGAAGCAAGACCCAGTCCCGAGCGCCTGGACGCTCAAATTCGTCAGCTTATACACTCGAGAGACAATGTGATGCAGACGATAATGGATCAGAACAAGATTTTGTTGGAATCCAACAAAACAATGGTAGAGAAGTTGGAAGAGCTGCAGAAGGAGGTTGCCGACTTGAGAAAGGAGACTCAGAAGCAGCGCTTGGTTCCACAAGTACTACCACAAGTAGTACCGCAGGTTCCTGTCACTGTGAATCCCACTCTTGAAGAGGATCTTTATGTATTGGGCGAAGAAGACTACGGAGACTTGAATTACGGCGCGCCTGCAGCTCCCGTTCAGCCCTTCTTCTTCTGTCCGACTCCGACGTTTCCCGGAAATATGTTCCCTCCTGCGCAGAGATATCAACCGCTGCCGTTTCAACCACCGAGAATTGAGCCTGTCAGGAATTATATTCCTCCTCCACCTAGCAAAGCTCCTCCTGTAAACGTTGTTATAACTACCTCGGACACTCTGCCGACTACCGTGCCACCGGTTCAGCCAACGTTGAGCGTGACTATTCCTCCGCATCACAGACTCGGAGGGGGGCCACAGCCGCCGAATGTTCCACATAATTACCAGATCACAATGCCGTTGCAAGCAACCATTCCAACTACTGTCAACTTACCTCCGTTGTATACGACATTGACGACAACCATTCCAACAACGAATATGTCTGTTACTGAGAAGGCGAGCGGAAACACGAGCATCCTGTCTACGAGCGTTGGTAATGATTCCAACGAATGGTACGTCGAGACTGAACACGATCCGATACCAGATTTCGTTCCAGTCGTACCGTTGCCAGCTGAGGTTGAATTGACCACTGGCGAAGAGGGTGAAACTTGTCTGTACGCGGCAAGGGCGAAGCTCTTCCGATTTGTTGAAAAAGAGTGGAAAGAACGGGGTGTTGGACACGTAAAACTTCTTCGTAACGAGGAAGGAAAAGTCCGCTTGCTGATGCGCAGAGATCAAGTGCTCAAGATTTGTGCTAATCACTTGCTTCGACCTGATATGGAGCTTACAAAAATGCCGAATAACGACAAAGCGTTGATGTGGGTCGCCAATGATTTTGCCGACGAAGAAGTTAAGCTAGAAAAATTATGTATCAAATTTAAGACTGAAGATGAGGCCGCCAACTTTAAAATAAGCTTTGATAATGCCAAGGCGAGCTTGCCGACATCAGTTGAAACCGTTTCAAAGACTGAGGAGAAGGCTAAAATTGTTGAAGCTGCTCAGCCAGCTGTTGTACCTGCACCGAAAGAAGCTGCCAATATCCCGGTTGTCGTCGGAGGATTTTCGTTCACATCAAATCCTATTATACAAGAGAAAAAGTCCAACGACTCTGCTAAAGCTGCGCAAAAATCAAACGAGACGTCAAAGCCGAGTCCATTTGCTGGATTTTCATTCACTAAACCTGATTCAACTAGCGAAAGCGAACAGACGAAAAATGCCTACACTCGTGTCCCTGCAGCCACGATCAATGCTGTCGGTGTACAACCAGCGCCGCAAAAGACTGACGTCAACAAGCAGAAGTCCCTAGCCGAGATGTTCAAGCCCGCGGTTGGATCTTGGGAATGCAAGAGTTGTTACACTAGAAACGATGCAACGAACGTTCAATGTTTGGCCTGTGAATCACCCGCTCCAAACGCTAGACCGGCCGTTGTACAACCGGCGAAAAATGACGCCGCACAAAATAAGTCGCTAGCTGAGATGTTCAAGCCTGCAGCTGGCTCTTGGGAATGTGGATCATGCTACACCAGGAACGATGGCGCAAATGCTAAATGCCTGGCCTGCGAATCGCCGTCTCCGAACGCCCCTCAGTCGGCCGTCACACAATCGACTGCTGCTGCTCCCCATAATGGGTCGCAACCAATCGCGATCCAAGCTAAGTTTTCGACGGACAAAACACCACTTTCTCAGCTTTTCAAGCCTGCTACCGGATCCTGGGAATGCAAGGCATGTTACATTGTCAATTCTGGATCAAATAGCTACTGCGTTGCTTGTGACTCACCAAAGGACCCGTCGATGCCAGCAAAACCGAAAGCTGGAGGATTTAACATCGCATCTTCGTCCGCGTCTTCACCCTCGTTTTCATTTGGTATTCCAGCATCTGCACCAAAAGATCCTGCCAGTAGTTTCACATTTGGAATGACAAAATCTGACACTCAAGCAGCTGGTGATTCAGCTAAGCCGTCCAGTCTCACTTTCGGATCTCCGAATTTGAACAGCGGCGCCACGTTCAGCTTTGGAACTCCTCAGAACTTGGGACTTTCACAAAATCCAGATAAACCTTTCACATTCGGGTCGCCGGGAAAGTCATTCGACTTCCAATTCCAGGCAAAATCGCCATTGAAATCTCCTGGTGGCGGTGAAACGAGCGAAGACGAAGTAGCTGAGAGCGACGACGTCTATTTTGCCCCGGTTATTCCATTGCCTGATAAAGTTGACGTGAAAACTGGAGAAGAAAACGAGGAAATTCTTTACAGCCACAGAGCTAAGCTGTTCAGATACGAGTCCGGAGGCAAGGAATGGAAGGAACGAGGTCTTGGCGACATAAAACTTCTGAAGCACAGGGAGTCTGGGAAACTGAGATTACTAATGAGGAGAGATCAAGTTCTCAAGTTGTGCTTGAACCACATTATCACTCCCGACATGGAGTTTACGCCCAAAGATGATAAGACCTGGTTATGGTACGCGGCTGATTACAGCGAGGGAGATATTTCCCATGAGAATTTCGCGTGCCGTTTCAAGACTGCTGAGATAGCGCAACAGTTTAAAACAGCAATTGATAAGGCCAAAGAGTCTACCAAAACACCCGCAGCAAAAGTTGCACCAAAGACAACAGAAAAATCGCCAGTGACTATAAAGAAGAATCTGTTCGGACGCTCAAACTCGTCTTCAGATGTGGAAATTGTCTACGAAACGACTGTAACTCCCGAAGAAAAGGCTGCCGCGCTGAAACTCAAGCTACCAGAAAACTTTTATGCCTATAAAAAAATGCCCGATTGCCCCGGATGCATCGGCTGCAAAGACAATCAAGAATCACCATTGATCAGTGAAACCTCTGAGGTACCAAAGACAGTGATTCCACCATCTAGTATCGAGACTCCAAAACCAGTCTCCGCCGGCATATTCGACTCTAAACCATCGATATTTGTCTCTCCAAAATTAAATACCCCTTCTCAGCTCACGATAACACCAGTAACCAGCCCTTCGGCTCTGGGAGATACAAAAGTAATTACTTTTGGCTCAACTCCGAGCACTACACAGGTGTCGACTGCTTCCGCAAACACCATCTCCCTATCTTTTGGAGAGAAACCTGTCGGAACTATATTCGGGAATGTAGGCTCCCCCGCAAGCATACCAAGTACGACTGGAACGACACTTGGAAGTGGTTTTTCGACCAAGAGTACGATATCGTTTGGAACTCCGGCGACCACAACCGGTTGGAGTAATATTTTCGGAGGGTCTTCATCATCGCCTGCGAGTACTAGCTCCGGTAATATTTTTGGAGGGTCTGCGTCAACGGCGGCAACTACAGGTGCTGGTATATCATTCGGTGCAAATACTCCTAAGACTGGCGGTTTTCTGTTTGGTGCTCAACCAGCTCAGCCTGCTCCTCAAGCCACAGCGATCCAACCAATTTTTGGATCAGTATCTACGACCCCTAACACGAACACCATATTTTCATTTGGCGCTGCGACCAATGGAAAGCCAGCTGAGTCTGGAACTGAGACAAAATCGTTTACGGATTTGAAAATATGCAGTCCTGCTAGTTTGACGTCGACGACGAGCCCATCAGCACCGAATATCTTTGCTGGATCTGGAACCAAACTATTCGGTAACACCCATGTGCCGGAGATGTCTAAAGCGGACCAGGAGTTTGCCGAAAAATCACGAGCCTTCAAAGGATTGTCCACGCCTGCCTTCGGAGTCCCAGCTTCGATTCAACCCAATCCTGTGGTTCTAGAATCTGTGAATAAAGCCTCTTCGGAGACGAAGAAAGAGGGAGGATTCTCCTTCCTACCGACGGAGAATGCAGCTAGCTTTTCCACGCTTGCTGCGAAAGCTCCGCAACAACCCGCCTTCCAAACAGGTAAATTACCCCGAACAGTTTTTGCCTTGGGCATCTAAGAAGATGTTCATGCCTTACAATTCCTGTACTCTTATTTCAGATCCCAACTTTTCATTTGCTGGAGCCGGAGCTACGGTGTTTGGTGCTAAACAAGCCGCAAACGCGCTGCAATCGCAAGCTAAGACCGATTTGGCGGTGAAGAATGACGAGAATGAAGGGGAAGACGGAGAACCAGATAACGGAGAGGAACATGACCCCCACTTTGAACCAATCGTACCTCTACCTGATGCTATTGAAGTGCGAACGGGGGAAGAAGACGAAGAAAAAGGTTCGCACACCTTTTCCAACTCTTCGGACTGACGAAATTTGATCAGCGCTGACTAAATATTGCCTTTGTTATTTCAGTGTTTGGTCAACGAGCCAAACTGTACAGATACGTGAACGCGACTAAGGAATGGAAAGAGAGAGGAGTCGGCGAGATGAAGCTGCTGCATCACGTGGCTCATGGAACGTATCGCCTCTTGTTGCGCAGGGAGCAAGTGCACAAGGTGGTCTGTAACTTTTTGCTGACAACTGATACGGAATTCCGCACTCTGAACAGTTCTGATAGAGCTTGGTGCTGGGCGGGAATGAATTACGCGGAGGAGGAACCGGCACTGGAAGAACTGGCGATAAAATTCAAAAACCCAGATCTAGCTGTTCAATTCAAGAATGCCATCGATATGGCGCAGCAGGCTTTGCAAGAGAGACAGAACAACAGCCAAGGTAGCTAATCCTTAAAAACCAATAATAATAATTCATGATAATTTTAACACTTATCGCTTCTAGTTATACGGTATTATCACTAACTCTGTATGTACAATTTACGTTAAAATCGCTTTGTTATTAACATTCGTATTTGGTCTTTGTATTTTACATTCTTCTTTTATTCTTTGAGCAATTGATAGTATGCAAGATGATTGTAATGAAATGATATATTCACATTTAACGAATTCAACATTTGTTGTATTTTCGCATCAGTTAATTTTGTTTGATATAATTTACTCTTTCGTACTATCAGTTAACGGCAATGCCACTGCTGAAGATCTTCTGCTTTCGTGATGTATTTGGCTTTATAAAAAATACGTGTTGTTTTTAATATAAAAATAAAAAATTCTGTAACGAATAATGTTGTTCTTAGTTCATCTGTGCTCTTCGTAATAGACGCATTGCGATTATTGCTCTGTTTTTGGAATTAGAAAACATTAATATAAACATCAATCAGAATCAGAGATTAAATATTTACACTGATTCTGAAGTGAATCCTGATGCAGAAACCAATATCGGCTTCCTACTAATCATAATCGTCAAATAGATCCAATAACATGGACCTTGAATGTTGATTAAAAAAAAAAGTTAGAATCGGTTCGTGCATATTTTTCATTTACATACTACTAAAATGCAATTGTGCACTTTGAAATTCATAAAGCTATGCGATTTACATCTTATCTATCCAAGCATCTGCTTTACATTGATAATATAAGTTAGTTATAAGAACATTGGGAAGAAGAAAAATCGATGCATAATCACTCGGAATTATTGGTGAGTATGTATTGGCTATCAGTAAATATTTAAGTCAAGATAACGATCGTTAATGCAACAGCGTATGTAATGTGCTGAGGCTCGTGATTCTCAATCAATCGCATCGCAAAGACGAATACAGATTCGATTGGGAACCATAAATCTCACTGTGACACTGTTTCTTTTTGTCAGCAGTAAACAAATATGAGGAAACAGCAGAGGTACCTGAGGACGTCGAGCACGACGAAGATGAGAATGATAATGAAGAGGACGAGGACGAACTCGATGAAGAGGACGAAGACGAGCATTCGATAATGTTCGAGAAGCGGGCGACTCTGATGGTGCAAGAGAACGGCGATACCACATGGAAAACAGTCGCCATGGGCGACCTCAAAGTTCTCTACGATCACAATATCTATGGTGCCAGGATCGTTCTCGAAGCCGATTCTACAAGAGAGATACTCAGTAACACGGTGATCAGTATGCAGACTGAAATGCAGGTGATTGCAAACGAAATACCTTCATTGCTGTAGAGCCATCATTTCTCTCCAAAGATTAACAAACTCACAGACAAAACTTTATTTACAGGTAATCGAAAAGGAGTGCTTGTGGTCAGCAAAAGACTACGCTCTAGAACCACCTGTAAAACGTAACTTGAAGGCCGTTTTTTCGTCCTTGCATGTAGCTCAAGAAATGTTCATGATCTTTGAAGAGGTAAGGAAAATACGGAGTGATCATATTACTTCCTTCATATAACGCGAATATGACTCACGCGTTTTTCAGTGGTTGTTTTCCGTACACAAACTAGCTGTTTCCGCAACAGTGGAAGTGAGTCTGCGAATACGCATGCGCGGTTGTATGATTTTGAGCATTTTTAAATCCTAGAAGCTGAAATCTCCACAATTATTCAATGATTCCACATAATATACTATTCTCATGTTTCGAGCTTGCTCGTCTGCATTTTTGTCTATTATATTTAATTGTTGTTATTTTATTATTCCAGGGTCAAGGGTACGCAAGAGAATTTGAAATTATAGAAGCGTACGATGCACCCGAGGAAGAATGAGGAGTCGTGAGAATAGATTTTTTGTCATTTTTATCCAGTAATATTATAGTCAATCATGAACTGAAAATACTATTTCAATTTACTATAGGTTTTTGTCGAGTACTACGTAAAATTATTTGTATGATACAACTATGTATATTTGATTACTATGATTTTTTTTCTTTTGTGAGACGTACGTTAAATATTTATTCACATAACAGGGTTGAATATTTGCGTAAGGTAATTATTCTAAACAACTTTTAGTATTCGAATAATCAAAAACGTCAACTTTATTTCCAATAAATGAATAATTATCAAACTCAGTTCATCGCAAATATTTTATTAAGATCCTATACAATATCTATAAAGTACCGGGCAAAAGCTCGATTTTTGGCGTACAAACTTTATTTTCAAATGAAAATAGAAGAAAAACTCACAAAAAAACATTCGGTAGAATCACACGTATATGAGTCAAGGCACTTATATTTATATGTATACCAGATATCTTACATAGGTATCTGGTCGTCTCACTGATTGATAATGAAAACATATCTCGCTCAATATTTAATAACTGAAGGTTTCATGTAAAAAAAAAAAAGATAATTATAATATCCTACGAATATTCATTCATCTCACAATATCTTTGTGCAGAAAAATTTCAGGGTCACCTGGGTAGGTTTTGTACAAGATTTCGAGACCTTGGTCACCCTGAAATCGACACAGATCCTGCTAAATACTCCTAACAGCCACATGCTCAGGAAGGTAGGACGAATGCTGATTAGAATTAAACTATATCTATTATGTAATTGTTGCGTATAGTTGTACTTTGTCCCTCAATTTTCATGATAAAAAAAACTAACTTAGTCGAATCTCACTATAATATCATATACGATGCGAATGAAATAATGCGTTTGACATTGGTCTAGTCGATGATATGCATGCCAGGCTGAGAATTGAGGAAACTGATCACAGCCATAGCTACGGTCGTAGCTACCGTAGGGTCTCGGGTAAGATTGGTCGCAAAATGGATGGCGTCGTGTGCATTCACAGTACGAACAGCTTCTAGTATTGCTGCCACTAGATTTTCTTTTTGTTTAGACGTAAGCTCGTGCTGAATCACATAAGGAATTGATTTAAATTTATCGTTGGCCATGACTGCTGCTGAACACCCGCCAACTGTGCCTCCTGTGAAATGAAAAGGAAAACGGTAAGAGATGAGTGTCATTGGGTCACACGTGAATTATCATAATTTTTTATAGCATCAGTGCAATTACCTATCGCTAGTCCTATGGGTCCGAAAAATAGACCACCGATGAGAGTGGAAACCCCGGCGATCGCAGCACCTTTCAAGCTCTCCTTCATCGCGACTCGGACTCCCTGAAGCTCGCTGAGCTTTGAAACTTCATTCAACAGCTGATGCGCTTGGTTAGCCATGATCTGTGAATCGTTTTCATCAAACGCATCATCGCTAGTCACAGATTCATGAATAAATAATACCAATAATGACGAACCGTTAATTTTATAGCAGTTGATCAATAATAATAATAACATGAAGTTTTACGTAACGATTTAACTAATTTATTAATTCATTTCAACGTTGGCAGATAAGAAAGTAACATAGATAATGATGTCAACAGCAACAGAAATGATAATTTTATTTTTACTTTGAAAAAAAAACAACGTTATTCGGTAAGTTCAACTTCGATTGAAAGAAATAATATGCTCGTAAAAATCAAAGATTACGATTTTGAATGATTATTTACTGACTAACAGAAAAAAAAAATATGGAACACGTGGTGACGAACGTCGTCAAGTTTGTTGATACACAAACGACGATAGACGAGGTTAGAGCTGGTTCAAGAATTTTCATACTTACCACGACTCGAGAATGGTGAACAGAAATAATTTTCTAATAATAACAGTAGATAGATATAATATGCAACAGATCCGTCCACAAAGCGTCAAAACAACCTCAAACTGTTTGCAATTGCTGTACAGCCAGATAACGAAAGAATCTTCTGGATCCCCGGGACGACAAACAGTGTGGAGCACTGAACGTGAGCGACTACCACCAAGTTTACCGGCACCGTATACATCGGGGATTCACCACCTCGATTGTAGGCAATTTTTTTTTTTTGGCCCTATGGATAAACGGTGGCAATGTAGCAGCATGCCATAAGTGCTAAGTCACTGTAGACTGTCTACATTACCGACGCAGCGGAGGTGAATGATAAGAAACATGACGAAATACTTTAAGGTGACATGAAAGTCACGTGACCTCGATATGAGCATGCGAGGGGCGTCTCACTCGGAATTCAAATGAGATCGTACGAACGTTGTTGATCGTTGGTCGACGATTTTGTACGATGTCGTACGATTTCATACGATGTCAACGCTGAACACTTTAGTCCCACATTTTTGAGACCGTGCGCCTTCAGCGCGTCAATGTCGACGCGTTGAACGCACGAATTCACGTTGAATTCCGCTGAATTCCACGATCTCAAACGCTAACGTATTGCGTTCACGCTAACTACACTGAATTCTTTCCTTTCGCTTACGAATTCAAACGTTAGGCATAGTAAGATCGAACGACTTGGTACGACTAAAAGTTTCAAAAATACCTATTTGAAAAATAATCATAACTTATCTATTAATCGGCATCCTGTGGCATGAATACAAGTAAACATTGCAAACACTTTTCTTAATTTCATAATCACCATAAAGGTCCAGCTTTTCATAATTGATTAAAAACTGTATTTAATTTATTAAACCTATTTTATTATGGATTTCATTCATGAATTCACACTCATCTAATAGTATATTATGCACCTAGGGCGGTAAAGGTTGTTTTCGACGAGTGCGAGGTTGTATTCCGAGGCGAAGCCGAGGATTACAATCGCACGAGTCTAAAACAACGTTTGCCCTGTGGTGCATACGATATTTTATACACCAAAGGGAAATAAAGCGGTTTTTTCGGCTGGAACAGGGCAATAAACCGCCGTTTATATCCCTGAGGTGTATAAAAACCATTTTAGACAATAACAAATATTTTACTTTTCGCTAACTAACAAACGAGCGAAATTTTGTCTCACAGACTATATTACCATTATTCGAAAACTGCTGGAAGGATTTTTTTATAGACCTCTTTTTGATATTGTAAGAATTTAAAAACCTATTTTTGCCTAAAATTTCACCGAAGTCTCCCCTGAGTGGCTTCCTAAAATTAATTAATTGTTCATTCGAATCTATTCGTCATCAATAAAATGTATAATATATATCGAAACAAATAGAAGTATCAATTCATAACCCAGCAAAGGAAAACGTATAGCAAGCATTATTAGAAGCAAGTATTAAACTTACCTAACAGTAAGTCCGAGTTAAAACTTAAAGTCGGGAAAACTCCGCCATGTGTCGAACTACCGATCCGACCGGCTCAATCTGTGTCACACTGCGCATGCGCTCCAGTCTTGACTGTATGGTAAGGGCCCGACGGACACTGACGTTGCTACAGCGATTTCGTACGATCTCGCTTGAATTCTTACTGAATTCGTGCGACTTCGCGCAATGGTAGCTAAGAGTTTTACGATCGAGCAACGATTTGCTACGTTAAACAACATAGATGAGCGATCTCTTCAAACTTTTCAAAACACTTACAGAGGCATACAGAAACTGACGATTTCGGGAATGTGGACTTTGAATTTTTCCGTGTTTCGCGTTCGATTGACAGATTTCATGCGTTATTTACTTCGACTCTTAGCGTTTTACACGTTGAATTCACGAGTGAGATGCCCCTCGGCCTGATGATTTACACTTGGGATTTTCAAACGCTATTTTCTCAGCCAAAACACATTCGATTGATGTGAAATTGATATCAGTGACGCCGAAGAACTTGATGAAGGGCTTGATAATCGTGGATTTTCGAAAATCGAGATGTAATAACAGTTTTTTCACAACATTGTTCTGTAATCCAAGGAAGTGCTGCCTCTCCCCACGAGGGGCAGCACCTCCTTGGGTTACGGAACAATATTGTTACACAAAATTCTGATTATGTCTTTCGATTTTCGAAAATCCACGATTGGCAGGCCCTTTATTAAGTTTTTCTACGTCACTGATATCAATTTCACATCAATCGAATGTGTTTTGGCTGAGAAAATAGCGTTTGAAAATTCCAAGTAAATCATATCGAGGTCACGTGACTTTCATTTCACCTTAAAATAACCGACAAATAGTTCTTTTTATGTTGTCGCAAGCATGTATTGTATATGTATGTGATTAACCATAAAATGATCATTTTTTTTCCTTACCAACAGAGTAGGGACAGTCTAGTGTCAATGATAGTCCCCCCCCCCCCGCCGCACGATGCTATACGTCCACGTCAGTGCGCCGTTGGCGCCGTACGATGGAGCAGACGTGCGGTTTTTCGAACCTAGAAGAGCCGTACGACGTACTCGTTGTACATAACCGCTAATCAAGCGAAGAGTTATATCGTGTTGGAAGTTTGAGTGTGTTAGGAGGGTGAAAGCCTCACGTATGATAAAGAGTTATTCACATTTGTGAGACGGGAAAGGTACGTTTGAATATTTCTAATTTGTCGGTATTTTATTGTTTTTTTAAAAAAAACAAGAGAAAAAAGAAAGTGTAAATTTTTCGATATCATTCGTCGGCGTAGCAGCTGTTAACTCTGGTTATCTACTCTGGTACCGTTGTTATTGTTGACTTTAGAAAGTTGTCAAATTTTTTTTCACTCGCTTCCAGATCGTTTCTCCAAAATGAATGCGATTGCTCTAATATTCGTCGTATTCGCCTGTCAATTCTACGACATTCAGGCTCAACAGGGGAGAGTTGCACCGGGAGTTCCCCCACAACATTATCAACAGGTTTGAACTGAATAAAATTTATCGTCTTCTCAATCGTCGCTACAGTATTTCATAGAATCATTACACTTTCGTTTCCAAAGCCTCCGCAACCCCACCAAGTCCATCAAGGGCAACAAGTTCACCAGCAGCAACCGCCGATACATCAGCAACCACCGGTTCATCAACAGCATCAGGTACCGCAACAGCAACAACAACAACAGCAACAGGTGATAAGAAAGATCTAATTATCATATACACTGTTCATTTATCAAGACTACAGATTCACATGCTTGAGCCAACTTTCTAAACCTCGCAAATATTTGCGCTTACAATGATGTGTTACTCATCTCATCAAGATTAATTATCTCTTCTATGCATCTGCTCAAGAATTATGCTGCATGAAAGATTGGATTTCTTTCAATGAGATCAATGAATTTACAGCAGAATCTCGACTCGCTTTATCCAATCGTTCTATTACACGAATTATGAAATAAAAATTTTTGATATTTACTCAAATCTGTGAGATTTCAACATTTGAAGTATGGAGTAACTGTACAGTAACAGCAGATTATCTGTATCATGGTTCAAAACTGCCCTGAGCTGAGTACAGGACACATGTAAGGCAGAAATATGTCCACCTTGTAAGATCGTTACACTCAATACCACCGGTCTATTATTCAAACTACGCTTGGTCTCCATTAATTTGGATAATAGAGATTCTATTTATACAATAATGATTTTTTTTACATTCACATGGTGGCCACTGGTCAGGGAAAAACTAGGAAGTCAGGGAAAAGTCAAGGAATCTTATGGCGATACAAAACCAGACAGAATAAAAGATCCCTACCGTTTTTTTATTCTTCTTCGCGCGGAAATCCTAATCAATGGAAATAGTACCAAAACGTGTATAAATTATATATAAAAAGTATTCTCAAAAATCATTTTCTTTCGCCATTGATTTAGAGCATTGCTTATTACGTACTCGAATAACGACTGATTCGTCCGAATTTCAGTCAGAGAAAAGTTATAATTTGGTCAGGAAAAGCCAGGGATTTTTTTGTACTCTTTATAGTGGCCACTATGATTCAGACAGGACAAATAAGACCGGATTTGTTTTATATATGAATTACAGACACTTGGAAAATTGATTATTCTTAAAGCAGTAATTTAATTCTACAGTTCCAACAAGTACCAGTGCAACAAGTTCCTGTCCAGCAGGTACCTGTCCAGCATCAGGTTCCGGTTCCGGTTCAGCATCAGGTTCCGGTTCAGCATGTCCCTGTGCAGCAACAGCAGCAACAGCAGCAACACCAACACCAACAGCAGCAGCAACAGCAGCAAGCACCTCACGCGCATGGTCACAATCATGGGGCACCACAGCCAGGGCAAATTCTCAATGCTGCCAACATCGCGAATGAGAAGGCGTAAGATGAGATTGAAAAAGTTTCCAATTGAGTCCAGAGATTTTAGTATTTCAAAGTTGAGCGCAAAATTGCTAGCTTATTCTGTTGAATAACGGTAAAATTTGTTCCAATTAAGAGTAAAGGTTTTTTGTTGCTGATATAAGTCACCCGAAAAAATCATCCTCAACTTATATTGAAGGTCGACTTATATTTAGACCAACATGTACTTAGCAAAAGAATATCACCTTGTTTTTCCAACAGGCATATAGCAGAGCATATGGAGATACCAATGGACACAAGTAAAATGTCCGATCAGGAATTACAGTTCCATTATTTCAAGATGCACGACGCCGATAATAACAACAAACTAGACGGTTGTGAACTTATCAAATCTCTTATCCATTGGCACGGTAAGTGAATAACTGACTTTCACTGATCTTTGTTACACATTATTGAATGTTGAAAAAGACGAGAAAACAATGTTGCATCACGTAGAGGATTTTGGTGGAGTAGTTACAATGTTTTTTCAATTTTTTTGAATCGCCTTTTTGTTTTTCGTACGTAGCAAATTCATCAAATCATGTTTTATCTACAGAAATTTTATCGATCTCAAGACGAGCTCATTATATTCAGAGATCGCTGGGACTGATATTATACTTCAATCATTCGATGATCCTCACAGCAGATAAATTACGATTACAATACAAACAAATTTTCTGACTAGATGGGTTTTGATGAGAATTTAATTATATTCGAAATTCTAAATTCAAATCTATTTATACTTTCGGCCACTCATTTGCTTGCCGTTTGTCATTGTCATGAAGAATTTTTATTCGTCTGTTTTTTGTGTCCGGCTTCAAAGTGACGTTCTGCATTGCTTTGTGTTTTTCTGTTGGTTTCTGGTACGCAGAGCAGGGGAATAAGGAGCCTGATGCGCCACATGTCGAAGAAAAACTGTTTAAGGATGACGAGCTCGTTGCTTTGATTGATCCTATTTTGGGTATGGATGATTCCAACAAAGATGGTTTCATCGACTATCCAGAATTTATTCAAGCACAGCAAAAAGCCGCCGCTACTGGACGACCATAAATTTGGTCAGGTGAGGTCAGGACTCATAATTTTAATATCACATTACCTATATTGTTCTTACGCTGCACCATACAAATATCACATCAAACAAACAGCAAGAAGTTCGGCAGACATTCTTTCATTAATTTACTGCTGTGTCAGGTAATATTATTGTCGTCTCTGTCGAGTATACCGAAACAAGGTGATGCTTGCTTGGTGTAACGAACGAAGTATGATGCAAGGTAAAAAATAATGTCAGATATGTTCTTATTCGAATTTTATTCCATATGTTTAGACGACGACGATATGCCGACTACAGATCATTACAAGGATGCACAGCTGGAAGAGTTGGTCGAACTAGTTATGAGTGGAAGTGACACTAACAACGACGGTTTTATCACTTGGGCCGAGTTCTTGGCTACTCAGAAGTAAACTATTCCGGTTACATTCCATATGATAAGATGAAAATGGATGATTATGAACAAAAGAAGAAAGGATTTTTAAATATAAGAAGCAGGTTGAAAGGAAAATGGAGTATGAAAGAATGCTACAAAATTCGAAATTAAGATTTTATACACTTTACTTATAACTTACTTGGCTTGAAATAAGGTGCGATCACATTTCAGACCCAGTAAAATTAGTACAGTTGCACGGTAGCATATCTTTCGAAGACATTAACTCACCGCAAAACGGTACTCAGAAGTAAAAAGCATCTACTCTGGAAAAATAAACACTTAATTATTGAAAACGATGATCGAAGACTGGCCATTATTGGACGGCACTATTAGAGCATTTAGTCCATTCGAAATGTATCAGCAAATACATGGCAACATCATAACTGTATATATATACTATCATATGTAGTGCACGCAGTAATTTATTGCCGGCTTGGTTTCTACAAATAAAATTGTATCGATAATCAAATGTCTCCAATATTATGTACTTCGTTTCACAGTCTCTCTAAGCATGTGCTGACGCAAAATTTTGTACTGCTCGGCTATTTGTGAACTGAATTATCTATTGATACAGATTTTAATTTTATTTCTCGTTTCAAGTAAGGTGTTCTATACGGTTTATTAATACGCTGAATATCCAGCTTCACAGATGACAAAAAAAAAACAAAAAAAACAGCGCACCCATCCAATTTGCGTAGAATGAATAAAACTTGGAATTGATTATTGATTTCGTATGAATTGAAATAATATGTAGGTGAATTGCGATCCATGGTTTAGTTTGAAACTATGATCTATAGTATTTAATCCTAATGTGGAAGAATGTACATAGTACAGGGATGTATAGTATACAGACCGAGTATCTTGCGACGAGTACTACTATTTCGTAATTATTTTGGGTTGTGCAAATTATTAGTTTCTTCTTCGTCCAACACGTACGTTCAACCAATAAATACTAAGGAATTTAATTAAGTAATGTAATGAGATTTTATACGCGGGTGAATTGTTTATGTGTGTGTTTATCATTTTTTTTCCCTCCAATGCATTTATTTACGGTAAAGAAAGACAACAACAAATAGACTAAGATAAATTAGTATACTGCGTAACGCTTGATTCGTATCAATTGAACGTACAGATTCACCGATCGACAAAACAATAAATAATTGCTCAAATGCAGCGATGGCGATTGTGACAATTAAAATGTATCAAGTGAACGTTATATATTTTATATATGAATATAGAATCGTTATTATTTTAAAAGTTCAATCCGTCGATGTATTTTTTTACCCATCATCTTGATCGCCTTATAATCATCGTTGCATACATATTTTACAAAGTATATCGAAACTCGAATAAAACATGAAATTGTTTTTAAATTCTTGATGGATAAAAGGAATGATAATATACAATCCCTAATTTCATTCACTCATTTCGAAAATTTTAATAGGGAAGTTTCCTCATATTGAACCTCAACAAATATCCATGATCAACGGGTGCCTTTGAAAATGGTCAATTTTCAAACGCCACGTGACGTCACACCGCACCTCGCCCGCCACGTTAATCTGTTGACCATTGTTGTCCGCAGCGACGTCAGACGGTAGAACTGTGCGTGAATGATACTGTGTGACGTCACACGCGACCGGGAAATTCAAACGCTGTATTGAAAAAACTCGATTTACGTGAATACCAATTATAAACAATTAAGTGCAACATGCTTTTCATTAATCATAATTATCAAATTATCGAATAAGAGAATAAAACATCCCTATTCGTTCGTCGATCGAGTTATTTTCCGTATTCGGTCGATGCGTGTTCTTGAAAATAAGAATAATTCAACTTCAACAATTTTCATTGTTGTTGCGTGTATGCCGCATGCATGTATAGATATATGCGTGTGCACACCGTGCCCAACCCGATATCGATGGCCGAGCGCAGCTCGAGGAAAGAGAATAGGATTCGATATAACAAATACTAGAAATCTCTTGATAAATCCTGTGAAAATGAGTTCGGCAAAAGATGACGAGAATTATTGGAATACCAGTGAGAAATTGGTCTTCAATTTTGAGGATGACGAGGTTTGTTGTTGATAACCTCAAAAATTGTTTAAAATTCCTCTACAATCGTATCCTGTGGTACGAAAACTTCGGATAGAAAAACCTTGAGTTTCTTTCCATTGTCATTCGTCAAAAACGATAAAATCATCATGACTTAAAATCAAATAAAAAAATCATCTGTCACATTTTACACTTTCGATGTACATAACCTCATTTCTCCCAGGAGAAAAGAACGCGATTAATGATTGAGTTGATTGATTCTTCAGGAAGGTCAATTATTCGGAGTTTCTAAAACTGGAACCGCCCGTTTAAGGGCCGGGATATCCGGCATCGATGATTCCGACGAATATCTCAAGACCGATATCTCGCCGTCAAACCTGAAACCTCTGCTCTCCGTCATCTCTGAAAAGACTCTGACTAGCAGTAAGTTCTCAATGCTAACTACAACAGATTTGAAAGAAAATTCTGGGTCACAAAATTCCCTATAATTATTTGAATTTTGAGCCCATCAATCGACGTCGAGTAAAATTATAGCTCAATAATATTCTACGCTGTTTAAGTTCTCACAGCGGACAACTTGCAGACTGTTCGTGAAGAGAAGCCTCTCGTACAGCCGGATATAACCCTGCGACGAATATTGCTGGGTCAGCCGTTTATGCTCGAGCAGTATAAATCGCTGGCGAGTAAAACGGAATTACTCGACGCGGCGATCGCCTCTGGCGACGGAAACGCTATTCTGATTGTTCGTAATCATGAACTACAGGATAAAAAGCCATGACGTTCCTTCGATTAAATCATTATTCTGACCCTCAGGTCATAATATTCGTAGCAAAGACTCTGAAGCGCTCGTTAATCCAGAGACTGCTTGTGGAAAGACCAGACGCGGTCAATGTATACATTAGATATCTCGCTACTACTATGCGCACCATTGAGCTCACGGATCTCTTGACGTTAGTGATTGTAGCTTCTGCTCCGTCGATTCTTCCGCATCGCATGTTTCTAATACATTCATTTGGGATTTTTCAGAATGCTGAGACGTTCCAAAGACGCAGCCGTGAGTATAAATAAAGTTCATTCTGAAACGTTGGCGTGTCGATTCGTTTGAATATATTTTCTAGTTTTTCAGATGACAAACTTACAAATTGTTATTAAAAATACGCCTAATAACGAAAGGCTGTTACAAAAACTACAGAATTGCTGCTCGACACATTTTGCTGGATTAATAGACTGCAGGGAAACTATTTACGTACAAAATTATATAAAACTCATCGGTGAGTGACCACGGATTCAGACGCTCTGGTCATTCGCACATTATTGATCCGTTTGTCCCTTCGCAGAATGGCAGATAGCGGTGAAGGCCAAAGAACTTGATCAACCCTTGGAAGCACATTCTTCCGTATTGAATTGCCTTCAATACGCTTGTCGACACTATTGGGGTGCCTCGGATGCTTCGTTCATGTCAGCTGCGAGTCTCTCCAAGCAACACTCCGTCTCTCCAAGACAGTACCAATGCGTCGCTCTCAGTACCAGAGCCTCGATGCAGGCGTGGGAGGACATAGAAACTTTGCTTTTAACAAAAGTAATTGCTCATCAACTATCCATCTTCTTGGGATAATCAATATTATCAATATTGCTGTAATCTAGAATTTGTTTGAATGTATTTTCAGGGCTGGTTGGGCAGTAAAAAGTTGCAAACAAATCTGTTGATAGAGGATGTACTCAAGATCCTCCATGAGAATAAGGCGCCTTCTTCTCTGCTCGCGACGTTTCTGAGTTATGTAGAGAATCTGGACAAGCGATTGGATTTGGCAAAGAAACTACAGTGCCATAGAGCTGTGATAGACGTAGGTTTGATAGCAGTTAGATGTAGAAAAGTATAATATGTCCGTGTGTACTGGTACAATTTTCACACTTTTTTCAGGTATTTGTATTGCAAAGAGATCGAGCGGCTTTGATGGACTACCAATCGACTCTTCACGCCCAGTCTGAGGAGTACTTTTATGCTGCAAATGCTCTACGCGTTTCGTCAACGAAATGGAAGAATTAATTTACCACATAATTAGTATATAAGGAAGATAATACGGACATATTTAATACAATTTGATTAAAGTTCCGTGTCGAATTTGTACCTCCTATTATTCCATGTCGTTGATGACTTCTGCTTTGTTATCTTCTTCGAATTAGAATTCACGCCATTGTTAGCCTCACACAAAGCCTATACAATAGATATTTATACCGTCTATTCGCTATTCGAGAAACCGGAATCAGATCAATCGTAGCTCTATTGCGCTTTATTCAAGTAAGATTGCTCGTATGAATAGAGAATAGTGATGGTCGTTGTGTTATTCATCCAGGATATCCGATGTCTGGATGACCAGTCTCTGTTCTGCCTCTGGAGAAATAACTGTTCGTCAATTTGATCATGATTTTAGCTTCTCTGTCGTACTTATCACTCTTGTTTATCGGGTGTGTTGAAGCTGATCCTATTATGTATCAGGTGATCAAAGCCTTTGCCGATCACCATCCGGTCCGATGCAATATTTTGTTGTTTGTATATTCCAATGAATTTTCTGAACGAAAAATGCTGCTGGACTTCTACAAAGGAGTGATTAAAAACAATTTTGTACCAACGGTATTGGAAAATATCGATACTAGAAGCGAAAATAACGCTGCCGTGTCTAGTGCGAAGAGATGTAACAGACCACTTCGATCTTTCATCATGGGAAATGTTTCGCATGTTGCAAAATATATGGTGACGATTAGAAATGATAGAGTCAAGATTATTTGTCAGACGTCATTTTGGATTAATGATTAATCACCGTTTGATAGATTGAAGAAAAACGGAAAGAATATATTCAGGGAGATACATGGCTTTTGTTTGTGAAAGATGATTCTGATCAGGAATTAATCATTTCACAAATGGAGCTATCAATCATGAGCCAAGTATATGTGGCTAGACAAACGCTTCGTGGCTATGAATTTTGGGAGATTTATCGACCATCAAAGAATGGTCGCCATCGTATTGTCTATTACGCTGAATGGAACAACAAAACAGGACTAGCGGCGACGGAACTCTCTATGATACAAAGACGGGGGGATTTTGGAGGGGCTGTCCTCCGTGTTGGTGTATTAAAAACGGTGTAGAAATATAGTTTGAGACTTGTTGAATCAGTAGGGCTTGTAGATGACAATGTTAATTGAAATTTGACGGATTTCAGGGACTATATTTCGAAGATTCAGATAGAAAACGTGTCAAACTACTCAAAGCAGTTTGGAATTTGTTGGAAAAGGAGTTGAACTTCAAGTGAGTGAATTTATCGCTCAATTTCTAGATAAGTCTGATAACATTGAATAAAAATTGACCATTTCTACATTCGTATAGAACGGAAGTAATCGTTGTAACAGACAATAGTACAGAGCCCAAGGTTCTCAGCAATTTGCAGCACATTCTAATCCAAATGTTAGCAAAAAATGAAGTCGACGTGTTTATGGAAGGGCTTTTGTCACATCGCTCACACTTGGGTACGATAGATCATAGTAAGACCGTCGCGCAAACTCGGTATGTATCGTTGTACGACAGGAGTAAAGTATTAATTAACAATCGTGGACAAACCCTCCATTGACAGATACAGAATATACGTGAAAAGCGTAGGCGCCAATTACAGCTCATGGTTACATTTTTTTCATCCACTTACTGGTGCGGCCTGGCTGGGCGTAATTTCAACAATCGCGTTGTTGCCGGTGATAATTCTATCAATGTATCGCATCTGTCGCAAGGCTGGGTTCAGCGGGAGACTAAACAGCTTGTGGGACTTGGGTAGTACTGTCTACCAAATGATGTGCCAACAAGGTATAATCCTATGCCCCGAACAGGATCATCACCCTTTTGCACTGTTTATCATACATTCAAAATCTGTTATCTTATACAGGCGGAGAATTACAACAAGAATTATGGTCTGTTAGTCTGCTGTATGTGATTTTCAATTTGTGGGTATTTTTACTGCACACTATGTATGCAGCAGCTTTCACTTCTCATCTTGCCATCGAACATCACGAGACTCGGATTTTTTCGTTGAAAGAACTGATAAAAAGCAACAAATACAAATTCGGTGTTCGTCAAAAGAGCCCGGAATTCGATATCTATTATGTAATCGAACATTATTCTTCTCCCTCTTGCGGCGAATGAAATTGTCTTCTGTATTCACGAATTCTTACAGAATACAGAGAATGTGTTTCTTAAGAAACTCAACAAGGCTGTGATGGAGCAGAATGTTTCTAATCTACCGTCGACGTATCTTGAAGGACTGCAACGAGTTTGTTCTGAAAAGTACGCCTTTATGGCGAACAGCGTTGAAGTTATTGAATTAGAATCGCAATTACCTTGCGAGCTTTACTACCTCAGAGACGAAACGTATACAGTCAGCACTGCCTATGCCATGTCTAAACACAACGCATACCTGCCTTTCATCAATCGATGGTGAGCAAATATAAAATTCGTTGAACCCGATTTGGATGAATTTTTTACATTTTTTTTACAGGTTGCACAAGATGCAAGAAGTTGGTTTGCTGAGTAGGCTGAACGCCGATATTGTTGGCGTACGACCACATACATCGGAAAATACACGGGCCTTCAAGAGCTTAGAACTTCAAGATACTCTTGTTTTACAACTTTTATTGGCTGCAGGTGTTGGTTTATCGGTTTTGATACTCTTTGCAGAATTAGTATACAGCAATAGGAGAAGAATGAAAACAGTATACGCATCGATCCCTTTCACAATGAATATGAAAAAATAGTTTTCGAGAGAGATTTTAATATCCTACAACGTTTATCGAACATCAAACTCGTAATAAAGGCAATTTTGAACAAAAATTATATATCTGAAATGAAGGCAAAGTTACGTTAATACAACATCTAACTTATAAATGTAATATCTTCTAATCGAAGTGTAGATTTATTGTACTCTTATTGAATGAATAAATGAAAGTATTAATTATGAATTATGAAACTTAGTAATCTCGCTCAATGGATATAAAAATATACTTATACATGTACTTATTGTATGCGACGTGCGGTGTTTGATTTCGTCGAATATTCTAAAATCGTAAGCATACTGACTCAGCAGATATAAAGCTGATTCGATACTTTCTAAAAGTTTCTTCTGAGCTTCCTGTAAAAGACAATAATCATTCTTTAGTAATAACCGACTGCTAGAATTATAATAGAAACTTGTTACAGCGTGAAATCAACGATGACAAAAAATGTTTAGCTATTTTCTAGATATCAGAATAACTGCGATGCGAAGAATATGACTGTCTTTCAAGTGCAAATTTTCCTGTTTTTTATTGGCAAAAAATTGAAAACTCGAAATGTTATCCGTCGTTGACTCGAAAAAGCCACTAGAACGACGAACATAGGTGTATATATTTAAAATCTGTAACGTACGTTCCCAAACTAGGCTCCTTCAAGCTCCGCGGGGCTTTTTGTCTCCTAGGTCTGCTCGGCTCAGTCACACTATGCGTACTGGTATCTGTGGGCAGCTCTGAATTCCGACCCTCGAATGATGACCTTGGATTGGATGCATTGCTTGTGGAAAATAAAAGTATAACACGTAAATTATATTAAAACAAAATTCAAAATTCAAGCAAATGAAGCTAGTCTTTCGAATTAGATCAGAAAACTAGAAAAACACTTTGATGTATTTTCTGAATAACAAACATCCACAGAAGCTATGAGAAGGTCAGAAGTAACAAACGGTTTGTAAGTGACATAAATAACAAAAGTTTAAGGTGCGAACTAAGAAAAAACTTGGGTGTTCAGATAGTTTCAATGTTATACGTACTGGTCCTGAGACTTCTCGAAAAGATCAGGAGTGCCGGATCTAATTCTGACATCGTTATTGTTGAGCTTTTCCAGTACAACTTTAGCGCTACTAGGGTCCTTGACCTTTGTGAATTTCTTTTTTTTTGCTACTTTTTCAGATTTTTTATTACTCTCAAATGCGGAATCCGACTCGCTCGAGTCATTTTCGGAGAATTTCACGATTTTTCTCAGTTGTAACATTTTTGTGGAACGTTTTTGCCGCTTAGCCTTCAGGTCGTCGTCATCCCTGGGCAGTTGAAGAGTCGAGTCTCTGGACTCTGGTATCTGGACAGTGTCCTTAATCAAATTTGGCACAGAACAGTTTCCGGGTAAAATTCTTATGGTCCCGGTGACTTCTTGGTCATCTTCTGGTTCCGCCAGTGGCAGCGCAATCGGCGTGTGCACAACTGGTATTCGGAATTCATTTATATCGAATCTGGTATCCAGGGCCTTGGGCTTTCTGCCTCTAGAAAATTGCAACATTATTGTATCCGGCTCGTCGTCGTCGTCCTCTTGACTGTACGCTCGTCGGCGATCTGTTACAAATTCAGTCGAACGATTTATTGAAAAGTCGGCACAACCGGGACTGGACGTAATGCTCGAATATTCTGCGATTGAATTATTGATATTTTCCTTGGCTCTATCCTGGAGAAAGTTATTGGCCACATCAGACTTGGCAATGTTTTCTCCATGGCTTAATCTAGAGATAGGAATTTCCAAACGTTTGATAGCCGGATTGATGCATTCTGTAAATTCCATTGTCTCGTTTCCGAGATTGCGGTCATCCTCGGGTTCAGAATCTGACGATTCTATTTGCCTAGCTGGAGGCTTCTTTCGTACGATTTCAACAGTTTCTTCAAAATTCGTATTTTCAAGCGATCCATCCGCCTCAGATTCGTTCAGTAACCAGCTCGGCCCTTCTATCGGGTCTATTTCCGAATTGTTACTCGGTTCGGTTGCAGATTTTGTACTTTCGTTCCCTGTACGCGGAACCTTGAAGCTATTGAACGTCTCATTCAAGCTCCTACGTACTCCCGAAAAGTCTCTAGCAGTGATGTAAGAGGTGGGTGTAGCTTCGTCGTCGATGCGCTGGGATAAATCTTCCGGGGTATTTGAAAGTCCACTTAGGTCTCCGTTACTTATCCAAGAATTTCCCAACTGCAATAAATGTCTAGTTTATAGGAGACTGTGAAAGTGCGAACTTGATCCTGAAACTGTATAAACGAACCTGTTTCAGATTGATCTGTGAATCTTTAAGCACCTTGGACACATCGCATAAAAAAACCCTCGGGCTTCGTATCTGGCCCATTGCCGTTTCTCCGCTACGTTTTCTCGTGAAACTGTTCGAAAGTCGTCCAGAGAATCTTCCGACAGAACGTCTTGTTTCCGTTCTGGGCACTGGCAGCCCTTCATCATCTGTAAAAAAAAGAACGAGCTTTAGTCAAATTAGGGAACATTGATTACTTTCACGTATTAAAAGCAGGAAAAGCTCACCATCACTGCCCACATATTCCAACGGTATTCTCTCCGGCAGTCTACGTCTGTGTTCCCCTTCCTGTGATCACGAGATACTCATAATACTGACAAAAAATGTGTGCTAGGAAGTTTTTGTAAAAAAAGACTTCATCACGTACATATCCAAACCTGTTGGTATGGGTGGTATTGACGGCATGTGGCCCGGTAGAGTTCAACGAGGAATCAGCAGAGCGTGGAGAACCTTCCTCTATGCCGCTGAGTTCTGGGGCATACAGGTCAAGTCTCCGCAAGGTAACCACAGGCTTAGTGATCGTGTGCCCACTGACCATTGGCTTTACCACTCCTCTTGCCGGTGACTTCATGGATAGTCGTCTGAACGAATCTTTTCCTTTAAATATAATGTATGAATAAGACTGACATAAAATTGCAGGGATGTAAATCATCCGTTGATACTCACTCGCGTTTGACACAGGACTGAGAAGAAGGGAAGTACAATTTGGTGTCGTGACAAATTCGCCACTAGCCGCGATGATGCTGGTCGCAAGACCCTGTGCCTTATCTAACAAGACCGACAGTTCCTTAGCCATGTGATTTATGTTCGCACAGGCTATCTGTAAATCAAACATTCCGTTATAGCCAGTTTTAATTGAAGAAAGAAGATCGATTGCTCACATCACGGCTGTTGCAAGCAGATTTCCAAGCTTGCAGTTCCTTCGTCATATCTATAATCCGTGAGTCGAGCATCTGGTTTTCTTGTTTTTGAAGCGAAAGAGCTTTGGCGAGTGAATTGTTGTTGGTCTTCAGCTTCCAACATACTGAAAAATGAACCGTCAGGTTTATTGATTCTCTAATCGCTCGAAGCTAGTTGGATACACTTACATGGATGAAAAGGCTTAACTTTCGGTTTATCTGGGAGCCGCTGGGGCCTCTTCAGTTTCACTTTATTCTTTTTCACACGATGCTGTTTCGCGATCGAAGGCATCTTGCCTGCACCTGAAATAACAATATGTTACACTCAATAATACCCAGCGTCACATCTGGACAAACATTTATGGCCGACTAAAATTTGTCTTCTAGTACCGGGACAAGCGTCACCGTTGGCTCATACAATTCCGTTCCAATTACTTCTGATTCATGATTATGAATGGAATAAAAGGACAGTTCATTCATGTCAATCAAATTTGAGGTCCAAAAAATTATTCAGAGTCTATTTAGTGTACTTTGCACACAAACAACGAGCCTTTGTTGCACGTTGATCACGAATCGATCGTGAATGTGCGTCTTTTATCTTAGACTGGACTGAAAATAGCTGATTATCTCATTATTTGACCCCCTCAGGCTCCAGGATAATTCTTAGAAAGGATGTCTTTTTTTTCCTCTATTCTCACAACGGACACTGATAGTCGTCGTTTTCTCCAAGATGAAGACATCGGTGAAAAAGTCTCGTCAGAAAAATGAAAAAAAGTGTGACCTGATCGTAAATTCGTGTGTACCGCGATTAAAAACAATAAATATTGAATATCGATGCGAGGCTTCCATAGTTCTGACAAGCTGCGTCGAACTCGAACTTGATTCGTTAAATGTATGTAATTCTCGTTAAGAACCTGAATCCTCGTGGCGAAATAGAGGCAAATCGATGAGGCGATGTGGATTTTATTATCTTTCGATATCGAAAATTTGTTTTTAGTATACCTTCGTAAAAGTCACCTTGTCCAACCTCTTCGAGTATCGTACCCGCCAGCAGGAACGGTTGACGGTGAAACGAATGCGATGAAACGTGAAATGCGAATATCACAGTGTGTTTGAGCGTGAGCTCGATACGCGTGGGATGAAGATTATCGAGAACGGGGAATATTCAGTCGTTGGTTAACCGTAAGTAACGACCCTTTTAAATCGGTATTGTTTGGCACAACCGAAACTACGAGATGACCGGATATTGAATACTCTATTTATAGACGATAGAAGACCGGAAGTCAAGAGCAGAATATCTCCTTGTCACTTTTATATACTCTATGGCCTATTTCCCGGGCAGTTTGAAAACATTCGAACATAACCTCAACGTGCGATCGATAAGAGTGTTCGATGATTCGCTAGATAAGTTATACATACACGGAATGTATGTAACTCTCAATATCGGCTGAGTTAATAAATCAAGAAAATGTAGTCAGCGTTGATCGAAAGAGCGAATAGAAACGTCAGGATGGAGCTGTCACAGGAATGTACGATCTCCTCGGACCCTGGCACGAAGGGATTCGACCGATCGGCAGGAGCGATGTGGATTTACCCTACGAATTACCAATTCAGAGAGTATCAATACACCATATCGCGGAATGCGTTATACGGCAACACGCTAGTCTGTCTCCCAACGGGTAACTAACCTACAAATATTACAGCGTCTACGTTCGTCGATTTATAATCAACGTAGGTCAAGTTTGACGTTTTATATTCGAACCTCCAGGTCTGGGCAAGACGCTCATCGCTGCGGTCGTGATGTTTAATTTTTGGAGGTGGTATCCGCGGGGAAAGATCGTCTTCTTGGCTCCGACTAAACCTCTGGTTGCTCAACAAATACAAGCTTGTTATGACATAATGGGACTTCCAAACGGCGATACCGTCGAGCTCACTGGTAACGCGATAACATAAAATTCTTTGACGACGTCGAGTGTTAATCATTGCTCTATCGTCACATTGCAACAGGTACGATGAATCCGAGAAACAGGGCCGAAGCTTGGCTCAAATATCGTGTGATATTCGCTACGCCTCAAGTATTTCAAAACGATTTAGAGAACCACATCGCCGCGGGTGAATCGGTCAGGTGCGTCGTGATAGACGAGGCTCACAAGGCCTTGGGGAGACACGCGTACTGCGAGGTAATTGTCTCAGCTCGAGTTTCCATTTATTACGTCCAATTATATTTTATCTCGTCGTTTCAGAGCTTGCGGCTACTGAAAACACAGAACTCGTGTTTTCGGGTGCTAGCACTCTCCGCCACGCCTGGCAGCAGAATTGAAGACGTTTGTCAGGTGAGTTTTCGAACTTGTGATCGACGATGGGCCATTTCGCCTCCTCTCGACTGTTAATCGCCTCGGAATCGTGTTATAGGTGATGAATAATTTGTTGATTTCCAACTTGGAACTGAGGGACGAGAATTCGCCGGACATAATACCTTATCTGAACAAAAAGCAGATGGATATTATTCTAGTTCCGTTAGACTCGGACTTGGCCAGATTCAAGGAGAAGTACGTATCCATCATGGATCATTGGGTCAGGCTCCTCGTTCAGTACAACGTTATCAAGGGTGACGCGAGTACCATCACCAAAGGAAGGGTCGGTGCTATTCGACTAGTAAAACAATAATAATTCACACCTCCCGGACATCGTCTCTGACGCTAATTAATATTATTTCTTGTAGATATTCTATCTATACAGAGAATTTCAAGCCAAGACCAACAGACCTTCGAATCACGGAATAATCATGAGAACTTTAGGCAGATGCATGTCTTTGTATCATGCTTACGACCTGCTGATAAGACACGGTCTTCGCGCCTTTGCCTGTTTCTGTCAAAGTACGTGTCTAGTCCTACTTTGTCATTACTTTTTTTTTGTATTACATGTAATCAAGAGCTCTTTGATCCCTTTAGCTCACTCTGCTGATTCCTGGATGGTCGACGAACCGGCGTTACAGAATTTAGTCGAGGAAGTGGTAGCGTTTCTTGGACCATTCCCAAACGTTCGACCCCTACCAGATGGCAGCATAGATAAAGTACGTTGATATTTGTGAAATCGAAATTCGTCGGCGATGTAATTTCGCTCATCAACATTATTATATGGTTTCAGATTCCAAACGACGTGGTTTTTGGCCACACCAAATTCATCAAGCTGAAGAGTCTGCTAATCGAGCACTTCAATAAGTTTGCCGCAAAGAATGAGGACACCAGAGCCATTGTTTTCGTCGAGGTTCGTTTCGTAGCTGAACCAACTTAGATCTTCTGTCCCCAAAGTTCTGAGTTCGAACAGTCACAGATCAAACTTCATTCTAACTCTTATGGCTCTTTCAGTATCGAGACAGTGTCGACGAGGTGTATGTAGCGCTTCTTCAATTGAGGCCGATGCTTCGACCAAAAATGTTTGTCGGTCAATCGGGTCAGAAGCGGAAGCAACAAATGCAAGCTATGGAAGCATTCAGAAAGAATGAAGCTAATGTTCTTATTTCCACATCAGTTGGTTTGTAAAAATCCAGCAATCTTTCAAAATACTTCATCTTTCACCATACAATCTCGAGGTCATGCTTCTTCCAGGCGAGGAGGGTCTCGACGTTGGAGAAGTTGATCTGATAGTCTGCTTCGATATATCCCAAAGTTCTCCTATCCGTCTTGTACAAAGAATGGGACGTACGGGTCGCAGGCGAGACGGTCGGATAATAATGCTCGTTACAGACGGCAAAGAACACCAGGTAATGTAGTACAGGAGGACCGGCTGTTACGCATAGAGATATACAATTTTGTCTAATATTCTTTGCAGTCGCTCAAGTCAACGATAGCGAAGAAAGATTCATTGAATAAGAAAGTTCTGCAGTCAAGCAATGTGATTTCGGCGTTGTATCATGAAAGTCCTCGCATGGTACCGCCTGATCTGAACCCAGTATGTTCCAAGAGACTTTTAGCAAGGGAGGTAGTTGCGGCTCGACCTATGACCTCTGCGGCGAAAGGAAAACGGAAACGTGAAGAAAATGAAGAGAAGCTGCAGCAGGGGAGTAAAAGGAGAGCAACCGCTGCGAAGAATCATGCAGGTATTTACAAATATTTTAATTAGATTTGGATAAAGTTTGATCAACACTGCGATACTTTTTTCCTGTTACAGTTGTGCCTGGTGATTTCGATAAAAGCAGGCCAGGGCAGTCGTCGATGCTGAACTTTTTCAAAGTATCTTCTGCAACCGAAGATCCTAAGAGAGTTTCAACTCAAGTTTCTCAACCCAGTCAGTCGAAACAACCGTTCATACAAGTCTCACAGTCGGAGTCTGTGAAGTTACTTACTTCTGACAACGTGGCTCTTGAGTTTTTAACTCTATGTGCAATCAAGGCATCGAAATTTGATGAAGATCGTAACACGTTGGACCGCATGGACTCGACCTACTTAGCAATGCCTTCACTCGACGATTCGAACTGTCCTTTTTACTACCCTGTACCCGACTTAGAAGTTCTGAACTGTATAGCATTGTTGGAAGAGCAAATGAAATTTTCGTTCTCCCAAGTTTCTGAAGATCTCCAGTTTCATGACGAGATTATTGACGTGCCTGATGTGCAACAACTAGATCAACTGGACACGTCTGCATATCAAGCCTGCAACACGCCGGCGGTTGGAAGTTTAGATTTCGAAGCACTTTTGGAAGATTCGTCCGAATCTGACGCAACGGTCTACCCAGACGCCGAAGAAAACCGAACGGTGCTCGAAAATCGGAAAGAGTTGCCCGAGGCTAACGACAATTCCAAATTTCAAAGTAAAGATGGCACAAACGATGCTAAAGAAAACGATGAATTCTACGCAGCGTTATTCGAAGACGATTTCTTCGATGAGCTTGCAGTCGCCGACGCATTGGACAACATCTCGGATGCCAAAGAGCATGAGAGTGAACGGGAGGATAATCTTTTGAATACGGGCCATTTTGAAAGTATATTGGACGAGTCTTCGGACAGCGATATTCCAACTAGTCAAGGTGAACTAGACTTGAAAATAAACGAAAGAGTCAGGAAAGTCAGTCCCCCGAATCAGAGTAAAATTGATTCATTGTACGCAGAGAACAATAAGACTCCGACGAATGTACAGAGGGCGACAACACTGTGTGCGCATTCAAATACAGTAAACAAACCCGCCCTTGTCGATGATACGATTCATTGTAATGACAGGAGGTCCTCGTATTTACCCAACGTTCCTTCTCAATCTGTGAAAGTGAATGTGGACACTGATGCTAGCTCACGATTTTTTGCACCAGAAAATAAGTCTCAACCATCTTTCAAGATTGGCTCAGATTCTAAGGCTGAGGCGAACGATACAGAAGTAAATTCGACGGAGGTTGCAAAGACTGGAACAAATAACAGGAACCAAAGTGTGAACAAAAATTTTGAGGAAATACTCAGCGAAGATGACGACGTGATTTTCGTCGGTGAAATAAATCAGAGCACAACAAATATTGAGAGGCGTCAAAAGCCTGTTGAAAAACCAGTCAATGAACACGACGACGAAGTTATATTTGATAAAGAAATTTCAGCAGCTGAAAGCCTACAGGCGAATGAATCACAAGCCAATTCAAGCAGTTGTACTCTAACACAGATCCTGGAACTAATTGAGAAAGGTACTTCGTCTAGATTGAATCTGGGTAAGATAAGCAAGCGGGCTAAGACTCCACTGAGTCATAGAGATTCAAAGCTAGTCAATGGATCCATAAATTTCCCATCAGAAAAGTCCTTATCGAGCAATAAAACTGGACCAAAGGACGTAGTCACAAACCCAAAGAACACATCGGATGGTTTTAGCTCGAATTACTTCAGCCGAGGAAACCAGGTTGCAAAAATCGAAGACGTTCAGCCAAAGTTTGAAGAACTGCTGGAAGATGATTTAGACTTGTCCGATGTCAAGTGGGAAGACGATTTCGAAGCTGATGAAAAACACGTGGATCCTACAAAGGCTAGTTTGCGAGAAGTCGAAGAAGATACTTCAGCGCTTAAACGATCAAAGACTGATAATCAGACAAGCTTCCTGAACAAAAACAAAGAAGGGTTCAAAGTGAACTCTGCTAAGTCAGAAAATATTCCAGAAAGCAATACGAAAATGGCAAAGGCTTTGTCGCCAGCAAAGATTGAATTCGATTTCGGTGATTACGAGTGGGACAGCGACTTCGAAGACCCAAGAAATCCGGTTGAAAGCCTGAAGCATTTTAGTAAGCCCAGTAACACCTCGTCACCGAATAAGAAGATGGATGGAAGTGCTTCTAGTTCAGCAGACAAGAAGTCGTCGTCTGGAACTAAGGAGCCAGAGCAACTATCGAGCTTCGTACCACTGACGAAAAAAATATTAGCCACAAGGAATAGGAAGATATTCAAACCAGGCACGAGCCGGGACTTTCTTGAGAATGATTCTGATATCGATGATGATTTTTTTGAAAAACGGAAACCCGGGAGAGACAATAATCCGAATGTAAATTTTGTGTTGACCACAAATCGCAAGAATGGAATCTCGACGGAAACTAAGAGTGGAAAAGAAAACATGAAACCAATTCCAGGGTTTATAGATTTGAGCGCATTTTCGGCTAATGGGAAAAATGGATCGCCACTTTCTGGAAGAACTTCTGTACATGATAGGAAAAAATTTGCATCGGTAGATCGGTATCCAGCTAAAAGAAAGAAAGGTCAGAACAGAAATAGAATAAAGTCAGACTTTTTGGACCTCGAAGCCAGCGTATCCTCCGCCACGTCCAGCGGAAGTTCCGGCGAAGACGGCGATCTCGAAGGTTTTGTGAGCCATACTCAGCAGGTACCTGAGACAGTCGATATGCAAGGGCATTATTTACAATCCATAAGAGATGCGTATAAAACAGGAGCGTATCACTTCAAAAAACCCAAAAAATTTGTACCTGACGACGAAGTATTTTCCCAGCGTGATTATCAGCCAGAGAACTCTACCTATCTACATGTAAGTTGACCATCGCTTTTCGCAGTACCGTTTCTCTAATAACATGCTAATTGTATTTCTCTACCTTGGGCACATTTCACTTTAAAAGGATTCAGGTATTGTGATTCTAAATACTGTAGAAGAAAAAACTATGTGCATTCAGAAATGCGAGAAGATGAATGAGAATTTGTGTTTCTTTTCAGGATTCTTTCTGTGTAAGCGGTGGGGATGATGATGCGTTTACAGAAACTAATGAAGAATCATTTTTGGAAGTAGCTGAAAGAGCATTGAACAGTAAAAGGCGTAAGTCTGTGAAGAATGGCAGGTCGTCAGCGGCGAAGAAAAGAAAAGTGGCACAGAGATCGGCTGACAGTAATAGCAGCGAGGATGAGACCGAAAAACTCAGGAAGCAGATTATCAATGAATCACTGGATTTGAAGCGAAATAAAAATGAACACAAGTTCTAGGCGAGGCGATAGTTGCTTTCATAAACTGAGTATTATGTGCTTTCTGTAAATAGGACCTATACATACGAATTCGTCAAGTTTAATTATTTTGTATTTTAATTTATAGAAGAAATTGTATCTATATTTTCTGTGATATTTATTCTATCGCTATTTTTCATATTCGCAAATACTACTTCAATTAACGTTCGATTCTAGATTCGACTGTGATATGTCGGATATTCAGATTAAATGAAACTCGATCGTGTCTTCCCTGTGATGAATAATTGTTGAAAAGTAAAATATCGAAAAAAATAATCTTGATTATAAAAATTTCATTTAAAACGCAGAGTACAAATAAGAATTTTCCAGCTCTGTCATAATGTTTCACAATATTTCCTCAACGTTTACACGTTATTATGGATACATTTTTTAAATTTAATGTCATCAATCTATGTATCAAGATATAATTTATATTCGTGTCATTATAATCCATGTTGTTAAATATTATTGCTTATAAATATTTGTTAAATGTAATATATATACCTAAATGAAATTATTATTATTTTTTTTTTCATCATTCGTCGTACATTAATAAAACAACGAGATGTGAATAATATAAATAATGTTATATCGTCGACGGATAATGAATACCTGCACTCAGCCCTTATTCAACGTTTACTTATTACCCTCACTTTCCGACCGCAGAAACGAAGATAGGAAATTCCATTACGGATTATTGTGCTGTACTTTGAATTCTTCTGACAAGGTGCATGAAGATCCCCTGGTAGATATGGCAGTAGCGTGCGTAATTGTAGTTTGGAGAAAAGATATTCATCGTTCCACGACCACAACGGTGACTCGAAATTCTTTCCCCAGCTTATGATAAACAAATAAGGAATAATGTCGGCTGAAACGTTTGAACGATAGGACAAAAAAACTCTCCAGAGCGATTCTCTGAAAACTTTTATGACCCAATCATGTTCATTCCACATTTACAACAAGTATCCATTATCGATAGTCTATGTCCTTCAAAACGCATGTTGGAAGGCAAATATCTTATTGTAGTCAACAATGGGATTTTCGCTCGTCACATATTCTTGGAACAATGAATAGGCGCATTGAGAGTAAATTATGCTCTTGACTTCGATCTGCAGACTTCTCTGCAATAAAATTGCAGTGCCTTCCATGGAGTAGAGTAGAATGAAGGAATAATGGAGAAATGTCGGAACCCCTCGTAATTAGATTGGTATCCATGTTCTAGAATATTCGAAATTCCAGGTGCCTATCTCATGCCCTAAATCTGGATCTCTCCTTCCTTTCACGCTGTGATTATGTACTGATATTCAATATTGCCCGAGAATCACCCGTTACAATATAAGTGGAGTTTCTCACGTCATTGCCCTATTTACAATAAATCGAAAGATACTGCGACTGTATTAATTATGTGGTCAGGCGAGAATTCCTGCTACATAATGAACAACGGGAGTGACTCCGTTATAAATATCCCTAAAATATCAACGGCGTAGGCCACACCCAAAATGCATAAATGGAACAAGCGCATCGAATCACTTTTTGAATCGCGAACTAAAGAACAATGGACAATGGACAATGAGCTATGGGATTTCCGCACGAATTTGTCATCATTAGATCACGATCCTCACCATCATCTTCTAGTAACTTTTCACAGCTTTTGTATAGAATTTTCAAAGATCTGTGATATCTAACATCTATTATTCATCAATAACTTCTTGTTTCCGGGAATGAGTAGTGGAATAAATATTTACCAATCAATTTTATCTCTGGTAATAATCGAGATGTTTCATAAACATCGATAACTAAACTTATGAAATATTTCCCTTGAAATGTCTCACATATCTATTTTGTTGTCATTTACAGATCATTTACTGGCATTTTTTTTTTATAGATATTGTAAAATATTATTTAAAATTCCTGATTCTGAATTTACTATTTTTATAGATAATAATAGAATCAATGAAGAAGGTAAAAATCAAAGTCTTATATTATTTCATCGTGGAAATGCGACATCAGGAGCTCCTAACATTAGTGGAATTAATCGATTTCCAAAACTCCGGATTATAATTGGTATAACTTTGAAAAAAAATTATTAGAAATTCACGAGATGTAACAATTATACGTTATAAATTTGATATTCCTTCACGTACATACACTGTCTGAAACATTATTCTTCATAAAATTTCGCGCTTGTTTCTCAGTTCGGTCAAATTTTTGCATTCCACAAAAAAGAAATTGAGGATATCAGGTACATCCCTTACTCATCCTCAACACTCAATGCAAATTGTGATGGCATCTTTACAGCAGCCTCTCGTCTGCCATCCCATTTGAGTACCTAGTCAATACTTTCAGGTAGAAAAATTCCAAATTTCGAACCTCAGGAGTGCGCTTCCTTCGACATGGTACGGTACCCGCGCTACATTCTGCATTGTGTTGTACCTTCTCAAATAAACCTGCCGATTTGGGACTCGACCGGTGCACTGGTGCAAATACCGCACAATGGATAAGGGGGCTTCCGTTTCTCTTTCTAATAGATATCGGAGGTCAACGGTGAGTGGTGACTGTGCCTAGCTAATGAACCACCCGCAGAACCGTTAAGGGTAGCTACCCACTATATAAACGACTGGCCACTAGGAACTAGAGGTCAGTTAAGAATTCGACAAACTCCGGAGAGGTCGTAAGAAGAAGTACAATATCGTGGGACCTTTGAGCTTGGTAAATTTGAAAAAAATTGCCTCACAGTGCACATCGTTGTCAATACAGTCTGTTCATTGATTCGTCTATTTTATTATTTTGTTGTACAGTTTGCAAAAATCTAAAGCATCAAAATGAATCGGATCCTGGTGATCTTTGCGATGGTCTTCGGCGCGGTATTCGGTGGCGCGATTATCCAGCAAGCGGATGGTCAGGCACTGCAGCAGAATATTGCAGCCTCTTCTTCGGGACAGAGTGCAGGGTCTCCACAGCCGGTGTACACTGGTGCGGCCAGTTCGCCCCAGGCTGCTGTCGCGGTTCCACCCCAGTTCGGTTATTACCCAACGTACCCTGAGTACCCGGACCACCGATATTCCCTGCAGCAGGGATACGAAGGGTACCTCGTCGCCCCGGGTCCCGAAGCTCAACAGTCTACCTGGAGGAATGGATTGTGGTCTTATGTGGGCCCATTTTCAAGGAACGCGCTGACCTACGGAGTCAGGGCTGGATTTTATCTGCTTAACTTTGTGCTGCTTCTGGTCCTCGGCACTGTATTCACGACGTCCGTATGCACCTTCACTCCATTTTGCACCATTACCCTCCTCGGTTTGGGAAAGGCTGAGGTGAGTTTGTAGAATCATTTCTTTTCCCAATTTTTCAGGAAATCATATGTAGAAAATCGAACAAAAGGTCCAACTTTGCATGATATGGAAACCAGAGAGTTTCAATGCTTTTGTTTTCTTCCGCAAACAAAGATTTCAAATTTGTGATTCGTGTTATTTCTTATTGTGCAGGTCAAAGAACAAGTGACGGAGTTGGCTCGCACTTACATGACTCCGGAAAGGATTTCCGCAGCTACTTTAATGGTGAGAAAAGCCATCGATAAATACAGCGCGTTGCAGAAGCAGCTGAAAGGAGAGACGGAAGAGACCGCGGAAGAAATCGAAGAAACCGAGCAGAAGTCTTGAAGAGATTCAATAGTATAAAGACAATCTATGAGCTCACCATTTATTTATGATCAATGCATGTTATTTATATCATTATATAAGACACTCATCACAGTTAGTGTATTTCTCGTGAAAATAAAACCTACTCGTTAACATAATTCACCGAATTCGCTAATTATACTTTTTACAATATTCCAATATCAACTTTATACAAGTTTATTCAAGAAACAAAATGTCGAGTGCAAACTTCACACCAAATAAGTTCATCCTATGCCTATATCCTTCATCTAGAAAGTGGAATCATAAAATTCGATGACGAGTATTTTGGTAATCATAATATTTTTCTGTCTATCGATTCTGTGAATGATTCGCTTGACCGAGAAGCGGGTGTTTTGGGGATTTCGCATTATAGGGGAATTCTAGAATTTCGCGAAGAGATATACTTGGAACTGCAGCACTTTAGTTCAAATAAGTCTATTCGAGTTTCCTCATTCCGACAAAATAATCAACAGTGCAGGTATTCTGAGACATTAGAAAGTGTCCTGCATAATTGTTGAGTTTCAATGTCAAGATCAAGGCTAGGGGCAGAGCTCGGGCGAAAGTACAAGGCCAGAATAAAGATCTGGAGCGTAAGCAGTATGGAAGAAGCGCGTAGTTCTAGTTTTAAGCAACTTGCTTCAAGATTTAAGGGGGCAAGTCATCCAGTTTGGACGATAAATGTCACCTTTGTGACCCCTGTCTCATGGTCAAGATAACCAGCCATGTTTTCAACGATAAAGATACTACAGACTCATTCACAGCACTGATTATTCGTTAAAATGGAAATGGATAAAAATCGACCGTTGGAGCCAAAGCTTACGTAAATTGAGTAATTATCGCAGTAAACGTAAACTAGAGAGTGATAATTCACAGAAATCGTTAATCGGGATTTTGCCTGCGTCGTCAATAACAGATTAACATCATATTCTTAATTTTTTAACGATTTACCGGTTCCTATTACTACCACGAATACATCGAATGTCGAGTGTCCCGCAGGCGCTATACATCCCAGTCACGGACGGGGAGGAAGCCCACCGCGTCATCGGGCCACGTGTATTCTCTCTATGTGTACGTGTATATCGTGTATCTTCACATACAGAGGAAAGAATACTCGCTCAAGACCGCAGAAACACAGTCGTTTACACATCCGATGGTCGGGTACCTCGCGGAGAACAACTTTACTGCGCTGCGCACCGGTTTAGCTAGACCTGCCGACCCCGGTCTCCGAGGAGCATTAAAGCCGCCGCTATCGAAGCGGTGTCAGTGCTGTGATCATCATTCTTCAGTGACCAAATATACTCCGATACAAGAGTCTGCAAGTCATTTTTAAGCGACTTGTTTTGGACATGAGTCCAACGTCTCTAGGATCCGGTAAGTGTAATCACAATGTTTTATACTCATAATGGGTGCGAAAATTTCTTGCAGTCTGATTATGTCTGCCGATCGTGATAATAAATATATTTTATTTTTTTGGTTTTCACTCACGCAATTACAGCATATTTTTCATAACTACAGAAAAATAGTGTTTGCCGCGGGCTTTTTTTATTATTACTATATATAGATAGCATAGTGGCCAGTGGAATATATAGCCATTATTTGTACAGGAATGATATCAAGGAGTCCTTGTATGTATGAGTAAAATGTTGAAAGTCAACCTTCCATATTCAAAATGCGTCAGGATATGAGCAATACGCAAAGTATTTGAAGGCGTTTGAAATTTCCGCGTTATGATCTACAAGAAAAATTGATGGAATAATTGAAACTCCACTGTGTAAGATCGACAAATCAGGGGATCCCTAGAGTAACCGGACGCTCGTACCACAGAAATTACATAATTCGTTCACGATGAATTTGAATCACTTGAATCTTGATGAATTAATTAAAAGATCAACAATAAATTATCCCCGAGGTTTCAATAAATCTCCGAAAACTTCAAGCTAGTGAAATTCAAATATATTTTCCTTATGAATTCGATAGGTCACCCAGCTGCCACGCGGCGAACTTCAATTACGTGCGAGAAATCGTTGTATAGATAATCGGTCGAAATGAAATGCCGGTTATTCAACTTGAGCAATTATACAAACCAGTTTAATGATCTCTTATCAATTTTTTCATCAACACGTAGACATGTGTCACAAATAGGCAGGATAGTGAATATAACAAAATGAACATTGAGGATACGATTGAAAATGATTTTTTGAATATGACGTTATCGACTTATTCTGTCAATGTTATCAAAGTTATTGTTTTTCTTTATCCGCAACTACACATGATTATAACTGCTGCGGAGATAAAGCATCGCGTCCTTCAACTGCGGTCACGTTTCCGTCTTCTTGATCATGATGGATGTTTCTTTGTATCAGTCTGACGTAATATTATGAAATTGAGCAGGGATAAAATTGTCTTCCAGTCATGGCGATCCTGCTTTTTGGATTGTCAGCCATTTCGGTCCTCGTCGCAGGTCAGCCCGCTGCTGCTGTACAGGCTGCAAATACGAACGCGTCGATTCCGGGGAATGATGTCTACTCCCCGTTCCAGGGCGAACGCTTCGACGTCTTCGACTGGAGCCTCGGCAAGGTAAATGAGAAATATGCGAAGTAGAATAAACTGATCGACGCAGCTCCTAAAACGAATGTAATTTGCAGAACCTGGCGAATAAGCACCCGGGCAATGTCCTGGTTTCACCGATATCCATAAAGCTTGCCCTGATCCTGCTTTTCGAAGGTGCGCGGGGGCTAACCGCCCGCGAGATTGCCAGCTCCATGCAACTTCCGGTATCCCGCGAAGAAGTGCGCAAGCGGTTCGCCAACATTATTCACTCTTTACAGGTTCGTAACTTTTACAGTGATTAGCAGAAACTTATTTTTGGTGTTTAGTCCATGTTGATATCGAAACATGCTAACACGCTTCAATATTCGTCCTTATACTGTATACAGACAGTCAGCCCGGATTACGTCTTCGACATTTCGACTCGTCTGGTGGTCGACCAATCCATTCAACCAACGCAACTTTACGCCTCGACTGTTAAGACGTTTTATGAAACGGATGTGGTAATTGCAAATTTGACAGACGCTCGCGTCGCACTTCAAGACATCAACAATTGGGTCAGCACCGTCACTCATGGTCACGTCAAAGAAGTCCTTACGGACGGTGAGAATGACAAAAATTTTAATGTTCCTCGTCTTTCGTCTTCTGGGCTTCACCGTGATATTGATCAACAATTTTTTGTTTCAAATAACAGAGAACAAATTGAAGGATTCCATCTTCTTGGTGCTGAACGCCTTGTACTTCAAGGGTACCTGGCGACATCCGTTCACGCCAAGCCTGACAAAGTTCGGTCGTTTCTACACGAATGTTGAAAGTAGCGTGGAAGTCTCTTACATGAATAACGTCGGACATTACTACTACGCAGATGCTCCAGAGCTGGATTCTCAGATCCTCAGGCTGCCGTATCTCGTGAGTTTTACCTCACGATTGCAATCACGGCTGCAATCTCAATCCGTTCTCCCATATGGGGCAACCTAAACATGACATAATTCTTTCAGGGTGGAAAGTACGCCATGTACATAGTTCTTCCCCGAGCTAGGACCGGACTTCGGCAACTGTTGAATGACGTTAACCCGTTCGTACTGAGACGCAGAATACAACAGCTGGAGGACGTCCCAGTTGACGTATCGATCCCCAAATTTAAATTCGATTTCACATCCCACTTGGAAAATGTTCTCCGTGAGGTGAGTCCCGACCCTCCATGAAACATGATTATAATTATAAAATTCCGTATCCTAAACTTGGATGACATTCGGTCGTTCCAGTTGGGAATTCGTGACATCTTCGACAACACGGCCAACCTGATTAGTATCACCCGGGCTAAATACGGGGGGCAGCGTCTGGTGGTGTCCGACTTTGTGCAAAAAGCTGGTCTGGAAGTAGACGAATTTGGAACGACCGCATTCGCTGTCACTGGTGAGGATTTCACACGCCTTAATTCGAATCGATTTTCCATCCCATTTCACACAAATTCATTGTTTCTTACTTCACGCAGAGGTCCAAATTGGTAACAAGATATCGGACAGAACTTTCCACGCCAGACATCCGTTCCTCTTCTTTATCGAGGATGAAACTACTGGCACAGTCGTGTTCGTTGGAAAAGTTACAAACCCTTTGGAAACCAGTGGGACAATCGAGGAGCCAGCGAATGTACCGAATTTACCACAATTCCCAGTTCGATTTGGCGGCGCAGCTGACACTCCCAACTTCCAGACGCCCATTCCTGTTCCTGGTAAAATAAAAGGATGAAATGATTGCTGTCCGAGTCATAATTGACAATCTCTGATTTTGGTTGAAGACGATCGCTGTGCAACTAACTACTTTTTATCACTGGCTTACCTCATGTTTTCTACTCTAAAACATAATCCTTTCTTTATGTTTCCTTGGTGGCGAATATGGGAGATAACGTCAGTCTTCCAAAATGTCGTACATACATTACAGTAGAATTATAAAATTAAAAAATCACTTTTCTTGTAATCGTAAGACGAATATGAGTGCGATTTTTTTTGTACTTTTTAGAGAATAAAAATTAAAAACCAAAAAATCAAACAAAGAGCAGTAGATTTCTGAAATTAAAATTCTTCTAAAATTGCAAGAAAATTGGATTACCTTGGTTTTCTTAAAATAACAGACTACACTTATTTTTCTGCAATATACATTCATAATCTCAACCACCTTCTTACCTTGTTAATTTTTTTACTTTGCTAACCAATTTCTTTTTGGTATTCTGTAGAGTTTAGTGGCTTTTGTACTGATAACAAATTTCTCTACGTCTGATCTATCCCTAACTCAAAGCTTACGTTGATCTCGATTGTTTGAAAAATTTTCGTTTGATATTCCCAACGCGTAATATCCAACAACCTGGATTTCTGAATGACAGGAACTTCACTGACCCTAATTACTTCGTTCAACAAACAGCTAATTCGAACGGGAACAACGGTTCGCTGCATAGACTGCAGAGACAAATTCCAGCAACGCTGATATTTCAACGCAAATAATTAATTCCTGTCACGTATGCGAACAAAAATCAATTGTAAATATTTGTATTGAGGTTGTGGTGAGTGCGAGATGGCTGATGGGTTTTGGTCGATGAGTATTCTGAATCTTCGGTTTAGCGAAAATACATTCGCGATCTAAAGTCGAGATTGTACCTATAAACTATACAGAAAGCTTTCAGGGCTTCGGGAAATTTCCAGTTGACTTATTTACGAGCTCGGATTGATCGGCGTGGATTAAAATATAAAACTGGATCTAAACGATCGTATTCGGGAAGAAATAAGACTGTGATAACGGGGCCATGGCATGTGGCGGAATGAGAAACCGGTTACATTTGCTATTTAAGGGGAGAATTTAAAGACCGGGAAACTTTTGGTCTTGCTAAATACGAACTACCTGTTCCAATAAAAAAAAGACTGTCATATTATCTTCTCAAATTATCACTCCATGTTAATCCGGACGCGACCGAATGTATATACCAAACTCGCTGTTTTTGCTTGCAATAAAAATTTCATACTCACGTGATCGGTTGAATTCCCGGTTTATCCCATAGCATGACCTGGCGGATTACGTATCTTACGTACATTCTCGCACAATCAAATCGAACGAATCATCCGGTAAAAACCCAGCAGTCAATCAATAAACGTCTCTTCCTATATTCACTTCTCGTCGGTTCATCCTTTGATTTATGTATTTTTTTCCGAACAATTGGTGGGCTTTATTTCAGAATAAGCGTGTTTCCGTGACTGTAAAAAAACTAACTCTATGTAGCAATCTTTTTTTTTTTCATCTTCATTGATGGGAAATCAATCATCGGTTCGTGCGTGGATTTCTATATACATTTGCATATTATTTCGAAAATGAATCAGCGCCGAGATATTGATGATATTGATGAATCGATAGAGAGAGAGAGAGAGAGAAGTGGGAAAGGGGAATTGTCAACATCGCGCGGTTGGGTAGGGGGAATATTTGAAGTCCTTCGAAGAGCTGTGGGGGGCCGTAATTGCGCACGGTCCAGTGTTCGACTCCTAGGACAACCGGGAATCTCATAGTGCCGACAATCGCTTGTAGCGTGACGACGTGAATAGGCGCGATACGGAAACAGTGAACGTTGAGATAAGGTAGAAGGAAACAAAAAAATGACTGTGCGCGGATTCTCCGAAAAAGAATCAATGACGAGGAAAATAATGTCGATGTTCCTAGTATTGCTCGGCCTGTTCTTCTACGCGGCTTCAGGTACCCATAATTCACATTATTTTCTGTTATACGGGTATCGACCATGGCCTTAATCACATTTCCTTCGGTGATTACGACGCCTATTTATCATTATTCACTTCGCAGAAATTTTGCAATTTACACGCATGCGGATTATTCTTTGGAATTATCTGACGTAGGGGATTTAACGTTTGGTACAGTCGACGGACTCGAATTTTCTTAAACTTTTGTTCACTTGTTGCAACGAACATGCCGATCAATAATTCACAATCAAAATATAGAATGTGTCTTCATGCAGGGAAAATCGCAGTCCGGTTTTTGTCGTCGTGCCGGGTCTGGTAATAATCGATTTGTTTTCATGATCATCAGGCTTTGTCCGTCCGCCGTCCGTCAAACATTGGCCTTGTAATACTTCTGAGAACCCCATAAGCTGTCAATATTCATGTAATGCCGAGTTTTATGCAGATTCGAAAATTAAAAACCGAGAATCTTCGTCACCTGAATACCTATGCCTACGTTAAAAGCGGAGGTTCAAGTCGTTAAAATTAAACTTATCGTACAATATTCACTCATTTGTACACATATATGAGAAAAAAAATTGTGAAAGAAACGGAAATTTTAGGTCATAATTATATACACGGTTATCTACAACCTTGTCAAACATTCATTTGAATTTAGTCTGCTTGAAATATTCCAGTTCAGAAATTCCCAGAATAGACAGAGATGATACAGGTGATTAGGTTGAATAGGTACATACATAGAGTCGTTGAAAGCCTTTTCAAGGAATAGTAATACATGAATAAATAATCATTTGTGAATATTTGAAAGAACATTAAATTGCATCAAGCAATCATGCAGACTTGCTTCATACGTCGGTTTATCTCAACCGCTGGGTTTTCCCAAGACGCACAAACATGACCGTCGGGACCAGATCCCGTTAAACTCGTTTTTTCAGTTTGCGAGAATCTTCAATGTCATACTATCTCTCCTTCTCGGCTGATATCGCCATCTCATCCTATTCAACAGCTCGCATAACATCCGAGGAGATGCTTATGGAGCTCATCGATATGCGCTAATACGTTAATTATCCTATATATTCTCATGTAATAAATTCGTTTTTTTCCATTACAGAAAACCCCGTCGAAGCCGTCAATATTGATGATAGGTTCAACTTTTTCGACATTGAACTTTTTCAGGTATAGAAATAACACTCTGATCATGATTACTATCGGGACGCCTGGCTTTTATGGTCTGTATCTCAGTGAATAAAAATGGTAAGGCATTCGGACGGTAAAAATGTTCAATCTTGATCTGTTCCTCATTTCCAACAAGCTTGATATCGCTTTGGGTCCGTTCTACCATGTTTTTTAGCACTGGGATAAAACAAGTTCAAGCCAAGTGTCCCGATTTTACTTCTCAATAGAATAAACATGCACAGGGTGAATTCACCCTGTATACTCTCGTTATCGCATTCCCAATTTATTTTCCCTATTCATCTGCCCTTTGTTCAGGCTCTGATAACAGAAGGTGAGGGTAACGTAGTAGTGTCTCCAGCCAGTGTGAAAGCAGCGTTGACCACCCTGGTCGAGGGAACCGGTGGTCGAACATCCAAGGAGATCCTCTCATTGCTGAGGTTGCCTTCCGATCCAATCGGGATCCGGGAGGCTGCAAAACGATCATTGGCCCCTTTCAAGGTGAGAAGCTCGCGAGCTTTGCACAGACATTTCCATTTCACGGATCAATTTCGTCTTCATTACAGGCTTCCAGAGTCGGAGCTGAGTTGGACCTCGCGACGCGTCTCTGGACAAGAAATGGAGTACAGGTCCAACCGGGATACAGCGATATTTTGGTTCAGCATTATGCGAGCGACATTCAACCAGTTAACTTTTCTGACGCTCCGACCTCGGCGAATATTATAAACCACTGGGTTCGTCAGCAGACGCGGGGTCACATCGATTCCATCGTTACTCCTGGTAAGGGTTTATTCCACACTTGGGTATAATGTTTGATTTGGTGAAGATGGTGAACAGCTCGTTCGCTTGTATGAACTAAGATCATACATACTATCGAGCAATTAACAGTTGGCGCACGTTTTTCAGAGTCGAAAAATAAATATACATATTCGATGAAGAGTTGAGCAATGAAACCGTATGTTTACAAGAATGAACTAGTAGTTCTTGCATACCGAATTCTTGGTAATGTCCATATAGCCCCGGGATAGGAAATAAACTGGTTACCTTTTTGCCGACAAAAACAGTATCTACGAAACAGTAGTGTCGATCATTAGCGACACGAAGACTCGTTTTTGAACCTCCCATTTCTCCCAAGGTATCACTGAACCTCCACGTTTTGAGGTCCAGAGTCCAGAATCACCTTCGACTATTTTGAGTTTGACCTGGGTGTGTATCTATGTATATGGCCAAATTTTTGTCCCCCGATATCTCGAGAACGAGTGCGCGGATTTTGGTCGAATTAGGCTCAATCGTCGCGGCTTCTATCAACTTAGAACTGATTAGATTCCGACTTTGATCGGTTCAGTACTTTTCGAATGGTTTAACTAACAGAATTCTAAAAAATACAATAAAAATGAAATGTATTTACAGGAAGTATAGGTGCCGATACGGTACTCATGCTCACGAATGCTTTGTACCTGAAGGGTAACTGGAAGACGTCTTTTAACCGCGATATGACGGTCATCAAGTGTTTCCACGTTCCGAATCAAGGCTGCCAGGATGCTTACCTGATGCACAGTCTCTCCTACTACCCATACGCCTATATTCCATCGTTAGATGCTGACGTGGTGGAGCTTCCTTATGCCGTGAGTACAATTAGGGGTTTCGCAATCACATTTTGACGAACTAGACTTCATATTCTGATGAATAATAAACACCTCAAGATTCTAATGGCACCTCTTTATTTTACATTCGATTTTTATTTTGTTTTTTTGCAGGATGGACAACTCTCGATGCTGATCATCCTCCCTGACGACGAAGTAGATGGAATTAATCGACTCACTCGAGACCTTTCTCACACTCCAATAGTTTCGATTATTGATAGCCTCCGGGAAACTGAAGTGCTCTTGACTCTGCCGAGATTCAGTATTGAGACTAAGATGGACCTGAAACAAACCCTTGGATCCGTAAGTGTATAAAAGTAGATCATTGATACCTTCATGTCCTGTGATAAAAGCTTTTTCATGGTCATTATCCTCGGTTCAAAAAGTCTCGTAATATTTGAACGAATTGGTCATTAATTTTGCTAGTTACTACCGAAAATCGTACAATTGGCTACTCTAAATGGCCATTAGTACAGTCGAGAGTTTTTCATCGATCCTAAAAACCAAATTATCGGTTCAAACAATACATATGAAAAATCACGAGACTTTCCTGATAATGTTAGAATTATGTATAACAATGGAATAAAATTTCTTGCAGCTTGGGATCAGAGATCTGTTCGACCTGAACGCGAACTTATCAGGAATAGTTAGTGGGCCTGTCGTGGTGGGAAGTGTTCTCCACAACGCGAAAATTGAAGTAAACGAGGAAGGAACGATCGCAGCAGCAGTTACAGGTATGCCAAAAATACTTTCGATCAGACATGGTCGAATATTAAGTAGAAACCGAAAAAAGGATCATCAAGCGATCATTAAGTCGAGGACCAAGTCGATCGAAAAACTTGCTAGCCTTCGGTATCTGATACTTTGCATGACGTAAGTAATAACACGGTCGGTCATCATTCGCGAGTTTATATGAGATACTAATATTTTATCTTAATTGATCAGTTATCTCAGTTATCTGTCTACGCTTTCGAAACCCCAAACGCAAATTGAACTTTTTATACCTATGTGAACCTGGCACCCGACTTGCACCAATCGACTTGATTTTCATAATTCTGATAGATTTACGTTTGTAGTTGATTGTAGTGAAAACCATTTCGTTTGTAGTTGACCGGAAAAAAAGTTATAGACACTTGAAAAAATGGCATCTCCCGACTTTCGAAAAAAATGGGTTACTATTTTTTTTCTTGCACAGAATCGTTTGTAGTTGATTGTAGTTCAGTTATTTCCGTTTGTAGTTGAATGGTTTTCGAGTGAAGAAAAAAAAAAAAAAAATTGGCACAACCACGGGTTTTTTCCCTCAGAGTCCGTAAAATCGTTTGTAGTTGTTTGTAGGAAAGCCAATTTCGTTTGTAGTTGCCTCAAAATTTACATAGACACGGTACGTCACCCTAGGAGCCCGAAAAATCGTTTGTAGTTGTTTGTAGTAGCGTCAATTTCGTTTGTAGTTACTCCAAAACTGACTTGGATACGGTACGTCACCCTAGAAGTCCGAAGTATCGTTTGTAGTTGTTTGTAGTAGAGCCAATTTCGTTTGTAGTAGCTCGAAAATCAAGATGGACACGGTTTTTCACCTCCAGAGTCCATAGAATCGTTTGTAGTTGTTTGTAGTAGAGCCAATTTCGTTTGTAGTTGCCTCAAAATTTACATAGACACGGTACGTCACCTTGGGAGCCCGAAAAATCGTTTGTAGTTGTTTGTAGTAGCGTCAATTTCGTTTGTAGTTACTCCAAAACTGACTTGGATACGGTGCATCACTCTAGGAGCCCGAAAAATCGTTTGTAGTTGTTTGTAGTAGAGCCAATTTCGTTTGTAGTAGCTCGAAAATCAAGATGGACACGGTTTTTCACCTCCAGAGTCCATAAAATCGTTTGTAGTTGTTTGTAGTAGAGCCAATTTCGTTTGTAGTTGCCTCAAAATTTACGTAGACACGGTATATCATCTTGATTTTCGAGCTACTACAAACGAAATTGACGCTACTACAAACAACTACAAACGATTTTTTGGGCTCCCCCAGACAGCACAAAATATATCAAGAATATCTGGAAATGTCTGAAAACGTCTGAAAATATTCGACATATTGGTACAATATTCTCAATATATTTCCAATTTAATATTCATGAGTGCATATGCGTTAATATTGCAAATATATTTCCTACAACTGCAGTATATTTTTAAAATATACTCAGACAATATGTATGCAATATTAACCGGCTTACGTTTCAAAAATATTTCCAATTCTGTACGAATATTGTAAGTGTTTTACAATATTGACATATCGATATTGGTATACTCTTCACAAATTTGATCTAATGAAAATACGTGAAATTGAATGCTGGTCGTGTATTAATGAAATCGAATCATAACACATAATATCAAAGGATGTATACGTGGGCATTTCTTTGATCAGACGGATTAAATATTCGTAAGTAAATATGAAGCTCTGACGATATATAACTCAAAGTTGCTGTCTCGTTCAATGAGTAGTTTGGTGCAGTGGATAGAGCGCGCGGTTCGTAGGACGAGGCGGGTGTTGGGATCACGGTTCGAATCCCCGTCAGAGCACGTTTTTTTTTTTGCTTTTGTACTATTATTATTACAGTACAACACAATATTACTGCAACATTGCTTCAATATTGCTGCAACGTTGCATTGCTGTATAGGACATTCGTGAAATATTATTCAAATATCTGTACAATATCCCGAGAAAACATATGCTGAATATTAAAAAAGGACCAAACCTATATTGCTACAATATTTCAAGCACGTAATTTGAAGATTTACAAATATTCTATTGATATTGGATATAATTTTCGATATATTTTATACATATTGCATAGATGTGTTTGTGCTGTCTGGGCCTAGAGTATCCAAGTCAGTTTTGGAGTAACTACAAACGAAATTGACGCTACTACAAACAACTACAAACGACTTTTCGGACTCCTAGGGTGACGTACCGTGTCTATGTAAATTTTGAGGCAACTACAAACGAAATTGGCTCTACTACAAACAACTACAAACGATTTTATGGACTCTGGAGGTGAAAAACCGTGTTCATCTTGATTTTCGAGCTACTACAAACGAAATTGGCTCTACTACAAACAACTACAAACGATACTTCGGACTTCTAGGGTGTACGTATCCAAGTCAGTTTTCGAGCTACTACAAACGAAATTGACGCTACTACAAACAACTACAAACGATTTTTTGGGCTCTCGGAGTGATATACCGTGTCTACGTAAATTTTGAGGCAACTACAAACGAAATTGGCTCTACTACAAACAACTACAAACGATTTTATGGACTCTGGAGGTGAAAAACCGTGTCCACCTTGATTTTCGAGCTACTACAAACGAAATTGGCTCTACTACAAACAACTACAAACGATACTTCGGACTTCTAGGGTGACGTACCGTATCCAAGTCAGTTTTGGAGTAACTACAAACGAAATTGACGCTACTACAAACAACTACAAACGATCATTCGGGCTCCTAGGTTGACGTACCGTGTCTATGTAAATTTTGAGGCAACTACAAACGAAATTGGCTCTACTACAAACAACTACAAACGATTCTATGGACTCTGGAGGTGAAAAACCGTGTCCATCTTGATTTTCGAGCTACTACAAACGAAATTGGCTCTACTACAAACAACTACAAACGATACTTCGGACTTCTAGGGTGACGTACCGTATCCAAGTCAGTTTTGGAGTAACTACAAACGAAATTGACGCTACTACAAACAACTACAAACGATTTTTCGGGCTCCCAGGGTGACGTACCGTGTCTATGTAAATTTTGAGGCAACTACAAACGAAATTGGCTCTACTACAAACAACTACAAACGATTCTATGGACTCTGGAGGTGAAAAACCGTGTCCATCTTGATTTTCGAGCTACTACAAACGAAATTGGCTCTACTACAAACAACTACAAACGATTTTTCGGGCTCCTAGAGTGACGTACCGTATCCAAGTCAGTTTTGGAGTAACTACAAACGAAATTGACGCTACTACAAACAACTACAAACGATTTTTCGGGCTCCTAGGGTGACGTACCGTGTCTATGTAAATTTTGAGGCAACTACAAACGAAATTGGCTCTACTACAAACAACTACAAACGATTTTACGGACTCTGAGGGAAAAAACCCGTGGTTGTGCCAATTTTTTTTTTTTTTTTTTTCACTCGAAAACCATTCAACTACAAACGGAAATAACTGAACTACAATCAACTACAAACGATTCTGTGCAAGAAAAAAAATAGTAACCCATTTTTTTCGAAAGTCGGGAGATGCCATTTTTTCAAGTGTCTATAACTTTTTTTCCGGTCAACTACAAACGAAATGGTTTTCACTACAATCAACTACAAACGTAAATCTATCAGAATTATGAAAATCAAGTCGATTGGTGCAAGTCGGGTGCCAGGTTCACATAGGTACTTTTTATCCGTGTAGTTAGTAGGAAAAGTCAGAGATAAGTTTATAACCGATTACTGTTAATAATAAGTTATAAACTCCTGTTGTTTATCTACTTTTTATCATTTTCCATACGACTCCATGTCACGGTGTCGCTCGCTCTGCCGGAACAAGAGAAGTTGAATGAAAACTTTTCCCAGACTGCGGCGATTGCGCTTAGGAATAAAAAGTCCAATCAGTCGCCGATATATTCCGTGCCTATATCAAGAAAAGATAATACAAGTCATACTTCAAATTGAATCGAAATCACCTGATACTTGTAGTGGAAATTTTTAGACAGTGTTCAGTCATAGACCGTCGTCTAAGATTGGCAATAATGAGCCAGCAATGTGGAGATCGCAAAATCGGATTAATTAAGTTTTATCGGCAGATTTCAAGCATCGAAATGTCTGCAGGTTTTTTTTTAGTCTTTCTATTGACCCAATTTCATTCAGACTATGCACACACTGATGGTTACTGGATAGATTAAAATTAATACACTCGAAAAATCTAATCGAAATCCAATCTTCAATCCGAAGGCTCGAATGATTGAACAGAAGATACTTATTTATATAATTTTGTACTCACGCTCAAGGTATCAGGCTGTGGATCAAAGATTAGATTTCCATACTAAAGGGTTGTAGGATTATTAGGGATCCCTGGTGAAAATAATTTCTACGAAAAAAATACGAATTTCCACGAGAAACTACGAAACCAGAATTCGTAGAAAATCGTATGAATTTGTATAAATTTGTAGTTTCTCGTAGAAAATCGTAGAAAATTTTTAGAAAATTGTAGAAATGTGTAGAAAATCATACAACTTTGTTCGGGTAGATACGAAGTTCTACGAAAAATTACGAGATTTTACGAAGAACTAAGAATTTCTACGAAATTTCTACGACTTAACACGAAAAACTACGAACGAAAAAGGAACGTTCAATTAATGAAAAGTGTAAAATGAATTTCATAAACTTTCGTAAAATAGTTAGAGTTTTTACGAATTTCTAGGATTTTTGACCATTTTCTACGATTTTTCATGAAAATATACGAAAATGAAAAAAAGTCCTACGAAATCGTCATAACATTTCGTAAAATAGTAAGAATTTTTACGATTTTTTACGATTTTCTATGGACAAATACCAGAATACGAACTTCTGAAAAATTGTCATAAAATTTCGTAAATTTTCGTAGAATAGTAGGAATTTTTACGTGTTTCTATGCTCTTCTACGCCTTTTTACGAAAAACTAAGAAAATTCGGATCCCCAATAAAATGTAATGAATGTCGTAATTTTTTTCGTAGAATACTGAAAATCTATTCGGAAAATTACTATCTTATACGATTTTTCGATCTTTAGAGAATTTTGAATGCTGCAAGACCAGTAAAAGCTAAATTACGTAAATCGGCGTAAAATATTACGAAATTCTACAATTTTCGACAGTAAAATAAGAAATTTCAGTCTCGCATATTCATGCATGTTCCATACATCTCATTGACGTTCGACTGTTGATAAATGTGATATACGTCAAAAGGAAGAGTTGGAGCGGGTCGAAGACCGAACACATAGGGATGAGCAAAGTTAAGCACGATTCGTCGCGGTCAGTACTTGGATGGGTGGCCCGTTCCAAATGGGCTGGGTTCAAACCGCTTTCGGGGTCGTGTTTTTTTTTTTTTTTTTAAATATTTCCATAAACATGAACCTTGATTAATATACAGGTGTGAAATCCAGGTGAATTCCAAAATTGACATTCTTACTTTATTCTACGACAATTTACGAAAATCCCTGAAAAAAAAACTACGAAATTTCCTGTCGAAACTCGTAGAAATTTCGTAGAGATTCGTATTTTTTCGTAGATAATTATCTACGAAAAAATACTATTATCTACGAAAAAATCTATGAAAAACTATTCACATGTTCCAATTAATGTAGAACCACGTAGAAATGGACGTACAAATACGTAGAATTATTTCCACCAGGGATCATTTTCTAAATTGTTTCTCACCTTTCTTTCAGCTTTTCTTTTCGTATTTGGGTCACTCGAATTTGTTTCCAGTGTGTTAATAATGGAATTGTTTTTCAGGTGTTGCAGTTGTGCCATTGATGGGCTCGACCGTGCCACGTGTCAGGGCTGATCGTCCCTTCATCTTCATCCTCCGAGATTCTGAGTCAGGAACTGTACTTTTCGCCGGACGAGTTACGAAGCCAGATTTTGCCCCACCTCAAGCAGATCCGAAGAAAGTGAATTCGTCGCCTCGCCTTGCGCGTCATTGGAGTCTTCAATAAACAGAAAACAGAAAAAAATAGGATAACATGAATGAAATTGAATAACGGTTGCTTATACTTTTTCGTCGTCTGCAGTTTCCGGTTGAAATAAGAAAAAGGAGATTCTACACACATGGCGATCATGATTAATAATAGAATGCAATAATTTGCGCTTCGGTTATAACGGCATTTGATCTATGTCACACCAAACAATACAACTTTTTGATACCTCTGCATACGTTGGTTTTTATCATACTCGCTTAACCCACATCTAAAAATCTCAATTGGTGTTATCTCGGAAAGATTTTCTATCGTCTACAGTACTGCAGGAATGATTAGTAACAATTCGTTAATTCCTTTCGTTTCGTCTTCTTTGTTTGCATATGTGTCTAACGGGCATTACGAACACCAGCTTGTAATTGCCTACACAAATTCGCCACATGTCGTGACATTCGTGTTCTTTCTGAATTCCTATGGTTCAAGTGTTCGCATGCTCGTAGACCACACCTGTGCTATTACCATTTGACATCACAATGTTATTTCGCAATTGAATTTTTGTTTTTATTAAATGGAGTTTGAGTAGAAGATCTAACGAACTGATAATGCCTGATAAATTCGCATCACTTGTGTGAGCCATTACAAAACAATATACGTGTGATTTTGTGGATGGCCTCTGTGTGGACTCCTGGGTATATGCAACTGAGATGACACTGATTGTTGGTGATCAATCACGCATTTTGCTTGTTATCCGGCAACAATTAATGTCATCTCAGTTGCATATAATCAGGAGTCCACATGGAGACCATCCACGAAATGACACGGTATCTGATTTGGATCAAGTCTGTTTTGGCTGATCGTGAGACGAGTACAGATTACGAGGATTTGACCTCTTTGTTTCTACACATGATATTTTTCTCCTGCTATGACGCTGGGTTATCTGCCCATGCCTATACGGTCTTATCGAAGCCCCTGACCGGCTATTCCATGATTATTGATAATGAGAGAGGCGCTATTATACTCTGCTCTGAATTAAAATCCAAATTCAAGTTTGTAGACATCGAGGGCAGATCTGACGGCAAAAATTAGAGTATTGCTTTCATGATTGCTGTTATTGTACAGCTTATTACCACGAAGAATCCTATGAATTCTGGACATTCACCTGCAGCTTCTTAGAATACGTAGAATATTAATTTAGAAATTAATAAAAGCCGTGACGAGAAGGCTGATGCTACTCGGTGTGCTGCATCAAGCCATCGCCCTAGCCAATCCATAGTTAGTTCGTAAATTAGATTGTAAATTACAGCCATATACAGTTCGCATCTGACGTAGTAACAGAATCTTTGTCTGGGTTGATCCAATTTGCGAAAGATATATTCTTAAAATAGTTTCAAGTGAAATATGAATTAGATAACTGAATATTGGTGGAAATATCCTAGTCTGGTTAAACCTGGCGGAAAAAGTTTCAGCGAATTCTCTAAAAAAAGTACACAAAAATGATTAAAAATTCAAAGTTTCGCAGAGTGATCTAACTCTGTCATTCGTGGTTATAAATTCAGTAGGCAGTCTCACTATATCCGTTAATTTTTCAGAAAATTGTGGAAAATTATACAAACCTTGAGAAATGTAGAACTTTAAAGGGAAATTTCTCTTGGTCAGTGTAGTTGAGCAAAAAGGGATGGCAAAGTTTCCGAGCAAAAAACGCAACCAGAAAAAAATTTCGTGCACGTGTCTCAAATGACAGACCAAAACCGAGTTCATATTTGCAGATTTTTTCACAGAAATTTTTAGAGAGTTGCCGAATTTTTTATTTGATTAGGTAAATCATTAGCTTCTACCAATTGACGGAAACCTTTTAGTGTTTAACTGGAGTCGCGTTACGTGAATGGAGTCGTATGATATGCAGTGGGAAAATTGGATTTTCCTGGTTCGATTGTTACGTCGCAAGGTCTTTGTCAGTGAAAAACCTCTGCACGTATGGAGTTAATTCCGGGTGCTTACCACTCTGTCAGGTCAAAACATTCGCTTTCATGAGTCTGCATGCAGCGGTAGTTACGAACAGGACAACAACAAAATTACCGTGACAAGTATCACTTTCCGGTGTAATCTGTACATGGTATTGAACGTTAAAAATTGTCCAACTGTAGCAATATTCATTTACCATATACATTTCTCTGAAAAAGTGTAATCCAAATACTTGCATTGTAACTCATCGAGCTTTTTTCAATGTAACACACACGACCAGCGGCACCAAGTATTGTGATACGTGCGTCAGTGGCTGATCACGATACGGTCATAAAGAATTTACCAAGTCTGACTTGAAATATTCTTGCTATCAGAGCTCCAGCCTCTCGATCGTCGTATCATGCTGACCTGCAATCGCAAGCGAGAGCCTCGTGCGAGGCTATTTCGACCGGTCAATAAGGAAGCGCTGTCCATTATCAAGCGGTACCTCCGTAATCTACGGTAGTCAATGAGTATGTAGGTATTTTTAAATTAAAGCAAGCGTGGCTATAGATGAGTTTATCGCGCGTAATGTATCTATATTTTCACGATGACCATATCCGGCTCTACCGTAACTTTTCGTTGTGAATTCAATTGACAATGAGTCGTCGAGGAAAAGAGTTATTATACAAATAGTAAGGATAACATTGTTTTTGGTTTTTTCCCGCGCTGGCTATAAACAAAAGTCTTGCAAAATTACAAAATCAATGACTATAAGTACTTTTTGTTTCAGGTACAAACAATTTCTCAATATTATAGTGAACTAGCCAGAAAAACTAAATCGTATTTGAATCCAACTAAAGTAGTGAGTTTTTCACTCCCGTGTTGTGCATGAAATTTCCAATAAATTTGACAAATTTCACGACGAATATTTTTAACAGTGATAAATATCGAATTTACGAGGAATCGATCGCAAAGAGGTTTTTCTAAAACAAAACAAAACATACTGCAGAGAGCTTATAGCGCTCGCTATCAAACAGCGCTTTCTCATCAGCCCCTGAAACTATAGCCTCATGCCACTCGTTCACGTGTTATTATTGAGAATGAGAGTCACGCGTTCGACTCCACAATAAAAATTCTGCGTGCTCCTTTGTTATATACGCAATAAAAGTTGGAGCGATAAAAAACAGAATTTTTCAGAGAATATATAAGAAATAAGATTGCCGGTAATTTTCCTCATTCGAAACAGTCTAATATGCATATTGCATTCATCTATGTATACATATTCCATCGATGCTATGAATTTTTTGATTCTCTTGTGTCAAAATGACTACCGTTCCTTCCGACAAGAAAGAAAATATACCAATAATAATCATAACGATATAAAAGTGGTGAAAACGTTTTTAAATTCACCTACAAATAAAGACCAGACGTAATTGACATTGGGAAATTGAATTGAAAGAATTTATGCGAATCGATCGAGGAATGTCTACGGATCGTGACTCGAATTTGAAAACTTCACAATCGGCCAACTTAAGCAGTCTCATCGCCGTGTTTTCCTATCTCATCACAGGGTCGGATACACTTCGAGTTCCGAGAACGTCTCGGAAGTGCTAGTATAATTTCCTCACATTCGACACAACGTCTGATGAAACTCCAACCCTGCGTCAACCAAAGGCGGTTGTTTCATCAGCCGTTTCTCTAAACTGAGAAGTGCGCGCGCGCGGGTTGCGAACCACAACACGCTTCTGGCGACCGCCTCTGTACCGTATAGTAAGTCAGAGACAGTCTGTCGTTCCGGTGTGCCGGTCGGTTCTATACAACGCAGGTGTTTCCCGAGCCTCGTGCAGCACGCATTGTCGGTGTGAAAGAACCCTGACAATGACAGAAGAACGAGCGTAACCAGTCTAGGACACGGTGTGAACAATCAATATCAATTGGTTTGCGCACCCCACCGCTGACTGCAGCTCGGATCTATCCTAATCAGCCAGTCGTCCGACGTGTTGTACATGCACACACGCACAACGTCTAGATGTCTGCGGTGGTTGATAGAACAGAGAACTCCGACAAGAGTACAGATTACGGAGTTGAAGCGACCTGACGAGTTCGACGAGCACTTCGACCTGATAGACTCATCAGTCCGTGGTGGCCCAGCTTCTAGATGGCCGATCATCGCGGCCGGAGATTAAAACCGCTTTCGGGTCTTCCCTGGCTCAGTTGATGACGGATTAAGTGACGATTGAGAGGACGAAGGAGATAAACCTGCCACCGATCTGTGATATTTTTTGCTAGCACACAATTAGTGAATCTGATCTTGCGAACCGCACACGACACGCGAAGAAGACTGACAAGGAACTTATTCACGATTTGAGAGAGACAGTATTTCAACGTCTTACCGATCAAGTATTCAGCGTTATGGATCCAGATACGGGACTTTGGATATTCGGATACGGATCCCTCTGCTGGTTCCCGGGATTCGATTTCGAGAAAAGCATGCCCGGACACATCAAGGGATACGCGAGAAGATTTTGGCAAGGGAATTCCACGCACAGAGGCACCGCAGACAAGGTAATTTCACCATGAGAGAACACGACTTTCTTCACGAATTCCTCAAAACGTGATGGGAATGACCGCTAAATCACCGCAAAACGTAAATAAAGCCACGCGCTAGTGCTTCTAATTTTATACGGAAGCTGCAACGGTATAGATATTCGGGACATGCTGTATTCGCGTGATGGATATACCAGCACTAGGTTGTAGCACGCGAAAGTTCGCGCGCGAAATTTATTTCACAAACAAAACTGTCGGATTCCACCCATTCCATTCCGCCATTCGATTAGGCAATGCCAAGTGGCTCGGATCCAGATAACGGATGAAATACCTGCGCATGCCGCACGTGTAGATATTTATATTAGAGACAAAACTTTTTTATCCTGTACTTCGAACGGTCGAAAGTATTTTTAATCAATTCAAACGCTGTTATCGCGTAGCCGAGTTTGGCCAACCACGTCGCGTTATCACGACGTGATTAAGAGCCGCTATTTCGGCCATGCAGAAGGAGGTATACAGTCGTATGTACGAGGCAAAGAATCACTGGGTTTTTGAATTATTATTAAAACAGTGGTTGTTCGACAATCTGTAATTTTGAGCGCAAAAGTCGCCCTTGGAGAAAAAATGTAATAATAAACGCCGTTTTGCGTCAGAGAGCGAGAAGAATTCTTGACGTCAAAGTGCGGGATAAAGTTGGAACGAAACTTCGTAACTAGCCAATTCCAGCTGAAAAGTGTATTCATTGTACTTTCGGTTCACACAGAAATTACTAAGTCTAGATGTGTTGGTGACCGACAAATTATTATCTGATGTGATTGAATATTTAGCACCGAGACTATATACGCTTAATTCTTTTATCTATTTCATTCAAGGCTCGTAGGTAGACCGCGTCGTTAGGAATGATTATATTTTTATTATTGTGATATGAAATGAGTTCTCCAATTATTTACTTCACAAAGTCTTTTTGAGCTAGGATCTCGAGCTATCAGCAGAACATTGAAATATTGATTCTATCGTATCCCACATAATTGTTTGATGCAAATGAATTTGTTTTGATAGGCTAAAGCGCACGTGTCGTTCCTGCTCATGCATAATTAAACATTTAATATTCATTACGCATTATCTACACAAGACTTTGCACACCACAGTTTGTGCTTTGACAATAAAGATAATGCCAATATAACTATAAGATCAATTGAGGAGAATAGATTCGTATTGCGACATCACGTTGCAAGTAGGTGAAATTCTCATACCCCAGTCACTATAAAAACTTATCAAAAAACAAAAAATACCGAACACCGATTTGTTCATACGTTGATTTTGTGAATCGTTAAATTTTTGAAAAAATCTGCTATCCACACACGTCTGATTGACTTCCCACACGAGGTCAGAGCATGATATGCAGATTTGGGGATAGTCGAGATTCACGATCAGCTAAATTTATACCCTCACATGTGCTGTTTCGGCTCTGCTTGGTGACCGTGTGTTAAATTTTTGGCTCACGATTTGCTAGGTCGCCTTTTATGTCTATTTCATGGGCGACTATGTCAAATGATGCTCTATCCACGTTATCCTCCATCCTCCGATGACCCTAGATGGTCGTTTGGTCACCAAATCACCGTTAATTCCCCCATCTATAAATACACGGTTTCTCTGCGTGTCTCAGATCTATACCTATATTTTCTGTTCTTGCACACGTCTCAAATTGTACATTTTTAAGTCTGTAGGTCGGATAAAATTTCCTTATTCGAATTACGAAGTATTTTAGCTAGTCGATTATTACGTGAAGAGTTCTTGAAGGATGACTTTTACCTCAAAGCATATCCTCCTCGGGGTCTGTTTCATTCATCGTCCGACTCGAGACACCTTTTATATGTCTATGAATGAGAATATGCGTATACGTTATATGTTCATATTTATAAAGGGTGGTGATGAATTGATCACTGCAATTTGTTACCCGACAATTTAAGCTCGTTCCAGCTCCAATTTGCTGGTACTCAAAGCTCTACATCTCTGTACAGGCTTTCAACGAAACGGAGTTGACTGCCAATTTTATTGTGAAATGCAATTTTCTTTATAAAGCCCACGTAGAGATGCTTTCCTTTCATCGATTGTCTGCAGAGTTTTCTTTATCTCAAATTGCAAGTGTAAGTAATTCTCAGCAATCGCCATGCGTCACACAAAAACTCAAGTATTTGAACGGAATTTCTTTTTTGGCTTCGTTTATTCTGAAAAAATTCATGCGATCACCTACACTGAAAAATCGTTTCGACTTTTGCGGTCCGGGTAATTCAAATATTAGCTATTTACACTATCTTATGCGATGTATACACTATCTATTTGTATGTCACACACTGAATGCAACCATCGAGTGTAAATGAAAACAAAATTGTGGAACTTCTCCCTTCTATCCACTAAAATTGTATATTATTTCAAAATATATAAGCGTATGTCTTCGTGATCAGTAAACAAACGCGGTTCAATGTACATACATACATACATACATACCGATGTTTATCACACATTAAAGTTCCTATGTGAAGAATTGTCACGGGTTCGAGCTTCTATCTACTTTGCCTAGACAAATTTAGAATAATTGTATGTTTGCCATAGTGAGACTCATATCAGAATTGTCGCCGAAACGTCGGACAGTAAACACGTTTTCTTGACTCGATTTGATCGTCTTCCATGCAATTAATTGTATGTTTGATCACTGAACATGTGGTTTTATCGAAAAATAGTCGCGCAATCGAATCTTGATTGGCAATGCCTTTCTTTCTTCGCGAAGAATCCTACTGCAGATTATACTTACGTGGCTTTTCTTTCATTCAATTCTGAAATGAAGAACGGTCTTGCGAGTATGTAATTCAGTTCATTGTCAATAAGGAATTTGAGCCTCATCCAGAACTGGACTTCGCACTGAACGCAAACCTCGACGTATGCTTTGTTTGCCATTGATTCAAACCGATACACCTTTATTGAATGAATTCGCGGACTGGGGTACTGTCACCTCTCGCGAGCATTACTGTACAACATATATAGATTACATGCCTACCTGCGATGCCCTACATTTCCACGTTCGATTGGCCTTCAGCCAGTGTGAATTAAAATCCTTGACATTTCTCCTAAATCACAATGTTGATGATTTTAACCTCATATTGTACCAGATCTGATCACATTGTCATTACTATAGCATGTGCGGAATTTCGATGTCCTTATATGGAAACCAAGGTTTCCATCCTCGACAAAATTATTTTTATACAGTGGGGACAAAACTAAGATAATTATTAAACATTCTCCAGTCAGTGGACATTGATTCAAGCGGCTGTATGATTTCCGAAATAAATCAGCATCGAGGTGCAGTTTCTATGAGAGAAAAATTCCAGAAGAAACTCAACTCGAATTTCGGTATCTGGTGTCAGTTAGTAGTCGATATCGAATTGAATGTGGTCTGGGTGAAATCAAAACCCATCGTTCTTTGATTTTATTTGTAACTTTATACTCAACATATAATGCAATAGTCCATTCAGAGTCACAATCAACGTACGGAAACTTTATTTGTCTCCTCGCATTGACTCTGTTTGCTGAATTTTATCCCCAATTCGGGCCTGAAACTCGCATGAATTTCGATACCAACGATACGGTATTAAGTTTTGTGGTTTACTTCTCGACTCTCGTCGAGATATATTTGTTACCCAATGAGGATTGCGTAATTCGGTCTCTTTTCTCACGTGGACATAAGACAGATATTATTCCAGCTCTAATGAGCGAGAGTTTACCTGGGATTAAACGAGGTCTACCGAAGATAAGAAATCGCAACTAAGGATGCCTCGATATTGAATGTTAATTTATTCACTCGTATCTAACTCTTGGCTTTTTTAAATCTAATTTCAGCCTGGACGTGTAGCCACCCTGGTCGAAGACAAAGAGGTAATTATCCTAGTAGTTTTATTCCTCTATTTCTCGAACAGTTATGACTCAAAACTCAACTTTCACGAGTTCAATAACTTTACAATTTTTGATGATGAAATCTGAAACACTTTCGCTGCGGTTTTCACCACCGTAACCATAAAATGATGTAAAAATTATGAAGTATAATTAATCCGAATTTCTCCGTTCTAATTTTTCAGGGCATTGCATGGGGTCGAGCATTCAAAGTGCGGGGAAGTGCGGCTTTGCCTTATTTAGAGAGGCGAGAGTGCACCTTGGGAGGATACCTAACAAGTCTGACTACTTTTTACTCAAAAGACGGAAAACACAGCTTCGCTGCTCTACTCTACATCGCGACGAGTTCGAATCAACACTGGCTAGGGGATGCCTCGAGTACGTCGATAGCCAAACAAATCACCGAATGCTCAGGCCCCAGTGGTCACAACGTGGAATATCTCCTGAGGTACGAAGAAACTGTCCATCGTTAGTCAAAATTTGAGGCCTTTGCAGACGTTTTGACTATATTTTTTCAATTTTTTATCTTTCAGATTAGCAGATTTTATGCATAAGTATTTACCAGATGCTCAAGACGATCATTTATTCGGACTCGAGGTTCTGGTCAGAGGGAGAATAAAGGAGCAGAAAATGTGCCTGAGGACGTTGATGGGAGACAGAGATTTTATAATCGATTTCAAGGAATTTGAACCGGAGTTAGGTGGCCCGATCGAAAGAGGGGAAGAGGAGAACGTCGAAAATCCCATCAGAGAAGATTCCTTCCAGTACACGTCGAGGGTGCCATCGAAGGCGCTTCGCTGCCTGAATATATGAATTATAATCCTGCAGGGGAACTTTAACTGCAAACGAAGAGAAAACAGTGCAGCTTTCGGGATTTTATTCTCGCATCGATATTAGCTAAGAATTACACTACGATCTTTGCCTTCCAATCTTATAATAGCGATGGACTCGCCTTATCGTTGATCACCGATCGACAATTACTATAATTAAGGCCTATAGGAATCAAAGAAATGGTCAAACTCAAAGGACTGTCATGAAAACGTTGTTCATTTCACGACAAACTGTCTCTTTTTATTATAAAAATAATTTAACCACCCCTACACCTCTTTGAAGGTGAGTTGATAGAAAATAATTACCTTAATGAGAGGGCTGTTGTGCAGATAGTAATTTTACTAAACGCAGTATGGCAACTGACTTTGCGGATACAGCTGCCTAACGCTGCCTTACGGCTCATATAGTTTTTCTCTATTAATCTAAGGGACGTTTATTTTTACAATTATCGAAAACGGTTATTCATTATTTCATCAAAAATACTGCCGAAGGTCTTCTCATAACTTTGCCAAAGGGGTATAAGCTGATATAAACTCACATCAAGAGATTTGAGAAGAATAGGATACCCCAATGAAATGCTTATACATGAGGCAGATTTTTGAACTTCAAATTTTGGATATCGGGACCAAAATACTTTTTATACATTGATCAATAATATCAATCCTGAATTATACGTTGAACGTGTTTATTTTTCTCGGCGTTGAATTTCATCGGTCAATTAATACATTTCGCGTATCAACGTTGGCCTTGACAATTTGACCGACCACATGTATTGAATACTAAACTAATTGTAATAATAAGTGCATAGCTGTTAGCCTAATTAGTCGGTCACAATAGAGTGACACGTGATGATATTTTCGAGTAGGTCGTTCAGTCACGTGTGAATAACATATTTATCTATAATATAGTTTTTTTTTTTTGCCGGAGAATTAGAACTAAAAAAACTAGGAAAATAGTGAATGTGTGTATTAAGTTGTTCTGCGGCTTTTTAGCGTGAGATTACGAGTATGCTGATGTGTACAACGAATTTATCGTGACCATAGATTTGGTTACGGTTAATAGCGTTATTGTTTATGCGTATATATGCCTAATTTAATTTATTTTTATACCTCAGTGATGATTTTGTGTGATTTAAAAAATTCACTTTTGTGACACGAAGAAATGGTCTTCTTTATAAAATTAACGTTTCGTAATTTTAATTGACTATTATTATTGCCACCGAAATCCTATCATCATTAATCGATATACTTACCCTTCACTACCGGGATACTTAACATTCTCATTCATTCATTGATTAAGATGAACACCAATCTTTCAGTTCCGTCTTCGGATAGAATTTTGAACCGATAAAAATACATGAATCATGACTGAATATTATTTAATTTCGTTATTTCATACCGTGACAATATGATTGGTTATTATTTTTCGAGTCAATCAATTCTTGAAAAAGTAATTGACTTCCAACATTCCCTAGCATAAGATTTTTAACTAAATCGTAGATGTTCAGCGCCTGAAATGCGGCAGCCGAATAAACATGGTAGCTTAGGCTGTATTAGCTCATGTGAAATCGAATTTTTTTCTTCAAATTTTCAAACCACGGATGGTGAGGTTGAACTCTTCACTACCAGCTGTTGAAGCTATCAATTCATACCGATTATCAATATAGGTATTTACTTGTAAGTAAATTCAATTAAATTCAATTAAATTCAGTTGACACACAAGCTCGCGCCTGTAACTTGGCAACTCAACATACGTCCGTGCCACAGACGCTTCAAACTTCGGCTGACTTCGGCTAGACGGGCACCTCAGTTTTGCCACACGTAGCCACAACCGCGCATTACTCCAGATGCGTTTTGGGTTGCTAGGTCACAGGCGTAAATACATTAGCCCCCTCCCCGAACTCTGTTAGAACTTTTATCAGAAACGAGGATATTCGTAGTAAGTAACGTAGTAAGAAACTGTCTCTTTCCTTTTCCCTTTGGATAACACAGTAAAGCCTCCGAATAGGGCCGTTCGAAAGCGATGAGGGGAGTATGATTCTTAGAACTGACTTTTCTACACCAACAGTTCATCAGCACAACTCGATCCGTTCGCTGGCTTAACCTCCGAATAGAGCCCCCCGTGTCTGTGTTGTTTTTGAGGTCCTAATAGCGGCCCTATCCCGAGGTGAGTGTCCAAACACTCGTAAACTGAAATATGTATATTGGGGGGCGCGCTTGACCGAGGATTAGGAGAAGCGGCCCTATTCAGAGAGGCCCTATTCGGAGGTTTTACTATAGATTGATATATCATACTTTTCTTATCACGTTTCAGAGATGATTACCTCCACTCTGGACATCTGATTTTAGATAGTTTTATTGAAAGACATTTTTGATACATCGTTACACTGCATTGAAGCGCCTGACAAGAGGTCGTAAGAGGAAAATGCACTGTTTCATTGACTGCATTCCATTTTGGACTTCCAAGACCTGTGATACGATCCCCGTTTTGTCAAGTTTTGATGATTTGTTTCATCTTGTTTATAACGTTCAAACACTGGACCAGTTTCTTAATAAACTAGTTATGAATCGAAGTTTTGCTTCTGATTTCCAGAATTTAATCTTTGCATTCGACTATTATTATCTCGTTTTTGATTGTTGCAGGTATGCGATGGTTGGTAATAAAGCATAACTGAATGAAACTCCGTCGATGAATACTGTGCATTAAAAAGGAATCATTGACCGACCGTCGACATTCGTAATATAAGTTACTCAATCTAAGGGAAATAATCAATAACGTAGTTTGAAAGTATTCTCGTAGATGACGTCACGAATTGGTCGATGACATAGAGCGCTCTGCCTCCACAGCGGAAGCTGTGCGAATTACTTTTGCCGCAGACTATGAGCGGGAACCGGCACGAAATACCTACGCGTACAGGTGACGAGAGATCTATGAACACGTTATACCGTTTCAAATGACAAATAGAAGAGAACAGATTTAAAGAAAAATGGAACGTTCATAAATATCTATTTAGGGCGTAGGTTGCGTTTCCTTTCCCGAATTTAATTTCAGCCCCTGATGTCAATGGAACGCTCTTCGCTCGTAAACAGTAATTTGAAACAAACTAGAATACATTCCGGTGATAAAATTAACGTTTTCCGAAAACTGAATGAAAGAATTTGTTTCAGGATACTGCGTAAATACTATCTGGCGGAGAGACAGCCATTGACGCACGAAATTGTTTAGGATCAAAACAGTCTAAACATGTTGTGCGATATAAGAATGTGTTCTTATGACATGATTCAAAAACAGGTAAGAAAGATGGGTAAAACAGAGTCGCGGATGTCGAGGTGATGCAAGATGATGCAAAACCGAAAATTACATACTCAGGAGTGATGCATGCGAGATTGCCACTTAGTCACAGTGAAATTTTCCATTTGAATCCTCAAAAATTCTTCCCGGATCGTAAAAAATGCCGATTTAGGTTGACTTCATAAAGTTTCGTAGGAAACGAGTAACAGGTTGAGTAGAAAATCGGTAAGTTCGATCATTTCTAATCCTAGTTTTATCAATCATTAGCAAATTCGAAAAGTAACACGGTTTACGAATACCTGCTATAGAGAACAAAAAACCCCGCTATGCAAATTACAGAATTCTCTCACGGTGCGCGTACCTCGGTTTCGAACAAGAAGAAGACTGAGGATCAGAAGGATCGTAAAAAACAGGCTGAAATAAAAAAAAACACCGAGATGAGGAAAAAACTTTCGGAACGACCCGAAGAAAAAGAGCTAGCTAGCTTTTTTCTACTCTTGCGAAAGTAGCAAGAAGGTCTGCGAATAGGAGATGGTGGTTATGGGTCAGAGGGGGGAATAAAAACAGTCTACCGACACAAACCTACCAACACACGCACACACACCCTTACACTCTGATACTATAAACTGAAAGGGGTACCAGAAGGGGTGGTCCCTGCCCCCTGCTCATAGAAAATCCGAAATCTCTCTATCCTCGTCTTTCGATCCGCCTAGACGGTATCGCCAGAACCGCGAAGACGAGGATGAGGACATCGGGAGGGTGCACCCTGGGACGGGATAAGGGGAGGCGAGATAGAAACGCTGAGCAAAACGCGAGAGGCGAAAAGTAGGGAGGCTAGTTTTTGCCCCACAAGTTCTCTGCCAGGAAAGTGGGGAAGCGAGGGGGGGGGGGATCCTTTTTTGTCTACTTTTGTAAGGTGGAGGAGCCGTCGGGTACGGTATGGGGGTTGGGGTCACGGGGCCGAAGGGGCGGGGGCGAGATGAAGTAAGCCGTTCCGACGGGGTGGGGTGAAGATAACCGGGGAGGAGCCCCGTTGCACTGCCGGCTAAAACGACGACCGATGGTAGCGGCAGCGGCGGCGGTCGCGGCGACGCTGCCGGAGGTCGGCGAAGTGGTGGAAGCGGTGAAACTGGTGGAGGTGTCGACGTAGCCTGACCGAGGCTAAACAATGTGCAGCACGAACTCGAGCTGCCAACGTCGCTTGTGTACCGGATATTTCTGTACCCAGAGACGGAAATTAATCGTGATCACTCGCATTGTAGAATACATATTTGAATTTGAAAATCGCGCAAAGACTTATTTCCGCTTTACAGTATAAAAGTGATCATTTTTTTATACATCGTTTAGCGGAAGTGCGCGTTATCAGATTTTTAGAAATATAAGCGATTTCAACCCGTACATGACATTGTCATACTAGTGTGATCCTGTTTTTGACCATTTTTCTGTTTGTGTGTAAATCCGTTACGTAGTATTTTGTCGCTGCATTTTTTTTTTTTTAGTTAACATTTGTTTTATGGTTTAGTACAATTGTTTTTATTTTTTATTTTTTTATTTTGGGGGTATTATTAATCGTAGCAGTGGTGACGGTACTTGAATACTTTATTGAACCTGACTGACACATTAGATAAGGGAGTGAATGACTTTCTCGTCAGCGATCGAGTCATAGAGTAGGGGTAACGTAAATCTTTGCCGAAGAATCGAGCGCATGATCTATTCTTGCAATCGATATCAGACGCATCGATCCCGCGGGTAGAGGATATTTTCTTTCTTTTTTTTTTTTTTTGTATCGTTTATTTTGCATGGATTTTGTATTCTGATCGCTCCGCGCGAAACAACAATACGTTATGGACGTACACGCCGGAGGGTGCAGCTCGTCTACTACCGGCGAAGATACAATTTGCGGCGTCGCGACGCCGTCCCCTGCTCCTGCGTGCACCACGGCGCCTACTCCCGTCTCCGTTGTCGCCGGCGTCGCAACAACCCCGGCGGCATCAATCAACAACGTGGTGTCCAGTCCAACGGCGTCTCAACTACCCCAGTCGACTACGCAGCAGCAGAATCCTGGACCGAGAATATTCAGCAGAAATGTAAACGGCACTCGTGAGTAATTCCCTCATCACAATGGTTCTGTTATTTTTTTCTCATTTTCTATTCATTGATACCTTGACAATTTACGGGAAAAAGTCAATAACTGATAGATGCGGATGTACAGGGTGAATTCCTAACGATGATACACAGTCTGAAGTTGGCTAGAATATAAAACAAACTTTCAAACAGTTCTGAACCGATGCAATCGCCTGAAAGCTTATTTCTCGATTCTGGCCAACTTCAGACTGTATTCTGAACCAATCCAATTGTAGGTATATGGAAGCTTATTTCCCGATTCTAACCAACTTCAGACTGTATTCTGAACCAGTCCAACTGTATGGAAGCTTATTCCTTGATTCTGGCCAACTTCAGACTGTCTTCTAAGCCGATGCAATCGTCTGAAAGCTTATTTCTCGATTCTATCCAACTTCAGACTGTATTCTGAACCAATCCAATTGTAGGTATATGGAAGCTTATTTCCCGATTCTAACCAACTTCAGACTCTATTCTGAACCAATCCAACTGTATGGAAGCTTATTCCTTGATTCTGGCCAACTTCAGACTGTATTCTAAGCCGATGCAATCGTCTGAAAGCTTATTTCTCGATTCTGGCCAACTTCAGACTGTATTCTGAACCAATCCAATTGTAGGTATATGGAAGCTTATTTCCCGATTCTAACCAACTTCAGACTGTATTCGGAACCAATCCAGCTGTCTGACTGGTCATTCCTCGATTCTAGCCAACTTCAGACTGTATCATCGTTAGGAATCCACCCTGTATGTAGGTAAAGACCGGCGAGGATACCCCGTTGTGAGGAATGGATATACGTTTCTTACATTATTCGTTGCGCTTCGTTTTTTGCACCGTACACTGAAAATTAGTCGATTGATCGATCACGACCTCTCCGTTTGTAACTTGATTATAAACAGTTTAGCTGATTGAAACGGAGGTAGCCAATTTTTTTAGTCGTTTTTTCCGGAACTCTGAAGAAAACATTACAACTTTTAAATTACATTCAATTTTCATTATAGCTGGTTTTTTTTTTTTTAAGAGTAAAAACTTGCCTATTCGTTCTCGTTTTCAAGAATAAAAACTGCACCATGCAAATAACCGTAAGCAACTTTTTTAAAGACTGTGTTTCGATACTGCGAGTTGAAATTCGTTGCTATTCTGCCACTCGTTTTGGTTATCATATGAAATTTGATGCTAGTTGAAATTCTGGAATCGGATTTTGTCAGCAATTCGCAAAACACAAAATCAACAATTTTTTATCATCGTATATCAAATACTCAGAGCTTATAGGTAACACGCTACGGTATAGAAACGGTTGTCTCGTAGATCAAATTATCTTTGATATATTAACGGATTTTTCTATGGAATTGCAAAGCGAGCAAGAAAGTTACAAGTAAAAGCTTTTCACCCCAGACTCTACGGTCCCAACGGTCATATAGTTATCGCCGTACTCCACCGACATGTACATATAAGTGAACCGATAACGGATGCTGAAGTTTAAAAAAACTTCGCTATTATCCACAGTGGACAAAACATTCCAAATGTGTTTCATTGAAATACGTCAATGAAATAGCAATTATAGCAAAATTAAACGCAAACGTACAAAATACATTTTCACACGTCAGCTAGCTTCGTAACAAGTCCAGAGGTTGAATGAAACCGTTTACTGATGAATATTAACAAAGGGCAAAATCTGACCGTTTGGTCGAAACATGAACCTTTTCTCTTCATCTTGTCCACTACTTTATTGAATCGCAATCCAAAGATCGAGTAAACGCTTTGCGTTGTGATCGAAAATTTTGTGTTTCATGTTGATGATATTTTGACATTTCTATTATTTGCGACACCGATTGGATGAACACAAACTCAATTGAAACAGAAAATGAACTGAATTTTCTGGACGAGAAAATTCTACTCCCGATATATTGTCAAGTCAGAGGTTCGATCGCAAGAGTCACATGAATATCCGAAACGACACGTTTGTCAAAAGTTCAGTACATCCTTGATGGACATACCACTAATAATGCGTTCATACACCTCGGAACCTATTCTCTTTCCGGTGACGGACATTCATTCCTTTTGGTGGCACTAAGAGCGCGGAACTGAGAACATAGATGGGATAGAATAGATATGTGTACAAACGGTCCACGCGGCAGGGCCGGCAGATTGGGACGTACATTATGCTCCTCACAATGCAATCGGTCTACTGACTAGCGGTGGGTGGTTGCTCCCGAATGGCATCTAATTCGTGAATACATAATATATCTATAGAGCCGGGGTGCCATACGTATCAAAGAGAAGGGAACTAGCTACGACCGCAGACCTAACTATACACCCCTTTCTTACAATCCTATTTTTCTTTGCTCCAGTTTGATTATGCCTTAGCAAATAAGTCGAGTTCATAATAGTCATCCTATTTGATTTTCATCTTCAATAAAACGCGCGCGAGTAAATAGCTCATATGGTTCATGGTTATCTATCTACCGTTGGTTTATCACCTGCTCGAAAGAGCGCCGAAGGACAGAAGCATTTCCCATCGAAATCGAAATAGCAATTTTGTAAATTCCAAAAAGACTTACGGACGGTACGGTAGATTATTCGTCTTTATCAGTTGTCATACGTTGCTTCGCGAAATCATGCGTAGCAAGAAATATGAACCGTGGATAATTTGGATCTGAAGAATATAATCCTGAAGATAATTATCTGAATTAAAATTGTACCGACTGATGTAAAAAACGATATTCAGGAGCTTCGGAAAGTTCGGCAGCTGGTTATTTGAGGTGAACTTTCAGAAAGTTTTTTGCACTCTTCACCGTTTACCGGGTGAATGGTACTATTTTTCGTTGGTGAAACGCGATATTATAACCAAGTGAAAAATTGATGTTTTTAAATCGTACCAAAAATGGGAAAATAAATTAAATAAATAAAGCAGTCTATATATATTTATGTGACTGGTTCGTGGTTCACCGTAAAACAATAAGAAACGGGAGTCCACGAGACAAATAAAGAAACACATCCCACCACAGAGGACGCTGTAAGGATAATCGGTTGCGAAAACAACGAGGACAGTGCAAAAACACGTCTGGTGAAAAACAATTAGCGTAGGTAGGCTTTGATATAAACTGAAATATCTTTCGCCGCTACCTGCAATGGTGATACATGATTTGTAGGGGGGGTGAACCATTGAGCTTTGGACAGGGTCCATGAATTTCGTACCTGGTATAGAGTCTTCTTCAAGATATTCAACCGATTCCCAGTAATCGTAACGGTTCAACTGAAATATGAAAATATAAAGTTCATCGTCTGGAATAACATTTCTTGGTAACCTCAGGCATAGAACACTCATAAACAAAAAGACAGCAATGAATAGCAAAACTAAAGAATAATAACCGAATGAACACAAGAACAAACTGTTTTGTTATTGATACATCAAAACAAAAAACTTGTCTCGAAGCTAAATCTCTAATTACGTATATTATTTTGTAGATAAATGAATTTTGAGTTTTCCAATTTTCCCACGCGTGTAACGAAAGCATGCAGGAACAGAAAATCTTTCGCATTACTATATGAGATAGTGTGAAATAATATTTCGCACGGTAAAAATCCCTATTAAAATTCAAAGCCACGTAATAAGGAGGAGTAGGAGATGGAATTGGGTCATGATAAAAAAAGGAGCATAAAAACAAAACAAAAATCGTAAAGACTAAAGAAAAAAAAGGAAGCATCGAACCTGTAACCTGTTTCCCATGGACCCAAGAGGTCGGGTTATCCGTGTGAATAAAGAACGTCGGGTGGGTACGTAGAGCCCGAATGAGAAAATTTTTTTCCGTCTCTTCTTGAATTTTTTTTTACCTCAACAGAAGCCGAGAGTCGGATCCTGCCGGAGGAATATATTACAAAAAGAAATAGGTGCACTGGGGGGTAGACACAGGCTCGTTACGTAAGGGTGACATTTTTTGTTCTAAGTATTAATCCGAAAGGGTGATGCACGCCGGCGGTCGATCTGAGGGTCACGAAAGACGTGGAGGGCAGCTGGACGGTCGGACCGACGCGGATGGACCGAGTTGCCCTCAAAAACCCCAATGTGCTTACGTATGCAGATCGTCGACCTCAGTTGGGGTTCTTCGTCAGTCGCGGAAAGAAAAAAAAAACTATGGTGCCTCTAGCGTGAAGCAAGAAGAGGAGGGAAGGGGAGGGGAAAAAAATGTTGAAAAAAAAACTAAAAGATGCACCCAAGATATTCAGATTGTTTTTTTTTTTTTTCATTTTATTGTTTCATTATGAAAAAACAGACTTTTTTTCTGTTCTTCTTCTTATACTTACCCTTTTTTATCCTATACCCCGATGATTCCACGCAGTTTAAAAAAAAAGCGGTACCCACACAGACACTACTTATACAATGACGAAACTGTTGTCTAGCTGCTGGGATGGGAAGCTCCGCGGGTTCTTGTTCTCAATGACTAATATCGTCTGATTATGTGTTTAAAATATATATACCTACGTACGTAAGGATAGATCTCACGGGTATTGTATCATGTTTAAATCTTTCGCTTGATCAAGTTCTTTAACTATTTATTTCATACTGTACAGTCATTTGTTATTTTCAAATCTAGGCGAATGATCTGCAGACTTTATCATATGACAAACAACTATAAGACCATAACAACAACAAAATTTAGTCATCAGTTAGAAGAAAAAGTTGTCTTCTTATGGCAATTGTTTCTCTTTTTTTTTTGTTTGTTTTTGCTTTAGATTGTTGAAAATCAATCTTTATTATTTGTGAAATTATACAAATAGCTGACAAGCATTCTGCTTCGGGACTCTGGCGAGATAACAACATAATTAGTTGAGAAATTCTGGAACATCTTCTCAGACACGCAGGTTATAAGGAATCACGAGAGTTTTAACTTGAATTGTTTCCGTCAACTGAGTATACCGGTTATTAGGCACACTTACCTTTATCGGCTAAATGTTTTCAAGACTCAGGTTTTGCACCTATACAAGCATAAAGAGAACATTCAACAGAATTGCACCTCGTTATAGTAACGTGCTGTAACTTCATCTTAAACAAACACTACATGCGGTCTACCTAATCGTTAACAACGGTATAAAAAAGAAGGAAAAACAGAAATCTCAGGGCTTGAAATACAGACTTTTATTTATTATATAATTGTCACGTTCTTGCCTCCTTTTTTTCAGATAAATAATATTCTTGCTAGTTCTTCGTTTTTTTAAATATAATTCCGATGATGTCAACAAATTGAAAAACTATTTACAGCAGAGCCTTTTTTGTGATAATTTTTTACACAATACTTTCATTCAGCGATGTTTTCGTGGATGTCGTGCATTAGGCGTAAAACAGGATTTTTATCTTTTCAATTCTCATGCGTCGAGATACCTATTGACAATTTATTTTATACCAACACTGACGTTTTAAGCTTCACAACCTGAGCATTGACGCTAACGATATCAACTTTCGTTTTTCCAACTGGATATTTTACCTAGTTGATCGACGCAAAAACTTAAGCTGTTTGTGTACCTGCAGATATGTATACGTATGTGCGCACTAATGAGGTTTGAGATTCTTAAATAATCTGCAGAGTAGAGAATATCACTGTTTTCACCGAGGAAAATCTATACTCGATTTTTTTCTTTGATTTCATGTCTATTTTCATCCATCGTGTGAATTTCCCATGCATAGAAATTGACTTCCAAATGGGGGAAAACTCAATTTTCACATGAGTTCCAGAAAACCAAATATATTTTACTATGTGGACCGAGATTTTGCTGCCTTCGGCCCAAAATACGGCCCAAAATACACAAAAAAAAGTGTTTCACCCCAATTTTCCCTATATTGCCAACGAAAAAGGGGGTCAATAATTTTATTGGAGTTTTCTTTTTATCCAACAAAGTATGGTAAACTGGGCTGAAACTGTTTTAAATATCGGGATACAGGAACTGATCGTGAAATAAAAATGTCGGCCGTTGAAATAATCTCTGCCATACCACCATATGCCTAAAGAGTATCCCGCCATTTTTTTTTCTCTCAGTGCATTATGATCGCTGTGGGGAGACTAGGGTACTCAATACGGGTCTATACATCTACACATGCGTGTGTGAACGTACGTGCACTCATTTATACAGAGAAATACCTTGTTCAGGATCAGGGGTGACAGGACTGGCAGGCGTGTTTTTGGGGCAGGACTTTCGTACCTGACCTGCCTACCGTACGTAAGCCCTACCCCAGCCCTTTGGGGTGGTTCCAATTCACCCTCAAACAGTTTGACAGTTACTGGTTATACTCTGAGGGTAGAAATTTCACCCGTAACTAGCTCCGGGGTAAAGGGTTAGGGGATGGGGTGCAGTGGGACGTGTAATAACAATAGACGGACTGCGTCACGTGCATGAATCTGTTCATGAGAGATTTCTCGATACTAAAATAGTATTATACTAGTATACGACTGATAGTTTAACCCTAGTCACTTACTTAGGGTACAGATGACCCCAACTTCAACTTCTCCTCAATATTTCGCATACAAGATGCTCTAATAAATTTTTGTTTAGAGCCATATTACCGTAGAACGTGTTTTGAGGCCAAAAATTTTTAGCCCAAAATGTCAAAAATTGCGGAAATTATGATTTTTTCAGTAAAACAAGTGAATTTTTTTCAATTCTTCGCTTTGCGAATTTTTCACGAGGCTTGAAATTAGTTTTATATCAAATAGCCAATTCCGGCCCATTCTCGAACCCATTCTAGAGATCCTAAAGTACCTCCAGGAATTTTACCGTAGTCAAACTGTCAACAGAATCAATGTGACAACTTTTCAAAGGACTAGGGTTAAACAGGCGACAGAAATATCATCATTCCTCGTAATTTTTTTGTAACTCTTATCGACGTTCTTCGAAGAAGGTTGTTTTTATAATTGCGACATTAAATTTCATTGTGTATTAGAAACATTTTTATAAATCATGATCAAATGATTGATCAATTCACTAATGAGAAGGATGCGTAAGGAAGTAGCTGCATATCGTGGGGTTTCAGGCAGTGACTGATATTCACGATTTATGGGTTTTATGGTCATAATTTAATCTGCCAGCGAGTGATGTATGACGAATATAAGACAGGCCTCGGAAGAGTCCTTAATATATATGAGAGATTTTTTTCTTCCAATCTCGCATCGTTGTCGTTACTAAATACCACCGATCCCCCGATCATGAGTCCGATACCTTCTCAGTCCGAGATGCAGTTATACCTATCCGGTTCTCAGGTGACTTATACATTTCTAAAAACTGCCGACTCGCGGTCTCTATGCGGGTGACAAAAAATCCACAGTATCCTCCGCATACGACGTATTGAGAAAATAAAATTGTTGCTACTCCCAAAAAAATATCAAAAATGGCGGATCCTTTTTAATGACGATCGGGGGTGGCGTGATTAGCGCGATTGTGTTATATGGGTGCCACAGGTTACGCGGGGGAGGCTGAGGAAACCCGGGGAGCGGTGGACCACGTCGAGATCTTCGGCGTCGTTCTATGTCTCCCGACGCGACTCCCGGTTCCCGGGTCCCGAGCGAGTGAGCGTTGGTTCGCTCTATACTTCGCAGCCAATAACAAAAACAGGTCTAGTTTCTTAGAGCGCGTTCGCAGCGGTTAGTATTTCGTTTTTTGCTGGTATTGTAATCAAGGAAGGGTTAGGTGAGTTTTTGCCTCCTCGAACAAAACACAGCAGATGGACTGAGTCGTCGGGTAGCCGCTGTCAGGATTCGAGCGACTGCTTGGACGCTCCCGAGCCGCGGACTTCTTCTTCTTCTTTCAACTCTCGGCGATGATGGACCCGCAAGTTCATACCGCGGACGACATATTTCAAAAACTTATGCTCTCAAACGTTGCCGCCTTTATTATCACCACCCTGTTGGCTGAAACTTCCAGAACCTTGAAATTCAATTTTTTTCCTCTTCTCCTGTGATTGCAGGGTTGAAGAAGCTTAATAAAGTCCCCATTTTTCATACCTTCTAATGCGTAATCTCTGAATTTTTTGCCGATTTACAGCGTTCCTTCATTTTTCTTTTTTTCAATTCTCACCAGAATATATCCGCGGTAGGTATAAGTGTGAAAAGAAACGCGTCTTTTCACGCGTCTGTTTTAAAAGTAGTCAGGTACCTCTTGCAGAGGCTAATCCTTTGTCTTTGGATCGGTACTAACACGCTAGGGGAACCTCGTTGAGATCTTTATACTCTTTTATGTCAGTACATGCTGAACTTTGTCTTTTGAAGACGGGTTTGTGCATCGTTGAATAACTTCAGTTCACATTTGTAGTACCTAATCGTACGATTGATATAATTGAGACTGCATAATGTAATCGAAAGATGAAGTAAGACCTCAGGAAGTTGAATTTCGGAATCGACTTAAGATCGATCTCGGAAAGGTATCGATTCTCAGTTTGTAGTAGGTACGTAATTTTTATACGAAATTTGTCAAGCAGCTCACGTACGAGGCCTGAACAAAGTACTCGTGTGCTTTTTCATCCATGTTTAGTGTAAAATACGTAAGAAGGTATGTATGGCCGGTGTATCGCGTGTCCCAACCATGCAGCAACCGAAAGTATGAGAGAGGTATACAACCGTCATTCGCCAGCTGAGGGAGTTTCAAAAAGTAATATTTTGTTTTCTCGCGCGTCATCCGCGTAGATTTACGTCCTGCGTCAAGGAGCTCGGCCTCGCATCACGTTCCCGCGTTGATATAAAAACAGCTTTATACCTAAAAAGTCGTTATGTAAATGACCGGTCTGTGGAGGCACATATTGTCTACCCCCGTACCCCTACCCTCACTCGACCGCTAACCGCAACCCCGTACCTTCCATCCTCCTTTAGCCTCCCTAACAGACCATGCAGGGGCCCCGTCGTCATACACCGATGCGCTTCGTAGAAAGAAGTGCCTTTCGTCCAACCAAAGAAACTGCCATTTAGAGAAGGACTTTGGGGGCGAGAGAAAAAAAACCCGCGACAATGGGAATGAAAATGGAAGAGGAACCGTTTGCATTCTATATACGACTGCCAGAAATTCCACTATACTTTTCGGAGATTCCGAGATCAGTGATTTATCTTATCTACCTCGATGCAGTAGAGATGGCTCCATAATTTTATACGTTCAATCCGGAGAAGAAGAAATTGCATGAATTAAGTTTTTGTAATTACATTATCAAGAAGAATACAAAAAAGAAAATGAAATACACTCTTGAGCAGTTATAATAAACGCGTGGGAAAGAAGGGCCGATGTTCGCTGTTGAGTTTTTTTTCTTCCACCTCACATAATAATTGTAACTGTTCATCTTCACCGTTTAAATCGATCGTCTCTAAATTGAGTGTAATGCGACCAAATCATGCGGTGAATCCAAAGACTATACATATATAGGGGACGCCGAGAACATAGAACAGATTTTTAATTTATGGCGACTCACGAATCAGACTAAAAAAAAAACTGACCGCAACCCCTCAGTTTTCTGCACCGTTCCTGTGACTGATCGGAAGCAATTAGAAATCTTTATTAGTATATTTGCCTGCCTTTCCACTGATTGACAAAGATAAAAAAAACACGTTGATGGACGTGATTACTCGATAGAACGAGTAAAGAAACTAGTGAAATCGAAGCACTGAATCAGATACTCTCAATCAATTAGTCAAGTAATTCGCATCACACTGCCAAAAAAAAAAATATAGTTTTTATGTAATCAAAATTCTATAAAATCTAATCTCAAATTTGTCCTAAAGAGATACGATAATAATTGTGATTATAGTATATATACACATTTTTTTAAAAATCCTATCAGAACGAATTCGAGTTATAATTTCACATGAACTTGTGATCAGAAAAACTCTGCGGCCAGGTGGAATTGTCTCTTCTTATGTCCAACAAACGCTCCATTTTGACGGAATTTTATTCTTCGACAATTTTTTCTCTTAATTATTCGCCAAAGAAGGACTCGCGTCCGTTTAAGGTCGGCAAGAATGTCTCCGATGATTATCCTGTCAGTCTCACCCCTGACGATCTCGATACCGTTGGGTCGAAATGAATACGTGTCACGCGGCGTACCCTGAGCGTGTAGGGTATCTTCCTATGCACAGAATCGCGCAGGACTTGGAGCAGCGGAGCCTGGACCATCCCGCAGGAGGGACTCCGGGTCCGTCTCTACCCGCGAGTCTGTAGCGTGAGACCAGCGCCGCTGAGCTCCGGACTGACTGGCTCGTAATAAGACCGACGGCTAGTTTTTTCTACCTTGTATTAATTTATACGCGGTACGAGTGAGCACGCCGCCGCATGCTACTTTTTTCACTCGTTCCACGAAATTTGCAAGAAACTAGTCGGGTACCAACACACAGACTTTCTGTGCACCTACGTATGGGCGACGATCTGAGCTTTTTCAATAGAGGCTGAACAAAAACCAGAAAGAAGGAAGGGAAAAAAAGATTCCACCGTGCGTGCAGCACTCCGGCATGAACTGTGTGACTACGTACGAAACGAATTCACCTACGCGTTTATCGGCCCCCGTTTATACCATGTAGATGGATATCGTCTTTCGACTTGATGTAGGTACACACGATTGCGCTTTAGTCGACTTGTGGTAGGTCAGTAATAATGAGATGCAAGCGAGAAGCGTGACTTGACGTCTCCCGTAAGTTATTACACACTAGCTCAAGCTTATCTTAGCTTAATGCGCCTGGTTGATTTTTTCTTAAGTATATAAGCTTGAAGAACTTCTTTTTATTTTACTAAGTTTTAATTGTACACACGTTACACTCACGATACATGCGAAACAGTCTCTAATTTTAGGTAATTAAGCGTATGATTGTTGTTGCATTTCTGTCCAATATACGATTGCTCGTAATTTTTGTTGAATAACGTAAAAGTAATGTAACAGTGGGTAAAATGTTAAGCCAGAATTTCAAAAAACACATACCTAATTCGTGAGTTTCGTCGAGAGAAAATGACGAAGAGAAATCGTATCGCGAGACGTATAGCCAGCGAGCTCGTGATGATGAAAAAAAAAACGTTGCTAGTTTTTCAGCGATGCAGTATACGACCAAAAAGCTATGGGTCAGCAAAAAATTCGGAGAAAGAAATTGAGGGAAACCGTGTAATATATTTAGTCATTTTTTTTTGTTGGTTTTTCTGTTCACAGTCGTGCAGACTTCGGTTCCTCAAAACGAGGCCGAGCTCCAGTTATACCGCGTCATGCAGCGTGCCTCTCTTCTCACATACTATGACACGCTTTTGGAGATGGGTACGTAATTTTTACATTTCCAATACCTCGATTACTATTTTCCGTTGCAAAATTAGAACCGCATAGTTCAGTTTCTCCTCTAAATTTCACAACTGGGTGCGCGACGAAAAACGATATGCTCGTAGCCGTTGTTCGCACAGCATGTGAAAAAAACCCCTCCGGCTCGTAATTATTTTAACCCGTCATCACGTGATACAAGCTTCTGTAGCAACTTAACTTTGACGAAACTTCCTAGAATGTACCGTCAACTTTCATACACATAATTCAAAAGGTCGATCCTTTGCACACACAGGCGGTGACGACGTCCAGCAACTCTGCGAAGCTCCGGAAGAAGAGTTGCTGGAAATCACCGCGCTCGTAGGGATGGCCAAGAAGCCACTACACGTTAGAAGATTCCAAAAGGCTCTGCTCGAGTGGCAGACGAATCCCTGTAAGTTTTCCGTAATCACAATAATCAGTATCGTAAATCTGCGAAATATTACAATGCATTTTTTCGTTTCAGCGATGTTCCAATCGCCGGTGATCCCGACTACTCCAACCACCAGAACCAACAACGCGATTAGTTTTCCTTGCATGAGTCCTCGGGCACAATTTCCTTCCCATGCTTCCCAGTCCTACAACGGACCGCTGTTACCACTAACTTCTTTACCCTGTCGAAGTCCGAGTCCGATCGTACAACCTCCGAGTACAAACACTTCGACAACTTCGACGAACTTCAGACACACGCCAAGCCCAAGCGCCTCCGTGTCCTACCCGAGCGCGCAGAGTCCTGGAGTCCTGCAGGTGAGGCATGATTCAGATTTCGCACATTGATCAGGGAAATTTTTAGCGAAGAAGATTGACGGATCGAAATTACGTCGACAGGTCGGAACCTGCGAGTCTTCGTGCGGCAGCGGCACCACCTCGAGTCCCGGAGGCACGGGGGGTGCGCCGGGAAGTCCTACCCAACCTGCCCCAGCTCTTCTTCAATCACAGGTCCAGAGACTTACGGATGCGGCGGAGCGATTGGTCGCCACGCTCCCGCCGCTCGATCCAAAACCGCACAACATTAAGAAAAAGATTTGTAAAAACCTCGAGGTGAGTGTCCTCGGGATGGTCGATCGATGCGATATAATAATAATTCGGGCCCAGTCGGAAAGAGTAATTATATTGTTTTATAGAGGATAAAAACATTCGGTATTTGTGTGTAGATGGTGATGGCGATGTCTGCGAACGACCCTCGTCGCATCGACGAGATACGAAAGTACGCCGCCATCTATGGGAGATTCGACTGCAAAAGAAAATCGGAAAAACCTCTGACCCTTCACGAAGTATCGGTGAACGAGGCCGCGGCACAGATCTGCACATTTTTACCTGCTCTTCTCACAAGGAGGGATGAACTATTCACTCACGCTCGACAAGTCGTTAGAAACTCCGGATACCATTACTCCAAGAGCCAATAGTGAGTGTGGAGAGCTGGAAGAGATAACGAAAGAATGATATCAACAAATTACTCATTTCCAGCATCTCTATGACGAGACCACGAGAAAATGGCGATGACGCGAATGACGGAGAAAGAGCAAAACGGTATCGTCTCGATCTTGAGGGTGAGAGTGAGGATTCCACGCAGGTTAGCTCTCCCCATCTGCTAAAATGATCAGTGATCACTCACGCATAGCTCGATGTAGCATGCCTAACTAACCATATGCACATTAACACTGAATCACTCCTCGATATACCGCTTCGGATTTTATAATCAAAAGTTAAGTACGCTATAATATTAGTTCCACTGCTTTTTCCTGGAGTAGGTACGCGAAGCTTGATGGGCGTGGTGAAACCTTATATGTAATTGCTAATGTTGGTATGGGTTACGGATCGCACGGTGTCTTTCATACATAGAAGTGGTTCAAACGTACACGTATAACGTAACTGTTTATAAATTCTGGACAGCGCCTAGCCACATTCATGATATTTGTTTTTCAGTGCGTTCTCTTTGTTACACTTGCAATTGCACGCAACAACCAAAGAACTACCGGATCGCGAAGAAAACATTGTCCTCGAGATTAATGGTTATCGTTATTGAAGTCAGTAAGCAGTCACATCAAATTAAATGGGCACAAGAATATAATAGAAAATAAGTTTATATATCTCTGTTTGTTTCACTTTTTTTTTTATTTATTCATTCTATAGTACATAATTGTCACAGACGCCATTCACCAGCTTCAAGCTCTTCTTCTGTCTTTTTTTTCTTGGTCTGTGTGTCTTGTTGGCGTTTTTTCAACATTCGTTCATTACAATAATCGTAATATTAATGATAATGATAATAGTTATGAAAACAAGAGACTGAAAACAATAAGCATCGGCTATGAATAACTAAATATCATAGTTGAGTATGCATGCGATGGAGTAGTTTTTTGTTTTGCATGTCTTCGTCGTTTCAATATTTAAATCGGCTGTTGCATGTTTTTTCTTAATGCTGAGTAGCCTAGTTTTTTTTGCTCGGTATAATGGAGGCGTAGAATCCTGCAATGTACTGCAGAAAAACAATACAAAATACAAATGAATGGAGAATTGAATCGAAAATACAAACGTTTCTTCTTTACTCGTCGATTTATTGACTTCAATTGTTTTCGTGCCACTGGTTCATAGATCATAATCTTTATGAACTAGTGGCAACAAAAAATTCAGAACGAAGTTTAAATCGACCACAATAATGCATACAGTATCATATCAAACTCACCTACAGGATAATCCATAAATTCGTAAACATGTTAGATAGTATAAAGATGTCAGTCTCATGTATTGTCTCGGGATTTCTAACAGAAGTTTTATAGAGTCGAACCGAATATTTCGAAATATTTTCATACAATATTTCAAATACATCTCATACGACAGATTCATTCGGAATGTATGTGTCATATATACGCTCCTATGAATTCATATGAGCTCGTATTTCGGAGGTACCGGAATATTTTGAGAAAATACTATTGTGGCCGCATGTGGCTATGATATTCTCACAACGAATATTAAAGTGTTCTGATTTAGGAGTTTAGTGGGAGATTTTTTTATATCCATGTCCACGTGGGCATCTGTAATGACGATATAATATGTAAAACGCTGTGCGAAGCGATACTTAGTACAGTTTTTGAACCCAGCAGCCATGTTTGCAGTGATTAGCTACTCATTAATAATTGTTTTTGTGCATGTGTGGAAGAAAATAAGCCTGCGCTATCTGAGTGATGTTGATAAAACGCGTGTGTGAGGTGACTGATGGACGGTTCGGTGGAACCGTATATCATATTCGATTTACGTAAAAGAACAAAAAAAGAAAAAAAAATCGTGGAAAGTTCTCGATATTTTTCTTAGGTTTGTTCGGTTAGAGTGGCTAATGAAAACCGAGATACAACTACAACCGACCCAAATATGTCAGAGGATAATTGCTGCAGTTACTGGATAAATTATGGGCTACCGTAGCAACGAGACCAAACGATGTTTAACAGCCAACGGAACTAAGGACTTTCCTACAAATTATGGACACGCCTAATTAAGATTCTTACCTAAAGAAAATCCAGAAACGAATTCAACCAGGCAAAAAACGGGATGGACTGCAAATCTTTGCACTATCGAAGAAAAAAACGGATCGATTAAGAAGGTTTGTCATATAAGCTAGGTATTTGTACGGAAATTTTATACTCTATAATCGATAATATCAAGAATAGTATAGTGCTCTTCCATTGCGAAGATGTTGTTCTTTGATTCTGGTACGTTTAGTTTTTGCGAATGCGATGAAAGCGTTTACGAAAATAGAAAATGATTAAACGGATAACGTAGAGATATGACGACTGTGGTGCACAAAAGGACTAAAAACTAATAGCATGACACCTACGTGAATATATTAGATCATCGAATCCCAGCAAGACATTTTTGTTAACGTAATAGTTTTTACTCGTTTTTCAGATCAAGCGATCAAGATCTATGATCCGAACTAGACTGACGGTATTCGGCTCATGAGTCACGCTGGGTTACAGGCCATCAGGGTTTGTCCCGTTTTTTGGATACAGTCTAAGCAGTGAGTAAATCATGAATTTACAGAAAAAAATTGTGTAGCAAATTTTCTCAAATTTTGTTGTAAGAATTTAACGAGCATAATACTGCAATTAGAACTACATCAGAAGAGGAGCTACAGAAATGTGGTCTGCGAATCGACACGATTGCCTGTGATACTTGTGAAGAAAGGTAATTACACACGATTATAACTATAACATTTGTCTTGGTTACCAGAATCCTCGAAATGATCTATCCTGTTAAAATTTCATCTACTCTCATTTTACAGATACTGCCAAAAATCACACCGTTTCCACAAGCCGAAAATGCCTTCCATTGATAGAGACTAAAGTATAACGATTAATGTGTCTATTATATGTGATAAACGAAAATTTGTATACAAAGTAAAAATTGTTATCTAATTATTATGAATCCTACTATCACTGTTATATTGTTACTGTAATAAATCAGCTGCGTTACAAAAATTCGTTTTTACTTCATACTATATAGATACTGCTGGTCAGCTTGCATCGCCCAATATTATACTTGTACATAAACGAACTTCTTCTCTTGCGTACGTATACCGTACCTACACGAAGAACATTTTTTACGGCAATTTTTTCCACCGGGGGGAGGAGGTTCTTTTTTTGTCCTTACTTTCACGACAAACGGAAACTTTTTTACTGTACATGGACGATTCATTTTTTGCTCGGTTTGTCTCAATCTATCTTCCACGGCTATACTAGGATACAGCGGCTCTTTTCACCGGAATCTTTTCATCTACGTTACACTAGAATATAACTGGAACCAATAGTCAGTCACATTTCTCAGAGTCTTGTTTTTGTAAATGATCATGACGGTCGAACAATTTCGATGGCCATACACCCGCCTCACATTTTCCCCCCCTTCGAATAATGGACGAAAGCAATGAACGGTCATCATCGTTTAGTATAACTTGAAAGTGAGAACCTATAATAATTGCGTAGGACGGACCGGTCTTTATGGATTCGGAACGAACATTTGTTTTCGGATACACCAATGTGTTTTTCTAGGTGGGCCTTTCATATTGGTAACCTTCGATTGCCTATAGCAGTTTTGGTGTTGCAGGCACTACTGGACGGTAACAACTCCACTATGATGAGGCGCAGATCATCGAGGTGATTATCTCAGTTTTTATTACAGAATAGCCTCTACCGTGTTTTCATTAACTTCCTTTCCCACGCAATAAAATAAAATGACAAATCTTAACGAATCATAGCTGATATGGATCTCGGGAGAACGAAGATAGGCACAACAATCGACTTTGTTCAAATCAAACATCATGTGATCCTGATTTTTTTATTCACATTCGGATCGTTCACCTAAAAAAATTGATCATAATTCTATTCAGTTATGATCATACGATCCTGAAGAGCAAAGTTTGACAAATCTCTATTTCAATGTTTTAGTCCAGTTTGGCAAAGGAAGAGTAATGGCATGTTCAATGGGAGTCCTGAGGGAAGTGATTCCGACACTCAATTCTCATCTTCCAACGAAGAACCTCCATCGCTGCAAGTGAGTCGACGTTCTGTAATTTCTTGTAAATCAGTTGCACAACAAAAACTTGTATATCTTCTATATTTTCCTCAAACTCATATCATTAGAACCACGTTCACATAATAAATTTCAATAAACATTCTTTGCTCATTTGTTGCAGGATGAAGGAGACGCGGACAACAGCAACGAAGAAAATGATTTTAATTTAAAGGTAAGGAACGCGCAAAGAGAAATCTACTTCATCTATCATTGATCATCGTTCTGATTATCGTATCTCGAAAATTTTCTGATAATTAGAATTCATTCGAACAGAAATGAGATTTCCATTCAAATTCATTCAAGTCTTTGCTCTAATGAGCATTTTTCAACGAGCAAAAAATTTTGTGTTACGATAATTGATTGTTTGAAAAACATCTGCTGTGTAGGTGATAGCATCGCGGGGTGACGACATAATAGCGGTGGCGAATCCAGCACTGAGGATGTCATCCCCGGTCCATATGAATTCTATAGAATGTGGATCAAAGCTTCAGATAAAGGAAGAAACCATAGATGAAAAGTCTGAGTCGTGATAATATCAAACGAAACGTTATATACTATATTTGTTATCTAGTTTTAATACATTTTTCAAGTAACTTAGATTGTATAAATTGAAAATATTACTTATCTGTACAGAACGGCGACGTTGATAACCCCAGATCAATACGTGATCAAGTCTTGTAAATATAAGTCACTGTTTGGCAATCTAATATTGACAATCCATAGTATGTATGTCTACATTATTTTTCAACCACCTTGAATGTCTTTTTCACCATCTGGGTTTCATCCAAAGTTGATTTCCCTTAGGAAATTGTTGCGTTTCCATTTCGAAACACGGGCGAATAAAATGAAATGAATATGTACAATTTTACAACTTGTGCGATTTTTATATTGAAAACACTATACAAAAACAACTAAACTAAATAATCTTCGTGCAGTATCTATAGATCATATAAATATATATAGACAGACTAAAAGATATCAATTTTTACTTAGAGTATAAGACAGCGTCTATTATACTAAGTGTTATACGAAGCTGCTGCGCGAGAAGGAAAACATGCCTAACAATTCTGCATGTATTCTATTCACGAAGGAATCTTTGTTAAGGTAATTATTTACTCGAATTTTAATTAAGTTTTTTCTATATTTCTACCCAACACGCGATCCACGGGTCATAACGCGTAGTCTATTACTGTAAATTCATTTATCGATGACCCCAACCAGTCAGCTTTCATTGTAACAAAGTTGAATGCAAATTGATTCAAGATTATCTTTTTTTCGTCTTATATTCTAATTGAATATCTAAAGTATATTAAATTACGCTCGACTTGCGCATCATTGAATTTATTCATAATATCTTTGTTAATAAAGTATATTATCTATATATTTTTATTCCCTCTTTGTTATTGAACAAGGAAACAAAAAAAAAAACAACTATACGCTTACAAAATATAATATTATAACATAAAATAATAAAAATTTCTGTATAATAATTGATATCGTCGAGCTATTTACCCAGACTCCTTATACTTTTGGGAAGATTTGAAATCGAGCCTTTGTTGACACTAGCGGTTGTTGGTCGCATGAAACTATGACTGTGAGCGATGTTGCTGGCTCTTGGTTGTAGCAATCGACTACGACTAGCTCCCACCGGTTTTTCAGTAGCCGAACGATTCTGCTGCTGGGAATGAGGATCGATACTGCTGCCGCTGCTACTACTCCTAGACGTTACGACTGGTCGGTTTCTGAAGTTACTTCCTTTTGACGAGTCCGAAGCGCTGACCTGAAGGTATCAATTATTAAGGGGGTGATGTACTCGATTTTTACCGACAGACAGATATCTCCGAATATCTAACTAAATCGCAAAGGAAAAAAAAAACGGATGCATAACGAAATTCTACAAGCAAAAATATTCTTCATTCGCTTACAAAAAAGAATTCGAAATCACATGTGGGATTCCGCTTTGCAGCTATTTTTTTTACGATTTAGGTCCGTGGACTTGGATATTCGGAGATATACGTGACTGTCGGTAAAAGTGGAGTAGGGGAGATCGGGGTAACGTGGACATGCGGGGTAAAGTGACCATCTCGAATAATTTCTTGTTGAGCGATTCTAAGAAGGCAGTATTTACACCGAGGGTTTGTGCTGACGTACTTTACAAAATGAAATAGTTGAACCCTATGAAATATTCAATATTTCGGGAAAAATCAATCAATTTAGTTTCATGCCGTTTAGATTGATAATTTCCGTCAACTCAGATTTCGGATTATCGTGCCGTCAATGGCATGTTTTGACTAGGTTTATTTTTTTCTCGATTCCTTGAAACGTCTACTTAATGGCACTATCAATTCTTTTTTTGTTAAACATAGTTTGCATCAAGTTTTCAATTAAATTGTTGTCGGGTTACCTGCGGGGTAATATGGTCAGGGAAAAGTGGCCATGTACGCCACGAGCGCTGTTAGCCGCCGAGCGTCAACCTAACCTCACTTCGGGTGACATTTGAATCGCGACAGCGGTGTCGTGTTTCGAACATTTTTGATTCGAGTAAGTATCACAATTTTCACAGTCACATGCTTTTATCAAACTGAGGGCAATATGTACAGATTTTGCAATCTTTTGACGTTATTTTCATCCTAATACGAATAAGGAATCCGTCATAATACGAATTTTTCCACTTGACCCCATAAGCTTGATCACTTTACCCCAGCATCGGGGCAAAGTGATCATTTTGCAGGTTAGGTTTATATCGATTATGACGCAAGCACATCGCACTAATATCGGGTTTGACCGTCATAATCGCTTACCTAAAGGTACAAACTACAAAATATATACGACATGATAAAGCTTTAGTCGATATTTTATGTTTCATGTCCGAATTAGTCTTAGGGTATCCACTTTGCCCCGGTCTCTCCTACAGCACTCACTTCAGTAGCTAAAAAGTTCCTTTTGCAATAGACTTTCACGAGGGAAGTATCAGGCCGATCTTGATACACCATGAATTTCTTTTTTTTGCAAGATTGCACTCGTAAAAGATACAATAGGATCAACATATCGCAAGTTAGCGGAACAGAGACTGTGTTGAAAACTGGAGCGAAACCCATGATACCTGTTAGAAAGAAATCTGTTGTGTTACTAGTGTTCTTACCATCCCTGGTTTTTGGACATTTCGCACAGCTGGTCCGATGCTGCTGCCGCTGCTGCTGCTTCGACTGGCCGGTATTCTGCTAGCACCAGTTCTTTGATTAGTATGTTTCTTCGAATTGGTGTTGTGAATGGCTGCGACCGGAGTCATGGACGGTGTTTTTCTGAGATTTGTGGTCAGAGCGCGAATCGCGGACGTGTAGCCGCCCAGTTGATGATGACTGGGAGCCATGTTGCGGACTGTGTTAACGGAAGTTGAGCTGTTGAGAGAACTGCGAGAGCTCCTCAAACTGCTTCGCGAACTCGACCGTTCAACCTCGTTCCTGGAGTTCTTGATCTTCGGGGTCTCAGCTCTTTCGAGACTGCCCGTACGTTTGGGCGGATACCTCGTCTTCTCGCCTCTTGGTTTCAGAGAGGCCGTCCTCTGGACGTATGACTGTATCTTGGACGTCTGTTTCGGGGCCTTGGCCTTAGGCCCGCAATTTCTGTTGTCCGTTTCGTCGTTATTCCTGCCTATCTTAGCACCTGGTGAATTGTGCGCCGAGTCGTGAGCGTCCGTCTCGTAATTACCGCCCGAAGAAGTACCCTGACTCAAGGTCTCGGATACTAGACTCTGCGTCTCCTCAAAACCTTCGTCGTTGAACTCCTGCTCCGCCTTAACCTTCGTCATCGGGTTACTCGTCACGCTGATATCCGGTATGAACTTCGTCTTGAACATCGAGGTTTGCTTTGGTGCAGTGCTGATTTCTATCCTATTATCCTCGTTCTTCGCGAGACAGGCCTCAGAGCTTATCCTCAAAGCCTCCTTCACCTGGCTCGGGTCTATCATACTCCGGTTTCGTTCTCGGTTCGGAACAGCTCTGGCCTGGTCGATCACCATCACCGTTGGCTCGCGAGGTCTGGTCTCCTGCATCACTGGACTGAGGACGGTGTTGGTAACCGGAATCATCGGGGCTGGCTGGAGGACGAGACTTCCGCGGAGGCTCTTCCTCTGCGTCTGTACAGCACTCGGTGTTCTGTCCAGGTGTTGAAGGTCCTCTCCGGACTTTGCGATCTCCTTCAGAGCCGTGGTGCATATGTCGTCCTTCTTGACGGAGGTTCTCTGCTTCAATCTGTTCTGCCACATGCGGAGCAGCGGGTCCGAATCTTCGGGTTTTTGTTCTTCTGGTGTCAGAAGCAACGAGTTCGGCCTCTGGGGTTTATCCTGGGGCACTTCGCCCGTCGGCGACTCGATCTCGGGTTTGTTCTCCTTGTGGACCACCGCGTCTTGGCTCTTCTTGTATCTCCTGGTTCGACGCGTCGCCGAGTATCTATCGAAGTGGCCATTACCTTGATCGGCCGTTACCGGATTCGGTATCTTCAACTGTGGCACCTTAGACTCGCGAGCCTGAAGCGAACTGCTGCATCGCTCTCTTCGGCACGGCTCTTTCTCAACTGGCTTCACTTCTCGAGGTGGGCTAAACACTCTTCGGGTCGCAGGCGGAGTCTCGATGTTGTCAGAATCGATCTCAATCTTGTCGCTTATCGGCTCGTCCGTACTCACGATATTTGGTTTAACAGCCCTTACCGATCTCCTGTTATAACTCGGACTCTGCGACTGTTCAGAATTATCCACTTCCGGTACCGTTTTCGATACCGCAGAATACGGCTGACGAATGTATATCGTAAGGTCGTCTGGACTCTGTGAATTCTTAACAGAACTTATGATATTCTTCTTCCGTTCTTCTTCTCTTATTGCCTGGAATGGTACCGAAATTAGTCACCGTCTTCGAACTATTCATCAAAATATCAGTAAAACTCGTCATTACTTGTAAAGTACTAGGAGCAAGAACGTTCTCCATGCTCGATCTGAGGTTCAACCTCTTCAGATACCGAGGGTCAGCCTCTTCCGAACTGTTCGGTACATTCAAGGTCGATTTTCTCCAAAGAGATTTGTCCTTCTGGGGCAATTGCGGCTGGGCTTCTACAAGAATAAGTGCAATGACGGTGAATATGATTGCCACGAATTGTGAATATATACAATTTCAAATTACCTTCTATGGCTTCCATCGTTCGCATGACGTCGGTTTCTCCGACGGATGGACGCCAATCTGAATAAACTCTCGAATATTCCTGTGGCGTTGGTTTGTCCTCGAACAAGACATTCATTGTCGAACTTTTGCCTTCGCTACCTACATTTTTTCAATGTGAAAAGAATTTCGAATCATTTGATTTTATCTACGGTCAGTTTAACAGTGGAGTGGTTGATCATGACTTACCAGAATCTTCGAAAGACCGACGGTTTGCTTGAAGCTGACGTGCCCGGCGTTGAAGGTCTTCGCCAGCTCGTTCTTCCTTCTCGTTTTCAGACAACCATGCCTCGATTTTTTGCCGCCATGCTCTCCTAAGGATTTTCAAAATGTGAGACAAAGTTCACATTGGAAGATTTGACTTATATTAGTCTAACAACGAGGTTATTTTATCTGCAGAGAATTTTACCCTGTCGGTTTTGTTTCTTCCTCTTGGAGAAACGGTTTGTTTTCCAGGAGTGGCGACGGGGAATTCGGTCGTTCACGATCCCCGGAGAAATCTGCGTTCAACAGATCTCCGCGTCGCGGTTGTCCACGAGCTCTGCGTGCCCAGGATCGGTCTAAAAATCGATGATCGGAAACTGATTACACCAAACGTTCCGCTTTACTCGATCAACTATTCTACGCATTCGTAAATTCACAAACGTACCGAGACTTCCCCACGACTTTCTATCCCTCGCGGTATCGTTTCCGGTTGTTCTCAAAAAGTCCATCAAGTTACCGTCGTCTTCTTCAGACGGTACTCGACTTCTACGACGTCGGAGGCTTCCGTTCGGAGTGATATCTGGAATTATTATTCACGTACTCAGTACTTTGCAGAATAAGGGTTATCCGAAGACCGAAGATTCGACTTTGTAATTACCGGGAGAGTAAGTATCCTCTTTGTTCATGTGCTGATCCGGTCCTCCAGAGTATGAACCAACACGGCATCGAATTCCTTGAGCACCTGAGAGCGATACATCTTCTTCCGAAGTCACTCCACCGTTTTGGAGTCTTCTTATCTGATTAAATTTAGATATACACTGTATCGCGATACTGTTAATGAACTCGGAATAATTATGAAATTTCAATGTATCATCTTAATTACCTTAATATCACCCCGATTAATCTGCTTTTGTGGAAATCCAGCGTGAATATCGTATAATAACGAGTCAATTATGTTAGTCTCGGACTCGGAGCCTGGAGTTTCAGCCTGATTATTGACTGTGGACAAATTCGAAGAAAGGTTGTATTCAATATCGAACCCCACTTCGATTGTTTATCACTAGCAAAATTTCAATGCAGTGATTACAAACTTACGTAAACGTTTTTTCGCTGTCAATTGCTGTTCCCTCTGTCTTCTTCTAGCTATCGCCTGTTCCTCCTGCATTCTGCGTCGTTCATTTTCGGCGATAGCTTGCTTGAATTTTTGGCAAAACTGTTGGAAGACTCGGAAACATTCTTCTAGTTTGAATGAGTTCGTATCTTCGCAGAAAAACTCTGCGAGAGACCGACGCACCCCTTCAAGTTCTTCCATGTCTCTCTTCAATGCTGTCATTTCTCGTTCAGCAATCTACATTACAATCAGATTTAAACAAATTTAGTAAATTTCTACGGTTATTTAAAAATATTCCAGTATTGTAATCACCTGGAGAAACGGTGCCATTTGCTCCTGGATGTCACGATCAGTGCTCGGAATATTGAGCTGATTTTTAATATTCTTTATCTTCGTGTCTAACGAGTTAAACTCGTTACTCAACTGTTCTACAGTTGTTCTGTAATCAAGGGAAAAGAACATTTTCGTTGATATTATTCACTATCATCAAGGAAATAATTATATATTCTTCGAAACCAGTTTTTCTCACCTCGTGGCTGCCTCCAAGGCCTTCATTTCGTTTGTGAAACACAGCAAGTCTTTCCTTTTCTTTTCCACTTGCTAGAGACAAAGAAAACAATGTCGATTTTCGAATCAATCATTCCACTTTCTATTGTTTTATTATATGACTTATTCAAAGCAGTAATCTTGGATTGGACTCATTTCGTAATCTGAACTAAGTGTCAAGAGTTTTCACTTTGTTACCTAGTTCAAACAGACCTAATAATCTGTATATGTAAAAGCCTGATAATTTCTTTGTGGACTCTACTCACCAGTGCGACGTAATGGATGAGATTCATTCCCGGCTTGTTTGCACGTATTTCCGTCAACTTTTGTAGGGACGATAATTTCACGCCAGCAGCATTCCCAGCATAACCGCCCTGTTGACGATACAGAAAAAATGTTGATGAAGTCTAGTCTATTCCTCGGAATACCGAGTGTGACAAGTTGTAGTATCATGAAAAAAAGCGGACTCTTACCGAGTTGAGGAAATTTCCAGCTACTAAAACCATGTAAAGCACTTCCTGAAGGGGTTTGTTCGTCATGAGATCCTCGCCAGCAAGAATCATGGAGTTGATGCTGGGCTCAAGGTAGCTCATGTTGGCCGCGAACTCTTCCTTGAGGAGCATGCATTCAATGCGAAGTTTGTAGCTGTAACGGGACGTGAATCATTAAAAATGTACTCAAGCACAGGGTTACTCTCATAAAGATTAAAGACCAGTACTTCGGCACTTGGATTAATTGCAGAAAGAATTTCTCAGCATTTCCAAGCTTCGACCTATCGCCGTCGAAACACTTCAGCATTTCGAGCTCGTCGACTTCGGGCAGAATCTTCAATAATCCTCGCAATTTTTCTGCCCCTATATCGTCGTGACCTCCTTCTCTTATCAACTGGATGATATCCTCGTTTGAACTGGTTGACGAAATTGATTTTAATCAGTAAATAAGTGCAGGATCGATGAGGAGTAGCGTCCACATTTTGAATTCGTCACCTACCTTCGAAACTGCTTGAGGAAAATGTTGACGTTCAGACTTCTCTTGCCATCCAACAGCGTTATCTATTGAATCAATACAGTTGAAATCGCATGAATTCATATTTTCTAAATGTACTACAATTACCTCTGACGGTTCCTTGCGTCTTTTTTCGGTGTCCATTCCGTACGAGGTATAACTTGCGGAGAGTGAAGCAGGCGGAAGCATGGGTGGCATCTGCTGACAGAAGAGTCCCTCCATCTCGGCCCAGTCAAGATCGGTCATCGGAGAATTTTGATGATTGTTAGCGACCAGTGACCATATATTTCGCTTCCCAATGACCTTGTCGTTCGGTATCTTGTTCCAATTGATAGTCTTCATCTTTGTCTTGGGCGTGGGTATCTCTTGCTGAGGTAGAAGCTTAGCACTGTATTTCGGTGGTTCAGGTGTCGTGGATCTCGCGACCTGGTGAGGAACCTGAAGAGGAGGTGGGACCGGTGGCTGCCTCTGCGAACCGACATTCCGACCTATGTCCGTCAGAAGAAGCGGCGGCATAGGCGGGGGCGGCACCACGTCCATCGCGACACTAAATCCACCAGGAATCGGGGGCGGCGGAGGCGGCGGCGGAAGCGGAGGAGCAGAGATCTTCCGTGACGGACTGCATGCCTGATCACCACCTCGACCCCAACAACATAAATTGGTCTAAAAAAGTTATGTTGTTTTTAACAACGTTGCAAGACCCGGTCCAGGTCGTCGACTATTTATGTTCATAGTGATCAATTGCGAAGCGAATGTCAGATCGGAGTGTGACCTATTCCAATGTGACATTGCGACATGCCTAATGCCTAAGGACTCAAATATGTCGACGTACGACGCGTGGGAACGGAGAATAATTGACAGATGAGTGACAGGGATGTGAGGGAATGAAATACAACGGCAATCCATTCCTGTCTAAGACTTAATCTGGCTGATAAACTGAGAGAGAGAGAGAGAGAGCGAAATCAGCTTGAAGTAAGATCTATATCAGTGTAGAACAGCGTGGGTTCAGATCAAGTCATGTGTTGCAGCATGTTGCAAACCATGTTAATACTCCGTCATCGGAAGTGTGCCACGATTCAAGCGATTAATTTTGATTGCAACGATTTTTGGCTGTCCAAATGTCCAACTATCAATCGACACAAAGGCAGTCTCATTGACCTATTCTTCACTGTCCATTTCACAAACGAAAGGATCCTCCACAGCATCAAAGAAGGAGATAAAGTTTACACACCTGTAAGCTTGGAGACCGAAGAAGTTTCGTAGCGTCTTCTCTGTTCTCCAATAGCGTTGCTCTGTGCACAAGTGTTTCGGCGGTGTCCCATGCCAAATCGCTTGCTGGTTCCTTGGGGTCTAGACGTAGCAAGTGTTGGAGTATGCTGAGGAATGGTATTTCCTGTGGAGTGTCGGCGATCTGGGAACATATTGAGAGATTACGTCGCGATCTACCTACGTGAGAGAAACTGTCAGACGATGATAAGACCAAGGGATATACCTGTTTAAGAATAGCGTAGAATATATCCAAATGAGAGGACAGATCTATTCCTGATGGACCCTGAAGTGATTGTTCTTCGTCGCTTTCTCGTTGCTCGTCGAATACATCGAGCTGAACTTGAAGGTCTGGCACGCGACTGGATTCTTTTCTGCAACGTTAATTAAAGGAGCGTAATTCAATTAATTGAGACAATTATAAACGGCTTTGTTAACTGCCAAGGCCACGCGCCTCATTCCTCCTGCATTCCAGCAATCGGACCAGCTGATGGATTATTCTATTACGCGAATCCTAAATCCGATACAAAATTCTGATCCATAATTGGATGATGTAATTATTACCACTTCCAAAGTGACTGTGATAGAGTCTCTGGTATCTATAACGTGAGGGATTTCTATATACAAGTCTTACTCATCCCATAGACCCGAGTGTCGTTAGCTGGCAAAAAGCCATCAGTGTCTAGCAGTTCAGAAGTTGCTGGATCTGGTTCAAGAAAATTTCCACACGTGAATACAGAGAGGTGTTTCAAATCGTCTTATCAGTTATGAACGGGCTTGACGTAAGAATTCTATTACACAAGCGATAAATTAGCTCCAACTCAAACCGCAGGACCAGCTGTTGCATAAAGACGATGAAACGCGCAATTCTTCGCAAGGGACAGTCATCCATTAATTAACGCAAATTATAAACTGTAATTCAAACTGTAGTAACTATATACTACGTCAGAGGATAGAGATTAGATTAGATTACGACAAGGTAAATGTACATAATAAAAAGGCGACTGTCTTTTTGGTTTCACTCGGTTTCATTATTTCTAAAAGTTTCCTGTATACTCTCCCTGGCCTTGTACTAATATTGTTAGGAGTGAAGATCCAGATCATAGCCTTGTTTATAAGAAGAAGATGGAAGGACACGAAACAGTCTAACGAATAATACAACAATTATGATATACCTACGCGGTTATAGAATCCGAGTGCAGCAAGTTGAAATAATTGCGTCGTTCTAATCTACCATTCAAGTAATTAGAGTCAAAAGCCAAGTATATGGGTTTAAAATGGTCACAGTGCAAGATCAAAACACATTTAACCATATTTCGAAGACAAAGGGTGATTGTTCACATTCTCAATGACAGTAATCCGCGGAGATAATTAATAACATAATCTTCTGAAGTAAAGGATGAAACAGAAGTCATACAAAAGTTTACCGGAAGGAAGCTTCCGGAGTTTTCTATACCATCGAATTTCACAATTTATCTCATGTATCTTGCACTGAATGAACAAAGCGCGAGGATCATGTGTCTATCATGAACTACTGCGTTAAATCGACCGACTCCTTCGGTGAGAATGACTGACTGAATTAACCGTCAGTACTGAGGTTGTTCGAAGATTAGAGATGACTGTCCGAGTAGGAATTGTAGCATCGCGAGCAGCTCTCGAGTCTTCCAGCAATGCTGCACCGGGATTCAGATGTGGATGCTATTGCAGTTGCATTATAGACACGGGTAACGTCCACCAGAGCCACCCATACCTCCACTCACAGAGCCCAGAGGACGAGGCCTAGACGGTAAGTTAATTCGGTACACACTTACTAAAGGAATCGACGTTCCTAAGAATGTGGAGTGGATTTGGTTCTATTTCTCTCACACTGGCACCCAAACGGTGCCGATACCTTCTTGCCCCTTTTTCCCTACCTTTTTTTTTAACTCCTATTTTACCCTCTCTCATTTTAGTTCTATAAATTGCAGTTCCTTTCATCTCGCATCAGGTGCGATTTTTTTCCTACTCAATTTTGTTCTCTTTCCTTTTGGTTCAATCTTGATTAACTTTCAGATGTCTCGAAGTTCACAAATTTTGACTGATATAGATTTTTGAATTTTGATACGCAAGGAACAATTTCCGGTGCGCGGGTTTACGTCACTGAAGAACTTTTTTGATTCTGTTCTTCACATATTTTCGGTGCCTACACCACTGCGAAAATTTAAGAATGCATACCTCATGTTCGAATCTTGATTCTGACAATTTCATTTCGCGCCATTTATAAACATCTCACTGCATGTTATAAATATATACAGTCAAGTGATTGAAAGCGAGGAATGTTTGTATAACAAACACGTATCGTGACGTACGATTATTATAATAACGTTGAATTTATTAATATTGATATCATGCATAACTGATTGACATGTCAAAGCTATATGAGACGTCTGCAGGAAGTAGCACGCGATGAAATATTCTTAAGGTTCTTCAACTCTGTTTGTCGATATCATCGCATACCGATCGTCAGACTACTTGGAATAGTTCGTATAATTTCAAAATGAATCTATCCCATCGTTACTGATCATACCTGCTAACTTATTTTTGGAGTTATGTTTCAAGAGCAAATAAAAAAATATAATGTCAAGATCCGGAAACGGTGCTCAGAATATTCGCCAAAACCAGCCGTTTGAGGTAACTGACCGGCTGTCTCGATAGTTTGAACCGAATAACTGCCGTGTAGTAAATACTATATTATAGTGAACTTAACGTATTTAATGGCAACGAAGAGGCGTTATTTTTTAATCAGAATTCGATTTCGTCCGCGTCTCCGAAAAGTTATGACGCATTAAATCTACATTTCGATAAAATATAGCCATGGCAAAAGCCGTTGTGGAATTTGGTTAGTTAAAAATATACCTGTACAAAAAAAAAAAAAAAATGGATATACTATACGTACCGGTTTATCAGTGGCTCAAAACTGCTGGCATTAACCAATTAAGAAGAAGTGAGTGATTCAATTTGTGAATTGTTGTAATATAATACATGGGTAATACGATCTACCAAGCGATTCTGTTCCTTGAAACGTATAATTATAATAGGAGCGATTCTAGTTGCTCAGAGGAGGCCGTTAAGCGCATATGCGCAGCATTTGACAGAAAAATGTAAGTCTCAAATTCACGCTTTAGCAAATTGAAGTAGCAGTAATTGTCGCTGATTTTCTGCAATCAGTTAGCCGCAAGATTATTTTTTGTAATATTGTACGTTAGTAAACTATTTAGGCATATACTTCATCCTTAAAACGATAATAATACAAAAATAAACTTACCGCAGTTCATTGAGTATCGGGAGAAGCTTGAGACCTAGAAGAGTAAGATCGAAAAACGTGTGGATTAAAAAGTTATTAAAACGAAAGTTTTTACGCGTAAGATTATAAAGAAAGAATAAAAGTGATTTAAAACCCTGGCTCATAAGATACGATGCTATAAGAATTTAGAAATTTAACAAAAAAGAAAAAAAAGAGAGAATTGAACGATGATCGAGAGGGAATTTCGTATTCATTTGCTCGTGGTTCGGAATAGACAAACCGCGAGCAGTGTGATCGTCAATAAATAAGTGCGCCTGCTTACCTATAAACTCATTTCGTATTCGTACCCGATCCTTTAAGATCGGAGTGGAGATAATTAGGCAGTTGATAAACGCTAGTATTGCCGTTCGATAATCACCGCCCGTGGCGTTCTGTAGCTCATCCACGACAACGCGGAATCGATAACGTTCCCTTTTGAGTTCCTGTCGCAATGAGTTAATGTCAACTATTGAGTAATCGCCCACAGATAGACATCGAGCGGACATAGCATCGGCTGGCTAGAGACAATTGCGAGTAAACGAAAATTGCATAAATACCTGGTAAGTGTGGAGAGTATCGATTGTCCTTTGCCGCCCATCCTGGCTGTAAACGCAAAGGGCAGATAGCAACTCCACAACCTGCTTCTTCACCGAAGTATTTGCTGTGTTTAATGCTGGAAATAAGTTCAATGCTAGAAATTACTTTAATCCTAGAAATAAGTTAATGCTAGAAATAAGTTTAATGCTAAAAATAAGTTTAATGCTAAAAGTAAGTTGAATGCTAGAAACAAGTTTAATCCTAGGAAATAAGTTTAATGCTAGAAATTCTGTGAAAATGATGGACTTATGCGTTGCAGCTTGAGTATTGATAATCAATTAGTGTGAAACCCGAAGCGCAGGAATTCGATCCCAGTGATTTGTCAACCAATTTTAGTGCAAAATGTTGTATTTGTTTCTGGGTGATAAGAATGTTCACCAACTGTCGATATATTATTTTACCTGAGGCAAGTTTACTGCAGTAATCAGGATTTTCGACGATGTAGTCCAGACCAACGTGTGAATCCATCTTAACTGCATCTGCAATGCTCACCTGGTCACACCTGGAACACGGTAATGAATTCGAAATGTTTTTTTTTTAACACTTTTGATAACGCATCGATACTGCTGATCAGATTGTCACACGAAGGAATTAGAACTTTATAAGAGTCTTACATCATGGATGTTAAAAACAAATGAACCGATCAGCGTTACAGTGAGAAGATTACTGGGAATGTCAGTATGTCACTATCGATCGTCATTGTGGTTCTGTGTTACAATTAACTGTTATAATTAATCGCTATTTGACCTGACCGTTTCTTTTCACAGAACAAAGAGAAATTATACCTATTATCGAAAAGATGACTAATCTTTATACCACAATGCTAGAATGTTTCTTGTCCAAACATGAGCATTTAACGATTAATCATACGTACGTAAATGACGGGTGAAGAATTTCTGCAGGCGCGGTTTAGATCAGAAATCTGACAACCCATCTTCAACGGGGATAATAAGACCTTCGCGAAGACCCTGTGGTCGCCCACGGTTGCGATCCTCGCTGCGGGCGGATCTGATCAAACCCAAACATCGCTTCAACGACGCCACCGATATTCGCCAAAACGATTATAGCCGTTATTTTAAACTCAGTTTTGCCAGTGCCGAACGAATAGTGGCATCAATTTGCAATTTTCGTAATACGATACCGCATAATTTCCACGATTAACATAAATAAACTATCCGCGAATAATATTTGCAGACAGAAAAATTGACATGATAGATATAATATAAAAATCGCTAATTTTTACTGATTATAGTTAACAACAGTCTCAACTTAAACGACGAAAGTGAGCCTATTTTCTCTAGAAGGTTATTTATTAGTCAATACTTATTACAATCCATCATTTCATGAAATATCATATAACAATGATTATGATGCAGGTATTGAACTAATTGTGAGATAAATTCACAGTCACACAAGCGCATGTGCAATTGATGGCACACTGTGAGATCCTGCACTGAAAACATTTACTTTGTACCCGTTTATTCAACAATTAATATAGACTAGAGATTAGCAACTTTTAGCTCAAGGAACTTCGTGCCCTCCGGCTAAAGATTCAAGGAGAGAGAGAGAGACAAAGATTATCAATATATAGAGCTATGTATGACCTATAAAGATATATGTGCTGCATTGAAGTTCATCGAGTCTACTACACTCGAGTTTTCCATCTTTCTCAAAACGCCGCAGTATCTCATGACCCAGGTAGAAATATCCAGAAGCAATTTCCTCAAGTTGGTTGAATTTCTGGTCTTTTCTCAAATTCACAAACAGTAGCATTGATTAGATTTAGCTCGGCTACTCCACGAGGAAATATTAAACTAAAGTGGTCGTTTGCAGGATCCAACAGCTGGTGTCATTTATTCTAATAGTTGCTTTTAGCTGTGAAACAGGTGGTTTAACGCTTACTGCAATTAGTGGAATACTGTACCACCAAATTACCCATAGTTTGCATATCAAAGGTCGACTAATAACCCCAAATGTGAATTTGAGGGGGCGAAGCGAAACGTTGGCCACATGTGATGCGAAAATGGTTTGAGTAGCTTCGGGCAATTGAAGGAGGTGGTGGAAATTGACTGCGGGATTTAAAAACCGCAGGATCCATGGTGCAGAATATGTATTACAGAGCTGATAGACGCTTATCAATGTAAGTGTTTCAATGTTACGTATGATATTACCATATATGGTAAGTATACTCGCCGCAATGCTACTTTTCAAGAGAACAAGATTGCGTCACTGCGCGCGCGCGAGTCAGTGGTTAAAAATAGAATATATACTTTCCAACGAATATCGAAGATTTGGTATTTTCTCATCCTTTTGAAAAATGACAAGAATTGAAAAACAAAATGAAAACCCAGTTCGCACCCCCAGATCGTAGGCCCAATTCTGGCCGCTGCTCTCATTTGAGCCTAAATCCCCAGCATCGCCTACTAGCCGTGAAATGATTTTCCCGCCTTATCAATCGTGTACAGAAAATTATCCGCGAAATGATCGTGGATGAAATGAGAACGATGGTCGAATTGATTCAAGTCAATTTTCTCTCTTTATAATACCGCTCGAAGAATGTATTTGATAAAACAGGTTCTGCAAGGTGCGATCAATTTTTATGCAGATCTTTTTATGAGCTATACTCTCGCTTCACACTGCTTTCGATACACTTGACACGGTCTTTAGATAGGAAGTGACAATTTGTCGAACAAACGGTCCGTGAAACAATGTCCAGATTTGCTGGCTGCTTATAGATAATAAGCAAAGGTGAAATTCAAATTTCAATTATGATAATAACGGTGGGACATTACGAGTGCGACATATTTGAACAACCGAAAGGAAAAACATCATTTCAATATGGTAGACAGAGGCGAGAGATGACAACACAAAAATATTCAATTCGAGAGAATCGGAAATTATGCGCAATGCTAATGCTTGTGAATTGGTGATTTTTTTCTGTTTCAATCGGGATCAGCTGTTCTGGCAGATCGAGAACTTGCTTCAAATACACATTTCTTCGATGTCGCCCGGGGTCGAACCTTTCACCGAGCGACACCTAGCCGTTGGACCGTTATGTCAGAATGTTAGAATATCAGAAAAATAAATCAGATTATTGCGAGATGTTTTAGTTTAACGGATTACTTCTCACTCCCATTATTTCTCAATCAGAAATCGCAAAACTTGGATCAGATCCAAGAAGGATTGTGGCAAAAAAAATCCTCTGAATTGATTGGAACCAAATTTTTTATCATTTCGCAATAATAATTCTTAATGGACATTTTAGAGTTTCGCAAGTTTTTCGATCTGAAAATTGAAGAAGAAGATGAACAAATGATCTTGCGATCTGGGATCGCCTGTAGCGTTTTAAAATTTGTGTGAATTGCAAAATACCAAAGGATGCAGTATGTAAGTATTTTGACGTTTGGATGATAATTCATTGAAATATCTTTTCGAGATGTGCTTGACAATCGGTTTGAAGCAATCCTGCGATCAGGAGCCGTACGGTTTTATTTTTTCGATTAAGATAATCCATGGTACTTCTTTGAACGAACGCACCAGCAGGCAACGGTCATTGATGTTGGAGGACTAACAGCTAATCGTAGGCAGTAGATATATGGCGCCAGTGTGGTTGGAGACAACCATATCTGGTACCTTGTCGACCTCGCTTATCTTCTTTCCTGTCTCACTCTTTCGCGACTCGCCATTCGTTTCTCCGTTCCTCAATATTCATGGGCCTATTTAGAAACCAGGGCTTGCCGCCTCGTTTCGTATACGAACTAAAACTACAAGAGCCTAATCGAAACCTGTTCCAAAATCTGAACATTCTTTTTTTATTTACTTCAGAGAATAACACCTTCACTCGTTGTCATTTTCCAAAGCTTGAATATGGAACTAAAATTTGAAACACAAAAAATTGACTCGGATTTCAGCTTCAGACCATTGGATTCAGGGATTACCTCAACGAAATTAGTTTCAAGGGTTTCGTGTATTGGGTTTTTTTTCTTTTGCGTTGTGACTCATAGACTACGAAGAGTCTTTTACCATGATAAAAGTTGGTTAATCGAAGAGGCCCAAATATAGACGGTATATAAATAATCAATTATACTTTTGATTCGAATCGTTCGTGGAATTCTATAACGACGACCGGAAATTAGTGGAATTTTTAACACACACGTAATGAATTACTGGGACCAAAGAGTATAGTTGTATAACGATTTGGTTATGAAATTTGAGAAGCTGCAGCAACTTTATTGCTGGGAACTAAATTTTTGGTACCGAAAAACTGATCACTTCAGATACTGTTGCGTCAATCTCATTTCAAAGAGGTCAAATTTCGAGGTTTTCATGATCTAACAAGTTTTCCACATCGGGTTTAACGTTTAACGTTTAACGCAAACGTTACGATTCCTCGCATAAAAAAGAAACTAAGGTGTGTCGCAGACCGATAAACTAGGTATCTCACACTGCTTAAGATATACGGGTTTAAATCTTGGCCGAGACTTTCTCTGACATAATTAGTTCCATCATTTAAAAAAAATAACAGTACCTGTCCACGTAATTGATACTGCAGTAGGTAATTACTTAATAGCGACGCGTAATTAGTTCACGGTTACGGACTACGTGGAGAAAGATTTTCAGCTGCCCACCAACGTGAAGCGGCGAGATTTTGACATTGCATAATGATTTGTCCCATAACATAACTGACGAATGTTTAATTTTTCTACAATTCTAAATTCGTTAGCTTAGGATCATCACTGCCACGAGGTAGAAACGTGGAAAGATTTTCCTATATCGCGACGTCTACCTTGCAGCGAAGCTGGTTACTCATACCGATCGCCACATTTGGCACCTTTATTCCATGTCCTGGCTTATACTACCTTTCAGAATTTCAAGGTACACTTGCTCATGTATGGGCATCGTTGACCTGGTCTTAAGGTAACCGTAGCTTTTATCAGCCACACTCTACTCTGTACTGTAACGTACTTGGGATTTTTGTATTACATTCAGCTCTCACGTGAATCATAATGCCAGCAGTTTAACATTCCGAAAAGCTTCGGCCTCTAGAAAAAAGAACACCGATCAAACAGACATCTCGATTTAAAATGATCCGATGCAATAAATGGATCATCATTCTCTTTGGTCAGATGCTGTAAAGCTGAAATTGATTGCGTGACGTATAAATGCAGTTTGTAAGAGTCCAGCAGTCACGATCTGAAGAAAATTGTCACCGATAACCGCAACGTTTACAATGAGTTATTTTGTAGAAAAACCCAACCGTCAACGTCTATTTAACTGTTTAGGCTGTGAATACTGCTTGTATTATGAGAATCATTCTTAGGTGAATATTGACGAACGGTTTTATTTGATGTTGAATTGAATCCCATTGTCGGCCTCGCGTTCGTATTGTTTCAATGATCGTAATTAAACAATGATGCATAAAACTCGTTAACCCATGACGAGGCACTTTCTATATACATAATTGCTCGTACCTATTTAATAGAAGGAGCAAAAAAAAATCGGAAGGTGAAAATAAAAGTCGGTTTATAATTATCGAGTAACAAAAGATCAAAGGTGCAATAGATATATATTCAATAAATTACACAATGGAGAATGACGACCGTTTGTAACCTGAGATCATTTAACAAAATAACCGTTATACAACTTATAACCACGTGTTTCGATCGCCCGCATGCTCCACGATCTAACCAGTGACCACAAGCACGGGATCACCTTCGACTCTTCAATAGAGTTAATATCATTTTCATCATTTATCTCCCCGGACCACAAACAGCGTCTTCTAATTAACCAGCTACAGCCCACACACCTACGTCCCATTGCGCAAAACAATTCTCAATTACGGTCTGTTTGTAAGTCTTCTGATTACGCACAATGGTCGCAATTCAACTTACTTACTTACTGGTCAAAATAAGAAATGATTGGAGATTATATGAGTGTGCGATTGATATTGAAAATTCAATTAATGATGTTGACGGACGAAATTCTTCGAGTTTTGAGAGGAGAAGATGGTGCTGGTCAATATCGAACGCAACAAATCTTTCTTGCATAAGAAGCTCGATGAAGAGTCAATATCTTGTCAGCAATAGTAAACTCGAACCATAATTCGATGATAAAATATAGAGGTGAAGGTATAGTTGCAATTGTACGTATTTACAATAAGTGTATTGCGAAAAGCTAACTGGCTACTTGCTAGCTGCTTACATACTGACAATAAGTACACGTTGGCGATCTTGATCAATGCAGAGAGGACTTTGAACAGGCAAGAAAGTCATTTCTACCACACAGTCAACTACCCACCTGATTTTTTTTCTTGTTTTTTTTTTAATTACAGGATTTACGACGCCTACGTCAGTTCCCTAATAACAAAAGAAATACCAGTGGCTTTAATTGAATTTTACCCATTGTTCCTACATAATTCTTATACATAGACACACGATGGAAAAATCACGTGGTATAAGATTCTTTTCAATCTAAAAAAAAAAAAAAGAATTCGTTTTATACCGAAGAAACGCAAGGAAGAAGAACTGGTATTTATTACCGATTCGAATCGGACGACTAATTTCGACAGCAATAACAAAACTCTTTTCATCTTAACTCAGAACTGAACGCGTGCTCGCATAACTTACGGACTTAATGAGCTGGCTAGACTCTTCCTGAACTATAACTATAACTAAATGTCTGAAAGTAGAAGTGAAAAAAAAAACAAACAAACTGAAATTATCTATACACACCATCCGACCTGTGACTTGATTCTCTTTTGTCACGTCACACTTTGGGCAACCTTTCTCAAGAGGCTATAGCCTGTCCTAAGACTTTGATTTGAATGGTACTACCGCGGGTACGTGTGAGTCTCCAGGACTTTGCTCTGAATGCATGAATCACCGGCGATTATCTCGGGTGAAAAAAAAAACGATATTCTAATCTGAGGTATACCTTTTCCGGTGGTTTTTGAAGAGAGTGTAACGATTCTGTATACGAAGGATAGAAAAATGAATCACCCTAACTAGCTATCATTGTCAAATTTTTACAGATAGCCATACTGCACCTGATAAATTTCAATCTACAATAGATTAGATCAGTTATACTGTACCTAAGCTACCAAAGACGGGAGATATTCTTCGGCCGAAAATGTATTCAACCTTAATTGCTAAATACGTGCGCGTCTGCACGACTTTGAAATGGTAATTTTTTTAAGGTTGCAACAACAGAATGAAGACGTGTAACAAATATATTATTTGGGGAGTAAAATGAGTGAGAAATTCAAGTTTATAATTCTGCACGTTTCTACTTTCACTTTACTATAAAGATTTATAACGGATCGTTTAACCTACGTTAAAGTTCAGACCGTATCGTAAAAAGTTATCCGAGACATTTATCGGTGATAAATATTACAAAGTTATTAAATAATTTCGATTATTCACTTGCGCCACAGGTGTTTGAAATAGTTAATACAAATCCATGAGATGGGAAAATGAAGAAATAAATAAACTTAGAATCGGCCTTCGCCTTTCTGATTGGCACGGATTGCCAAAATTGGAGCATGCAACCAAGGACGGGTATAGATTCATGGGTCGAGTCCTTCTCGTAAATCGCAATGCCTACAGCATAGTCAAATTTTGAGATCAAATATCGACCTTCTAGGGTCCAGCGCAGATCTCCATCGACGATTATGGCTCGGCAAAAATCCTTGCCAACTATTATTTCAACAGGTAATTTGCTGCCTTTACATACATGGCTTTGGCTCCCGCTTCGGACCTACAAAGAAAGAGACTCTAGGACACTCGATAGTTGGATTCGAATGTACATCAGATACGCTGGTCAGTTACTTTTAAAAGAAAGAAGAATTCAGAAATCGTTCTGCGAAAAATATGGAGATATTGATTTATTTTCTATGCGAGTGAAATTGTTTGAAAACAAATTTCTGCCCGCATTTATAGCATCTGTCAGGACATGACTGGCTCGTAAAATTGATTAAGACACGTCCTCGTGGTCGGACGGTTTAGCAGTTGAGTAAAAAAAAAAGAAGTTGAACAAAATTGAACAGATCAAATCTGTCAAATCGAAGATTAATGCTGCTACTCCACTTCGAATGTCTTACAAGAGTGAAAACAGCCGAAACTTCGGAGTGGACGTGGACTCGATTTAAATACTGAATTGCGATGACCGAATATCCGAATCTTCTGTACGAGGGATTTTATCGAAGCTCTTCATTTTGTACAGTAATTCGTTTAGTCGCTGACCTTGAAGTTTTATAGCTATAGCCGGGTTCTTTTTTTTTGTAGAGAAAAAAAGTCTCAACTTCGCGTTGGTAATTTTTTATCCTTTAAAACGTGAACGGGTTGGTAAGGCTGTGAAAACGTTGAGGAACTCGCAAGAAATACTCCCACACTTGCCGATCAACCCACTGATCCGGTCTCATGGCTTTGCCAATGCGTGACACACGCTTGGGCCTCAACGGCAGTCACTCCTACGCATTCGAGTTTATAATTCTGTCGTTACACCGCTGTCGCTAAGGCTGGATTGTTGCTGTTTCTCTTTCCATTTCTTCAACGCATTATCTACCTGCTGCTGAAAACCTATACCCAGTTTCTTTTTTCTTATTTAGCGTTCACGCATATGCCACGCGAATATCGGTGACTGAAATATTAAATTAGTTTCGCACATCTGTGACTTTGTGATGAATTTGAAATTTTGTGAGGATTTTTGTCTCATGCGGTCCGAGGTCGGGGATCCAGTTGGAAAATATTGTCGAAGTTTAGGAACCTCGACTCTTCTTTGGATATTATAATAACTAAACGAGTTGTAAAAGGTTTGTCAATAACCTGACTCCTTTATGACCGTCACGGATTGTTTTGACAACCAGTCCACGACGAACGTGGACGTCCCGTTAATGCAATTTCATAATCATTATTCAACGGTCTGTCTTCAATGGAAATAACGAAGCATAACTCCAAGATTTTTTTTTCTTTTTTGCACATCCTCGTCTGCAGAGTCGCGTTGTTTCTTATCCCACATAGAATGCACTTTTTATCATCTCCTCTTCGCTTTGCTTGGTTCCATTGATGGAACGCGTTGCTTTTTTACTCGATCAATTATGCTGTGCAATAAGCATATTTAAATTCTTCGAAAGGATTTTTACGAGTCGACGTTTTATGGCGAAGATTGAATCCTGATTAGCAAAATAAAGATTTTTCAGATTGATGGCAATGTAAGTGATAGATTCTATTTGAAAAAATATTCTAAAGAATGGAAACTTCAAGTCATACAAAGAAATGAATATTAGTTTTGTTTCTATGGACAATTGACTATTCTTTGAAGATCTTCTGACAGAGATTTTATCAAATCGAATTATTGTGAGTCATATTATATTGAAATTTTTATGGTGTTGTACAAACTCGATTCGTTCTATGATTTCTCTGAACGCAGTAGCGAGTCAAAAGCGCGGAAGCTTGAAAAAGTAAATTGATTTGCATTACATTGCGACGTGAGAGAGCGTGGATCTAAATCCTATTCAATTTTTCTCTACTTTCCTTGTTACTAAGCTTTCATTGTGTCAGATCTCTACGAGTTTCTTTTCAATTCCCTTATATAGTCGCGCATGTGCATGCACGTGCGCGGAAGGCAACGTTACAAAGCTGAAGGCTCGTTTATTTAGCTTTTATACCGTACGATTTGTGACACGCGTTTTAGAAATTCCACTTCATTCCTGATATTTGCTTTATTCGTAGCATGAGTGACGTTGCCGCGACAGTTGAATCAACTAATCACGCGCTTAACTGATTTACATCGCTTTGTCAGCGCGTGTAAAAAAAAAGCATATTAAAAAACTCAGGTACTACGATTTGAAATAGAAATTTCTCTCGCTGTTGAATGAGCAATAATCGTAAAGTATCGCAGTATGCACAAACGAGTTCGTAAGATAATAACGATTATTATACAAACGAGTATGTATCTACAGCCGTAACACATTTTTCGTAGTTATTAAACTGCTACAACCGCGTGCAATACAAAGCAGACATTCGAAGATATTGCGAAACGAGAAGGAATAATGTCTTACCATACTTGTTTACCGTCAAACTTCACCTTTTCAAGTGGGTATTTGAATATTAATCCAAGAAAAAACTCGCACTAAACCATCAACTCACGAAACAACAACACCAATACTTTTCGTTAGTTAAATTTCTATTTTTTACTCGCTTTTCATTCGAACTCTGGTTCCTTTCTCAATCACAAAACATTTGAAGCATCGCTACTACTGCATTAAAACACAAACCCTGGAGCTTTGCTTCGGAGAGCAAGCAACACGCGCGAGAATGCCGCGCCTGCGTACTGATCTTTCGAATGATTGCGATCCCACTTACGTTGCCCACAACCTGGAGGCGACGGCAATACCCGACGAGGACGTTGGTTGGCTGATGTTTAACGTTTAACGCAGACCGTAATTCGATGGTAGGGCTGCAATTATGTTGTCCTAGTCATCGATCCGTTTAGGTCTACCATACGACTGTGGATCACTGGATCCAACACCTTCGTCTTCTACTCTCGCATATATTACTTACATTTTCACTTTCTGTATCATCTGCATCTTCATGTAACGAATGTAATTGATGATAACTTGCATAATAAAAAGTTGAAGAAAATTTCAATGACTTTATATTAAATGTTGTACTTTAGAAATTAGTTAGACTTCTATAGCAAAAAGTTTTGAATTTCGCTCATGAATCACTTGAATACAATTTTTGAATAGGTTCAGAATAAAAAGTTGAAGAAAATTTCAATGACTTTATATTAATTATTGTACTTTAGAAATTAGTTAGACTTCTATAGCAAAAAGTTTTGAATTTCGCTCATGAATCACTTGAATACAATTTTTGAATAGGTTCAGAATAAAAAGTTGAAGAAAATTTCAATGACTTTATATTAATTGTTGTACTTTAGAAATTAGTTAGACTTCTATAGCAAAAAGTTTTGAATTTCGCTCATGAATCACTTGAATACAATTTTTGAATAGGTTCAGAATAAAAAGTTGAAGAAAATTTCAATGACTTTATATTAATTGTTGTACTTTAGAAATTAGTTAGACTTCTATAGCAAAAAGTTTTGAATTTCGCTCATGAATCACTTGAATACAATTTTTGAATAGGTTCAGAATAAAAAGTTGAAGAAAATTTCAATGACTTTATATTAATTGTTGTACTTTAGAAATTAGTTAGACTTCTATAGCAAAAAGTTTTGAATTTCGCTCATGAATCACTTGAATACAATTTTTGAATAGGTTCAGAATAAAAAGTTGAAGAAAATTTCAATGACTTTATATTAATTGTTGTACTTTAGAAATTAGTTAGACTTCTATAGCAAAAAGTTTTGAATTTCGCTCATGAATCACTTGAATACAATTTTTGAATAGGTTCAGAATAAAAAGTTGAAGAAAATTTCAATGACTTTATATTAATTGTTGTACTTTAGAAATTAGTTAGACTTCTATAGCAAAAAGTTTTGAATTTCGCTCATGAATCACTTGAATACAATTTTTGAATAGGTTCAGAATAAAAAGTTGAAGAAAATTTCAATGACTTTATATTAATTGTTGTACTTTAGAAATTAGTTAGACTTCTATAGCAAAAAGTTTTGAATTTCGCTCATGAATCACTTGAATACAATTTTTGAATAGGTTCAGAATAAAAAGTTGAAGAAAATTTCAATGACTTTATATTAATTGTTGTACTTTAGAAATTAGTTAGACTTCTATAGCAAAAAGTTTTGAATTTCGCTCATGAATCACTTGAATACAATTTTTGAATAGGTTCAGAATAAAAAGTTGAAGAAAATTTCAATGACTTTATATTAATTGTTGTACTTTAGAAATTAGTTAGACTTCTATAGCAAAAAGTTTTGAATTTCGCTCATGAATCACTTGAATACAATTTTTGAATAGGTTCAGAATAAAAAGTTGAAGAAAATTTCAATGACTTTATATTAATTGTTGTACTTTAGAAATTAGTTAGACTTCTATAGCAAAAAGTTTTGAATTTCGCTCATGAATCACTTGAATACAATTTTTGAATAGGTTCAGAATAAAAAGTTGAAGAAAATTTCAATGACTTTATATTAATTGTTGTACTTTAGAAATCAGTTAGACTTCTATAGCAAAAAGTTTTGAATTTCGCTCATGAATCACTTGAATACAATTTTTGAATAGGTTCAGAATAAAAAGTTGAAGAAAATTTCAATGACTTTATATTAATTGTTGTACTTTAGAAATTAGTTAGACTTCTATAGCAAAAAGTTTTGAATTTCGCTCATGAATCACTTGAATACAATTTTTGAATAGGTTCAGAATAAAAAGTTGAAGAAAATTTCAATGACTTTATATTAATTGTTGTACTTTAGAAATTAGTTAGACTTCTATAGCAAAAAGTTTTGAATTTCGCTCATGAATCACTTGAATACAATTTTTGAATAGGTTCAGAATAAAAAGTTGAAGAAAATTTCAATGACTTTATATTAATTGTTGTACTTTAGAAATTAGTTAGACTTCTATAGCAAAAAGTTTTGAATTTCGCTCATGAATCACTTGAATACAATTTTTGAATAGGTTCAGATTAAAAAGTTGAAGAAAATTTCAATGACTTTATATTAATTGTTGTACTTTAGAAATCAGTTAGACTTCTATAGCAAAAGTTTTGAATTTCGCTCATGAATCACTTGAATACAATTTTTGAATAGGTTCAGATTAAAAAGTTGAAGAAAATTTCAATGACTTTATATTAATTGTTGTACTTTAGAAATTAGTTAGACTTCTATAGCAAAAAGTTTTGAATTTCGCTCATGAATCACTTGAATACAATTTTTGAATAGGTTCAGATTAAAAAGTTGAAGAAAATTTCAATGACTTTATATTAATTGTTGTACTTTAGAAATTAGTTAGACTTCTATAGCAAAAAGTTTTGAATTTCGCTCATGAATCACTTGAATACAATTTTTGAATAGGTTCAGAATAAAAAGTTGAAGAAAATTTCAACGACTTTATATTAATTGTTGTACTTTAGAAATTAGTCAGACTTCTATAGCAAAAAGTTTTGAATTTCGCTCATGAATCACTTGAATACAATTTTTGAATAGGTTCAGAATAAAAAGTTGAAGAAAATTTCAATGACTTTATATTAATTGTTGTACTTTAGAAATTAGTTAGACTTCTATAGCAAAAAGTTTTGAATTTCGCTCATGAATCACTTGAATACAATTTTTGAATAGGTTCAGAATTATTTGGATTATATCTAGCCATGAAAATTATTCTGAATGTAAAAATGGCACATGTTGACTTACTAAGAAATTTTTGATAACGGGAGAACCTTGTTATCTCACGAAGGTACTCAGACTTTCGAGTTATTGAGTATGTCGAGTATTATCACAGTTCCCTTTTACTTACGTGCAAAAGTCCACGTGCGTCTAATAAGGGTATCTCTTCTGATGCTCCAATTAATTATAACAGTTTCAAAGTTTTTCAGATATATTTTTCTGAAACGATGATAATTTTTTTTCGCTAATTATGACGCCTGAAATTCTACAAAAACTTAAAATCTTCATGATCGATCGGTTCGATTATACACAGATTATACACAGTAAATTCGTGTTTTAGATGGATACTTCGTTTGCACATCTTTTATATACAGTTCATTTCGTCGGTAGAATGAGCGTTTAAAAAAATCCGCTTTCTACACCCTCGCAGCAGTGGCCGATTTCAATTTTATGCAGTTGAATGATTTACACAATTTTTTTTCCTTCTTAAAGAATTAATTTATCGAACATAGGAATTCGGAAGTGAGATTGAAATCATTTGTTTAAAAAGGTGAACCGTTGAAATTTCATTTTAGGTACACATATCGTTCAAAGTAGGTATTGTTATATAAATAGACTTGAAATATTACAATCGATATAATGTACATACGACAATTCATAATGATATTTGATAAATGATCGTTGAATGATTATTCAGAACCGCTGATGGAAGTTTGATTGTTGGGTAGGCTGCGCGGTCGAATAAACCATCCCAGTTGGCTGCTGGTGGGTCATGGTGTGATTTTGGTGCTGATGAAACTCCGGCCCACCATGCGGACCGTTCAGTCTTACACGTTTAGGATTTTGGGCGTGACCGTGCTCGTTGTTTCCCTGGAGCTGCTGGTTCTGTTGCTGAAATAATTACGATCGTTCATATCAAGAGTCTAAAAATTGTATATCAAAGCTACGACCATCGGGCAGCCATCGCTTAAATCATAAAAAAAAAGATATAACAAAGGTGACGAATATAAAACGAAGGAAACTCACTAAAAAAAAAAAACAACATATCTTGATACATGAATGATTTATTAACAACAATGCTTAGGGTCTAATAGTATAAAATATATCTATTACACAATTTGGTATAAAAATTATTACTCTTAATAATAAATAATAAAATATAATTTCTCAGATCAAATATTATGGTAGCGCTTAAAACTCTCCATCGTTACGTAACAGCTCTAAGTCTTCGTCGTTAACTGTTTTTCCACAAAACGTGAAACGTAATGATCAAAATATTAAGTCATCCTTCGCTCTATTCATTCTGGATACTCGTATATTATGTTAAGTTTAAGTATACGTATCTGCATGTGAAACAGATTTGATTGGATAATTTTGTTCCAACATTATTCTATCTTAAAGGTAATTGTACTGTCGTTTAAAATCCTTATGTACTAGGTACTCAAAATTACAGTAAATGAGTACATAAATATTGGTAAATGATATTGTCTCAATATTTTCACGCCCAAAGCTTCAAAATCTTTGATTCGGGTATTCCACATATCGATTACGTTAATTAATAATCAAAATCCAAATCTTCCTGAGTTCAATTCTTCTCCCAGATCTTTGAAACGCGTCAGTTTTCTCCTCCTCCAGGTTTTATCAGATCCATTTCAGTCCTTCAAGTCTGAAATATGATACAGCAGATTAATACATGGGCGATAAAAATGTTAACAGTAACAAAACCAGATAATGATTCATGATATTTACCTTAATCCGTAATTCATCAGTCTGATCCAGTCCCGGGTAGTCTCGGTTAATTTTGATGATTCCTCAGTTAATCCTGTCTTGAAATTTTGCTCTGAAACGACGAAAACATTTTGAATATAAATATTTCCGGTACTTTCCAAATTTACGAGAATCTATAATCATTTTCCCCAACACATTTTACACCGACGTCTTACCTACAAGTTCGCTGCTTCACTGTACACTTGGCACGTACCACCCATTGTTGCGTTCGCACATTGATTCTGGAACATTAAATAGTGGAACTTTCATGAATAACATGAGCCTTGATATTAATTTCAGATTGAAAAAACGATTTTACGGTAATTAGTCGGCGCTTAATTGATCAAATCTATATTCCACGAAAAAAAGACCGTTTTATTCAATTCAGCAAATTTATTAGTCGTGCATATTGTTTGTATGTCGATTGAAAGAATCTAGAGAATTTATAGACGTCGATTTATATTCTTTAAACCTTTTCACGCAAGAAAACTGGAAATTTTTTATGATGAAAATTTTGTTATTTTGAGTCTTGATTGATACATACCTGCTGGAAACGTTGCGGAATATATTTTATTTATTTCTTTTCAAGACAATTATTGATACTATCGCTTGCACAAAAACTGATCATTTACTCAAACGGTCATATATTTTCTTTGTCTTTCATTTATAACTACTAAAACACTTCGTTAAGGATTCTCTGCATGCACAAGCAAGGTTCGTGTGTTAGTAAGCCTAGAAAAATTAAAATATCCAGGCTGACCTTGTGGATACAGTAAATGCATTCTTTCCTTGTTCGCTGTCCACGTTTTAAACTATTACCTGAATCTCATTCAAAGACTGACTTATCAAATTATATCGAACATTTTTTGTCAATTGCCAATCGCTCTAACAAACTTATTCTTCTTATTTCCCATGAGAGATAGAACTTTCAACGCTGTTTCTATCTCCATTAAAATCGTCAAATTTTGTCATTCAAATCCAAAATCATTTCAAATATGAATAAAAATTCTAATAACGCGTAACTATTTAAATTGGACAATATCGAAATAAGAATGACAGTTTGCTTGGAGGTCGGAGAGCGTCTCCTCTTTAAACGATCATATTTAATCGCTACGTGATGCACCACGAGCATGATATTGCCCCGTTGCTTTGCATAAGTTGTTTCTCATCACCACTGCGTAACTCATTGTTAGAGCTAATCGCACTCGACGTTTAAACGTATCAATTGAACAATTTGCCACGAGTGCTTCTGTACTTTTAAAAACCAGCTGCAACACGCGGCACAAAACCTCCGGTTGACCTTCAGAATGACAATCATGAGTCTGATCGTGTTTAATGCAGCGTAAGTTACAAATCTGCAATTGGTGTGTTTTTACACACTGTAAAAAGCGATTCTAATTATGAGAATCCGCGATTCCGTAGCGATACACGAATTTGAATCAAGTATAAAATGAATAGAAGTTAAAAATTAGCGAGTAAAACGTAATCAAATGTTAGGGGTGATTCTTGGGAGATATAAAAGAAAAGTAGAATGGACGGGTGCCAGCATAATATCGAACGGTGAATAGGAAGTGAAATACAATCGACGATTTTTGTTTTATGATTAAATTTATGATATGCTTACTGTTTGTTGCTGATTTTGTCTTGCTTTGTTTTCACTTTTTTCTTCGGTATCGTCGTCAGTCAAAAACTCTCTTTTTGGATATGGAATAGCACAACCGGCAAATATACTGAAAAAATAGAGATATAAACCGTCGAGAGATGTTCTTCGATATACAAGATTAATATTCAGAAAAAAAAAGAAGGTTTCACACGTTATCACTTACTCTTGCGTAGGCAGAGGCTCTTCCTGGAAATAAGCATCCTGCATGGAATGTTCCGACGTTATCCTCTTGTTAGGGTCCATCATCAATAGCTTCTGAAGCTGAAAATCGAATGAAAGAAGTTGAAATATAAAATTTCACCAATGATTCGTAGATTATACGATGAAATGAGGCAACAAAAGATTATAAACGATTCAAAATCTCACCAAGTTGAAGGCCTTGCTGTCCGGTTTTATTTTATGACGATCCATGTATTTGGTTAACGAACAATTCGCGTAGCTGGAAAAATAAAAACGATACCCGGGTTCAATTAGTCGAAAAATTATCCTCCGAAACAGATACGATATTCTGGAGCTGGATAATACACAGATGTAGTTTCATTTTTCCCCGAGACAGCGAGCCTCTATTCATGGGAATTCTTAAAAATATCTACATAATTAATATGCTTACTTCGATCGCTTAAAATCCTTAAGCAGCGTAGGGTGCTCCGGCATTTTTTTTATATCCTCCCAATCTTTGTCCAATGGGAATCCCATCACGTTGAATATTCTGCGGCAATGAATATACATCGACAATTCAGTCAGTCACATTTCGTTAAAATTTATTGCAAAAAAGAAATACGATCAAGTCGTGCCACGGTTCGTTTTTATTATCCCAGTAATCGTTTGTTACTTCATATTCCTAATTCAGATGTATCCGAATACTCACCTATCAAGTTGATCGTGATGATATGGATTACTGGTCTTAATGTCTTCTTGTCTGCAGTGAAATATCGGTTCCGATGTCAATAGTTCCGCGAATATACATCCGATCGCCCAAATATCTGTACATAATGTGAAGATGATTGTTCTGCAGGTTCTTTCGAAAGTGCTATTGATTGTCTGTAGCGTAAAATCGTACCTATCGCTTTCGTGTAATGCCTGGCACCTAGCAGCAGCTCCGGAGCTCTGTACCAAAATGTAACAACGACAGGATCCAAGTCCGCTAAGGGCTTCAAAGGAGCATTGAACAAACGCGCAAATCCCATATCCGCTATCTTGACTCGTCCTCTTTCGACACCTTCTCCCATTACTAGTATGTTCGCTGGTTTCTGAGAATCACAGTGAATGTTAATCAAGTTTTTTTATTTAGAATTCCGATTAATGTAGGGGGTGAGATTAGTTTCCGTCGATGGTATTTTTATTTACTATTTTTATTCAGTAGAATATAGAAATTTAAATATATTCAAATTTTCAGACGAAAATACAGTTTACGAGGAGTTGCAGAGTCGACTTACCAAATCTCTGTGGAGAACCCAGTTCGAATGTAGATAATGAATTCCATCTAAAATCTGGTACAAAAGCGACTTGACCATACCCTTTGGAACCATAACGGGTTTTTTATTCGCTTTCGCTGCTCTGTGAAATTTGATGATGTGCTGAAATTATGGATGCATTATTTAGCACTCGATCGCTAAGGAGTCGATCTCTCAATATTAGCCTTTAAAAATTGACCATTGAGCTTTCGATTCAAAATGATCAACTGAAATTAGCGTTTCGGTTCAATTACTCGATCATTCAATCAACAAAGTTGTTCTCAATGGCATCGTTAGTATTTTGTATCATTGATCCTCTGTTAATTAGATCCTAGATTTTTTATACCTGGCCTCACGTTTACAGACTGACTACAGATACATGAATGAAAGTGAACATACCCACAGATCGTGTTCGGCGAAGTCAAAGAGCAGCCAAACCTTGCGGTCATTGTGAGATAGGAAGACGCGAATCAATGTAATAACGTTGGAGTGTTTCAATTCTCTCAGAAGCTGTAAGACAAAGCAAACATTTTGATGCACAATAAACAGAATAATGCTATCGAAAAATCCTGTTCAATACAGAAAGTAACTGATAGAATAGTCGCTCGATCAAGGGTCAGTCTCAGATAAGAAGCTACTGAAAAAGGCTATTCCCTTAATTCTGGGTCTCCAATTAACTTGCAAAGACTCCCAAGATCGTCGTACTTGATCTAATTTGACAAAATCCCAGGGAATTCGACGAAATTCTGAAGAATTCCAGAGAATTAAAAAGATTCAGAGATCGGCAAGAAGGGAGATCCAATAGCCCCTCGACTAGAATGGTTTCTTCCTGAATTGAGACCTAAGAAAGCTTCTCAATTTCATTGTCAAGATTCATTGCTGTCTCCAGATAGGATTGTTTTTTTTATGAGAAACATTATTGTGTTCTCGAGCGAGCGAATGGTGTATAACTAGGAACGTTAGAATAAAAAAGAACACATCATTAAAAACAAAGTAAAATATTTTCGAATCTTTGTGCAATCGAAACAAGATAGCTGGATATTTTCAAGTCGTGAAGTTTGATTCTTTGTTTGTTTTTTGTAGTTCGACGCATGCATGTGAAATATTGGTCCTAAATTTACTAAAATGTTACTTCAACGTTTTTAACAAAATTGAATCCAGACATCATCTCATATCGATTATCTTTTAAATGTTATAATAATTTGCTTACCGCAATCTCTCGACAGGCGGACATAGACAGTCCGGTTCCTTCTATTTGTTTGAGGCCAAAATCCTTAGTGTCCGGACGCGATTTTAACTCACTGTCAGGAACTCTGGAGTAAAAATTACCTTTGGTACACATCATTCATCGTCTTTCAATACGTCGCTTGAAAATTATCGTCAATATCATAAATAACATCCCGCCTAGCTAAACACCCTTCAGGTATCATAATATGTTCTCTCTCGTTTCTCCGAATTCCAACTTATTCAAACAATTTGTTTTGAATTGTGACTTCCGTTGATATACGTTCTTCGTGTAAATTTATTTCGTATTTTTAACAAATCGATTCGAGGCCCGATGTCACAGATTTTAGATACGCTGATCGACAACTTAGCGAAACTCAACTAAGAGTTGATAGTATTTTGTCTGTGTATTATTATAACACCGAGAGCAAGAATTAGTATAGTAGTTCCACAATTCTTGCTCCTTCTACTTCAGGAGTAACTACCGAACCCTTGATCATTCCGGAATACACTCTTCAATGAAGTTCGAATTATTGATCCATTATCAGACGTCGTGATAAAAAATTTTTGTCTCAACGTCATTAAATATATATCGGAATACAAAAAAGAGTTTACAAAATTATAAAATACATATAATTCACAGTAAAAACAGCGATGTTACAGAAAATAACTTTGAAGGTTGAATTTTAGTAGCGCCCTAAATGTTTGATCAAATTCTGATCGAGAACGTAATTTTTATCATTTCTTCGACCTCTTTTAAGACAATTTTCTACTGAAATAACGCAGATGTTGATCTCGAATTCGGATTCCGCAGATAATTCCAGAGGAAAAGTGCATGCGAAGCTGGTTTCAATAATTTTTCCCTCCTTCAGATGAAAAAAAAAGTATTTTTCGGGATTTATTTACCGTCGGCGTCGGTACATAATAATAATGAGAAAAAATGAAAAGGATAAATCTTGACAATCGCAGAGACGACAATGACACAAGTTACATTCTAACCTCAAAACGACGTGCATATGACGATCGACTGTTGAGTGTCGATCGAGTTTAATAAATGTAACCTTTTTCATCTACTTATCTCTACCGATTATGTGAATTATCGTTTCAACGAATAGAATAGCTGTTTGTTTGTTGAGAATTGGGATAATTTGAGGTTAGGTTAGGTTGGCTAGGTTTACTGACCCCTCTTTTCTTCGCGCTTTGTATACATGTCCGTAAGTTCCTCTGCCGACCTTGCACCCTTCGAATTCGAATAAATCTTCAACTTTGGTGCGATCCTTCTGGGTTTTCACTTTGAATTCATAATCCATCATGTTTGATGTCATTACAGAGAATATTATAATGACATTTTTCACGCCAAATCAAAGCTCGAGTTTACACCGTTTACGGGATTCTGGACGGGTTCCTAAAAATAACGCGGCACGAATGACGGAACGATAGATCGATACGATAATTCGACTTTCGATCGTGAACGAATTATTCAAATGACGAATATGGATATGTCGAAAAATATTATAATTTTTCCGATTAAAAATATGAAAACAACTCTGTGCCTTTTCAGAATCGAAAATTTTGCAAATAAACGATCTTTTTTTCTTCAGATATTTCCTGTAATTGACAGTAAAATATAATAAAAACGATTTTGCGAAACCTAGCAATTATTTCATCACAATTCCTTTTTATTAATATCGATCTCTGTATAATTGGTATTAAAATTTAATCAGACATTTTTTCTGCTAATATCATGTCCAAATAAAAAAATAAAATAAAGAAAAAGAATGTAATAATTCTTCAAAAATTATAGCTTCGAAAATCGTTAGTTTTTTTATAAAAAATTTGTAAGGAACCCTGGTCTCCCAATTTTGGCAGATTTATCATGTGAAATATTCGTCACAAATTTTGATTTACTCTGATTGTAGGAATAATGAAGAAAAACAAAAAAAAAAAAAAAAAAAAAAAAACAAGTATAGAATAATGCAATTTTTCGTATAATTTTAATCGAATCGTTCAACACACTTCCTTGTAAGATACATATTTAACTGAAATTATGAATGACTGATAGATATCGTAGAAAAATATTGATTAAATAGAGGTAATAAAGTATCACAAAAATTGTGTCTGTTTGTGTGTGATAACGGGAAACAATCACTTTCGTAACATAGAACATTGGTATTATTCGAACGTCGAAGTAAAAACAGAAAATTAAAACTAAACTAGAAACAAACTGCTAATACAAAATCGTTAATTAGGTAGAACAATAATCGTACATAAACATTTTCGCGATTCTCATTTTGTTGCTTATATCAAGGTCTTACAACACTTCGAGTGAATTATATGTTTCAAACCCAACGAAACTCTCAAGGTGGGATGCGCATAAGCTTACAGTTTTTTGCAACTCGACGAAACTTCTTCCTTATTTTAATTTTAGTTTCCAATGTTCGCACAGACTCGCAAATACCATATCCAGAACAACGAAATCAAATCGAAACGGATGTATCCTCCATTCTTTGTATAACTTTTTTATAATCCTCTTCCAAAAGTCTGTATTGTTTATCCAGTATCTGCATCCGTTGTTCGGCAGACGGGCCGTCGATCACTCCGCTACCCTCAACGGATTTTAAGGCTCTTTGTAACTTCTTGAAGTTCTTCTGTTCCCGCTGGTACGGAACATTCAGCCTTCTCTTAACGTCGAGACGGTAGGTCTGGTAATCCCGTTCGTTCGAAACGTCCGTAATGCGTAATCGTAATATTTCGTAAACTCTGCGAGCTTGTTTCTGTAAATAAAGGAATCAGAATTAACTATCGGTCCACAAAAATTCCAGTACAGCTAAAAACTTCGTTCAAATACCTTATTTATCTTGAATTTCGCACTGGCTTCTGTGGCCATATTTTTATTGAACCCCTGCAACAGATTTTTATCGCTAAAACTTTCCAGAGTTTGGCAGTTCTTCGCATCGACGTAGTCTCTCACACGTTGAAAACTTATGGACGGATCTTCAACTGTAGAGAAAATAAACAATGTTTTAGATTAGCTGTTAAATCATTTGTAGGCTCGCATCGGTGTTTTTCAAGATTAAAAATCTATTTTTTAATCAAGAGCGGAGGATCTGGTTTCACCTGTGATATCTTTGACCTCGCTGCGCCCGATGTACTCCCTATAAATGGCCGAAAGGAGTTCAGCCCCTGTGCCGAGTCCCTGAAAAGGTGGGAGAACCAGAACCTGGGCAATTCGAGGTCTGGCGTGACGGGGATAGGCGTAATACTGGTAAACAGTTGCGAAGCCAACAGTCGCGTACTGCTGTGACCCAACGTTGGATGTGTACTTCTCAAACCTAAAATAGAAGCAGATTTTTATTAGATAGTTCGCGAGATAAACTCGGATTCAACATTTCAAACGATTTTTCACGGGGTCCGCAGCTACGCTTACATGTTGAAGTAGTGCCACTGGTCGTCGTCGATGTCGATAAAGCTGGCAGCGTCTATGTACCAGAGTAGAAAAGTCTGCAGACGTTCGTGGTACTCTTTGAAACCTTTGCAGCTCATGTCTGCCTTGTAAACTTCGAATTGTCGGAGGCCCTTGTCCTTATCTGGTGATTGAAATGGGAACGCTATGATTCGATTCAAGATTTAAACCCAGTTTGGGGTATTTTCAATGATCAACGTTTGACGATTCGACGAATTACCGTATTGGTCCGAATATAAGTCGACCCCCAATTTTTGGCTTCTGATTCAGGACTTTTTTTTTTATATGTCAATGTAAATCAAGTTCGCATATAAGTCGAGTGCGGATTTGGAGGGTGAAATCGGTTACCAAAAACCTCGAGTTATATTCGGACCAATACGGTATCTACAATTGCTATAATAGAAGGGTTTTTTCGAATGTCTCATCGATACTAATTAAAAAGTATCTAGATAAGACCTTTTATAGAGAAGGAATGGATCAAGTTTCCGTGTGGTACGAAGGTTTCGTCATTTTTAAGCGAAACGAGGAAGGAATCTATGCTGCTGTGGACTTTTGGAGCCAACTTTTCGTTCATTTTTGGCAAAACTTCGTCCGCTTCTACACCCTCGCATATAGACTGATCCGCCTTCTCTGTGTACGTCATTCCCAGATAAGTTTCAAGGCAGCCAGCGGAGTAGTATAACTTGATGCGCAGGTCTCGGTAACCGAATATGTTCTCACTAAAACAATTTGATATATTGATTTAACAAAAAGTCTTGAGGATATTCAACAATTGTAACTAACTATGAACACAGAAATAGTCAACATCAAAGAATTACTCTGCTATCGTATAATGCCGGTTGCTAAAACGAGATAAATATTTACTCGCGTCTAAATTATTGGCGATAAATCATTATAATTCGATTAAACAGGGTCTAAGTAATAGAATGAAATCAAAATACGGTTCGAACCTGTCCCCGAAGACCTGATGAGACATCTCCGGTCTGAAAATGAGCTTGTCGTCATCGACATCGTCCGGTTTCCTTATCAATTTAAATTCCAAAGCATCGTTGCTGCTGACTATCAGACTCCTAAGACGTGCTGTGGTGGCGTCTTCCATCTTGGTGCCTGAAACAATCCATAGATATTCAAAATAATTCAACTTACAGGTTTGATTACTGAGCGACTACAGACGCGACGTTATCTTGTTGAATGATCAAAGAATTCTTTCAATTTGAAAAAAAAAAATAGACTTTGAATAAATTACACAGTTTTTAATAAATAATTTTATCAGTGATAATTTTTCGAGAACAAAATTGATAACAAATTTGTACGAAAATTAGAAAACGCAAATCGGGGATGGACAAACGTTGCAACTTCTGAAATCCGGGGCTGACATACCTAAGCTGGAAAAGATGCTAGAGGAGGACCTCAAAACAAGAATGGACCAACATACGCAGGAAGACTGGAGCAGAATAGACAAGACGAAGTACTGCGAAAAGTATAAACTCAGAAAAACGGACGCATTCCAAGCAAACTACTGGCGGAAAACCAGCCTAAAAGATAGCCACAAAGAACAATGGGCAAGGCTGAGATGCGGGAATGTGGTAGGAAGAAGGTACGGAGATTGCAACGGAAGAGAATATAAAAATTGCAGATTATGTAACAAGGAAGATGAGACTATATACCATATCTGGAAATGTAGCGGCATGTCAGAGGAAGGGCTAAACGAGGAAACCAAGGACTGGCTAGAGGATTTGAGAACAGGAAATACCGAAGAAAAAGTCGAAAAAATGCTAAGAGGAGAGCCAAGCAATACGGCATGCATATATAGCATGCAATTCAACAGACAAGCGAGAGTGAAAAGCCAAGAGCAAGAAGAACATGATTGCACAACGAGGAGTATGTACTAGAGCCGAAATTTGAAAAGTGTAAATAATATGTAAGATTGAAACTTCAAAATTTATACCCAAATCACCAGAAAGTATTATAATATTAAGTAAAAACAGTTTATTCACAAACATATATATATATAATGTATGAATAAGAGAAATAAATAATAATAAAATAGAAAACGCAAATCTTGGCCTATGAAAAAAAAACTATATAAACAATGATTACGACACTGGGAAATATTTGGGAAAATAATGAATAATTCGCATAGGTTAAACCTGCACATGTGTCGCGTGATATAGCCGAAGACGAATGCGACTGCGATCACAAGAGTTGATTTAATTTAGGTTCGATTAAACCGGCTTTGGGATTTGTGACGAACTAATAAGCTTGCGATAATCGCACAAGACTTCGCGAATTGGCGAATTCTCGAGTTCGGTGGAATCGCGAATGAGGTTATGATCGAGCATTGAGTGATAAATAGAGAACCTTTCAGGCGGGATGAAAGCGGTTCGTCTACAACACGGTGATCAGTCTAAAATAAATCGCGTCTCGGTCTTTGATACAGCGAAGAGAATTGGGAGAGAACCGAAGACGGAATAACAATGTTGAAAAAAAAAACGATAATAATTCCTCGCTTTCATACCTTCGGCGGTTGTCTTTCTCTGGCTTCGGTCACGAAATTGGCTATCGAACAACAAAGCGAACTCTTCTCTCGTTCTTAGCGAATACAATAGGTAGAATTACCAACACAGAACCAAGATCGGGTTCCCGCCAAACTATGATACTTCATCAACGACATTTGACAATTTTTCCACCATGGATTCAGACTAGACGATACACACGCTTCAAACTACCGCTAATTATATAAATCGCGTGCAGATGGGGTTAGAATAGCGGGAGAAACGATCGAAGTGCGTTTAGGAACCCCGATGCGAATTGTTTCTTGATTATTTCGCGCCGAATCGCGATTCGAAGCCTCCCCAGCGCCGCCGAATATCGGACGATGAACTAAGCATCCGCCATGTGAGCATGCGCTGTAGCAGACATCGTAATTGATTGGCGCGATTTTCAATTTTTAAACAACTTATAAGCAACTTGGATTATTTATATTTTCAATCTGGTGGAATAATCAAGATATTTGCCGGTGATTGCAATGCCAGGAATGCCTCTGAGTTTGACAAACTATTTACAACATATTTTCGTAATTTTTTTTGAGGTCGTTTACTGAGACGCTACTGAAAGCGAATTTGAGAATACGATAAAAAAAGAATTAATTATAATAACTATGTTATGTAGAAAATTGTATGAATAATAATCAAGGCTCTATTGATCGTTTTCTTTTCGAAAATCTTGAAAAATAAAAGAAATTCATTTCGTGATATAAATTCGATGAAGTAACGTCATCTCTTTCCACAATCTTGTATTCGTAATTGTTATATACATAATTGTTCAATGTTTTTGAATACACAGCTTCGTTCCTTATCTCGAACATCAGTTCTATTTTTCTTTATTATTGGCTTACATATCTATTGATAATCAATGCGATTGAAGTATTTGAATTTGAACTAACAATAAGTAGTTCGCAGTCCCATATTCGGTGGCGCTAGTGCAGCTCCTGAACGTCCCGTCGCTAGCAGAAGTATTACGATTTTCTTTCGTTTTTTTCTTCTACAAACATCTGCGTCGTCTGTGGATTTTTGACAGGTTGTGTCTTGCGTGTGACAGACGGGTTCAAGGATGAGACAGTCGTGATTGTGACGGTCCTCGATCGCGATATAATTAATTCATCGATGTTGATTTAGCAGGGTTTAAACACACAGAATGACGAGCAAAAGGGGAAATACGATTCGGATCCAAACCGAGATCGAGAAAAACAGAGAGGAAGGGAATTGGAAGAAGGTTATAGAACTAACAGAGACCCTCAAGACCCAGGAACCGAGTTTAGGTCAGTATCAATCGTCACTCTCGTTTTACGACGAGATTCGCAATCCATTCACTACCATGATCTCAGTTTTTGGAACATTCGATCAAAGCCCAGAACGTAGACAGAATCCACGTCGCGTGACCTCAAAATCGCCTTTCAGATTGTCTGGCTAATTTCCTATGCGGCGAAGGGAGGTTGGAGAGTTTCTTGGAGGAGACGCCGCCCGTCGAAGCTAACATAAGCAAGGCGAGAGCTGGTCTCCTGGAAACTAAGAAGTACCTCATCCTCGCTGCCAATGAGAAGGGCAAGAAGGTGCGTGGATCTCATTTCGCTCTCCGTGGGGAAAAAGACGAGTATTTCGTCTGAAAACTTCAACTTAGGCGATGGAGAAAATAATTCTGACATTTGTTGACATTTATCTGATCAATTGTAGGCCACTGTTGTCCTGGACGCTCATCTGTTGCTTGGAAAGCTCCACTACGCGATGGGAATGTACGAAGACGCTCTGAACAATTATCAGATGGCGGAACTCAACTCTTTGACAGAGAAGCAATTACCTTGCAGAAGTTTACGGATTATAGCTGAGTCATATGCGATCAAAGGTAGTTATTAGCTAGCCTTGATCTCTTCGGTTACAGGCGTTCACTTACCGTGTAGATACAAACAGGCATTTATTACTTTATCGCTACTACACTGTTATCTAATCAACTCTTCTTCTCAACAGCAAAGTTTCAATTGTTCAATTATTGTCGCAGGATCGATTGCTTGACGTTGCTGCGTGAAGAAATCGATCTAGGGAAGACTTAGGGTGAAAGAAGTTAAAGATTTTTAATCGTTTCAACAAATCTAATTTTCTATTTTGTATAAAAGTCCGTTAGAACGTTGGAAAAATGTTTGATTTCTTCACCCAGCAATGTGAATTGATCAATGATTTGATCAAACGTAAATTTTTGCAGCTAATTTTCAATTTTAGTTGATCGCTCAGAAGAATTAATTGAAATCTGCTTATTTAATCTAAAAGAACTGCAGTGAAGCACGAAATCGGCTTCAAGATTTAATTTAGAGTCTTCAAACCCTGAAATCTACTCCAATGATTCACTAAACTGTTATGTAATATGTACATCTCTCATACTGCATCAATATTCAGTTTTTTTGTTATACAATATTGTTTGCTATTCATATTATGATTCGATGTAACTTAAGACCAGTAGAAATCTAATATCTGTAGGCATGGTATTGGATCGCAATGTTGGATAGCTGGTGTTTGTAAGAGTTGAGATTCTAGATTGTGCTTTTCAAAGCTCTACTTTACTTATAAATTTTCAGGTCTCTGCCTGGAGAAGCAGCCCCCGAATTTGAAGTCAAAATTCAAAGTAGCCGAGTGGCAAGATCAGGTGATAAAGTGTTTCGAAGTAGCTGGGGACTTGACCGTCTTGTACTTGCAGGAACAGGACAAGATCGCTCTTCAACAACAAATCAGTACCACAAGTACCTTGAACTCGAATAGCATAGGTAGGATATTGAGATTCTCAAATTCTCCTCTTCACGATTTGAACTACAATTTACATCCATTTTTTTGTTAGCTTCTGAGAAGGTTGGATCATCAAGAAAAACAGTAATCGACACAAGGAACTTGAGTTCATAGTGCTTTTAGGGAAGGAATTAATCAAGTATCGCTGATACTCTGAAGAATCGAACCCGTCTTTATATTTTCAGGTTCTTACTCTCCTCAGCCGCCTCCGAGTTCTACAAAATCAGTTGGTCCGATATTAGAAACGGCTTTGCAAAGAGCTCCCATACTTCATATACAAGCTGGGAATATCCACTCCGCCATAACTCGATACAGGTGATGCAAACAATACATTGCGGATAGCTTTGCTAAACTTGGATATCAACCTACGCCAAGATGCTATGTGTTGCATGCTACATTCTACTGTAATCTAATGCTTCCGTTCACTTTACAGAGGCATGCTGTCTGCCGTTGAAGCCACTGCAACACAGAGGCTTCGTTTGACTTTGACTCGGCAGCTTGCAGAAGTTCTGTTGCGAGGTGTGACGGGCAATATCTACACCAGACCCGAAGGGGCCATTGAAATAGCAGGTAGTTTTAAGTATTGTTAATTAGTTGAATAAATCCTCGTGTGTTTCAAATTTGTTATATTGATTTCAGTATCGAAAAAACCAGCGCATTCCAATAGCAATGTACCAGACTCTCCATGGAAGCCGAAAAAATATACAGGATTGAATTTATTCAATCCACGAAGTGAGTGCGAAGAGATAATCCTACTCCTCCTCATAAGCGAAGCCATGGCGGTGCGAGATACCGTCCTGAGTCAATCGCCTGAATTCAAGGACGCCAGAATACACGCTTTTGAAAATGCGACAGCAGTGTACGATCTTCTCACCATTGCGGTCGTGCGATGGGGTCAAGTCGGACTTTTACACGAGGTAAAGTTCATTTCGCTCTTTGTCGCGAGTATCTTCACCCTACATCGTTTTACTTGACGATTGAATTTATCTTACAGTCATTTGAAAGAGCGATGAAGTTCTCTCATTCCGAGGCACACGTGTGGATGCAGCATGCGTTGTGCTTGATCAGCCTCGGCAAACACGCTCTGGCTTACTCGGTGCTGAAAATTGTGACGGGACTCTCGCCGCAGAAAGTGATGCCTTGTCTTCTGGCTGCACGTCTATGCTACGCGAATCTGAATCTGGTGAATATAAGTAGCAAGAAAATCTCGAGATTTCGAGAAATAAATTTTCTTCTGTCTGACGGTTGAACTATATATGCCTCTAGATCCAAGAAGGGATCGATTGGAGTCACAAAGCCCTGTTGAAAGAGGCTGCGAGCCCTCAAGGACTTCAATCCCGATGCCATTTGTACGTCGGAATCGGACACAGCATGCTCTCTTCGACGACGAACATAAAGCAGGATAAACTGCATCACACTAACGCAGCGCTGGATTGTTTCCACAAGTAAAATACTTTCTCCAGAGATCAGGTCTGCTGTGGAACTCTGAGAAATGACTGACGAGTCTTTGTATATTTTACAGAGCGCAGCAGTGTGACCCGAACGATCATTTGGCAGAGTATTACTTGGCGCACGAGTACGCGATCAACAGGCAAATCACAGAGGCCATGGTGCACGTGAAAATTGCGTTAAATTTACACGCCGAACATGTACCTTCTCTGCATCTGCTAACTTTGCTGCTCTCGGCGCACAAGCAATACGCCGAAGCTTTGTCTCTGGTTCAAACCGCTTTAGACGAGTACCCGGACAACCTAAATCTCCTATACGTCAAGGCACACCTCGAGCTGCACAGTGTGGGGGGAGAAGAAGCCCTCACAACCGTAAAGCACATGCTTTGCTTATGGAAGAATTTGTACGAGGATCAAACAAACGTGGACTGCAACGATCAGCACAGCGAGAAACGGAGCGAAACGAGAAGCGTTTTTCAACTATACACATCGGAAATGTCGGACAAGGATTCTAGTTAGTCTTTCGAAATCGTCCGATCTTGTTGTTCTCTGTTATCAGGGTAACTAACAGCTTTCCATCGCAGGTTCCTTGCACGCTCATTCGCTAGCGGCTTCTAAAGTTGAGCAGGCTTTATCGGAAGTTGCTTCGTCGTTGAGTTCGTTTACCCCGAGACCTGGACCACAAAGAGCTTGGCTACTGCAGCTTCAGGTGTGGCTACTACTTTCAGAGGTTTATCTGGATCTGGATCGTCCCACGCCGGCGACTCTGTCGCTGCAAGAAGCAACAAATATTTTTCCACTCAGTCATCATATCATGTACACTGTGAGTTTCAGATGCTCACGCTATTCGCTGATGAATGAGCTGAAAAACTTCAAGCAATGCACATTGAGGCGTTGATCATAGTTTTTTAATGTACCAGAAGCTTATTTACTTTTCTGTTTACAGCGTGGCCTTCTACATGAACATAAGCAAGAGTATATCGAGGCTAAGCAGTGCTTTCAGAATGCAGTATCCATCAATCCGTCTCACATAAAGAGTCTTCAACATTTGGTGAATATTTTTTAAACCCACGTTTCGAATTCAGCGTGTTAATTAAAAGGAGAAACTGGATCACATTATGATACTGCTTTCACAGGGACTGATATATCATTACTTGGGCAGTCAGAGGCTGGCTGAGAAAACTCTGCGAGAAGCAGCTAAGATAGACCCCAACTCTCACCAAACGTGGTAAGCCTGATACAGAGTCTATTATATCCACAAAATACAACGAAGAGGGAAAAAATGATGGTTTACGTTGTTTCATCTGAGTTTTTGAATAGGAAGATAGAAGTCTTCCCTCGTAAGAATAGTTGCTTCATGATCGAGGAATGATTTTTCCAATTTATTTGAAATCTTCCACGAATGTTTGAAACACCTTCGTTAATTTATGTGAATTATTATTCCAGGTACAACTTAGGCAAAGTATTGGAATCTCTGGGCGAAGTTGACGCGGCTAGTGACTGTATGGCAACAGCATTAGAAGTGGAGACAACAAATCCAATTTTGCCAATATTTACCATTCCCATAACGTTTGAATAGCGTATTTAAAGGAAATGTTATATCTACATGTTGAAAATACGTATATAAATATTATATACAAATATAAATATATACATAAACATATATACATATATATATATTCTGTGACCTATTTATCTATAGATATGTAAAATTTCATGCTGTAATTAATGTACATCGTGTTAATTAATTCATTAATTCTGTAAAACTTATATGAACCTGTAAATAATAAGGGATGACGATAGAAAAACAATAATTAAACATCGTAGGCTATTTTATTCACCGTTGATTTTCACGATTCTGCCAATTTTAAAAATCTACTACGAAGTTAAACGGTATAATTGACCCATTCAACTCACAAAAATTAATTCAAACAGTCGATTTTACTCGATATGTTGAAAACATCGCGCAAAATCCTACGCCTAACGATTCGTCACGATGATCACTCATCAAGGCTCGACTGTGTAAATACATGTTATGTACGAGAGTCATACACTCGGAACATTTATGAGTCCGCATAGGATTTATCTTGCAAGATATTACGTCAGTTCGTTTACACCTCTTGATTCAAATCTGCCTCTTTAAGATCTGCAATTCTCGTCTAAGGACTCGCAATTTAATTACTAAAGTATTTTAATTAGTATAATTATTCCCCTCCGGAAATAATGAGGAGAAGAAAAAAATCAACGTACTACGCATACGCTAGTTTGCGGTCAATTTCATCACAAACTATCTACTCGAACGTTATAATTATGATGGGAAATTCACCTAACTATACACAATTACATTTCCTCGGCTAGTTAACTAATACGGTTTGGGTAATCAGGTTCTAAATTTTATAGCATGTTGTTGTAAAGTTTCACGCTAGGCGCCGGTCATTAATTCGAACGAATTATGTACGTCAACGTACATACACTATGTTCTTGGTGGCACACATGTATTACTGCTGGTATTACGTTTAAAAAAAAAAAAAAAAACAGTTTACATGGTAATGAACCCTGCAGAATAGAAGTGCCCAAACAATAATTGCTCCTGCGTAAGAATATCTCATAGAAATTACGGCAGTATAGACTATATCGTATGATAACGCAACGGTTATATATAGCAAAAATTCATCATACATAATAGTACGTCTATCCGCAGTAATCAGCGAAAGATAAACTTTATCTATGTGTCGAGTATCGGTTAACTTATTAATCAATCAACAATCTTTTCCCCAGCTTGGAAAAAGTAAGCCTCTTCGAATTACCTATAAACTCAATTGCAAGAGTAACGCGATACGTACACAATGCACTTGAATTGTGTTTGATATTAATTAAGTTCGCCAACTTGCCAAAGTCGGTTCACTTCGGTAACGAGTTTCCGTACTCATTTTACAGTCTCGAATGGAACCAGGTGTGATTAATTATTTGATTAACCAGGTTCAACGGTTAGTAGAAATTCAGTTTCTGCAGGAGATCCGCATATCCTTTATTTTTTCAAAGTTGTCTGGGATAATTGCCTCGACATAGCTATAATGAAGTAAAAACTGTAATCTCGTCAGCTATGAAATACCGCAAAGATAATATCATCTGGTTTATTAAATTTATCATCAATCAGTGGGTTCGTTGCGGTAAAATTACAGGGGCTGAGCGACGACCTCGGGGCTGTAGAGCATAGCTAACACGCGCGCATTTTTGTACCTTTACATCCCTTAAAACCAAGCCCACAATAGATCCGCTGTTGTACCAGTCAGGCATTCGCATTCAACGTTGTATACGCGGGTGTCCTTTGTCTTTCAAGAGTTCCCTCTGCTTCCTCTGGCTGATTAACTGCCAATTATTAATCATTATTCCCCGGTAGAATAGTTGGGAAACGTTTTTTTTTTTTTTTGTTTCCACTTTTTTAGGATTTTTTTTCTCGCGTTCTGTGGCCTTGAGCTATTTGAATCACTGCAATACGCCGAAAATCTATATACATTATTTCATATTCTCTTTGAAATTGTGAAGTCTCAATCTCTGTGAATTGAATTATACGAAGAGATTATAAAGCGACGAGTTCGCAAGTTTTCGTCTCTTTCATCATCTTTGCGGTCAGCATTGATCTTTACTTCGGTCTTGCGACGTGTTACATCCGGGATAAGCACGGCCTACATTTTAGGAAATGTAGGGATGAGGTTGAAACCGTTGGAGATAATCATTTTCCATACTAATCTCAACCGGATGCGTGTAATTTCCTGATGTCATGGGATGACGATGAATTTCAAATTCCTGGATTTTCATTTGCCCGGTCTTCGGCGCAGCTCGATTATGCGATATCAGCTGATATCTGAGCGGGTGACACAGTTACGTCCAGGCCACGTACTACAGATACGTGTCCACAATCGAAAATCGCATGGAGTAGGATTATTGATATTCCGGATTATGTAGTTACCAACAAAGCGTGGATTAGCTTCTAAACACCGATTACCACCTCGCGGTTATTACACGCAAAAGCTCCGCTGGCTGCTTCATACATTATGTAAAATATAGCCTCAGCTCTTTGTATGACGGAAAAAAAAAATCGTCTCACGATGTAATTACTTGAAGAACGTGTACCACAGCTGCAATGTTACAAGGCATCGCAATTGTGATATCAAACCACACGATGGCAATGACAACATTATCGCTGGTTCTGCTATCTGATAAAAAAACCAACATGAGCTAACTATTGAACAAATTTTTTTTCACGTGTTTATCTAAGCCGCTTGTCTTGCCGGCCTTGCAAGCTCCTCTCATCCAACAGTCTACGCTCTGTGAAACGTATCTGAAAACTATTGTGAAAAATGACTATTTTTCAATAAATCATCGTTATGATATCCGTGAGAATTAGAGACTAGAATCATTAAATTAACACGTTTATTTTTCTCCGGGAATTAGATTGTACACCTCAACTAATTCCCGTTCTATACGCACGGGATTTTGAAATGGCTTTAATTTCGAAAATTATAACTGATAGTTATCCACTCTATTTTATATTTTCTACGATTAGAACGAGAAACCCTAGAGTAATCAAGCTGAATGAAATAAATGAATGGATTAAACTGCGCCGTCGTGTATGCGGTTCTCCGCCTATATTTTCTATGCCTCATTCCTCCGCACTGTATCCAATATTCTTGAGTAATAAAATCATTTTAAAAGGTAAACCTTGCGTCATGCTTCATAAAATCGATAGTAAAATACCGATTATCTAAGTTCGTGCGTTAAACCATTGATAAAGATAATTGTTTTAAGATTTAACTCACTTCTCAGGAATCTCTAACGAGATTATGTCCTGTGTCGCATTGCGCGCCCGCCTGCGCGTAGCCAATGCGCAATGGATATGCGGTTTAAACCGACGTCTTTTTTACTCTAGTAGACGACGTAATGAAAATTTCTCTACAAACGATTATGACAGCCTTATTTCATGCTCTCTATCCCCTTTATACAATACCAGCACGTCTCTTTTTGCGCTTTCTTCGTTCGAAATTGTTCGAAATAAAAAAAAAACAAAAAAAAAAACGATGAAATCAAATATCCATTCCAACTACGGCTAACTATTCGGCATAGTTGCAGGTTAAGTATCATGCTTTAGAAAATATTGTCAGTGGGTAAAAATAAAAAAAAAATAAAAAAACGTAGACCTATAAGATATTCAATATTTGAATGCATAATATGGGATAAAAGCGGCAGCGAGATGCCGGGCGGGTGGGAAGCACATAAATATAAGCCAGGAGGACGAAAAGGGCCTCGAGGACGGAAGGAACGAAGGACACCGGAGAATGGCGAGAGGAGGGATGTAAAATATAGGGAAGCAGGCAGGCCGGCAGCGCACGCTGCAACCCCAGAGCCAGCCAGCCCTGCCAGCACCACTCTGACCCGTTCGCAAACTGTACACAGGCTCCAGTGGTTGACGCATTGCAGGTGCGTAGCAGCCAATCAGAATTGAGCTTAGTTTGGACGTTAGACGAGTCGACAAGGAAGTCTTGTAAACAAGACCGCACCCAGCGCTTATAAAGCCTACTCACATGCGCGGCTGAAACTTAATCCGAAGTCAGACCTCGATATATATGGTTGAACGGGTGGAATAAATGTATGATAAATAATAATTATCGTGTTTTATAATTTTTTTCATTTCATTTTCAATAACAAACTGTAATAAAAACATCAGAGTATTAATTCGTAGTTATGTGCAACTCCGCTATCGTGGCGTAGTAACACACAGTATCGCCTGGACGACAGACCCTCTTCCATTATTGTCCGAAGTGTATTTCGTGTCAGCGGCGCTGGTTCGTAGTGGAGTTTGTGTAGTGTGCCGGTAATATCTACCAGAATCTGCAATGGTGAGTTGATAGATTAACGCTATTCGCAATCAATTTACAAATCAGATTTCAAATAATACGGCTATTTCGCATACTTTCAATCACTTTGCTCTTCCAACCTAATAATGGAATCTAATCTAACGCCGCACGGTCTCAAATTCAACATACGAGCTCTAGACATCGCGTTATTCCGTTATATCCCTCGATTCACGAGCATTTGCATATAATATTCAGTGATTAATATTCAACCGAGATCGTATAACTCGAAAATTTCAATCAACAACAGCCGAATTACGACTCGCGTTAGTCTCGTCTAGGCAATCGTTTGCAATGCTCAAATCAATTCGTCACGGAACGTGAAGAAAGCGTCGATGAAGAGGCGTGCACCGCAAACATTTTAAACTGGTTGACAGTTGATCTCGGTGCTCAAAAAGGCCTCGATGAATCATTACGATCGTAATCCCTAAACGCCGAAATATTTCCCTCGTACTATTAGTACCTCGCAAGAAACATGCCATTTATAGATTCTGCCGTTAAATTTATTCCCTGTTCTCTGTCGCTTGCTCCGCTAAACCTCGATGGGGAAATAACCGTAATAATATGCATCTAAACATAATCGCCGGTTCTCATTACTCATTTTTTCTCTCTATCTCACTATCGCTATATCTATGCGTGTAACAGTACCACGTGTAAGCGGAAATTAGCATGGTTAGTAGAATTGAAAATTACAACGCTAGTCTTACCATGTGCTGGTATAAGTATATTTAATAATGCCTGTATCGACGGTATTGAATAAATAAATAAATAAATATATCATCATCTTCCGTGTGTGTGTGTGTGTGTGTGTGTGTGTTCTACATAAAAAGCGTTGATAGTACGGGCAGCCTTTATGGCGGCCTTATACACCCGCTATTGATTTTCGTAGTGCTCAGTGCAGCTCTGTCATGTCCTCTTCTGTTTCTCTCCCTCCCTGCCCCGGAGTGCCGCGTCCCCCCCTCCCTCCGTATCTCCGGATCCCTGGCTGCCCCGCCCCCGTGTCCCCCTTTGCCCCTTCCCCAGTGAAAACCCTCGACCCGTTGGCCGGCGCCACCCCGAGAATTGGCGAACCTGCCACTGTGCGACGTTGCTTCGGTTTCACCTGCAGCGTTTTGCCGCAAACGGCATAACCGTTCGAACCTTCGATTTGTGAAGTAGTGAGGTTATTTGGATTGATAATCCCGTTCATACGGAGACTCGCCAAAGGAAGCTACAGGTTTATTGAAACAATATCGCGGATATGGTACGTCTCTTGGGTCTCTGTACCGCGATATTAATCCGAATATATCTCATTTGCCAGTCTCTTCTCTCTTTTTTTTTATATTCTTCTTCCGTGACGCATTTTATTGATTTTGTCTTTTACATTTCGTATACTATGTGCCAGTGGGTGGTTTAAATTTAAATAAAACCTCTATCCTAACGATTCGATGGAATAGAATGGAAAGAATTATATTTATCTATAGCTACACGGATATTTAGAGAGCTAAGAATAATACGCGGATTTTTTATATTTTTTTTTCATCCACTTCAACATTTATTATAAGAGACATTCTTTTCATTCCTATTCCGCCTCCGTTCTGTATCACTAATTAGATCACTATGCTAAGTAATCTAATTAAGGGCTCAGCTCTTGTTACAATCACACCCTATATCCGCTATTTTTTATATAGGCTTTTATCGGTTTTTCGGTTCGGATTATCGAGCCAGGTAGTCGGTACATATCTTAGAATCGACGTATATTATCTTGGCTTGGATCAGTTGAGCCAGGGGGTAGGGTAAATCAATAAATAAGAGTAAACTTCCTTTTATCTTTGAGGCGTGACCGTATAACGTGATACCTCTGTGCAAAAACCTGCTTACAGCTAGAAAAATGTCGTATCTCTCTCACAATCTTTATACTCATATCTTACCCTGAGTTTTTGAGCGTGAGTCATTGACGGTATTAGAAAAAAAAACGTTATCTATGACGTTTCAATTAGATAATTCCTATCAGTTCTCACTCTTATCCCAGACGTTACATTTCTGGTGAAATATTTTTCGAGATCTTTTGATTGATCTTGTCAATATCGATCGAATAATAAACCGCAAATTATTGATAAAAACGTCGCGCATCAAGGTCGAAAAATATTTCGGGGATTAGGAGAGCAGGATGTGGGAAGGAGAAACTTCCTGAAACTGATAATCCTGTCTCTCGTCCAGCAATTTACCGTTTTAGTCATCAAACGTAATTATTATTGCAGATATTATGAATTCATAACTTTATCAACGTGTACACGTATGCGAGCAGCTGCTTACTCCTACAACTGCGACGATACTCCCACCACCAACTTATAGCTCGTGAGACATTGTCTGCGAGTGACTCAGAAAACATGTTTTATTTCACATGGAATCAATTAGAAAACTTTTACGGTGAATAAGAATCGGATTAAATTCGTGTCTATCGATCGATAGACTTTTACAGCTGATCTGCTCGTAAAATTGATTGGAGAATTACTCGCTGTGATACGGATAAGCACATGAATTTGAAGGGTTCAGGTGATGATTAAATCGATTATTTTGTTTTACAGGCTGACCAACTCACAGAAGAGCAAATTGCGGAGTTCAAAGAGGCGTTCTCCCTCTTCGACAAGGATGGCGACGGCACGATAACAACCAAGGAATTGGGAACAGTGATGCGATCGCTTGGTCAGAACCCGACGGAAGCTGAACTTCAGGACATGATCAACGAAGTAGATGCGGACGGTGTGTATTGTTTTTTCGATTTCGATCCTACCCATTGATAATAGACGCACGGCTCATATTTCGCATTGTTTAAATTTAATTAAAGGAAACGGAACTATCGACTTTCCCGAATTCCTAACAATGATGGCGCGTAAGATGAAGGACACCGATAGCGAGGAGGAGATCAGAGAGGCATTTAGGGTATTTGACAAGGACGGCAACGGTTTCATCTCAGCGGCCGAGCTGAGACACGTCATGACAAATCTTGGCGAGAAGCTTACAGACGAGGAGGTTGACGAGATGATAAGAGAAGCTGACATCGATGGAGACGGGCAAGTCAATTACGAAGGTAAATTGACGCGTTACAATTCTAAAAGAACCCAAATCACGTGTCAATTGTCTACAATTTCACATTCCGTGCCAGAAAAGCTCATATCTGATATAGCGTGAACTGGTAGCGAGTTGCGAGTGAAAGTATTTGTACGAAAGCACAGTCAGAGTTCCGAGAAAGAAAAATACTTTGATTCGAAGAAAGTATCTATTTACAGTTATGATTAATATTCTACTGTGATGTGATATTTTTCGTGGCTTTTATGAATTCTTAATTATTTCTTACTTGTTTTGTGTTTTTCAGAATTCGTCACAATGATGACATCAAAGTGAATACAAACGATGTTTTGGAATAATTCACAACTAGGAGTGGTGTTGATAATAAAGTGAATACCAGAATATAAAGCTATCATCAACACTTAACATAATACTATAATAATAAGTAATAAAGATAATTAATACCAACCATCTTCATCGTCGGCAACAAAATCTTAAGAGTATAAATATTGAAAACTGCATTTCTGCTTTCCAGTCTTAATACATCGTGAATTGGAAATATTTAACAGTATCATGGAAAAAAAGGAAAACGTTTTTGGAGTAGATTCTTTGAATAAAATTTGATGTAATTTACAAGTAAAAAATAATAAAGCTAACAAAACGAAAAACAACTAAAATACAACCAAAAAAAAAAAAAGTAAAATAACTACAATAGAAAAAAAAGGAAACAAATTTGCGATAATCATCAAATTTTGTTCAAAGTTTGTGTAATTTTTTAAGAAATATATTCAGGTATTGTGTTTGAATTACATAATAATAACTATGAAATCATCTCCACCCTTCGTACCTTGTTTTTATTAATTCTACATGTCCGTGTTTAATGGGAAAAAAAATGAAGAAGAAGAAGGAGCAAACTGAAAGAAAAATAAGAAGAGAAACCAAAAAAACAAAATATCTTCGTTTTTTGAAAAATTATCTCAAAATTTATGTACCGTAGTATTATAAATTATTATAAAACTCCTAATAACGGATCGACACTCTGATCCGTTATATTTAATGAAGAAGAAAAAATAATAATAATAAAATTTAAATCCGTGTTACATAATATACTTTGTGGTATGATACTCGGCTCAATGTGACAGAGAGGATTGTATCGACCCCATCAATATAGGTTAATTGTAATTTAATGAAAACAACAACAAAACATAGTATTGGTTTATAATTTAATTTATATTATACATTATATTAAATATGTGAAGAGAAAAGAGAAAGTAAAAAAAATAATAATAATAACAAATCTAATATGGAGAAGCAAAACAAAAACAAACAAAAAAATGTTAATCAACGCTTGAGATTTTTATTATTAAAAAAAAAAACAACAAAAAAAACAGTATGCAATTAATTTTCAAGTACCACATATAAAGACCACCTCAAGTAAAGTATAAAAAAAAAGGAAGTGGGGACACACAGGGATCGTGTCTGACTGACCCTGTTAACATTCCTTCTCATCCCGGACTGTAAGAAAGATAAAAAAACAAAGAAAACATAAAACAAAGAAAACCTTTTACTCTCGATTGTTTGATTGTTGAATATGACCTGTGCCCAACGTTCAAAATACGTTTGTATAGGACGAACAAACGAACACGAATCCCGAACCCTGACCTACCCCTCCATCATCCCCTACATACAACAGTCCTCGAAAAGAAAATAATAGGGGAAAAATTTGCACTGCACAAGATCAGCACCACTTTTCGAAATATCGATCGGTGCACACTTTCTGGCACTAGTTTGACTATTGCACGGTTAAATGGTGCAGCAGACTGGTTGGCTGGAGCCATATAAAAACAAAAAACTACAAAAAAGAAAAAAAAGAAAAAAAAAGTCTTAATGTTACTTAACCAACGCCCGATATAAGACCATCGGATATCAGTCATAATACATGTAATATATATATTATATAATTAAATTAAAATTCCTCCACAGTCTTTATTTAATAATGTATTTGGTGACCTAGGTTGCATTGATTATAAAAGACAAAATAAATGTATCCTCATTTTTAGGTCACAAAATTTGTTATTTCCTTTCATCGTTATCCCGAAATTCCTCTTTGCTTATTCTCAAAACATAATTTTTTTTTTTCATATGACTACAAAGATAGAAATCTTATCTTGAACATTGTGTCATTATCGCAAGTAAAACATTATAACTTTTTTTTTGTAGATCCAAAGATTCAGATACAGGCTTAAAAATTAGTGTAGAAGTCTACAAAATAAATTTTCCCTCGTATTTTCATTTTGTAAAACAAATCATTTCTTGAAATATTGATCCTCACTCAGGCTTTCCCTGGTGAAAGTAAGCTTGAATTTTCTTCTCCTGAACCGTTACAGTATTAGGAAGTAAATATAAGATTCTAATGATCAGGTTGAAGAGATATAAACAGTAAAGTTATCGATACTGCAAACAAGAGTGGCTGCATTCAAAGCTAGAATTTATAGCCCAGAAAACGATGATAATGGCCTATCAGCGGCTGTACCGGAAATAAGCGGTTATCCAAGTTTGATACGACTGGATCATGAAATTAAAAATTCATCAAGATGATCCTAAAGCCTCGCACGATGACAGTGAAATTCAATAAAATATAGTCGAATTTCTTTTGATCGGTTGCAAGAATTTTTTATTCATTCAAGCTGTATGGAATAGAAGACATTCATCCTGAACAAAGTTTTCCAGCAATCATATGTTGAATTCAATTAAGCTACTAATTATTTTGTCGGATCGTTGATTGAGACCGTAATCTCCTTCAGTCGAACGGCGGGACGGCTTATATTGACGTCCGTGAACGACATCGACAACGAAGGTCATTCAAATGTGTGAGTAGACGGGAAGTGACGCTCGACGAGTGCGAGCTGCGCACAGAGATCTATTCCTGATGAGCAACCAAAATGGCGAATCTCGCGATAACTTCCCTCGTGGTTCCTCCTGGCTTCCAATCCACGGAAGCAGACCTGAGACACCACACGATGTCCAACCTCCGTAGAAAAAGGCCGGTGCCGGGTGCAACGAGCGCCGAGTGATTTGTGACCATCAGACACTCGCGCGATTTCAGTTCGAATTATGTAGAAGCATCATTGATAATTGATTAGAAAAGGAACGGCAACAAAACTTTGGAGTAAAAAATACATCAAGTAACGATGATTTGGGCAAGAATATCGTTGCTTCTGTGCGTCTTTGGATTCCTCAAAGAATTCAGACCGTCCGAACCATTCGTCACAGAATATTTAACTGGACAGTGGAAAAATTTTACCGAGGAACAGGCAAGTAAATCGTACGGTTTTGTTTCTTAATTTCATTCTTTTTCGAATGACATTCTGTTAACCTTGTCTTAAAACGTATCATTCTTGCTAATGAAACGTTCGACAATTACCACGTTTCTTCTGTTTGTTCAACTGTTTCAAGAATCAACTAAGTTGTCAAGTTTTACTATCGACAATGTAACATAACTAATATGCATAGCTGTGTATATTTTCGGTCATCTTTACCTCAGATTTTAGTTATTCATTCCGTCAGCAGTTACATAAATTGTGTAATTTTTTTTTAGCTAAGGTCCACATTGACGTCATCATTTTTTGAGCAGAAACAGTTTTAATCTTTTCAACAGGCAATGAAAACGGAAGATTTTATGCAACTACATAATTTTCTACGATTATAACTGATCGAATTCATTCTGAACCATTAAAAACGCATCTTAGACCATTTAAAATTCCGTTCTCTGTGTGATTGATTATCTGTATTTTAATCAGAAATTCAAACAGCCTATACCACCCATGATACCTCGATCAGATATGACGTGCCGCCAAAAATTACGAAATAAACTTTAGGTCTACAACTATGATAATATTAGGTAACGCAGCACCGAAGTGACCTTGATGGATGATTTATAATCACAGTATTATGCGCGTCTTCTCTTAATTTGATGTAATTGAATCTATAAATCATGATCTCAGGCGTGCTAGCTGACTCTCTGATCTCAGTTGAATATGACAGTATTTTTTATTGCTCTCTCTGGTTACTCGATTGAAATCTTGGAGAGAATCAGAGTGACAAGATTTTTCTCCCCGTAACATTAAGCAGGAAGTGAAGTTAACAGGAAATCCTTGTACACCAGTTGTAACATTGATTTGTAAGGGTAACAACTTATTTCAGGTCAATCAAGAAATATATCCGGTAGGAACGTATTCCTACCTAGCCACACTAGTCATAGTTTTTCTGGTGACCGATTTCCTCCGCTACAAGCCCGTGATAATACTATGTGGTCTAGCAGGAAGCTGCACGTACATCACGTTGATATTGGCGCAAACATTATGGGAGATGAGAGTGGTCCAATTTCTTATTGGACTGTTTCTAGCAACGGAGGTAGCATACTTTACTTACATATATGCTAAAGTCAGTAAGCTACATTATCAAGAAGTTACCAGTCACACACGAATGGCTATTCTGCTGGGCAGGTTTACCGCAAGCGTTACTTCACAGTTGACCGTGTCTTTCAGTCTGCTTGATTACCACCAGCTTAATTACCTAACGTTATCAGGTAAATTAATTTTCCTCTTGGCTTGAATGGACTACTTGGTTTTAATCTGATCCCAAAATCTCTAGATAAAGACAACTTCCGTACGATTCTTTCTTTCAGCTCTTGTTCTTGCGACCATCTGGGCCTTTTTTCTCCCGTCTGTAAGCCAGTCCATTTACTTTCATCGGCCGATAGATGCTTCCGATGTATCTTCCTCTAAGAATGAGGCATTAACGATCGATACTGAGCAAGGAAATGGAAAATTGTCTCATTCTAGACAGAGCTTGCGGCGCGACGATCTTGCTCTCCCGAGAAAATTGAGAAACGCATATCATCGACTTTGGGAAGATTTTTTATCCGCATACTCGGACTCTCATGTACTCAAATGGTCCATATGGTGGGCGTTCGCTACCTGCGGATACACCCAAGTTATCAATTACGTACAGTTGCTATGGCAGGACTCGCTGAACGGGGAAACTAGTCTTTACAACGCAGGGGTCGAAGCATTTTATACGATATTAGGTAAACAGTCGCTTCAGTAGAGAAATTAATTCAACAAATCAGTTTTTCAAGTCTCGCACAAGTGCTTGTTATCATGATACGCTAACTTGTTTTGTCGATTATCGTATTAACAGGCGCATTAGCAGCATTTGGTGTTGGAAAGCTGAGAATGAACTGGCCCGTGATCGGCGAGGCGACATTGTCTATGTTTGCTTTGATACAAGGTGTTTTACTGATCATTGCATCTCAAGTTTACAACGTATGGTTCTCGTACACGGCCTATGTCGTGTTCGGAGTCATATATCAGGCCATGATCACTGTTGCTAGGTGAGGATACTTTAAATACTACGAAATTATTGAGATCAAATATACGAATAATTGGTTTCTACATGTGGCTATAAGTTTGTTTCAGCTCGGAGGTTGCAAAAAATTTATCCGAGGACAGCTATGGACTGATATTTGGAGTAAATACAATGATTGCGTTACTTCTGCAAAGTTTACTGACTTTCGTGGTCACTGGACCTAATGTTTTTGCGTTAAACATCAGACAACAGGTACAAGAATAAGATTAATTGTGTCTAAATTTCAGAATTTAGGAGATCCAAAGGGAGAATTGAAGTTAAAATTTGACCTAGACCATAAAGTTTAATATAACGTGAAAATTATTTGCTGTTTTACAGTACGTTGTCTACGGTGGCTACTTCATAGTTCTTGGTGCAGTGTTCATGGTGATGGCAGTATTCACAATAGCAAAGCAGTATAAAAGTGGAAAACGTATTGAGCTGTGGCAAGTGAGCGAGGAAATTTCTTCATCGTTGTAGCGAATTGAAACGATATCGTATCGTTCTTATCCACAAGTTATCATTAATCTGTGAATAGTTAATGCGACTATCAAGATTAGATTCATAACTCACATCACGAACACATAGACCAATGGGTTTAATATTTTATTTGTATAGATAAATTAATATACATCTTTCGATGCTTTCAATTCAACTCAATGCAAAACTGTGCTTGTATCAAGCATCAAACTCAAAACAAAAACCATTTCATTCTCAGACTCGTTGAGCTGAATTGTTTTCAGTTAATTCAGGCGCGACGTGACACATTAAATTTTATCAGTATATTATTGATAAATTTATAGCGTGTCATTAAAAGATCTGTATGCGCAGAGGGAAGAAGAAATTGTACAATAACATTTTGCCGAACCGATAAAAATTCAACTTCTATGTACAATTGTATCAGAAAAATTCCATTCCATTATTTTAAAACCATAACAATTAATTTTTATTTATTGTAACATTTCATGTTATCCTGATTGTAATACATTTGTAATATCATCGTACAATTTGTAATTTCATCGTACTTGTATAGTGTACTCATGAAAAATACATCCAGTAAACGAAAGTGGATTCGTGAATCACATATTGCAAAGAATTTTACCGACATATGTATTTTCGCTTACTGGCAAGGTGTCAAATAACGTTGTTATTCAGATTTAAAAAAAAAATCTCAAATACTGATCAGTAATAAAATATATTTTTGTGTAATATGCTTTCATTCTTTCCCAAGTCACTGTATGTAGTTATTTGCGGCCGAAATAATTAGAAATGATTATGATGAACCTGGACATGAAATTATAAGTTCTTGTCATTTCGTCGTCGAACTATAATATTAGTGGATAATATTATATTGGAAAAAGAATGATAACTTACCTCCTTTGTGCTTATGGAGTCACAGAAATCTTGGAGTTCAAACCTAAGACTGTGATCCAATTACTTGAAGACACTGAAGGATTTGGAGTCACCGACCGCTTGACACTTCTTCGACAAGCAACTTCCGCAAGCTCAGTACAGCCTTGGGTCGAGGCAGGTCAGTGCACTCAGGTGCGTCGGTGGCGTCTTCACATTACACAGTGACGAAAATCAGCTGTGTAAAGACCTGAATAAAGTTTTTATTTGATAGAACCGAGATAATGTATCTTAGTCAAATATTGAAATATGAACCATCGCAACACACTTTTTCTGGGATTCGTATTAGGGACTTACACGTAAAGAGCCGTAGACTCTGTTGCCTCTCGCTAGGCGTCCAACTTTAGTAACACTAGAAAAAAAGCACTAGTGCGGAAAGTATACTGAAAATGTATTTTAGGTGTTAGAAATCCACCTCGGATCTACAAACAAGACTGAGAATATGAATATGAACGAATTATAGATGATTTAAATTAATGTAAGTAGTTTGAAAACATTGAAAGCAACATGAAGACCACATACATGGTACATTTTCAAATTTTCAAATCGGTATCCCTGGAGTGAAGATATTTGTGTTCAATTTCACGGTCTTCAGCAGTACACGAGAATCCTCGATTTACAATGTCAGAATAATATTATAAGAATTAAATGAAATCGTCAATTTTACGAAATAAAATGTATTAGCTATCATTCCGCTCACATAACACATAACAATAAACTAGAATTACATTGCTGCGTGTAGCTATAAATGTAGATATATCGGCATAGAATTATTTTTACTCCAATCCTTGTCTTGAGTAATATTTAACTGAGAGTGACGTGATTCACTCATAACTTGATTATATTATTAGGTATTATATACAAAGGGAAAAGGACTTCATTACAGGACTCAAGCTGATTATCAGTTTTTTTCACAATCTCAACTATGTTAATTATCAAAACATACAACTCTCGACTTTCGAGGGCTAAATATATCTAATTTTTAATTGTTCGAGTTTTTCGTACAATTTAGAAATCTTAAATTCAGTTTTTAGAAAAGCAATATCATGTGTGGTTATTCCACGTAGCAAATTGCACGAATCGCCTATTAAGGAATAATTGATCTACACGTTTCACATAGTTGATATAAAATGTGATCTTCCGTGTCTAAATGTCAAATTTGTGTTTAAATTAAGCCCAACGGCCTAGAATCAATTTGGATTATTTCATTCAGTATATGAAAAAGTTTTTGTCATTTTTAGAAAACTCGCTGCGCATGATTCGGTCATCGTCATAATTTTTGTATCAACTACATAAAAATATGTATTTTCTCTATTGGCCAAATCCACCGAGTTTCATTTCCATATTTGATCAACTCAAGATATGTTCATCAGACCACGAATTTTCATTCTGATTTCGTTCAACGGCAAGTTGATTATCTATAAATCTTATATTATTGAGATATCAAGCTAATAACAGTGAAAAATATTTATTCTAAAACGTACATAGAAGCAAGTAGCGCTTTAACGATAGTAGAATTATAAATTCTAAGTTATGTATCAAGTGAAAATATTGATAGTACAATCAATTATTTGTACAAGTCTTATGAGATTAATTCTACGCAAATGTCTAATCTAGATATTACTGTTTGCTTCGATATACATATATTTTTATCGTAGATGATTTTCGACCTCGAATACAGAAGTAGCAAAAAATAGTCAAATTTTGTTTATGTGACCGCTCAAAGTTAGCGTTCTTTCCAGACATGAGAGGCCTTGGCTGGTCTTAATATTATTTTCTACTTCTAGAAGTCTCTACTTTGTTCTATTACATTTTTTTCTGCAGTAAATCGTTTCTAATTATTAATTCCTACGACCTTCGCATCCCGAATATTCCCCAGAATATAACTTTTATTCTATGCTCTATTGTGTCGATAAACAATACATACTTCAACGCTGCTGTATTTGAATTGCTTTGATTGTTGGAAGTGGCGCGGTGGTTGGGACGAGTCTTGACTCACCATTTTGGAGGGTAAACATGTTTCCAGCAGGGGCACATTGTTTTTTAGGACCATTCTGGAAACATGAAAGGATATTAGTTTGATTGATGTTGATATTTCTGCGGTATAAGTGTATTTTTAGAGTAATAATTTACATACGGATACACAACATGTTACACAAACCACTATCGATAACAGATACGCAATCCAGGCAATAGAGCCAGAGTATGTGGTTACACTAGTTACATTATACTCTACGGAATGAATTGCTTTTATTATTTTCAAGTCCAACGCCTCAGTGAAACCAAGAATCTACAATCAGTCAAAGTTCGTTGAAATCTTAGAAACTTATTTTGGAAACGCGAATGGATTCTCATTTGAATAATTGAAGTTAGACCTTGAAAGTCTAGATAATTACATACAAAACAGGAAACTTATTTTCAAGTGATTTGTACTCTTGATCGGAGAGATTACATTGAAAGTTATATAATAGCGTGTGTGTGCGAAAAAAAATTTGAGGATAAATGATCGGTAGCTGCTTCTATCGTTAAAAAAAATTACATTTGGCACAAAATTTTCTCAATAACAGTGAAATTTCATTATTACGTTTTTCAAGGAGTATGGCAAAAATTACGTACACGTGAAAATTAATACCCAAGTACAGGAAATTTAGTGCCGGAAGAAAAATGGACAATTACGAATCGTATGAATGAGGTTTCACTGTATCCTCAGCTTTTTAGTCCCTTCAAATCTCCTTTATAATCCATATAATCTCAGATATGGGGTAGAAAAAAAAAATTGTGAAACACGATTTTTCTACGACTCTTCTAAACATGTGAAAATAAAACTGCATTCCACATAGTGCAAAGGGTCCAGAGCGTGAGCAGTGTAAGTCAGTATTGTTTGAGCTCAAGAAAGTAATTAATTCGTTAAGATTCAAAATTTTTATAATTTCCTTATCTTGATTCGTTAAAGTCTTTCTATCTCCTCCCGAAGACATCGTTGCTTGAGAAACATAATTTATCTAGTCAGGAATTATTCCCGTAGTACGGACACGGTATAAATAGAATTTTAAAAAAAATTACAGTCAGCCCTAGACTACTGAATAGGTTCAGTAACGTTTAGAAAATAATTGAAATTCACGATAATAAAATTAATAATAATAGCAATAATAATTTCTTGGCTATTTAGTACAACTCTCTCCGCAAATCACTGAGTGAAACCTCGAGAGACTTACACCAATTCTGGCTCTAGGCCCCCCACACGTTAGATGATGCTTGCTGCGAGGTAATCACAAGCCTGGGCATCACCTGCTGTTGGTTGGCGTTAGAGCTGGCAGTGATATTTGCGTTTGGCGGTGGATTCTGGGCGCAAGATCTCATGTGGCTGGTCCAGTGTGCTTGTTGGCATGGATAATCGCAGTACGACGTGTTCCAACAGCAGTAAAACTGCGCCTCATTGCCACACAAAGCGCACCATTGCTTTCTCTTAGTTTCCTCTATGCTCCTCAACATTTCTTCCTCAGCCTCGCGTTTCGTTTCTTCAACCGCTCTGTACCTCTCAGCCTCCAGGCTCGCTCTCATCTCCCTCAACGTCAGGTCTGTGGATCAAAGGAGTAAAAAATAAGTTCCCAACACGGGAAAAAAACTCTAAGCTAGTACAAACCTGTGTTGTGCTTCAACTCCGCTAAGTGCTGTTGATGCTGCCACCTCATACGCTCGATTTGTAGGGTCAGATGGTGTACCGTGGCCCGTTCATTGATCTCAGATTTATCCTGGTTTGAATTTATCTGGGCGGCTTCGGCGAGAGCTTCTTCCATCAGCTGTGCCAGTCGTTTCGCCAGTTCTCGACCTCCTCTATGAAGCTGTGCGCTCAGAGGCCCGGCCTCCGGAGGTAAGAGGGAATAATCGCCATCGTTTTCAGCCCCACGGGAAGGAATGTAAACCATAGCGTCAGGTGGACTTGCGGGGGGTTTTGGCGGGGACGGAGTTGAGATTTGAGGAAAAATCGGAGGCTTATTCATGAAAGATTTACGCGCCTTAGACTCCTTTTTTTGAAAATGGTGCTCCTTAGGCTCCTGCTTGATTGAAGTAGTCGCTTCGTTCATTGTCAGACAGTTTTTCAGTGATTTGTTTCTCTTTCCTGATTCTGGTGAACCATTATTTACTAAAAATATTGAGGTCATGAGGGGAGGCGCGGCTGCCGCGCCGTTCCTGCCTGAAATCAATTGCGCGTTGAGGATAGAATTGTTAACAGTTTTCACGGGGTAATTGGGGCTAGACAAAACGCTCGATTTTGCCGAAGCATCGATCGCTGTAGAGGCCAGAAGGTCTATCGCCGATTGATCGTGAGAACTGCTGTCCAAGCGCTCGACCGAATCGTTTTGCCGATTCTTGGCTTTGGCTCGTTCCGCATTCACCTGATTGACCATTCTCGTTTTTGGCTTATAGACTCGGACCTGATTTCTGTTGGTTTTTGGACTATTTTTCGCCTTTATTTTGTGATCTTGGGATGGTCCATTATCGCCGTCAGACTTATGGGATTTAGCAGAGCTTTCCATTCCCAAATCTTTTCCTTTGTGCGACGAATTGCCGTCGGACTTCAAGGACTTTCTTATCGCAAGGGAAACATCATTCTCAGAGCTGCTTTGCCCGTCGCTACTTTTATTTACAAATTGATTTTCATTGTCTGTCTGAACTTCGTCATCCGTCTTAGTGGTGTCGTCAAACGAGCTTTCGGCGTTGTTAGAAACAACGCTTTTCCTTTTCATAGCAGCTCTCTTTCCTCTAGAATTTTCATCGGCTTCATTTTCTTTTTTGATTGCCGGAGATTCGGACTTTTTCCTCTTGTTGGAAAGTAATGAAACCTTCGGAATCCTCGATGCGTCGATATGGTTTTCGCAATCATTAGCCAAACCCCGTCTCGGTGTCGCTGCCTCGTTGGCAGAATCTGAAGAATTCGCTACCGATTCTTCTACAGAAGTTTTTTTCTTGGGAAAAACCGAGCGTTTTCTGCCAGGCTTTCTCCTCGGAGCTACGTTTAAAGACGCGGTAGGATTGCCGGGCTGTAGAGGATCGTAATTTGGTAGCATGAGTTTAATCTGCGACGGATCTCTAGGATTGTACTGTATTTTTGGCGGAGCAAATTTAAACTGTCCAAAAACCATCTCTAGCTTTTTACAGTGTCGAGTTATCTCACGAACGCATTCGTCCATGTCGGATTTTCGTTTACGAGGAAGCGGAGCGGGTGGGTCTGCTGAATATAGATAAAGATCCCGTGGCGGTACCCAGGCCCGATCATGAGCTCCAAAAAATCTAACATCCACATGCCCTTGTCCGTTGACTCTGGACATTGCCTTGGCTGGCCAAAAAGGAAATCCTTTAAGCTTTGCCCAGACAAGGAGATGCGGCCTTCGACATGGTTCGATGAACCAGGAGGGCTGAGGTCTCGGAAGGTTTCTAGCGTGTCCGTAACAGTCGGGACAAGCTTCGATCTCCGATACCTCTTGTCTAGCTACTTTTATAATCTGCCTCGCCGCGTTAGTCAGCTTAGATGTATCCGTGTAAACGCCTCCACCTGCAAATTTAAGACACTTAATTCTTAAAGCGGAAGGTTTTCCTGCAATTTGAAAATGAGGTGATCAATTAGTTCCAAGTATTAATATTAAAACGGATACGATAGCTAAGATTCATACAGGTATTAAACACGATGCAGTTGTGCTGTATCCATTTAGCGTCTGCCATAAAAGCCTCTGTACTTCCGTACAGCTTAGCACGAACGTTAGACTCTAACAGAGTCAAGTCCATCGGTTTCACAACGTAATCCAGGTAGTTTGGAACCTCCTCGACGTCCACTGCCTTCCAAAACGGCTCCGACTATGAGATAAAAAAAGGTAATAATTGAAATTTGGTGTTCGAGGGCTGTTACAACTACCGACACGACGAATATTAAGAAACGTAAGGAAATAATGTTCAGTTTTAGTGTATCTACCCCTGGATTGTCGCGCATTCTCCCAACGACATGTCTCAAGAGTGTGCAAAGCTGTTCGACGGACAACTGAGCCATAGCTGGGGATCTCGTCTCCGCGTTTTCTGCTTGCAGAATGGTGGCACACTCTCCGCAGATCCAATTCTGCGAAGACTGTGGACCACCACCCATGCATCGGCGATGCCAAGCACGTGGACAAGCCGTACATTGACTGTCCACAGACTCCTTGTGACAACGCCAACAGAATTTATCTTCGTTGCTTCTGGACCTTTTACGTTTATTCATTCTCTCGCTTTTTTCAGCGGGAGAGTCTCTCCCATGTATGCTGTAAAAAAAACAACAAAAAAACAGTTATCTCTTCCATCGAAAGATTCAAGTTAATAAACTCTTCAGCTCTTAGTTTTCGTCTCTGTAGCCAGACGAAATTCTGATGATGAATTGAGAAACGAGAAGAGGCTTGTGGTACTAGCGCTGCAGCATGGAATATTCAGGGTCACGGAAGTCCAGTTACAATTAATCATCCGATAATGAGTTAACAACAAGTTGTAATACAAGTTTGAGTGCAATAACTTGAAAGTATTTGCCAGAGTTGAACCCGTTGGCATTTTGATGATATTATAGAATGTAAATTACTGTGCGAGAGAAACGTCTGAGCTATTTCAGTTCCACTGTGAATTTGCATGACTGATTGTCAAAGTAAATAAAAAGATTCGATTATGTTCTGAAGGATTTCAGTTGAAATTGTACCGAATCAAAGCCGAAAGCAAGAATCGAAGATGGAATAAAAATACCAACAAACTGTGCAGTCTAGACTGAAATAAAGAGATAATTACGAGTTCGATTGCTTCATACCGCTTTTCAAGTAGGAAGAAAATGACTCAAAGACAAAGCAAAAATCGAGCAATCTAAATTCGTGGAGAGACTGTGGAGGATTAGTTAGCATTATTCATTTGTAAACTTTCCAATCGACTTTTTCCACGCATTTTCGCCTATCTTATACCACGAACTCAACCAGCCAGTGAAAATCTATTCATTTTTTCAACCAAATTACCAAATTTCTTACATTATTTGGGGCCATAGATAAAGTCAAAGTCCCTGAATGGCTGTAAAAATCAAAATTCTAAGTTTCCTCGGTCGCAATGATACTGAAAGAATCAGTGACTCCAGAAAGGAGGATCTTGTGTTCTGTGAATATAAAAATTGTAACAAACGAGTGAATAGCCCATTGGCCCAGCTGGAATCAACGAACCTTGATATTCTCCGTTTTCTCTTGCCCTCCTTAGGCCCGCTTTCCCCTTTAGTATCTTCTCCATTAATCTTGACATCTTTCCCAGCAGAAGCTTTAGCCTCTGATCCCTGACTCCCCTTGGTACTTTTTGGAGCAACCGTATCATCGCCACTTGGCATTTTCTCAACCCTTCTATTAGCAAGAGATTCAGTGTCGGTGTCGTTTTCTTTTCCCAAAGACCGGTCCTGCTCTTTCCCTTCAGACTCCACCACAGTCTTCGACTCTGGACTCTCAATTCCCTCGGCATTTTCCACTCCGTTCCCATTGGTCAGCTTCTTCCTGGGCTCGGTGGCGTTAGAGTCCTTCTCATTCTCTATATCCTTCTCCACAACTCCGTCCATGACGGCTTCTCCGTTCACCAAAGGCTCCGTGTTCGTGGAATTCATCTACCAGACGGTAACTGAATAGATTGAAGCAGCAGAAATATTTCAATTCTCATCATTAAACTTTACAGATCAGCAAGAGGATGAATGGTGAACCTTAATTCAGTCTATCGACTCATGGATACCGCAAAAGCACCGGGTCTCAGCAATGATTAAATCTGTGAGTGATACCTGAGAGAATGGATGCTGAGTGCGAGTGCGAGTGCGAGTGAAGATGATGCAGTGGGTATTGTGAGTAGATAAAAACACAAACAGGATCTCACCAGTTGTTTGAGTGTGATCAATCTCGTTTCGTTAACGTCGGCCCGTGCATCGACACCGGTTATTTTCTGTACTCAAGAACATTCTCTGACCGAGTGAGAAACCTTCGGCGATGAATTTATGACATTTTTCTTATCCACGCAATGAATGAATGAAAAGCGGTGGAGAAGAAACAGCCGGGACTTTCCTGTGCTTCTCGGTTCTCCGTGCTTGGCCCTATCGCTAGGGTCGCCATCCCTCGGAGCCTCGCCGAACTTTCGTGTCACGTGGTTCGTTATCGGACTCTACGAGTGCATCGACAGTGGAACGAACTGTCAAACTCTTTTATGTATCGCCTGTTATTGTGAATTCGTTGCAAAATGCGAGTTTTGAATTACACGCGATTCACGGTCGGCTCGGTGTCGATTAGCTGTCGATGAGACTCGACGGATAAATACCGTTCGCTGTGCGAAATAGTTGAGGTTAGTTTTACTTTACTGTTCGATTGAGAACAGCTGTCAAACCAAAGGATAACGTCTCAAAACATATATTTTTAACACGATCATTTTTACGTCCTGACGATTTCGAATCGGATTAATTGACACGGGATCGGGGGGCGTATTGGTTTGAGGTTACGTTCGCCTGTCACACTGGACAGATCTATCAACGAACGTTTGCTACTTTCGTTTTTTCATTATAGGAGGCACAAATCGACTCGTAATCATGGAATTCATCGACTTGATATTAGTCCCGAAAGTTGACAAGGTCGTTTTGACCGACAGGAGCGATCAAACTGACAAAAATTCAAGCCTAGAGGCAACGCTGTGCATCACTGGACACCATCTTATACTGTCGTCGAGGCAGGCCGTCTCTCAGGAGCTATGGGTACTGATATTACATTTTTTTACGTTCCTAATCTTCATCTGTATCCCAGATTCTATATTTGATAATTTTCTCTGAAGTGAAAGATCAGAGCCAGCGCAGAATCTCCTCAACCACCTAATGCGCTCGCCCTCAAGCATCGTTGATGATAACTAGATTAGTGCTCCACTTTTATCTGTTTTAAGGGTAGAAATTCCTCAGTGAAATTGAATTTCACAATTCCAAAGACTTGGATTAAACATAAAGAATCAATATTGAAATCCACCCTTCGATTAAGTTTTTATCTGATGTACAAATAAATTCTCTTGACTTTTAAATCTATTACATTTTGATATAAAAATGTTCCGATCTTGATCTCTATGCTTCACTTTGTTGCTGACAGTATTTAAAGTATACGAATTAAATTTTGGGTCGGTGCGATGAAAACTGAGGTAGTAGGATGATTTTTTAGGTTTTCAGGATCTAAAACTTGTTGAGGGGGTGAAAGTAATTATTTTCCTCATCAAAGTCGATACAGTAACAGAAAGATTCTATGATTTCTGAATCTGATAGAGGCCCCTTCTCGCTCTATCTTGTTATTTCACTGTTTATTCATTATCGTTAATTTTTGGACTGTTTTATTATGTATGTTTTTTAATTTCGACGGCCTTGGATAGTCTTGTTAACTGAGACGATCTTTTACTCTCTTTCAGCTGATGCACAGGAACATCGACGTGATAGAAAAGAAATCGACGAACCAAAATCCGGGGGGGAGTATAATTGTAAAGTGCAAAGATTTTCGTATCTATCAACTGGACATAAATACCACAGAGGATTTGAACAACGTAGTATTGTCCCTTGAGAGGCTCACATCGTTAGGTGAATTGAATAAAATTTCAAACATACATCAACGATTTCGTACTTTTTCTAATTGCGCTTATTCTATACTCTAGAGCAATCGCTGGAGTATCCGTTCTTCTACAGACCTCAGTCGATGAGCAATTCGTCAACTCAGGTCGAAGATGGGTGGACCGCGTTCGCCCCAGTTTCCGAATGGTCCAGATTGTTAGCAACGCACGCCGAGGAGTGGCGTATCTGCTACTTAAACCGTGACTACAAAGTCTGCAGTTCTTATCCTTCGGCTGTGATAGTGCCACGTCACATAGAAGACAAAGTCATCACTCTAGCAGCAAAGTTTAGAGATGGTGGCAGATTTCCTGTTCTGTGTTACAGACACGAAGGCGGGGTAAAATATCATTAAAACGATATCGAAGCGGCTAGCGACTATCAAATAATCAGAACGACAATTATTGTCACTTCTTAGAGCATTCTGATGAGGAGCAGTCAACCAATGTCTGGGAACACGGGAAAGAGATGCAAAGAAGACGAGAGACTCCTCAATTCTGTTTTAGGCCCTGGGAGAAGAGGGTTTGTGGACACATATTTCAGTACTTGATCGATAAATTACTCTTATCGCTTGCAAGAGATCAATTTTACATTCTTCGTTGAATATGTGTCCAGGTACATAGTCGATACGAGGTCCGCTAGTCAGGCGCAGTCGGCAAAGGGTCGAGGAGGTGGTACCGAAATGGACGCTGCCTATCCGCAATGGCGAAAAGTCCACAAGTCTGTGCCTCGATCTGCTGACTTGGCAGAAAGTTTTTGCAAGTTAATCGACGCCTGTAATGACACCAAATGCTCCATGTCCCAGTGGCTCTCTAGACTAGAGAGTAGCGGCTGGCTAACTGCTGTGCAAGCGGCTTTGAACGCTGCCTGCGTTGCGGCTCAATGTCTCCATCAAGAAGCAGCAGCTGTCTTAGTACATGGTGAAAAATTCGCAGAGAAAATTCTATCAAAAACATTACGATGCTCGTCTTGAATCCATGTTCACAACTCAATCAAATATGTTGACAGGTGGTGCTGGCAGAGATTGTACTCTCGTAGTGACCAGCCTGGCGCAGGCGATTCTGAGCCCCGACTGTAGGACCGTCAGAGGTTTACAAGCTCTGGTCGAACGGGAATGGCTTCAAGCAGGACATTCGTTTTTCACCCGTACACGACACGGGCCCTACCATCCACCGCATTCACAGAATTCGCCTCACGCCCCGACCTTCTTATTGTTTCTGGACTGCCTCTACCAGCTCCATCACCAATTCCAGTTTAGTTTCGAGTACACGACAGATTTGCTAGTCGAGCTTTGCAGGCACGCGTATTGCTCAAGCTACGGTACATTTTTGGGGGATTCAGAAGCGGAAAGAATTCGATTGAGGTTGTCTGAAAGAACGGCGAGTCTCTGGTCCCACATAAATCAACCGGATGTTTTAGAAAAGTGGTTGAATCCACTTTACGAACCGAATCCTGGTGTGATTTGGCCCAGCGTAGCCCCGGTCAGCGTCCAGTTATGGTCGGAGCTCTATCTAACTCATACCAGTGCTGCTCCGTGGGACGGTACGATTGCCTGCGCTACTCACATCAAGCGAAATCACACGGCGGTTCGTAGAATCGCCGGGCAGCTTCAAGCGCAGATCAGAAAAGGAATTGAACAGCTCAACGCTCATCCTGCAGACTCTTCTTACGAGACGGATAATGCGGATGAACGTTTACGACTAGCTCAGATGAGCCTAGAGCCTCAGAGCACTTGATGAAGATCTTTTGTTTAAATATATCGAAGGAAATGATTATCGGTGATCGTTCGTACGACACCGTTTTTTCACTCAGACTATGCATTTGTTGTCGCAAATTTTGACACAAAGAGACAAGACAAGTTTGGATTATTCATGCATAGATGTTCGTTTCTTCGCAACGATAAATTATATACATACTTATATATTATGAATATGGATTAATTATGAATATTTAATCACCATGCACGTCAACAGAAACTCATATATTTGTATATCGGATGGACCAAGCGCGGAAAAACACCTGGCGCTCTATTTATGTATAGCATATCTTTTACGTTTGTAGGTATCAATATTTAGTACAGAAGGTAGTATTTATTCATGTTTTTCGTTATGGACTGAAAAACGAGAGTATCATCCAACTTTCTAAACAAGCCTTTGTTCCATTAAATTTTAAGAAAACCATTTGAATTTGAGAGAATATTGGAGACGGTATAGACTGATCTTTTATCCCATGGCTTTTTTTTCTCATAATATTGATATATTCTTGTATGCAATTCGTATGAGATTACGATATAGTCAATTTATCGTCTACTTATCGCCGCATACTATAATCCTATTGATAACTCTTAACGCCAAGCTTTGTGTTCTTTTTATTTTATTTTTTTGTCACTCCAATCATGTGAATAGAATAAAAACAATGTCAATAAACATTATACAAGTAAAGCAATCTGGTCTTTTTATCGCTTTATTCGTCAATCAATTTACAGATATGGGATTCGGCGGAGTTCCAGACCGACTATGATTATAATAATGACGACAAATCGTTGTAAAAGTATCCGAATTACGGTTCTATAAATAGGAATAGTTCGATTATTTTATTTGCCACGAACACATAGAGTCAAATTATTGGATCTGGTAAGAACCCTGATATTATATTATGGTCTGTGATCTGAAAAAGCGGTAAAGAGAGATGCACAGTTACTCGATTACATAACAGCCAGACAAATGTTGGCGCGATCGATAACGCCTTGTTGTAGGCAACTCTTTCTATATCCTTCGTCCAAGGAGGACTTCGTCATTTGTTGAGGGAGCGTAAATTTAATTTCTCGAATCGAGAGATTCAAGTGGAAAAAATTTTTACGACTAGTCGCAGTTGCTGAATGAGATTATGGTATTTTAATGTTCTCATGACTAGCAGAATTCTTATTCTACGAATAAAAGACTCCTTCAGACTTATGCATCATCTGCAACTACGGTATGAAGGACCGTTGATACAATCTTGCCTTGTAGCTAGTATATCAATTCTAGGAATAATTTGACCATTTAATTCGTCATAAAAAAACCGATCCGTTCGTGACTGACTCGACTTCAACTATGAAAACAAAAAAGGTCTACCCGGCATAATTGTACATTTTTTTTCTTTATAATAAGAAGAGCCGCGAGGGTGGTTTTGGCCGAGTGACTCGCCTGGGAAAATTTCACGGGGCTCGGAATTTTACCGTTACTTCCGAAGGACGGTTGGGGAGGGAGGAAGAAACGGCAGGTGTTCACGCACAAAGAAACTAAAAGGAACATGTCGAGCATCGCAGCGTAAGAAGCAACTCGATAATACAGAAATATACCTCTGTTATTGAAAATAAAAATCATACAACATGACTATTTTTTTTTATTAAATATAGGAATTAGTATTATTATTGAAGCAGCGTTCGATTCGGACGCAGGTTATATATCTCGTAGGGTCACCTCGGCTCGGCTCTCAGAGTCAGTGTTTCAGGTCCAGCATCCTTGGATGAGTGTGGATCTAGTCACGAATAGGATTTAAAAACGTGGACTGAACTCAAACTCATCCAAGGCCACCGGACGACGGCCTCAGTCCTTCGATCTTCTCGATATTACTCGTATTATACTCGACTATTCGAGCGAATAAATCTGCCGTAGAGTATTCACAGCTATCGACACAGCCCCCTTACGTCCAGAGATCTGCCTTGGGAATGATGCGCGTTTAAAAAATCACGTTACTTCAGAACCGATTGGTGGGGACGCGCGCAGTCCCAGGGGAGGGGAAAATCGAGGAGGGGATTCGGGCCTTACCCCAACGTCCTTTCCATTTGGCGGCACGGAAGGAAGGGATTACTCGAAAAGCCCGCGAATATCGGAGCTATTTTGAAATTACTATGTATTTTTGATGTTTCAGCCACACAAGGAAAATAGTTTCGATTACCGCAACACATTGCAATAAATTTTACATTCTTCAACAGTAGAACTTAAATGATATTCGATTGATGACGAATATTTATTGAAAATTTGTATTTAATTTGAAAAACAGCGTAAAAAACCACGTATGAAACAGCTGCAGGTTTTGGCTGAACGTAGCAATTCGTAGAGTACTGTTACTTTGCTGCATGGGGCAAAGGAAATATGTTTTAGTTACGATTTTCAATAAAACTAAGATGTGATAAAAATCTGCAGAGTGCATTTGATGAATGATTTATGTCTTCTTCATTTTAGTGCTGATTAGTATTACATAAATATATTTCTGTCTGTATCCAAACCACACACTTGGCACAATCTCAAGTCAATCAATGTTTATCGAAACGCTACAGATGAGAGAGAATCTGAGTCTGGTTAAAGACTGAAAAATCACTTTATGAAATACAATTAATTCTCTGTTATAAATATTATGTATAAATTCCCCAAACATCTACCTCCTCGAATTTTAATTGATAAGCCAGCCAGTTACTTTATTCTAAGATAAATTAGAATCAAGTTGATTTCACACCACTGCTCAACTCGCTCTGAGTCTTTGGTTCTCAAATGTTCCCATAGAGATACACCGATTTCATTCCCAGTATTCTTACACCGATATATACATATAAATATAGAAACCGTGTCAACCTGGCTATGTAAGATACATTATAACTAAAACTATGACTAAGCATGTGAAAACCATCCCAGCTATTAGTATCAATCCATCTTGTCGTGCTCTTTGTTCAATAAGTCTCATAGTGGTGTTAGAAAGGCCTAAAGTGTTTCCAATATCGACGAGCCTCTTGTGGGCGCCTTTTAAAGTAGATCTCTGGGATCTTAGCCCGTCCAAAATCCCAGAACCGTGTTGAATCAGGTCGTCCATACCGTGAGTAGCGTTTCTGAGACTGGTATTATGCTGAAGATTGTGATCTATCATTATATCTATCTGATCATTCGGCGTAAACTGTTGGGAAAGAAGGGCCTCGCGCTCAGTTTCCTCTCTCTGACGACGAAGAAGCTGACTTCTCCACGAGTTTAAGGCGGCGCTGAGGTGCCGCGAGTCATATTTCAGCTGGTCGACCCGCATCTTGGCATTTTGTCTTTGAGAGACCGGACCTTTCATGCATAGAATGTCGAGTCTCTCGCAGTTGCTGTAAGGATACAATTGAACAATCTTAATTAAGCGGACCAATTTTTACTCATTGTTCGATCAGAATTCCCGTTTTCAACCTACCTGTTGATGAGATTAATCTTCGACTGTATGTCATGTTCGACTGCTCGGAGGTCAATATCTGAGTGTTTTCTCTCAAGCTGAGAGAACGAATGTTGTGTTTCTTGGACAAGTTTATTAGTCTGATGGTACAAGGTCTCCATGTTATTAATCGGCTAAAAATTTTTCAATGACGTGGTGATGACAGCCTCGTAGAATAAAAGTTGCGCAAAACGTTATATTTCCGCCGTCGATATTTTACTGTAAAGTATAAAATAAACCTGAAACATTTTTATTTACGATAACACGTTCCAGTACCTCCTCGTTTATATCTGCTGACAATAACCCACGGAACGATAAATCACGTAGTGATTATCATCATCCTTCAATAATGTGAAACTCGAGTCGGTGGGGTTATGAGATTTCTAGTTCCACGTATGGGATGGATTGTTAACACGATGAATCGGTTTTTGGAATACTCACAGATCGCACGGGGTTTGATTCGCGATTCCCAAGTTTTTTTACGCAACAATTTCACCGTTTAGATGATTAAATAGAATTAAATACAATTTTTTTGACAGTAAATTCGTAACGTGGACGTCATGTGTCATGATTATTATCACTGGATGTACCACCTCGGCGCTGCAGTTGGGTAGGGGAAAAAAAACACCCTAGTGTCGAGCCGCCTGCGAGCCGAGGAGCGAGCCCGGTGGCCTAGAAGTAGGCGTCGAGATCTCGTGCAAGAGGGAGAGGAGCTCTGACCGTGTTAATTTTTAGATCGCTGTTACATCAATGAAATATTGATAATTAGTGATACGATTTGAGAGAAAAATCGGAAATAGATAATTGTGTGAAAATACGATCTGATAATCCATTTCAAAGGTAAATAGTAGTCGTTTAATATCAATGATGAAACAGTCTTCAGATATTAGGGCAGCGTGTGAACCGGAAGACTTGGTCAGCTTATACGCAGTTTTGTTAACGTCTTATTACAGACAGGGTGGCCTTTCGGTCGGATAAAAATAGGAAAACACTCGGTAAAAGTGTCACCGACTAATTACGGGGTTTATTGACATTCGCTAAATGAGATATTGTAAGTAAAATTATGTGAAAATAAAATCTCGACAGCCCCGCTCACACCATAGGGAATAAGGCATGAGGCATACCGTACAGCAACGTGTCGGTCGGATCAATATTTCACCCTCTTGTATCAGCTATTGCTATTCCGTGAACAGCTAATTTTAGTTTTATGAATCAGAATGGGAAGCGGTCATTTGTTCGGGAATCGGTTGTCCTATTCTTGACGTTGATTAAACACGTCGATAAATAACCAGGAAACTCAATTTACGCTGCATGTTCTGTACGATATGTAATGTGAATAGAATCTCAACAGCTTTTCTCTTCGTCGGATATTTTAGATCTGAACAGTATTAGTACACCCACGATGTTAATCGATTATCTAGAATTAAATTAACACTGAAATAATTAACATATTCAAAGCGTACTCCTATCTACGCGGTGGATATCGTTACACCGGGATAGAAGAGATTCAAAACATGTGCAAAAAACGGTGTGTTTAAATATGACCATCTGTAGATGCGGTAGAAATCTTAATTCAATATTCAAACAGTCAAATATTATCAACAATTATAAGAACACAGAATCATTGATTATTCTCGAATCAGATGACTATCGCTACTTCAAACATTCGTTCAGTGATCAGCTCCTCGTTCAAATCTGTCTTATAATTAATGATTGTGAAGTGATATCGAATTTGTTAATTTTTTTTTTTAAATCTTCATCGATGTAAGGATAAGTTATACTATAATGATAAGGAAACATTGATATTTATTTTCAGATGTGGGGAGAAAAGCGTACGTCTTGCTTCTATGCAAGAACGAAGTGGATAAAAAAAAGTAACATAGTACAGATTAGTAGCGATTTAATAATAAATCTTACGAGCTGCAAGGTCTGTGACGTGAGAAATAACAGCTTATTTAACTAGCTCGTTATTTTAATTAACGATGAAAATTTATAGACTCCCAACTACATACTAATTATAAAGAGAAGAAAAATGATAAATTCTATCATAATGCTAGAGAAATCGAGCACTATGCTAAAATTCTACCTCCGCTATATGTACAAAGTTGATATGATAACTGAATTGAACTTATTAACTATAAAATGAAATATATTCTCATATAAATAGATATTTATATACGATTAAAATATATATTAAAGTTATACTCGGAGGAAGCATATAGGATAGTATTCAATCCTTGAAACGTACGATTCTACTTGTTGAGTATTAGAAGAAAAGTAAGACTAATCAGTCACGTACACAAAGATAAAAAAGAAGAGAAAACCTGCACGAACACATAAGTATATACAGAGTTACACTCTGACTTAGAGATAGCATATAGCGATTATTGGATCAGCGAAGAAATAGAAAAGACGAAAAAAACAATTAGTACGAAAATGGCAATACCGCATGACGAGAGCCTTATTTGGCTAGTAGTAGTCGGCTTCCTCGTTGCCTTCATATTGGCATTTGGAATTGGAGCAAACGATGTTGCAAATAGTTTCGGAACTAGCGTCGGTGCCGGTGTTCTCACCATAGCACAAGCTTGCGTCTTGGCTACGATATTCGAAATTGCCGGCGCAGTACTGATAGGATATAAGGTAATTTTTTCACACAATACCTCCTCACTATTTCAATCCCATTCAATCGTTACAATCATCCCTGTAAAAATTTCCGTGTCAACAGGTTTCCGATACGATGCGCAAAGGTATACTGGACGTTTCGCTATACGAGGGACATGAAAAGGAACTAATGCTCGGCGCACTATCCAGTCTTGTCGGTTCGGGTATTTGGTTGATGGTCGCAACTGCCCTACGTCTGCCAATATCTGGTACTCATTCAATCGTTGGTGCGACCGTTGGATTTTCCCTCGTATGCAGAGGTACCGCAGGAGTAAGTGGATCGTCGACGTTACTGCACTCATAGACAATTTCACAAGTATCTAATGATATTTTGATTACAGGTAAAATGGGTAGCGCTAGCTAGCATAGCAGCCTCTTGGTTTGCCAGTCCTGTGCTGAGTGGCCTGGTCTCGGTCTCAATTTTCTTGTTACTGAGAAAAACTGTACTGCGAGCCAGCAAGCCCTTGGAACAGGGTCTTCGGGCCCTTCCTCTAGCTTACGGCCTAACCATCGCTACAAACGTACTCTCCGTTGCACATGATGGGCCAAAACGTGAGCCAAAGCATCATGAAACATCCCCCATCAATTATTCTGACCGGTATTACTTCCTTTTCAGTTTTGAAACTGGATAATATACCCTGGTGGGGTAGCGTCACAGCTGCAATAGGTAGTGGCCTGCTGTCCGCTTTCATTGTGTACATCTTCGTAGTCCCCTGGCAAAAAAAGAGGATCCTACTAGCGGCGAGTGAGGCGAATGGTGGGTGTACAGAATTCGGAGCCTATGAGAGAAAAGAAACGACAGCACTATCGGTGATATCGCCGGCCCCTTCGGCTAGCAACAATCCAGAAGAGACTCCGAAGCTGAGAGGCAACACGAGTGCTAGTCCTCTGCTAATAGCCGGTGGAGCTGAAGCTGAATGTCCTAACGTTGATTCTTCAAGAGACGAGGAAGAGCCTATAGAAGTATCCAAATTGTTTTCATTCCTTCAAGTATTAACCGCTGCTTTTGGAAGTTTTGCCCACGGAGGTAACGACGTCAGTAACGCCATCGGACCCTTGATCGCATTGTGGGCCGTCTATGCCGATGGTTCTGTTCGCCAAGAAACTGAGACTCCCCTGCCTATCCTGCTTTACGGAGGATTTGGTATATCCGTTGGACTTTGGGTCTGGGGACGTAAGGTGATCAGGACGCTCGGCCAAGACTTGGCTCGCATCACGCCAACCAGTGGATTCACAATTGAGGTAGAAACCTCAATTGATTTTTCAGATAAAACCATTACAATAATATAATACATGTATAATAATTATTAGTTCAACTAATATTGACCGACAATGTCACAGGTCGGGGCGGCGTTGACGGTTCTATTAGCAAGCAAAGCTGGTCTTCCGGTATCAACAACGCACTGCAAAGTGGGTTCCATCGTGTGTGTCGGATGGGTGTCTCGTGGTGGAGGTGGTGTATCATGGTCGCTATTTCGTAACATTGCCTTCGCATGGTTGATTACTGTACCAGTTGCAGGTTTATTGTCTGCTGCCTGTATGGCTGTGTTTAGGCAAGTACTTACTGTATGAATCAAAAGGTGAATAATAGATTTACTCTATATACAGCTTACAATTAGTTGAAGTGAAAGCCATCCAATACAGCTATTGTTATTAGGAAATAAATAAAAGGAAACTGAAATAATGGCTTAATCATTTTCTCTTCTCGACTTGTTGTATCTCATAAGGAGCGTAGCATGATTAGTACGTAGCTACATCGTTTCATCACGTCTAACAGTCCATGTGCGATAGACCATTCTACGTTATTGGAGGAAGTAAAGCAAGAAAGTATTATTGTACTATGGAATAGAAGTCATTAACGAGATTTGAATAAAGTTTCGTCAGGTTCAAAAAGGAATAAAATGTATGAATTCTACTTTATCAATATTTCATAAACATGGGCGAAGGTAAGTTACATCCGTTTATATCTTTAGAAAATGCTTACATAGACATAGACAGGTTGAAAATCATCAAAGTTATTGATTGCTGTATGCTGATCACGAATTATAATACCTCTCGCTCGTTCTCTAGTCTTGTATCATTGCTTGAAGTAACTCCCATAACTAAGTTACCAGATTTGGATTAGGACTTGGGTGTACCAAACAATCAATACGCATAGTATAATACCATGGGTACAAACACAATCCTGTTGTTATAGAAACGAGTTCAGTTGGTTGCTGGATTTGAATAGGAGACGTTTCATTTATGTCATGCGTTACGTTATGATGAATTTTTGTATAAAAATATATTAGAATATTGAGCATAGCGATGGAGAGTCTACCCCTAGTCCCAGGGTACTCCTTTCGCGATCCTACAGTAAGTTATCTAGTGGTATATGCATAGTACGACCATGTAGGCGAACATTATGCGCAAAATGTGAATCGTATCCGAATTCAAGAGTAGCATTATGTTTCCCATAGATTCAAGATTACAGACTGAAACAAAAATTTGATTATTTCAATGGATTTCGTGTACTACGAGACTGCAACATCGGCATCGGAAGAAGACCGGTCGACACTGCGTCGAGTGCTTTCTCCGGACAACCAGACCCCATACAGTACGTTCCGAACATAGTGTCATAGGGATTACAGCATCACAGCAGACACTCTGTAATTACCGAAAATTCTATATTATATATGTAAAGGGATAAAATAAAACGTTTCAACGCAGGTACGATCCCTCGCTGACTTACGGTCGAGTGAGAGAATATGGGTATCAGCAAGTAATACCACACTACGTACTCTTTGCGCAGAAATGCTTGAATTTCAAAGCTTTCTTTCGCCAAGGTGTGTTCAATTCGCCCAACGAACATTTTCGTATACGCCATGTCAACATAATCTACTTTTTGGAAGATGATACAATGTCAGTCATGGAACCGCCCGTTGATAATTCTGGTTTACAGCAAGGTAGAATTGTGAGGCGAGGAAAGATACTCAAGAATACCCGAGGAGACGCTTACCATTGGAAGGATCTAAACGTTGGCACAGATCTTGGTATGTGTACCAGTGGAAATTAACACTTTCGGTATTATTTATTGCATCCGATAAAAAGTATTATCACCCTTCAACTAACAAGCCTAGTCATATACCATGCGAATAACATTGTGCTGGCGCTGAGATACCATAGCAAAATCATTGAGTCGATACAAAACATCATTTCATTCAATGATTGTGTATAGTTACTACATCATTGATTTTTCAGGCATATACGGCGTGGTGTACCACACCGTCGACTGCGACATATTCACCAGAGAGTTCCTTTGCAGTCAAGGGGTAGATGTCGGGGACAAAGAGGAACCACCTCCGGATCCTTATACTCAATTACGACAAGCTAAAAGTAAAGCCCCGACTCGTATCACGCCAGTATCAGATGATACTAGACGAAGATTTCTGGAGTATGATACGATGGTATTGAAATTTGAGGCCACTTGGAACAACGATTATTACCAAATAATGTATTTCCTAACCGATGACACGATTGCTGTGCGCGAAGTCCACCAACCCAATGATGGAAAAGACCCTACAGCACTGCTGTTGAAGAGAACGAAGGTTCCAAAGAATTGGAAAGACATGCCATCGACGTATCCAGCAATTTATATGGAGTACGGAGATCCTGAAGTAACGGAGTACTACACGCCGACGGACCTGAGAATAGGCGATACGATATTTATCTTTGGACGAAGTTTTTTCCTATTTGATTGCGACGCGTTTACCAGAAAATATTATTCCGGTATGCTGGGATTGGTTCAGCCAGAAAAAATCCAGCCACCCATCGAAGAGTCGAAGCCTTTGCCAGAATACGTTCCGCCACCTCACATAAAATTCGGCACACCTGAAGACACACTGGCTGGGTGTTTCAACGTGATTCCCAAACCACCTAAGAAGGATGTGGTTCGTCAGGTTTTCAACTTTCCCAAAAAGCTCCGTTATTCGATGAAGATGGATGCCGTACACCCGGAGGATGAGGATCGTGATTTTGTTCTCGAGTACAGCCTGAGCGAGGGGACGATACAAATATCAGAACCAGAAAAGCGCAATTCAGGACGTAGAGGCGGAACTTTTCTCAGTACAATGCTAGTGCCTAAGCCAGGCACGAACAGAGACAATCCGCTGTACTATACTCCCGAAGATTTCTACATCGGAGCAAAGATCAATTGCTTCAATCACCGGTTCATTATAACTGGGGCCGACCTTTACGTGTATAGATACATAAAAGCCAATCCCGAGAAATTCTGTGAACAGCTGCGAGACAACATTAGGAATTACTTTGTGCGTGTCGGGCTCATTCAAGATGAGATAGACGCAACCGCCAAGAGAATTCAACAGGAAGCTGACTCCAGGCGAGACTTAGATCCAACTATCGGCGAGCCGTATAAAGATGATTTGGACACAGCATCCTGTGTGAAACAGTTCGAAGAACAAGCTGCACTCAAATATGAAGGAGAACATGGCGAGTTAAGACCCCCTACGCCACCTCCAGAAGAATTATGCCCTGGGCTAGCAACGGTGGAGGAACCTCAGCGCGTCGACAACTATTGTCCGCTTCAAGAAAGAGAAAAACTCCAGGCTCAACAAAAGAAAGAACTGAAATGGGCTGATCAGGTAGAAACAATGAGTATAATAAAACGTTTAGTTTTCATGATAAATTTCATTCAAAAATTTCAACCCAAATTGGAGCACGAGTCTCCTGTAGTACATTTTCTTTTAATGCTAATGGCCTGTAGTAATATATAATAGTTAAGTCAATTGATTAACTACGTCGACTAGCGATAAATCTCAGGTCAAATTAATTAAACGTCTTTTCACATAAAATTTTCCAAGAACTAACATTTATTTGTACTGCAGCCGCACTTGATTTGTCGCATTAGGTGATTATCTATTTGTTAACAGTGCCGTTGGTTCTGTTCATAAACTTAGAACAGATTATCTTTATACTTTCATGATGATAGATCGAGAGAGACAAGACTGGTCATCCGATAATCTCATGCCAACAAGAGTTGCCAGAGTGTAAAAGAACAATCGCCCGAGAATGCGTGCCACCCCATTACTTCAGAGATCGTGATCGCAGATTCGAGGTAAATATCACTCGAATCGAGCAATTTTGTGTTTGTAGCCAAACCGATGGATTTTATACCTATTTAGTTCTTTAAAAATATATTCAACATCGATAACAGGACAGTGATCGTTATACCATCGTAGTGTTTATACCTTTCTGACTGAATTTCACACTGATTCAGGTGGGTCAAATGATGTACGAGACCGCGAGGGAGCCACCAAGACCAGAAATTCCACCGCCTCGACCGCTGTTGAGCAGGGATCCGGGTCAGCGAACGATCACGATGCTCGGCAACAGATGCAAAGGACCGTACCCACCTTGATGAATAGGCGGACCTGCACTCTACGTTCTTGAAATGAATAAAAGCTATGTAATCGAGGCTCAATGGAAAATAAATCATAAACATGCTTGTAACATTCGAAATTATTTATCTTGAGCATTGACAAAATGCGATTGATAGGAAACACCCGTTAATTTACAGAGGCGTTACGCCTGATATTGTTTTGGGTAATTTGAAAAAATATTTTCAAAATTTTCATGAGCTGGATCCGATTGACTCGTTAAGAATATATCATTTATATTCACCCGAAAAAATACACATTCCCTAGAAATACCTCGTGAAGTAATTGGTAAGTCAATAGATCTGAAAGTTCGATGAGCAAATTCCACAAAAAAAAAAAAAAGGATGGATAGTTGCTCAAAGGCGGATGCTAAAAATGATAACCGATCCTGTTAACAATACGAACAATGTCTGTTCAAATTCTTATCAAATAGAACAATAATAATGAATTCAACGTTACAATAGTGTAACCGTAATATTATTTCATCTGCGTGTATAATAATCTTAAATCATTTGCTGCGGTCCACGACTAATATAATAATAGGTAATATTATATATAATTCGCAATAGATAATAGAATATTTTTAAAATAACCAGCTGACAATAATTTCTTATTATCCATCGATCGAGCATGATTACATAGAAAACATAAAACCCCATTGGAGGCCTCCGCACAATACTATTATTTTTTTCTTCCACTAAGAAGGGAGGGCTTTTCTTTTAGTTGCAGGCACCAGAATATAATGTTCATTGCAGTTTCAAAAAGGTAATTCAGCCGGCACTCGCTTAAACTATCGTCCTTTCTTGATCTTCAACAAAAGTACGTTCAAGCATAGATTTTTTTTTTAATATAAGTTAGTCCACATCATTATAGTTTTTTTTTTTTGTCTTCATTTTGTCTTCTGTTAGTTCTGCATTTTATTTTATTTTTATATATTTTTTGTTTTCTTGTTTTCTTTTAATTTGTACGTTTATGAAACACCTTTAGTCCTTTTGTCCTTTTGCACGATGTACACTACACACTTTATGCTTGTAAACGTATTCAAAGTTTACCGTCATCAGTTGAAATTGAATAACTATCATAATCATCATCATCATCATCATCCATCATATTATCATTCACAATAATCGTTATATATAATATAATAAATACGATGTTTTTAACGCAATGCTAATTATCGTACATAATAATTTTTTAACAAAAGGGTACAGTAGCTTTGACGACGAGAGTCCTGTCACAGTAGTTAGAAGCCCTTTTAAGGTCCGGGGAATAAGCAAAGGTGTAATTAATATTTTGATAATTAGTCGGAGCGTCCTTCTTTTATGGTGGATATTATTATTATTATTATTATTATTATTATGCTTCTCGTGTAATCGTTGCTACTGGCGTGGCCCTCCGCGTCCTCTTCCTCTACCACCCTCGCGTTCCTTAACAAAAAAAAAAAAAAAACAAAAAAAAAACAACACATTATTCAAGATTGAATAAAAAAATACAGGAGAATACTTTCGATCGTATTTGAATCTCACCTTGCGTTGATGCTGATGTGGGTGTTGATGCGGATGTTGATGGAGTGGGTGTTGTTGATGGTGCTGATGAGGCGGTTCGCCCATATGGCCTGGGTGGCCTGGATGGCCCGGATGGCCCCTGCCTCTGTGATTTGGAGGAGGATGATGATGTTGTATGGGATTGGGCGGTGCCTTGCGTTGATCTTCTTCAGCCTGCCTTCTTTCGTAGTGTCCAAAATCATCGAAAATACTAGTAGAGTGTCGATAGGTGTGTAAAATGCGTAGGACTTGTAGACCGCGTGCGTGTGGTACTTCTTGAGCGTCTCTCGAGTTAGTAACGGGCTTATTCTCGTTGTTTTCAAGTCTAATATGCCGTAGTTGGACGTTAGGTACATCCTTAACATAAATCCAACGCACTCTAAATTGTCCCTTCCACTTGTCTTGCGACCAGACGGAGCTGTTGCTCTGATAATCTACCGAAGACACCATTTGCGCCATTCCGCAAAAATGTCCCGAGCCATTGACGGAGAAAAATAGATACAGCGGGGCACCGTCCCGACTGGCGTCTCTATAAGCCTGATCTAGCCTCTTGTTTCCATGCTCTGTACTGCACCAAATTTCATACTTAATCGATCTATGAATATCATCCTCTGAATATGACTTTATGACAAAAAACCTAGCGCCTGGTGCTGACTGGTCAAATTCTGTAGGGTTGTAGTCGTTCTTCACCTTCAACTCGTCTAACACGGGATGATTAGGTGGCAGAGGGGGAACAGGTTGTTGCTGTTGCTGTTGCTGTTGCTGCTGCTGCTGCTGCTGTTGTTGTTGATGTTGTATTTGTTGTTGTTGCGGAATCTGCATTTGTTGTGGAGGTGGCGAGGGGGGTGTCGTGGGCTGTTGGACCCAGGAAGGCAAGGGTCGAGGCCTCTGCCTTTGAACTGGAGGCGGAGGTGGTGGAACCGGCGGTTGTACTTGGGGCGGGGGAGGGGCTTTGGGTGGCGGAGCTGAAGCTTTACCCTCTCCCCAAGTCCCGATGTCCATATTATGTTTCCCAGGTACCATGGGCGGCGGTGGCATTCCCGCTTTCTTCTTCATACCCTGAGAAGCAGAAAGTGGTGGTACAGGTTTTGCGGGTTGGCTGGCTACGCTGGCCCACGTCATTTTCTTGGGTTCTTTTGACTCGTTTTTGTTAGATTGTTGATTAGGCGGTAATTGCTGATCCTGCCTCGACGTCTCGGCTCCGATAGACAAACCTTGTACACCCTGTTCGATAGATTTTATTTCCCCGCCTCCACCAGGGGCTGGATAACTCTCATTACCCCTAGGCTGTTGGTAGTAGTCTTCGTACCGAGCCTTTCTGGGCGTACCCCAGGTGTTATAGTCTCCGTTACCGTGGAAATAGTTGAAAGTCGGTTGACCAAAGGTGCTAAAACCCCCGCCGGCACTCGCCGAAAACATTCCATCCATTCCGTACGAATCATGGCCCATCTGCCCTCCGTATCCTGACAGAAACGCGACCGGGTCTGTCCCGTTTGACCAGGTACCGTCTCCAGCTCCAAAAGCTTGATAGGGAAACGAAGTTCCGGCATAATACGGCGAGTACGGGTCGCCCGTACCGATCGGATAGCTCGAATGATGCTGGACATTATTTCCTCCTCTCCACGAATCGAACCCTGCATCTTCTCCGGCGACGTGCTCAGCCTGTTGCTGTTGCTGTTGGTGCTCCTTGGGACCATTGCTTACTGTCATACATACGGATAAACCTTGGTTAACCATCGGACCCACATTCAGTTTTTAGGATATTGGAGTTTCCTGGGAGATAAAAGGGAGAAAAATATTTGCGCGCAGGATTTGGCGCTTAAAATACATACATTCAACGTGTTTACACGGTTCGGACGAAGATGACAAATTTTTGTGTCAGTGAAGATGAATTTTCTGACTGCGTTTATGATCGGGGCGACTTACCCTGATTGTTGGATTGTCCTTTCATCCGCTGCATCCCGTAGCATGGAAAAATACACAGTTTAAAAAATTCACCGCGTTAAACGTTCGACGTAGCGATTGTTTAGTGGGAGGTAGATGAGGTGGTAGGTTGATGTCAACAGACTGACCTGATCTGAAACAGCCCCTGCCAATCCAGCTGACATAACCTGGTGTATAGCGTAATAGTATATCGTTAGGGTTAAGGGACGATTCGTCGCAATGTTATACACGGCACTTATTATTCGACAGGAGGACATACAAACGACGTTAGAACCGGAGGAGGATTGATTCCGTCGGGATGTACAGAGTCGGCTTTACACCGACACTGGCGGACTCGGCTGTCCCCTTTTTTTTATTTTGAGGCCCTCGCGCACTGGCCCCGGAATTTTCAACCGCGAGAGAATCCCCGGAATTCAACGTATTTCCACACCGCACCGAGGTTTGATAGATTATTGAAAATTCCTCAACTATCAAGATAATAACTGCGTGACGTGCACTGACCTCCCGTGTGCCGCCAAGGCTGGAAACCTGACGAATTATTATTATTTTTTTTTCAGCCTCAGAGCGAACCTTGCCCGATTCCGACTACGTTCGCACCGTTGCCAACTCTTAAGGTGAAATGAAAGTCACGTGACCTCGATATGATTTATACACTTGGAATTTTCAAACGCTATTTTCTTAGCCAAAACACATTCGATTGATGTGAAATTGATATCAGTGATGCAGAAAAACTTAATGAAGGGCTTGCCAATCGTGAATTTTCGAAAATCGAAAGACATAATCAGAATTTTGTGTAACAATATTGTTCTGTAATCCAAGGAGGTGCTGCCCCTCGTGGGGAGAGGCAGCACTTCCTTGGATTACGGAACAATATTGTGAAAAAACTGTTATTACGTCTCGATTTTCGAAAATCCACGATTATCAAGCCCTTCATTAAGTTTTTCTACGTCACTGATATCAATTTCACATCAATCGAATGTGTTTTGGCTGAGAAAATAGCGTTTGAAAATTCCAAGTGTAAGTCATCAGCCTCATATCGGGGTCACGTGACTTTCATTTCACCCCGAAATGATCGATTATTTTTCAACCAAATTATCGAGTATGATCGATTATTATTGCCACTCGATTGATCGAATGCATCGATTTCTCGCCTCGCAATCGATTGAACAAAAAAAATATGAAAAATTATTATGTTTTTTTTTACAGAAATTGTTTATTCATCTACAAATGGATATTTATTTTTTAACGGTCCTAATAAAAAAGACAATCGGTTATTTTTGTACACTATGCCGAGGAAACAGCCGCCATCTTTGTGGTCCGATCAGACCGTGACGTCATTGGTTTACTAAAAGATGGGGAAATGTGTGAAATGTGAAGCGGTTAACCCTAAAAATTGCGGAAGAATATTGTTTTTTTATGTAATTAATTGCTCAATTATCCAGTTATGGACTAAAATTCTCTTACAATTGTTCTAAGTTGAACACTATTTGAATCTCCCGCGCTTCGATGTCGATTTAGACTACAAAAATGGCGGCCACGATCTCGTTGGATCGGGGCCAACTCGCAGTGACGGTGGCGCGCCCTACAGCTACGCGTGGAACGAGGCGCGCTTCGACTCTCTTCCTCGTTTCTTGTTTCATTATAACATCCGTGCACACTGCCATTTTGACTCCTTTCCGCGTTCGGTTTTCGTGGAGGTACGTCGCTCTGGCTTTCGGTCCGCCTAATTTATTCTCAATTTCGACTATTTCTTGATTAAATCGTAATTAACAGATTCTAATAACCCTTTTTTTTGTCGTTTTATAGCTGTGAAAACACCCAAACCCTCAAAATGGTTGCCCAAAAGAAACAGGTAAGCGATTTAATACAGATTTCACGATCCGTCCACGTGCCATGTGCCGAATGTTCCATTCGCGAACCGTTTTACACCCGGCGAGAATAGAATTTCACAAATACGAAATAAATAATCATCATTTGCCGTTCAAATCTGGCTCAAATATTCATTTTTTAGATCCGTTAAATCAATCCTCGTGATGTCGAGTCGATGTATAACCTCAAAAAAATTATGAACCCCTTATCACGATATATATTAAATCTATTTTTTTCTGGAACAATAGAAAAAGGCTATGGAGAGCATCAACTCCAGGCTCGCTCTGGTGATGAAATCTGGAAAATACGTTCTGGGATACAAGCAGACGTTGAAGTCTCTCCGTCAGGGAAAGGCCAAGCTGGTCATCATCGCCAACAACACGCCACCCCTAAGGTGAGACTGAGATGTAGCACTCCCACTTCCATCCCAGAGCGTTATTCACACATCTTGAGACAGAAGATGGAGAATTTCAAGTACTCCCGAGTTTCTCTTCTCGTTTTTTGATATTTGAATAGTTATTTATGACTGAGAATGAGAATAACGCAGTCTGCGGCATGGGGAGTACTACGGAGTAGTCTCCACCACCCGCCCGTAAGTGCGGGTGAATTATTTTCCCCTATTGAGATGCTGACGTATTCTTTTTTTATCCACGAATGTTCAGGAAATCTGAGATCGAGTACTACGCTATGTTGGCTAAGACCGGTGTCCACCACTACACAGGAAACAATATTGAACTTGGAACAGCCTGCGGTAAATACTTCAGAGTTTGTACCCTGTCCATCACCGACCCCGGAGACTCAGACATCATAAAATCCATGCCAACTGGCGATCAGGCTTAAGCTCGATTTTATATTTTATTATAAACAATAAAAAAAAGACCGAAAATTCAGAAAAACTAAAATATTTGAGTTCGTATGTCATCCGACAAACCATTCTATCCAATTTCCTGAAACTGGCTTCATGGCAACCGAGGCAGGAGACGAATTCAGCGTTAGAATAAGCGACTAAATTCCGATATATGCTAAGCATGTCTTTACTTTTGAGAACAGAGACTACGTGATCAGCTAATCATGAAAGTGTCTTCAAATTTTGGGAAAGATTGAGGAAAATAATAGAAACGTGTAATTTTAATATTTAATTAATTATTCAGACCCTTGAATATACATAAAAAATAATATCGATGAAAAAAATTCTCTTATAAAAATTAAAAACCAACTAGACCATAAATGCTAAGGTATTATGTCATGGATGAAAAGTGTTCAGTTGGCCTTCTTGGATGTCGCCTGTGCTGGAGATCCCAGAATCTTGCGTCTTTGAGCAAACATGTGGAGGTAAAGATGCGGGAAAACTGTAATTGATTCAAACCATATTAAAATCAAAATCGATGGAAACAATCAATTCTATTCGTTCGAACTTATTCATTCGACATATGCAGAAGAGGCAGAATATTTTCTGAACTCTTGATTTAGCCACATGTAATACGAATTTGAATAGGAAAAAGTCTATTTTATTCTTACGTGGAATGTAAAGAAGCATCACGACTATCAGAAGATAACGATAATTGAACGTGAAGTTCCAGGCATTGGGCAAAGTGTAACTCCAAGCGTCTAAATTATCTTGAGCATATCGCTGCGCTGCCCAAAAAGTGAGCAGCTCTCCCGTTACTCCGATTGGGTACAACACAATGAACGTCGTGTACCTGTAAAAAGCAGCGGCAAGGATTTGAGCTCGGTAACATTAAAAAATACGATGATTGATACGAAATAGTAGAAAGAAAAATTCGAAACTCGATTGAATCACCTCAGCCACACAACCGGATGAGGAACTTGTCCAAGGAGATTAAGGAAGTAGTACAAGTATCTGATGATTTCGGTGATTGACCAAGCGGTGAGAGCCAGTGGAAGACCAGGCGAGGCTGCGGCGTATTCTGGAGGCGTGGCCAATATCACGCCACACACAACCATAACACGGCTGAGAACTTGGAATATAGTGATCACTGGGTTCGAGGGAACGAGTCCAGTGACTGCGTTGAAGATCTGAAAACGAATATAGAAGTTTCAATCGGTATAAGTACGGTCTACGTGAAATATAAACCACGCAATTTCTGTTACCTCCAAAACCGCCGCATTCTGGAAAATAATTACTGTCGTTCGTACGGTGTTCCAGAGAGTTTCAGAACCTGCCAAACCCAAGTAGTACCCCTGAATTTGATAGAGCAAATACGTCCATCTAGAAATTGGGAAAGAATCTCATCGGTTATTTTCCCGATTTCTCAATCTTTGGGAAAATAGGAGTAAAAATGAGTAGATGACTCAGATTTTTTTCTTCTTTCAATCTTTGGCTATTAATTCACCCGAAGATTAGATCATCGAAATGTTATTTAAATTTTATCAGTTACGTAATCCTGGGATTTATGTTCTTCCTGTTTGTGCCAGTGATTGGATTAAAAAAAATTAGTTTTAACGAAATGAAATACGCACCCAACGACCTGTGCGAGGTTGTAACCGAGCAAATAGTACTTGGCAAGAGGTCCTGGCTCCTTGCTCTTCGCAGCTTTGCCTGCCATCCTTTTACGTTATTAATGTTTGTCTACAGCTACGAGCCTACAAGTTGCGACTGGGGGACGGACGGTCGGGACGATGACTTTCACCTCAACAATGACGAGACGTAATATCACGGTTCATTTGAAATTCCGTCAAGTAAAATGTATATTCAAATACGCAGCGTCTGCGTATGTAAGTTAGGTTGGGTGAAAAATTGAAAATTGACAAACCACGCAGTAACGTAAACTGAGAAGTTTCTTCGGTCATCAACAGATGCCGCCTCGATGTTCAAATCAAGAATCCGGATGCGGTTATGGTCAAGTTCGAAAATCACCCGGGAAAGTTGTTTGATGTCCACGAGGAAGGAAGAAAAACAAATGCGGACTAGAAAACATTCAGAAATGAACTGAAAATACTCGCCTTTACCCATTGGCCTAGTCTCGTCTGTGTTTTGTTTTCGTTTGTTTATTTTCTACTATCGTTCATCATCAGTGACATTAGTGCGTGACGTCAACCACGTGGATATTTATTTTCACGATGTTGCGTGGATTTCGTGGGGGTGATATTGGCTCGATAATTCCACGGTTTAGACAGCATTTCGTTAATTATAGAAGATTTAGCAATAAATTTAGGGATTACAGTCTTCTATTAAACAATGAAGTGTCGGCAGCTAAAAAAAATAACGTACCGATTGTTGCTCTGGAGTCTACTATAATTACCCACGGAATGCCGTATCCCGATAATCTGGAAACTGCATTGAGAGTCGAAAATGTTATCAGGGAACAGGTAATCATAAGCAGATTTTTATTGCAAATAATTTTCTACTCATTTCATTATCGCCCGTAAACCTAACCTCAAAAACAAATACCAGACGCGCGTTCTTCAAAAATTTACCCCGTCAGGTGTAGACATCTGGTGGAACATTTCTGTACCTTTATGTCCAACTGATTACCGGTACTTCTTGATCTTTTTACAGATACTTGCCCTGACAATCATTCGTGCTCTTAATTGAGGTCGATTTTTATTCATTCGAATTTTTTTTTAAATTTTCTTTCAGTATAATTAAAAACATGCGTCGCGGTTACAGATTTTTTATACTCAAAGGTACTCAAAGCGCAGGCGCCCCATATTCTGACGTCGCGAGTCTGTGCACTCGCTGATTTCGCGCGTAATTCAAACACGACGCATTTACAGATTGGTGAAAATAAACGAAAATCCATAAAATACAAATTACTGTCCGTTGGATTGAAGATCTTTTCAGTGATGTGTGTATCATAGTCTTGGTTTATTAGTGAAAGAGGGAAATCCAGATTTCTCGGTTCAACCCTTTCGTAGTCATAATTTTTTTTTATTCCGAAAGAAGGACCGTTTTTCAAAGACTGAAAAATTCACAAACATTTGTATGACTGACGTAGAATAGTCTCCTGCTCGCCAAAAATGTGGAAAAAAAATTTTTAATACATTTATTTTCCAAGAAAACACAGACTTACGACTTTTATCCTTCCATAGATCTGCCAACAATATTCTTCAACTGTACGAACGAGAAAATAATTGAATTTAACTGGTCGATGACAATTGATGTTAATTCAATTCAATTTTCAAGTCATACAATTTTTGTGAATCTTTTTGGTAGAACGAATCACGATTTGAAACGATTGGCTCATTTTGTGCCGCCAAGGCTCATGATTGGCTACATAATTGACGTCACAGACTGAAACTCTATCGGCTGGGGAAAAATACAGCCTGTAGTCGCCGATTTGGCGCTGCCGTCAATTTGACACTGTTCTTAATTTAACGCACGGCCCCTACACACTCTTGAATGGTTTCAAAGTACAAGAAGAAATAAATTTTTTCTTGCGAATTGGGAAGTTGGATCTAATCCAAAAAAATCATGATGTTTGAGTAGGGTTCAACCCTCATTATCCATATTTTACGTCAAGTATTACTTCCAGTCTGATAGGAGTTACGCCAGATATACAAAAATAAGAGATCAGTCGATTGTTGTACGAGTACATATTCTGGAAATCTTGGCCCTCAATTGTTCATAATTGGTGCCTCTATCAGATGAATATAGGACATTCTGATAAGTCAAATTTTAGCAAAGACATTAGGAAATAGGCAAATAAGTTCTAAAGAATTAAGAAAAATATCCTGCGAATAATAACTACTTAAAAAATCGGTAGAGATGTTTCCTCGTCTTAGAACACTTCACTATAATTCATACCTTGCAAGAGTATTCTGTACAAAAATGACTAATTTTGATTGTTCACTCTTTTCGAATCATATTCAGTAAAATGGAATCTTCCAATTACCGACAAGCTTTTATCATCCTCAGGGAGCAGTTCCAGCAACGATAGGAATTCTAGATGGCAAAATCTGCGTGGGCATAGATCGCGAAGGATTGGAAAGGCTCGCTTCGACGGAAAAAGGAAAGACTGTGAAATGCTCCCGCAGAGACTTTCCCTTCGTCATTGCAAACAGGCTCAACGGTGGCACGACCGTTAGTGGAACGATACTCGTTGCCAATCTAGCAAATATTCCCATCATGGCCACAGGGGGGATAGGCGGAGTTCATAGATTTGCTGAAACTACATTCGATGTTAGCGCCGATCTAATTGAGCTCGGACGCACTCCGGTCGCAGTTGTTTGTGCCGGCGTCAAGGCGATCCTCGACATCCCCAAGACTCTAGAATTTTTGGTAATGAAAGGCAATTAATTAAAAAAGCTATGGAATAATTTTCTGAAATTCCTCCTTTCAGATTTTTTATGCAATCGGGTTTTTACCCATTAAGCAAATGAACAAATGAATCTTTACAGGAGACTCAAGGGGTGCCTGTAGTAACTATAGGCGACGATGACACATTCCCGGCCTTTTTTTGCCGCGAGACTGTAGACAAGATCAAATCTCCTTATCGAGTCTCGAGTCCGAAGGATGCGGCGGGTCTTGTTCGAGCCCAAAGAGAACTCGCACTAGCCGGAGGCATGTTGCTGGCGGTTCCTATTCCCAGAGAGCATTCTCTGGATGCTAGAGAAGTGGAAAGCGCTATACAAAAGGCCTTGAAGAACGCGGAAGAAAGGAACATAACAGGGAAGGATACGACGCCTTTTCTCCTCCAAAGAGTCAATGAAATTACTGCAGGCAGATCCCTTCGCTCCAGTACGTGTAGCGCGATTATTTGAATTTTATTTTTTGATGATATGAGAATTCCGGTTTTTACCGTACCTACAGATATGGCGCTGATCGAAAACAATGCAAGAGTAGCCGCAGAGATAGCAGTTAATCTTTCTGGCGATAAGAGCGTTTATTATCGGGGTCAGAACGCTCAGTCGGAGTCGAGGCGCGGCAAGTCTGGACCTGTAAGTCTGATCATTGATTGAGAATGAATTCGGAACAGTGATTTTCATCTCTGCTGTAGCTGAGGATAGGAAAACCAATAATTCTCAGTGGATAATCAACTGTTTCAGGTGGTTATTGGTGGGTCGGTATTGGATACAGTCGTACAGATCGATGAACCAACGATACATGTGAGTTGAATAGTTTAAGACAGACAAAATATTATACTAAATAACCAATTTTTATTATATTCATGTCTCATAATAATCATTGTACGTGTCGTAACATTATATAATTACAGATGAATAGGTTTTTATATACACGCAAGGAATAATGGGGCAATTTATAGGGACTAAATGTACATTTTGTTTACGTATTGTGGGAACAAAAATGTTATGCTCGCTAAAAAAAAAAAAAAAAAAATTAGCTACCAATAATAAGCTTAGCAGTTAAACAACCTGAGCGTAGCCCTCAGTCTATTTTTATGAGATGATTAATATATAATAATTATTTATCTGATATAGGGATAAACGATTAGGCGAATTTCTTCCTAGTCAATGTCGATCAGTTATATCTATAAAGTAAATATAATTGTTTATAATAAAATATTTAGATGCGCTTAATCGTTTTCAATGTGCACAAATGAAACGGAATGAAACTTGTGACGGTTTGCTGCGATTCATTTTGATTGTAAAAATAAAATAATTGATAACGCTTTACGCGATCAGATATTGATAAAGTTATTTTCATTTTATTATAGTATCCGACACTGTTTTTTTTTCCTCTATATACTTGCTCTGACTAACAATAATCTCTATCGTATTCATTATACATAGTAGATAAATACGATGTCTAACAGTTTGGACTTGAAGCAGGCACTATTCAAAGCTCTCTCTCTTTTCTCCCTGTTAATCTCACCCTTTTTCTAATCATCATTTCTCTGCGTGCTCTAAAGCATACACTTTTTTCACGCCATTCGTCTCCCTCTCAATGTATCGTCGTGATACTGAACGACCGATTATCAGTTACTTAATTTTTGAAGCCTTACAGTTTTGACGATGCTGTCTCTACGTATTAAGATTTACCCGGCCAAATATGCAAAGCGGGGTAATGACGAGCTTCTAAAACCCATACTTTTGATATGTACCAAGTTTCTAGTTGGTTTCAAATAGAATTAGTTTCATTATATCATCTCTGTTGTCGGAGTAGAAGCCGAGTTAGACTCGGATGAATCTCTAGGTATGTTCAAACATGGACAGAATCATCGATGCGAATGAATATGAAATTCTGTATTCCTCGCTTTGCTATTTGGCCGGTGGAACAGTCTAGTACAATTCTTATTTATCGTGTCTCTGATTTGGGCGGTTTCATACAGTGCTGCAGCCTTCTATTTAGTCATTTCTATTTAGTCATAACGAAACGATGATTTATTGTATATACACGTAACTGCAGAGGCTGTGTTTTAGCGAGGTTCAAGCTTTGACGTTAACTGTATGTATTATTGTATTACATTGAATAATATGTCATTCAATCGCTTATTTATGAAAAAAGCTAGGATGTGAAAAACAGACAGTAAAAATATAATTGAGAATTGTTACATTTACGTATCCTAAAATTCTTTTATACGTTCTATCGTGATGATTACATACAATACCAGCTAACAATGATCAACAGACTACCGATTAGCCCAGTTACTCTCTCATTCACTCTTTTTGCGATTCGACCAAATCTTCAAATTCTCTCTGAATATATTTATCGACAAGTATACTTCAGTGTATCTAGTAATAAGTTTGATCAATAACTATACGGCGTTTCTAAAAAATAAGCGGTTTGATTGCGACACTACCTACAGTATATTATATACAGCCTACCGACAAACGGATCTTCTCCATTGCGATTTTGATGATCATGAAATAGTAATATAATTAATCCTAGCTAGGAAGCCAATCATTTTCATTATTTTTTTTAGTTTAGTTTATTTTGCAATTCATTTTATTTAATTTAATTTTCGTCATTTTATGCTCTATAACACGAATCAACTCAGAATACTCGTGCTAAAGTTACCCTTATTATTTCATTATTCCAATAAACAGGAGAGCCTAGTTAATTATATTGATATCCGTTAAGACTTTTCTTTCTACAAACATTATCTGACGATGACAATACGTTACATAATTATTTAGAGAAAATACGTATCCTTTTCTGAGCCATGAAAACTTTCTTGTTGTTGTTGTGTTTCTCCATTTCTCCATTTCTCAATACTACATATCCATTTTTAATCCAACAAAATTACTCACCCCTTAGCCCCTCGTATTACAGGTCACATAAAATCGCCAATGAACTTCTCCCCCTCAGACAATCAGTAGCACTAGTTTTCTGTCTTGTTCTGCAGCTATTTTACCTCTCTAGATCAACACATAACACTGTTTTTGAAGCCTTTGGCTTATATTGGCAGGTTAAAAACATTACGATTACGTTTACGTTTACGTTTACTTATATAACAGTACTTGGGAGGGTTGTCTGTTGTTGGTTCGTAGAAAATGGTTCCAGGTGTATCGCCACCACCTCCATAGTCAGGTGTGTCTGTTTTGTACGGTACCAGGTCCTACGCCCAACACCTGACTATTCCCGTTTGAAATTAATAGTCTTCGATTAAATTCCCTCATCTCATAATTGTTATTACCGTTACTTTTCTCTTTTGATGTACAATTATGATTCGCCGGCGATGGATTTGTCTCTTCCAATATCAACGCGCAATGGCTATTAGTGTCGCTGTCTGCACCTCCGTCTTGCAAAGCATTGGCCAGTAGGGGATGCCTTCCACCTCCACATTCGTCAGACTGTAGAAGCAGCGTTGCGTTTCCTGCAATTAACAAACCCAACATTTTAGATTCTCCTAATATGATTCTCTGCGAACGATTTTTGGCACGGCTTTACATCAGCTGTTTCGTTATTTGGAACAAGTAATATTCTATAAAAAGCTTCTTACCAGAGCTAGCCGAAGTAGGTTGTAGAGTTGTGCGTCGTAGAATACCCCCATTGTTGTTCGATGGATCAGAAATGATCTGAGCGAGGGGCTGAGAGAAGGGCGTAGGCGGAGGTGGAGGTTCCCTGAGTAGTCGTATCTTTTGAATCATTTCTCTGATCTCGTATCTCAGTATCCCAAGGAAGCATAGTTTGGTGAACGCGATAACACAGAATCCGAGTACGAAGAGTAGATCAGCGGTTCGCCTGAGCCATTTGAGCAGTGATTCGTCGCATCCTCTCAAATAAGGTAACTGGCAAGGATCGCTGATGTTAGATGTCGGAGCGCAGCAGCTCTGCGGCCATCTGGAGCCAAAGTCTTTCGGTCCAGTTATTCCGCAGCACGCAAATTCCCTCTGAAGTCTGTCCCACTGCTCGCTAAACCTTGCCTCCTTGGCGTATTCCGTCTGCAATCGGACCCTGAGCATGGGTCTGACCTCGGACCTCATTTTCTCGAACCTGAAGACCCAGGCGACGCCTACAACCGCGTCCCCGAACAAGAGGGCAAGAAGTAGCAGCCAGTAGGCGTTCAATAGTCGGGCGCTCAGTCGCCTGGCGGCTACGCAACCCAGCAATTGTACGAGACCCAATTGCGCGGCAAGGGCCAAGACCGCATAGAGGGTAGTCGGGTCGAAGGGTCCTGGTACTCCGGGGACAAGACGACGTCTCGGGTCTCCAGAAAATATGAGAGTTCTAGCACCAGCTGCTACAAAGCCTAGGGCACTTCCTAAGAGTACAACGTTGCAGGCGTAGATCCATAGCCGATAATATCGCATGGCTATACCCTCGCCCGGTAGTTGGCCAGCTCCGCCGCCGCCACCGATCCTGTTGTGGGATGAGGCGGACGCTAAACTGCCAACGACTACGCTGTTGTTTCGGTTAATGGTGGCGGTTTTATTGTTGTTGTTTATGTTGTTTCTCTGCTCAGTAGCCGGACCCTGTTCTAACAAGAATAGAAACGGAGGTTTTGCGCTATTGTTGTTATTGTTATTATTGTTGTTGTTTTGGTTGTGCGTTGGTTGCGGCGACGCGGAGCGTTGCAGCAGCATCACCGTCATACTATCAATCCTCCCTTATTTCACTTTAGCTTCTGACAACCTTTCCTCGGTTCAAGGTCACTCTATCAACTCCAAACGCTTGAGGTAGTCTTTTGACTGCTGTTGCTCTTGCTGCTGGTGGTAGTGGTACAGGTGCATTCTGCAACAGTCACTATAATGTACACAATTTTACATCTCACATCGGCTATAAGTAAGTTGTGATATTTATCATGCTCGGTATCTCGTGCGTGATGATTATAGGCTCAACAGTTTTCCTTTTAAACACACAATTGAATTACGTTACATAAATATACATCGTCTACGCGTGATTACATAAAACCTAACGACCAGAGCTGCTGTTGGCACCTCGACTCAATACCTCGCACTACATATTCTCTTGGGACTAATTATTCTTCTATTATATCGTATATCTATTTTTATTTATTTTTTTCTCTCTATTTTATCGCGAATGTGATACATCTACCTTGATAATCGCGTGTCTTCGTTGCAGGGATGTGAAATATTTAACAAAATCGAGACCATCGTTGTACTTCTATTATAATGTGCAACGATAGTTGTACTGAGATGATGAAGTGGGGGAGAATAATTATCGGGAATTTATAACGAATCGTTAATCCTTTTGCGGTTGGTGATATTCTTCTATCGAGGCGGCGTGCAATAGATGGGATATATTCTATTCTATTATCGATTTCTACCACTGCCAAAGTGCCGCGCACGACTGGTTCGCAAGCAACCCACGGCAAGAGAAATATTTGCTCCTACCCTGCAGGAGCAATATGCACGGATTTGGTAACGAATTGAAAATTCGTGAATAGATTCATTGAAGAGGAAGTCGTGACGCTTTCAAAAAAACATTTCGAACGTAATTTTACGGATGATTTCGCGCGCACGTGATCTTCGTACATTTATTTACAGTATGTGAATAATGTATTTGAGTATGCGAAAGATCCGCGAGCCATACGCAGCCTACATCGATAGAAACCGGCTCGAACCAACCAAATATCGTATTTATAGAACCGAAAAATATGCGTTGAGATGAGGAAAATTCAAACAAACGAAAAATAATAATGATAAAACGTCGGAATTATATCTACAAGAGCGCACATCGATCGTTTGACAGTTTCGCGCGTGCCCTTCAACCCTTACGCCCACTTTACTAATTTTAGACTCCACTTTCCACAGTATTGCAATTAATGAGTAGATTCTTCTTTTTTCAATATTTAGACCTCATCCAATCAATGATTAATTTCTTATTAGATGTCGAAGGTCAATCGTCTCGTCAATACGGTTGACCTTCGACAACTAATAAGAAATTAATCATTGCAATTAATGTATCAAAATTTCGGCAACAAAATGAGTCAGGATAAAATATCTCCCATATGGCCGCAACTGAACGGATTTATTTATTTATCTTTGATTTTACGCAGAAAATTACGGTGCACCGTTGCAAACCGAGGACATTCTATTAGTACATTGTTTCTTTGTTCAAGGATTTCTTACAGCTAGAATCAATGTTCGTAGATACGCTTCGGTAGGATATAGATATGGAAATATTTCTTCATCACTGACCTTGGACATCGGATTAATTTGAACGTTTGTTCGATCGATCGGTCATCCCGAGATGATTTATTATTCACTAATCCGCGAAGATCGAAGTGGAATTACAGTGATCCACTTGGATTTTTCTTCTTGTCACGTTACGTCTACCATTTCCTTGTGTATTCGACGCACTCGAATCGTGTTGAGTGCAACGGTTCATGCCAAACTGATCACGAAACCTTTTTATTCGCCGCCACAAATCACGCGAGGTATCGATTCGTTGTATATTTTTTGTATTTTTGCACTTGATTTTTTTTACCCACGGAATTCACTTTTTTACACGCGTACTACGATATCGAAACTCATTTTTTACAAATAATTACTCATTATTTGGATCGATCATTTTTTTTCTTCTTTTAGTTTCAATTTCACATTATTCAATTCCTTTTCAAATACACTGCAGGGAAGACACGATGCAGGAGGAAGCGACTCAAATATTATAACGAATTCAAAAATTTTTATCCGATATTATGATTGCCTAGCTGTAGGCAACCCAACTGACGATATTCAGCCCTCGATACCTTGACGGTAGACAACACAACTAGAATTTGTGCCTCTGCGCATCGCGGGTTCAAACGAAGATTGAACGACACTCGCGGCACGATCAAATTTTTATAGATCAACAAACGAAGATTTGTTTTTTCAGACTAAAATTACACGAAATTTTTAGAACGTCACAATTTCAACTCGAGACAATATTTCATCGTACCGAGATCCCGAATTCTAATAAATCATTTCTCGGACTATCGATTCTTCGCCATTTTCAAATCTGCGGCTATTTTACATGGCTATGTACTCCACTTGTGGTAAATAGGTGGAATTGATCGAAACCACAGATATTAAACGATGCTTGGCACGATGTGGTACGCACGCAATATACGATATTATTTACGGGTTTGATACTTGTTGCCAACATCTGAGCAAACGATCAATCAGCATTAAAAGAATGAATCAATAATATGAAATGAAATGGAATGCCATTGATTTAAATTTGAATTGAAAAGAATAGAAAAACAGATTCAGTAAAGGACGTTGATGGACAATTATTTTGAAAAGTTTTTTCGTCAGTCCATATCCATGGTCTATTTTATAAATTCATCGTACATTTTCCCCTCCAAGTTCGAACCGAGCTTGGTTTACACTTTTAAATAATATGTGTAACCAAGCGTCTGATTACTGCAGAGGCAATAATGATACAGCAGAATAGAAATTGGAGTAATAAAACTCAAATTATGTCTTCTAGTATTCATTCACCCTAAGTTTTACAAGTTTTGTAAAAAAATATTTAACGATCATGAATCAGAATAATTCTGTCTAAAAGTAATATTCTATCATGTTTATTCAGTTCACATTTTATTCGACCAACAGAGTTGATATAATTACTATTCTTGCAATCTACATGATTTATAAGAGAAAGAAATTTCGTTGCAATTTTTTTTTCCACTCAAGTAATAATTTTTTCTGTCGGAAAGTTGTGAATAATCGACAAATTTCTTTAGTCTTCTGCAATAAGAAAGCCACAGCTACTCAAACTTTCTATGCAACGAATCGAGATGAAAAACTGATTGATAAAATGCAAACTACTTTCTTTTCAATGAAAAGCAAGTTTCATTGTTAGAACTCAAAAGATTAATCGACTGATTGCTGTGCTATATCACAAATTACCGATGCTTGAATATTCATTACTTACAATACTTTTTCGATCGTGAAAAGAAAATTGTTGAATTGCAGTTCAATGGCGGAACTCATGAAGGAAAAAGCCGTGAGAGTTGTGGCGGTGTCGGCAGAAATGTGGCTGCCGCCTTGATCAACTTAGGAGTCAAAGAAACTAGATTATTGTCTGTTGTCGGAGATGATCGGCCGGGCCAAACTTTGATAGAAAGCCTCAGCGGCAGAGACGACATGGTGGAAGTCCTCGGAGACACCAATACTGCTAGGTAACATACAAGAAGTTTAAATCAAATTTCACTGTTCTAAACTTGTTGCAAACTTCATTATCAACTCCATCATCAATTCATTCCATTTATTCTACTCTCCTGCGTCTGCAAGAATAGAAATGGAAATAATGTTTGACTCATTGTGTAATTCAGGTACGTCGCACTGGTCGACTTCGGTGGAGATTGTCAATTTGGCGTAGGCGAGATGACGGCTCATGAATCAATCAGTCCGAACCTCGTGAGAAAATATCAATCGGAATTGAAGAAAGCTAGTATAATAATACTCGATGGGAATCCACCGATGGAATCTATCGCAGAGGTTTTCAGTGTGGCTGCAGAGTTCAATATCCCAGGTAAGTTTTTTATTGCACCCAATGATCGATTATCAATGCCTTTTCTCACAGCTCTGAACATATTTCATTACGATTTTACCAAAAGTTACATTTCACCGATATAAATTTTGAATGTGGATCCCAGCTATAGTTGAATAATCAGTTCTTTGGCTTGTTAAAGTGTAAATACAGATCTTTATTTGTAAAAAATAACATGGTACACTTGAATGTAAATATAAAATGCCAAAATTAGTACAAGGCGTAGTTAACGGACGGAAAGTGCAAGTTATTCCTTAAGGTGATGCTAGAATGCATAAATCTGGAGATGCGTGATATTATTATTGCTCTGAGGTTGAAACTGAGTATTTGAAGAGAGGCTCTCAGATACATGGTTCGTTACGATGCTCATTACGATGATCATTCGTTCCATGAAAAATTCTTTCATTTCAACTCACAAAAGCTTTTAGTCTCAATTTTGACTAATTGTCTACCTTGTCGGTAACTGTGAATATTTTCAACAAGTAATTGAACACATTCGGAAAGTAGAATCGATCAATTCTAACAGTCGATTATTAACAGGTAGTGACATCACCCACAGAATATCCCACAGAGATTAGTACTTATAGTTAGATTAAAATAGAGTACATATTACAGTTTCATGGAATGTACATCATGTAAAAAATTTTAATACGGTCTATAGTTTAATACTATTCATGCTTACGGAACTACGGACGGATCTTACAGACAAATTATTAACAAATACTTAAAATACGGACGGATATTATACCCAAAGACCATGATCTTTGATCTTAAAACTGTGACATAACAAAGGAAACTTTTCTTGTCAATCAGAATCAGAGAATTTGATCCTGTCTTCAAAGTTACCTCGCTAAATTCATACCATGACTTTTTTTTTAACGTAATAATTATAATTCGATACATAAATTACGTAAAAATACTCTTTTGTAGAAGCTCATTTTCAGTTGAGACACAAATTTGAACATTTTAAGAGTAAGAAGCTGATTTGGTAGCCCTCTGAGGGCATCTGTATTTCAGAATTAGTGTGGTCTGTCCAGCCTTCTTGTGGCTCGTTATTTTACTAAAACTAGTCAAATGACCTCGGCAATACATCAGTCAATTTGGAGTAAAATCATACATAAATATTATGTACAAATAATAGTATATAAATTTTTGTTTTGTGTAATTTGACCCGTGTCTCAAAACTACCAAGCATTATTTTTTCATGGAATTTTCAAATTCGAGACTGTTTCGAAGGCGAAACTTAGGCCTGAGATTCAAGTTGGAACCGAGTTTGAGATTCTTTCAAATAATCGCGTTTCTTGCGTTGGACATTAGATTCGACGAGGAATAAAATACTTGCTATAACTAGCAAGATACTTCCGGTAACGCCAAGTCCGAATGACCATCCCAAAAAGTTGTTAAAATGCCCAGGCATCCAACCGTCTGCATTTCCTAGGCATGCAAATATTATAACAGCCAAACATCCGCTGAGCCCAGCAGTCAGCAGTATGTAGCCAACGATTCTTATCAGCTGAACGTAACGTTTTTGCTCCGGATCACAGCAAAGAACAAACAGCAGGATCAGTCCAAACGACGCGAGACATAGCAAGAAAGCCACGGTAAAGAAAACCTGCGTAGCTACCATGAAAGCTGTAATAAAAATTGAACACGCTCGCATTAGTCTGGTGAAAAATATTACCGTGACGACGGCGAAGAGTCAGAATACTTACGAGGTAAAAGGAATCCTCTAATCTCAGAGTAGCCATTTGTGAATGGATCAAAAACCCATCGGCATCCGACGAAGTATCGGTGGGGATTATCAGCCTGTCGAGGGTTGGGTAAAGAGCGGAAGCAATGCACCCAAAGGCCCAGTTTATCCATCTGGGCTCCCGATATCCGATAATCACTAACGAGCCATGCCGGAGTGCCAAAACTCACGCAAATGCACACAAACGCTGTTAAAAACACAGCCACTCCCACGTTTCCTGACAGGCTTCTTTTCTTCCCGGAGGTACTCATCGTTCCTTTTTTGTTGTTTTCTATTTTGTTGGTGGTTTATGGTTCTCAAAAGTCACCGAAGACAGTCATCAGAGCTACTGCGTTTCGGTAATACAACAAACAGTACTAACACCCTCAACCACGCCCTGCTAATCCAGTACTCAGTTTACACTGCCAGCGGCCATGTTTGATCATCCAATAACAGTATACCCATGCACCTGTTGGTATGTATTGGTGTACACATGGCCCTGATGAGTTAGTCATGACTTTCTATGTATGCGTATGCATATAATTACATATTGCAGCTATTTTATTTACAGGATTGTCAGAAAGAATGCACCGACACACGTATTTGGTGCACATGCAGTATAATGCGCATGTGTGAGTCGGTGTGTACCTACTTGATCACCTCAAGGAAGGTGCATAACAAACAGATCTGAGATCAGAGATCAGCGTTTGTTCACATCTTTAATCCTCAGTCTTGACTAATACTTTTGTCTAGTTCTTTATTCCGTGGGAAAATGAGTGTTCGGACGTATGTATGTTAAACCTACAAGTTACGTAAATCATTTACTCGGACGACAATAATTGAAGTTTAATAATTTAACATCTTTATTACAATAAGATCTCTTTATAAATATATGTTTACTATATAAAAAGGTACAAAACGGATTAGTAAATAATTTTGCATTCTTTTAATTCTTATGCTTTGCACAGTGCGGCACATAAACCGTCGTTCAATACCCTCGAAGGTAAGGACAAAGGTTTTAAACAGAAATATGTATTTTTTATTCTTCAGAAGTGTACAAAGAGTTGAGAAAAATCAGGCGATATGGGAAAGGGTTTCTAAGATCGTTAAAAATAATAATGTTTATTGCTTTCTAACGTCAATAGATTTTCCTCAAATCCTTGATACAATTACAGCGTATTAAAAAACGTATGGTTTTATTATCTACGATTAGTGTATCTATCTAGGGATTTATGTGCCTCACTCTGCGCTCTATATTGCTTTCAAAAGCACTCTTAACACCTACGTCAATACGACTGACGGAAAAATAAAAATAATAATGTTATTTTTTTTAACAAAATAATTATAATTAACGGACGGATTGTATTTCTCTCACGGTAAAATCTTTTTTGAGTAAAATTTAGACGTACAACAGAACCTGTGTTATTTTACTCCGTGATATTCGGACACAGGAAATAGGCGCGAACGTCCACTTCCGTTACAACTCATGCGGTGTACTTCAATTACGATCGATGATACTATCGATAAAATTTAGATAAAATCTATCTATTAATACATCGTTTCTAAATCGATTGGTAATTTGATTTTACATACAGTTCATCATACATTTGCACAATGTAAATTTGTTGCTGTAACAGATTCAAAGTTTTTTGTTTTTTTTTTATATATACTAGAGAAGATATGTATAGACAATCTACTAGCTACCATAATACCTCCTTACACAACTATTCCAATAAAATTCATTACATGTTACAATCTATGTGACGTTAAAAATAATAATAATAATAATTTTTAATTCAAGAGCTTGTTTACGACTGCTCAGAACGTCGATGTTGATATAATAAAAAAAAAAAAGAATTTAGACCATGCTAACTGATATATATGTGATGTTGGAAGCATTCGCCCGTAGTCATCTAGCACGTAAAATCAATCAATCTTTCTTGCGAAACGGTAAGACGAAAGACTGAAGTAAAGCGATTAAAATTAGTTTTGCGAATGAATGCCTCCGATGCTAGCTAGCCTCGGCTATACCCTGGGAATGATGACGACTGTTTGCTAAAACTTATTTCAAACAAGAAAGCGCGAGTGTAAATATATAAATTGGACGGATCTCTTTCTTTTTGGAGCGGATGGATAAATAGTACAAGCTTAAGCCTAAGCTACTCCTGGACTTCAGATTGTGGTGTGTGTTTTATGCCCCTCGATCAGAGCCTGTTCCCTTTTTCTGGTTCTTTTGGCTTCAACAAGGAACAATATACCGCCTAAGTAAAGCAAAATCGAGCCGACGACCGCGAGAGCAAACGACCATCCGACGTCGTTGTGCTCCCAATTGGGCATCCAGACACGACTGTCTCCCTCAGCTCCAAAGATGATTATGGACAAGAGACCGAAGGTGGCAGCCAGCGTGAGAACACCTCCGTTGGCCCACAACAGCAACTGATACTTTTCTTCTTGTCGAGATCCAGTCACGCAAAGGACCGTCAAGAAGGCGCCGACCAGCAGCAGGGTGAAACATAACGTGAAGAAGAATTGTACAGCGACAAAAAATCCAGGGAGTAAAAGGTCCTGGATTATGTAGTACTCTTCTTCAAATATCCACCAACAGCTGTTGAACTTTGTGTCGTACAAGTGACGAGTGTCTTCAAAATTCTTCAGGCAGACTTGCCAAAGTCCTGGAATATCAGTTTATCAATTAGAATCTGACGTCGCGAGACTTTCCCTCCTCTCAGCTGCGAGGCACAAAAGTAGGGAAATTGATAACTTTACGCTGGAATTTGAGACTCGTCATTAATGAAATCTTGTTGAGAAAAGATTCTAACTTCATCTTGAGTCATCGCAAAATTTATATTCGACCACAAAGAACCGTAATTTCGGCAATTTTTAATGACAGAAGACTAACTGTGTGAACTTTGGATAGTGAATAATGGGAGAAATGGGTGAACGTGTCGAACATATCGTTCGGATAGGACAAAAGATCGAGGAATCAGCGGTTGACTTATAATCGTAAGAAGTGTGCGTGTATCATGGTAGAATTACCGAGTCTGGTAAACTTTGGGTCCGGTAGTCTACCATCAGTCTCCAACCAACAGGGCGTGGTGAATGCAATAACCACAAAAACAAATGCCAGGCCAGTAGAGGCAGCGGCTATTTTCAAAGTCAACGACTTGCCCATGGTGGTTGTACGTATTGCCTCTTGATTCGATGAAATTATTGTTTATTCCGTTGTTTATTAACAGATCCCAGGATCGATCGATGTCCGTTGATGTGTATTGCTTGATTATTACACTCGCAACAATGCTTTTACTCACCAACTGCCTACTTCACGCATCTAAATGTTCATTTGTCAGGTCCGCCATTTGCGAAAAAATGATAGCCTGACGTCACCGCATTCTTGAATCACCGTGGGAAACGAACTTGATGAATAAGAATATGCGATTAATTTATTGCAGGATCGATTTCATTGCACGATGAATAAATAACTCGGATATATTTCAATGATGAAATCCCTTTCTTTCCACCTCGTTTTCATTCATCTTTCAACCGGAAAACTTTCTATTTTAGTTTACAACCGGAAGTTGGCCGCTGGTACGCCTGATTTTTAAATTCGAACACCCGAACCGCGGGAAAGATGAAGATTTTCACCCAACTTTAATAATATGCGATCTGAATGATATTATTGTTGCATAATACAATTATTTATAATTGTGTTATCCAGACAGAGGTCTGATCTACATTATTGCCATTGAGCTGTTTATCTATTTTTCCAAAATTATTGATTAATTATTTAATTGCAGTCTGGTATGAGCCAACGGACGTGAGAAAAGCGACCAAGGCTTTCGTGACGAACGAACTATGGAAAAGGTCTCTGCACTTCATTTCTCCAAATCGAAACGAACTGCTGGCGATTGCGAGGCATTTCGAAATTTCCGCACCTCCCGATTCTCACACTCCTGATCTAGAGACGATTAAACACATCGCGGAGCAAGTCGCTCGACACATTCCAGTTGTTGTAACAACGCTAGGATCTCAGGGATTGCTGGTATAACTTTAGCGCTAACAATTATTTGCATCTGCCATCAGATAATCCAGACAACGATCACAAGTCTTGACTTGTTTTAAACAGGTTGTCTTAATTCATCTCAATTATTAATTTGTATCAATAATTAATATTTCAGGTATCTAGAAAAGCGACTGAAACAGAGCCGTTTTATGATACTGATGGGAATTTGATAGAGCACGATGATTCCACAGTTCAAACTCGTCTTTACCCTCCTATTCCTCTGTCCGAGAATAGCCAGGAGAGAATAATAAGCGCGAGTGGTTGCGGAGACTGCCTGGTCGCAGGTGTAATTTGCGGGATTCAGGACGGATTGGATGAAGCTGGCTGCATAAAACTCGCCCTGCAAGCTGCGTCCCTTTCCCTCTCCTCCTTCGACCCCGTTCCAGCCACCCTCGCCGCTATCGGCATGTCTGAACGTTCCGGATGGACAAAGTACTTCGACTGCGCATAAACGATTTATCAGAATATTGCCATCGATGAGATGTATCAGTTCTTGTTAGAAGTATTTGAAGCTCATAGATGATCGGTGCGATCGAATTTTTGACTCTGGTTTTATGACATTGAATTTGAATCTAGTTGAGACACGAAGTGACCGAAAGGCTGAGGAATAAAGGAATCATAACTTTGACGATGTATAGGATTTCAGTAATAGTGAAACTTGTTATTTCAGACTTATACGAATATTTTTTAACGTAATCAACTGTATATTTATGTTCATTACTTTTATAGAACGATGCTAAATATAATCTAGAAAAATGACTAAATACTAAAAGTCAGTTATAATTATGTATTCGATAAATTTGTACTTTTTGTGCCTCCATTTTCAATAAATATATTTCAAGCATATACTGTGATTGCAGATCTACCTGAATTCACTGATAAATAATTAATAGAGGGAGAAAAAAAAATCCAAAACTATCCACAATTACTCTGACCTAATTTTCTAAATTTATACAGGCAGTAGTTTGAAAAGTTTGCAATCATCGATATCATTACATAATCCTCGAACAACGTTACAAAATAGGAAATCTGTTACATAAGCTGAAGAATATAAAACTATTTCAGAAGAGGTTCAAATATTCCACAGCGCCGTGCTGCGCACGTGGTTGTATAACACATAACCTGAAAATTGATTGGGTATAACTTGACAGTTGGGCGCAGTAGCCGTGAGACTGAGCTCTAACAATATGAGCGGGATTATAAAACTGTATAAAAACGTGTTACGAAAGTATCCGATGTGCGTACAATCGTTTCAAGCAGGTAAATAACGACTTTAATATCCACTTTCAAACCTTGTTTTCAAATATCAAAATATTTAGACTTATTTTCTAATCATTCTTCAAATTCAAACATTGAGCAAAGGCGTTCTGATGGGAACCGGCGATCAAATTGCTCAAAACTTTGTCGAAAGACGAGAGTTTAAGGATCTCGACTTCAAACGAACCGGACAGTTCGCTTTGATCGGCGTATTCATAACGGTAATCAACACGTTGTTTCGCCGATTTCCACTGTCCGGCTGACTTTTCATTCATATAATTGAATCTGTGTGAACATACGACCGATATTCCAGGGTCCGTCGACGCAGAGATGGTACAAATTCTTAGAGAGAAGAATCGGCTCAAAAACCCCAACGGCGGCAATGAAGAAAGTATTTTTAGACCAAAGCTGCTTTGCTCCAGTTTTTATAGTAGTATTATTATCACTGATTGGTGTGACGCAGGGAAATGATCTTGAAGGAATCAAGAACAAACTGAAGAACGATTACCCGGATATACTGATCAACAATTACAAAGTAAACATCCCTAAAAAACAGCAAATGAATCACAAGTTATGATGACAAGAATTCGACAATGTATTCTGTCTACAATATTTTCACTTTACAGATTTGGCCGTTGGTTCAACTGGTGAACTTCTATTTCGTCCGATTGGAATATCAAGTGCTGGTTGTCCAGTCGGTTGCTCTATTCTGGAACACGTATTTCTCATACAGGGCGAATCGGGGCGTTCAAATTGAGCATAAAAGTGTTTAGTTTGGAAAGTAGGATGGTGACACATATTTATGCTCGCTTTCGAATGAATCGCGACGCTACAGTAGATTAAGGCATTTTTTATATGAATGTTCACTCAGCGAAATTAAGTCGAGTGTTTCACTAGTGCCTTTATGATAGCATATTTATACCTCTTCTTCGACATGCTTCAAAATTATTCTGGACGGCAAGTTCTCTACAGTCTTGGAGTCAGAATATCCTGGGTTTATCAACTCTACATTTATTCGTCCATTTTGATAAGAATATCTGAAAAACCGCTCGAACAACATTATGTCAGACTTCTAGATTAGGTTCTAGCAGAATTGTTCAACCAATATTTTTTTAATGTGTCCCACACCCTAATCATCATATTTTTGGATACGAATTCATGGGCTGGTCACAGAAGACCTTCGATATTTGTATATAATACACATCATCGTGCGCATGTATGCTATTTTGAAATATTCATTGTTCTTGAATATCAATCCCCGCTCGATTCCTCGAAGGTCATGGTTGATATACTTCTCAAGGACCATTTTTTGAAGGTCCAATGTCTGCAGATTGCAGTCTGCAAATTGTCTGATGCCGCATCAAATGGAATTATGCAGCTGTGAGAGAAGACCTCAGAGAATTTGTACGCTGCATTATAATGATTCAAGTACCTATCAGCAGGTCTTGAAACAATGATTGGGGAATGTTGCAATATCTATAACGCACGTTTATAAAAATGTATTGTACTCAAACCTCTATATTTTGGTAATTGTTTAACAATAATAAATTATATTTCAACTATTTTCTCACGCTATGTAATTTACAAAATACTAGTATTTGATGAAAGTAAAACAAGTAGATACACATAACGCTTGTGTGTTGATGAAAAAAATAAAATTTTAAACTTTACAAATTTTAAAATTTGTAAACAACCTTTTCGTAATATTATCCAAACTGCACTTCAACCTTCAACAGCCCAAGTCCGAGCAGTTGAAGAGAAGAATTAAGATTCTGTTTGCTCCTCGACTTTCTAAGAGCTTTCAGTTCGACGTGTGAATGACATTACAGGGTCCGATGATGAAGACCTGGTACAAATTGTTGGAAAATTGCTGTTATATATCTCATCGTCAGTAACAATACTAATAGTGAAGTTTGGGAATAATTCCTGACCTCGTCGGTCATCCGAATGTGGATTACATGTCTGAAAGTCAAACACGTTTTTCGTGCCTAATGATAAAACGATATCCTTCATTTTTTGGTCCACATTGAGAATAAATATCAAAGTAACTGCTATAAGGGTTCAGTGTCTTGAATGAATGTATAAAATATGTTTTACTTGCGCTTATAAATATTTATTTTATTCCAATCAACTTCTATATTTTATTTAATTGTAATAATAATATTATTATTATTAGACTTCAATAATTTTCTCCGCGATATATAAATTACAAAATAATAATATTTCATAAACGTAACAAGTGTGTATACATACAGTAATATAAAATGTGTAAAGGGTGTTAAAGAGAACAAAAAAAAAAAAAAAAAAAAAAAAAAAAAATTACAATAATAATCATTCAAACATGTTAAGTTGTTCCTATTTACAAAAATGTGTATGAAAATTACAAATTGTCATTTCACTCTTTCTACTGATTGTTTTCTAAACACCCTAGAAAGTGCAGCCAAAAGAAAAAGAACTCTTAGCGAATAATATTTCTTTATCCATCCGATGGAAATCAAAATTGAGCAACTTTCTTTTTACTATTTAATATTGACGTTTTTTTTTTTGTTTCTCATTCAAATATCGTTGCATAAACTATGATAATTTTTGCTTTATGTATTATATGGTGGAATGACTACGTCTTCGTCGTGTAATACTCACAATTGAAGGAAATATGCATTTTCTTGCAGATAAGTACTCCGAAATCTTCTTATCTGAACAATCGTTACAATGTTTGTTTCGATTAACCAAACTAGATTTAAACAAATAAACTATGAACATTTTTTTTTTTTTGTTCCTTGTGATCATCTGGAATGAGTACGTTTCTAAAAAATTAAAGCGACCCGAAATTCTCAGTGAAGAAAAAGACTTCTTGCGATTAATTTAATAGGAAGTTAATCCGAAATACTTTCAGTGAAATAAATAGAAGATAATTCATACGTGAGAAAAATTGGATCCTTTCAAATACGAATGTTTTGTAAAAATGATCGTATATATATATTTGTTTCCTATATTCTTGTCTACATATTCTTGAGACTGTGAAATCTCTCGTTTGAACAAGCGATAGGTATTTAGTATTAATTTGTTAACTGGAAATACACTCTGTCGTGTGACCGCAACGGATGCATTCGTTTTATCGATAATTCAATAGTATATAATGCCAATAATTATGTATGAAACTTCTTTTTCCTTTCTCCATATTTTGGATAGAGATTATAACATATATTCATATCAGGCATTGAGGAAAGCTTGAATACCGTTAAAGACACTAAAAGCGCACGTCATTGATGTCATTTCTTTTCTTTTTTTTTATCTTATCAATTAGTAAATTCACTAATCTAATGTATTAGTAAAAATAAAAATAAAATACAGAATCGAATCTATATGATTAGTAAATTTGTCCGATTGAATTACATACAGTTTGAGAAGGATTATTTGATCTGTAATAATATTTGTCGTTCTTTAAATCCTCTTGAAATATTGTAATTGAAGAAGAAAAAAAATATAATAATATCGAATTTCGTACAAGGTAGAAATGTAAAATACAAAAATTAAGTAAAATTATCAGTTTTCAAAATATTTCGTAACTTTTTCAAGATTCTTAGGACCTCCTTCTTTCTTTCTGCACGAAATTATCACAGTAGAAGAGAAAATGAAGGATGATCTGAGCCGAAGAACCTCGTAAAATAGAATGAACCAGCTGTATCTTGTTCAAGTTCAGCGCGTTATGCTTGCTTATCTCTTTGTTACTACCAACGTTGCTTGACTACCATTTACAATCTTTGAGTACTATTTAATATATTGTTATTGTTCATATATCAATTGTGTCCCTTATAGTGAAACATAAAAATGAAAAGATAGAAAACAAATTCAATGCTAATTATTTAGTTGTCTCGTTTTCCTCAACAATCTGGAGTCAAACAGTTCTCCGCCTTAGCCACAGCCGCTGGTATGGTTTCGGTAGTTTTTGATATTGTACAGGGTCCGAGAAGCTCAGGACACGACAACTCACCCGTTTGAATCGAATGTACTTTCTTCAACAGGTCGTAATTTATCAGCTGTGTGATTACAGAGTCTTTTCTGAAAAACAAAAAGGCAGAATATATAAAGTAAGTGTCCAAAATCAGTTGAAAAATCTAAAACTCACTTGTACTCGGGATGTGCGATTACTTCGTTCCTAATCCACGCAGCGGTCGTCATCAACTCCCCTGATGCTCTTCTCTGTATCAATTTCAAATACCTCTGAACGGTACAATGTGTGTCCGCGTCCACATCCATGCTGGACAAATAGGAATTAACTAGCGGTATCAGGCCAGGAAAGACGCCCTCCTGGTAAAACAATAATTGGATTCAAATTGGATGTGGCCGTGAAGATTATCATTTTTCATCATTTTCGAGATTCATACCTTCCCGTTGATGATCTCATTGACTGTGAATTCCGTGTACTCTGTTTCGCTATTCGAAGACTGTTTAGCGTCCGACGTGATATCCCTTCTGAACCAAAATTTTTCATTTCTGACCGCATCTCTTTTCTGAGCTCTGCCCATATTTTCATCAACCTTGCTTATGGGTATGAGCAGATTTAATTTGTAGCTAAGTATCACCCTCGTTAGTAGAACTACAAAGCAGACGATAGCTGCGTTCTCAAAATCTGTTATCTGCACTTCGCAGGGTCTGAATTCCACTCTCCATCCTATTGAAGAATTTGGCGGTGGCGGCTTGAAGCGCATCGTTTGCCAATTCGTCGATTGAATGTTCTGTAATTGCAAGAAGAGTTTTTAGCCAATGAAAAGCTCGAAGAATGAAGACTCTGTCTCCGATCAACCGACGCAAGTCTTACTTCAAAATGATCCGTGTCCTCCTCGTCATTTTGGTGAACTTTTTCAGTGAACAAAGACACGGAATCTCTGATGAACAAGTGGGCGACGTGTTGGGCGAGTAATCTATCGATTCCACTATCCAAAAGTTGCTTATAAATCTCATCGTCATAGGTCAAAGGAACGTCGTTGTATTTATCGCCCTGTTCACTCAGATAAGAGTCTATAGAATCGTATCTAGATTTGCTGATTCTGAACTTGTTCTCTTTCAGCGGTTTTAGTCCGCGCTCTTCCTCCGTTCTGCAGTCCACCGAACACGATATAACGTTCCATCGGCAATCAACATCCGTCAGGTATCCTTTGTGCAAGGGGCTCGCCGCAGTCAAAGCTAGCTATTAGAGAAAACAGAGAAGAAGTATTGCTTATTCGGCTTCTTTACTCTTTCTCTTCTAACTCGTAACATTTCATCTACCATTATTGGACACAGTGGAGTCAACTGATCATAGAGTGTCCTAGCTTCTTGTATATTACAGGCCTGGAAGGTGAGCTGCAAGCAACAGCACCCCATCCCAAAACCCATCGCGTCCATGTACACGTGGTTCTCTTTCGCCGCTTTTTCACTCCTCCCATCGTCGCCCAGAGCTGCTAAGTTCTCCTTGAATGGTCGAGGCACGTTTTCGTCCTGATAAACTGGAAATACAATGGTCAATATTCACTAAAAATCACTCATGCGGAGAACGATTTTCAAAATATGAAATCGGTGGTAGACATTACAAAGCTTTATTTAAAATAGTTGAGTAGTCGTTTTGAACCTACTAGGTAAATTGATGGCAACTTTTTCGCCCCTCCTCTGTCTGATGTTCCTAGTCAACGTCTTGAACCGAGGATGACCATTGAAGATGGCTTGGTCCGGAAAGAATAAGCTCTGCGAAGCACCGCTGGCCGGTGTTGGTTGCGCCGGAGGATCTGTGAAGTCCGTTGCTCCCAACCTGCCGAATCGTTTTATAAATACAAATACAATTTATCTGGAATTTGAATATTGTTATAGTTAAGAAAGAGGATCATGTGAATATACATTCGTCTAATGAATCACCTCGGAAAACTGGTCAGAGACATCAAGGCTTCTCCCGGCTGTAGTAACATCGTAGCTTCTTGTCTTCGGTACTGCATATTAGCTTCAACGACATTGAAATGTGCCAGTAGACCGCCGTAAGGTTTTCCAGGAGTTCCTTCTATCATGTAAGCACCGTATTCTGGCCTCCATAACGATTTCACGTTACTGCGAACAAGAAAAACTGGTTAAACAAGTCGGAAAAAAAAGTTCTCTCGCGTTTTATGTTCAAGGAAAATCATTTCGGTTTGTTTCCTGTGACTGAATGAATGAAAAGTGGCTCACTTTGGATCTTGTAGTTCCTTTTCGGTCAGCTTATTCAATATTTCCTCCGCTCTAAGGCTGACCTTGGCGGTTTTTTCCTGGTCGTTGAATTTCACGAGGACATATTCGACCTGAAAAATAGGTAATGAGTGAACTTTGACACGGAAAATTGACATCTGAGTGCGACAAGGTCGTCTTTTCTCGATATAATTTCTCAAAGGTCCGTTGAAAGGATAGCGAGGGACTTGTTATCCTACACCGTATCGTTGTTACGTACTTCAAGGCTTCTTTACGTAATGTGTGCGATTGTTTTTTCGCCTGTGATTGATTGAATGACCAACAAAAAATTGCAGGAAACAATCTGTGGAATTATTTTTTTTTCACCAAGTGACTGAGAGCAACAGAGAATTCTATCCAGTGACCTTGGTAGATCCGTAAAACGTAATATTTGATATTTTCAACGATAATAAAGATGCGATAAGAGAGAGAGATAACAAGTGCCGATGACAATCGGATATAGATTTTTTTTGGTTGTATAAAAATCGTTGCATTGACATCGATAAGGAGAATCGCGTGAGAGGTGCGTGCTAACCTCGAAACTCTCGAGTGTTGTAAAGTGTGTTGATTATGGGTTGTGTTCAGCGAGTAAATATTTGTGAATATTTAAGTAATGGAATATTGCAATAATTTCACCTCGTCGCCCCATTTAAGAACGTCTCCTTGCCTGTCTCTCAGCCTTTTGTAGAGGTTAATGAATTGAACGATTCCGTGTTTCCTGACGTGATCGGATAGCTTTTTCGTGTCCTCCCAGCTCATGGGACTGCCCTCGGTCAGTAGACCCATTATTAAAACTAACACGAACTAATTTTTATTTCGACAACTGTAATATACGGGTTTAAGTATGAACAAACTTTTTGACGCGCTCGAGGTCTGTCTTCAGTTGACCGACTCCTAGCAAGACTATCGCGTTAGTGAGTCAATTCCAGGCGAACCTAGCGATTAAGTAGGGAAAGTATAACAACCTGTTTTACGGTGCTGAAATATTAGGTCATTATTATCTTTTAATAATTTTATTTGACGTTTATTTATTTTGATGTTTTATAAATCCACTCCGAAATGTCAATAAGTTAGAATAAAAAAAAATTATTGGCGTGGTTTCGTGTAGCGCGGAATATCTCCGATGACAATTGAATATATAATTCGTATTCAAAATTGTACTTTCGTATAATGACGCAACCTTCACTTATGACGGAAGAAATTTTTCTTCCATGTTCTAATATATGGACTGCCGCAAGATTTAAACTGATTGTGAGATAGCTGTTGGGCTATAGCCTGGAGGGAGCAGAGGATCCCAGAATACCGCCAACGGTTAAATAATTAAAAGAAAAAACTCGAGTTATTAAAATAATTGATTCCTCGAAAGATCGTTCGAGTCAACAGGTGTCAAGACTATACACCTAAATACACTATAGTCGGCTATTTCTACTCACATTCTAATTTATAGTTCAGCGAATATTTCGTTATCATGAAAAAATACTGCGCCGAAACATGATTCAATTAATACGATTATACATTGTTTTTTTTTTTTTTTCCTCAATCCATTGTAGTAAATTCTTTGCGTCGCTTATTTGTTTCGTCACTGTCATGCTTATATACAGGGTGAAACGATGATACAGTCTGAAGTTGGCTAGAATCGAGATATGACCATTCAGACAGTTGGATTGGTTCAGAATACGCTCTGAAGTTGGCTAGAATCGAGGAATGAGCTTATCGCGGACAGTTGGACTGGTTCAGAATACAGTTTGAAGTTGGCTAGAATCGAGATATGACCATTCAGACAGTTGGACTGGTTCAGAATACAGTCTGAAGTTGGCTAGAATCGAGATATGACCATTCAGACAGTTGGACTGGTTCAGAATACAGTCTGCGAAGTTGGCTAAAATCGAGAAATGACCATTCAGACAGTTGGATTGGTTCAGAATACGGTTTGAAGTTGGCTAGAATCGAGGAATATGAGCTTTCGCAGACAGTTGGACTGGTTCAGAACTATCTGAAAGTTTCTTTTTCGATTGTAGCTAAATTCAGACTGCAGTATAATCATCGTTAGGAATTCATCCTGTATAAATACTGGGTCTTAATGTTTTATAACTTGAATTATATTCTCATTATTTGCTTCCATTGTTTGTAGGTATAATAGTAATCGAAGCATATAACAATGGAGAATATATAGAATCACGATTCAACTATGACAGAAATACAATGCGCGTTTACTGTTGAATAATATCGAGAAAATAGAGCGTGGATAATAATTCATTAATTTAGTCTAATCACAAGGCCGCAGCTAGCCTGCAGCAGGCTGTATGACGGAATAATCAAGGCCTATTTTTATCTGCGGGCGATTCTACCATTCCCTTTTTCACCCATAATTAACATAACATAACTCTTTTTTCTCTCACTCAACCGTGATGAAAATTTGTCAATTTCGACCGTAATCCAAGATTCTAGACTTTATGATACTACGAATTTTAAGAGAGATTCGAACTGTTTGTACTTATTCTTTTTTTTTATTATTTTTTTTTTACCGAAGATAATACCTACTTTTTTAAAATCAGAAACATAACGGTCTTCTACAATTTTAGTATTCTTATAAACTGTCAAAATCATTTTCACCGTGTCATTGTCATTCAGATATGCTCATGCTAATTGGGATTTTACACTTCACATAAAATTCGAAAATAAAAACGATGCACAATTCCAATTTTGTATTGTGTTATATTTACCCTAGAATCGATTGTCAGTTGATAACAGCCAAAATATAAATAAACATCCTTTTTTTGTTCTGTTTTATAGTTAATGATCCAAGTAAAAAAGAACAAATGAAAGTAACTGATTGAAAATATATGCAGTACGTGTAGAATAATAAATAATTCATTGTGGTATGTCTTGTCTATCCCCGTATATATTTTTTTACAGCAGTATTTGTCTAGCTTGGTTTCTATAGGAAATATGGACTGACTGGCTCAAGTTCCTATTTTTTATTTATGTATTATGTCCATTTGTCACAATGGTTTCAAGGTTGAATAATATTTTCCTTGAGGGTCGATGCTATCCATGATTATTTGATTAACAAAGATAGGAATAATCTAGTCTTTGATTTTGAATGACTATTTGAAGCGATACAAACAGAAATGCTATCGCTGGAGAAGCAAATCATTGATTGAAGACATTGTGAAAAAAATTGATAGAAGATTGTTCTTTATTTAGGAATACGAATATTTTTCAAATAAAAAGACTCGTACTGTTCTTATTTCAGGAATCATTTATTATTAGATTTAATTACAATTGTTGTGCAGTTAATCATTCGGGCTGACTGATTCGAAATTCCCTGAAAACATCTGTACTCGGAGATAGCGATTCGAATTGTCGATTGATTACTGCTGGGGTGTTAATATTCACATTTGATGATAAATAATTAACAATATTATGATCGTTATGACACAGCTTCATTTTTGAAAGAATCGTGCATACAGCTATAGTTGCCGATTAATGGGCAATATATTATGTATGTCAAAAGACTCCCTAATCTTGAAATTGTGAAGAGAAATTTATCGATCAATATGTCAAATGAATCAATCAAATAATGACTAATGCCTGTTATTTTTATTGAATTGATATGCCTTTCATTTTATGATGCTACACACACGGGGCTATTCAATTGCAAGTATACAGCTGATTACACATGATTCAGCTGATTACGTATGTGATTTCACATGGTTGCATGTTTTGGCGTAAGAGCCGATGAACCGTGCAATTTTGTGAAAAATTTTTACGATTCCACATAAATTTATATATGCATATTCCAACTTGAATTATATTAACACTATGCATGTGGGACTTCATGTTCCTCGTCTGCAAAACTGGAGTGATTTTGAGCGATTTTTGATGACTATCTGAATTCATCTCATCTTACATAATTAGATGATTTCATGCTCGATTTCATGTAGGAATGGAAAATATATTTTCAACAGACTCCGGCAAGGGGATTCACAGATTTGTTTTCGTTGGTATTGTAAATGTATGGGGCAGTTCGTGTCAACTCGGCCAACGCTTGGCCCTCATATTTTTCGTTTCATCTCAAATTAATTCACTTAATAATAGCATTCAAGAAACACAACGTATCTTCTCCTTTTCCTTATGATACAAATCCTTGAAATTTGTGGTCTTGTTCCAGAGATTTTCAATTACGACCGTTTTGTAAAATCTGAAAACAGTTTTTTTAATTCTACTTAGAACTTTGACTTTTCGGTTCAAGTTTCATAATGGAACTCTTTCGAAAGTTTTTGTACACTCGAAATAATTATGATCCAATTAAACTGTGCGGATCTATTTCATTTTTGCTCTTTCAAAGGTTCAAGTAGTTTCGAGAGTAGTTTTTTGGTCGACAGATATCCGTATGAAATCACTTACAAAGTGACGTGACTATTTTGCAATTCCCAAGAAGTGGAATAACTATTTTTCAAATGGTTTTATTCGCATGTCTATCGAATTTTTGAAAAGCTGAAATAAAATAGACCCGCACGGTTTGATTGAATCATAATTATTTTGAGTGTACCAAAACCCTAGACGGAGATCTCGACCATTATGAAATTTGGACCGAAAATTAAGAATTCGAAGAAGAATTATTGTAGAATTTTTACAGATTTAAGAAAAACGGTTGAAATTGAAAATTTTCGGAACATTCAAAATTTTTTATGCATTTGTAAAATTGATAAAAGTTAAATAATGAAAAAAAAATGTCTATTTCCTAAGTGCCCTAAGTGCCGTTATTACGTAAATTGTGATTTGAAAAAAATGTGAGGGTCAATCGTCAGTCGAGTTGACAAGAAATGTATACACATACAGTATCATCTATCAATATTTTACGATCTACATATCCGCGAGCGATCGATGCACAGCTATTCAATGTCAAGAATAAAGCCCCGCCTCGCCGTACAGCTTTCAACTTCCATTCGAATACATAATTGATCGTTCTGCGAATTTGGGGACAAACCGATTCAAGCAGTTTCATCCACGTATATCAGACGTGGTCGTAGCACAATTCAAAGTATCGCAAACAATATGAATGATTTACTATGTATTTGCCCAGTAAAGTGCAGAGCGGGAGGGAAACAGAGATGATCAAATAGTGACTATGTTTGAACGAGTGTGAATCATTTCGGTATATCTTTTTCTCTCTTCGTTGTTTACTATTGACACACGGATTTTTTCCAAGCTCACTCAGCTAGCGGATATCTAATTTGTCTCTCATGTTAACAGGAAAGTTTCATGAATTTTTGGAATGATTAGGATCGATAAAAAACATATTGCAATTAATTGTTTATCGTTGGTTTTCACTTGAATCGAGTTTTTTCGATGAAGCGTTTGAATTTCGCGGTCGCGTGTGACGTCACACAGTACCTTAGACGCACAGTTTTACCGTCTGACGGCGTTGCGCACAACTACGATCAATAGAATAACATGGCGGCCGAGGTACCGTGTGACGTCACCTGTCACCTAAAGTTGATTCTGTAATTCTTGTTTCCAAAAATTGCATATCATTATCATGGTTCAATCTGACGAAACTGCCCTTTTCGGAAAATCATTGAAAATGATGAACAATTGAAAGAGCTGATAAAAAAGTGAGATGTAACAATGAAAGCGAAAATTTGGGAGTCAAAAAGGAACACTGCCTAATGGTTTTTTTTTTTTTTTTTTGGGAAACGTTTAATGAGAAGGCTTTGGTTTCTTTGAATTTCAACTTTATTCAGACGCCGGGATGTAACATTATCAGCAAGATCCGTACACGCGATTAGTTATTCGTTGTTTAATCGAAAAGACCGAATCCCATATCGTCATCTTCTTCCTCGGATTCTTCCTTCTTCTCCTCCTTCTTCTTCTCTGCAGCTGGGGCAGCCGCGGCAGCAGCTGGAGCAACGGCAGCAACAGCTGCAGCGAACTTGCTCGGATCCTGAAACGTCGGAAAGTTCGAGTTAAATAAATGAATGAGTTCACACAGTCAATCAGTGAATATTCGAGAAGATAAATTCAGACAGCGTATTCACGCCAGTTATCAACTGAGAGCAGGCACGCCAGTGGGTTCAGCTATTTCTAGCTCTGCCGTGTGATTCCCTTTCTTCAGACGCGTTAGGTTTTCATCATTGAATTACAATCATTGATCAATTTCAGTCGCGTAATCAGAGGCCTGAATCTTATATACACCTTGATGAACTCCTTGATGGTAGTGGCTTCCTTGAACTCGACTTCGGTAACAGCCGCGATAGCGAGCAAGTTCTTGAATCCGTTGGCGACGCTGTGAGGAGCACTGGCGACGGTCGGGTAGCCGATAGCCAAACAGACCGAAGCGAGATTAGCAACACCGGCCAAGAACTTGTCGCGAAGATCCTCAGGCTTGATGTCCAAGATTTCAGGGGCGAAGATGGTGCCAGAATCGTAAACCTGTTCAACCAAGAGACCGTACGAGAAGGGAGAGATGTTCAACATGTTCAAAAGCGTGGCTTCTGAAGCTCCGACTTTGTCTCCAGGCTTTAGGATGTGCACGTCGTTCTGAAAAGAGAATCGGCAGTTTATAACAAGCGATGCCGAATGAATGCAGATCCAGTCAATGAAATTCATTCTTACAATGATTTCGATGGTACCCTTAGAAATCTTGGTCGGGATGCTCAAAGCTTGGAAGAAGGAAGTCTTCTCAGGTCCCAATCCGGTGTTCTGGGCGGGAATGATGACGCTGAGAGGTGCGATGGCTCCAGCCCTAGCAGGGGCTCGTACTTTGTTCTCAATCAGCTTGTCCCTGACGTCGACGAGGTCTCCGCGGGTGAAGACAAAGCCTACGTTGCCACGGATGTGGGGCAGAAGCTTCTCCAGGGCCTGGTTACGCTCGATGTGACCACGGATGGCCTTGCGCATCATCGTGTTTTTTCCCATCAACACAACCGCGGTTCCTCGCAGAGACATACGGATCTGCTGCATCTGCTTTGACCCGACATTGTCCGCGCCCACGATGAAACATTTCGGGTAGTCATCCAAAAGTTGCTGAAATAATTCGGGAGTATTGTTACAAAATGTTAGAATTAAAAAACACAAATTTGGTAAAATCGGTGAAACAAAATCGAAATTCAAATTACAAGTCTGAGCAGAACTTTGTAGCGATACTTACAATAAGTTTGGAGAAGTAGTTCGACTTCCATGTTGCTTTGTCCTCCCTACCCATCTTGTGGTGCTTGTAGGGATACCTTGAAGGAGTTTAAGGGCTGCAACGGAAAACGTGAGGGGTTATTTTCATTCTTCAGATCGTATTTCACGTCTATTGTTTGATAATCGGCGTCAATTTTAGCAGTTTGGTGGATAATTATTAGAATTATCGGCGTTAAGGACCGTCGCGTATGCTGAAAGCGTGACTGTCGGCGAGCACATGTTCGCATCGATTTTGTCAGGACAATTTAATGCTTAATTCGGTTAAATTTGACCGATTGTGATTCTCTATTCACCCTCATTTGTAATAATTATTTTTTGCGAGTGTTTTGTTCAATCAAAATATTGAATATGTTTCATAAATTCCGATTCACTAATTCGTTAAGAAATTTCGGACTTACCTCAGCAAAGTAAACGGGCGTAATGGAGGAGGAAGCGGACGTTACATTTGCGCAGGACGCGCAAAGACGCCACATCGCGGTCAGGTGAGTTTCCATCGAAATCTTCACCGACACGAAGGATATTTATTCAACCAATCACAGTCCGAGCCGAGCCAAAATCGCCAATGAGAAGCGACGGATCGGTGTGGCACGATGTCATGCATATTCGACCACCACGCGTCGCGTCACGCGTCTTGACGGTTGGCCAATCAACGTGCTGACCTTCTCCTAGATTCTTGGTAAAGCTATTCTCGCATAGGTCATTGCATGTGACGCGTGACGTGACGCGCTCTGTGTTGAGCCTTTAGAACAGCGAGTCGATATAGTTAGACGCACAGTAGTTAGACGGAAGTGTAAACTTTTTTTATCGATTGAGGCAGTCTAACTAGCCAGCAGAATAGTTAGATTAGGGAATTATTCGACGAAACAGTTTTTAAATTCAGTTCGATGATAAATTCTAATAAAAAAGATGAAGAAACTTGATCCTAACGAATAACCAACCGGGTTTAGAACACGAATTTATTAACTTTATTTCCCGTAGAGATTAGAGGAATAAGAAATAAATATTGTACATTGCACCCTTTGTCATACTTGACTGACTTCATTGATCGATCAAAGGAATTTGTTTATTGATCACGCAGATATCGATATCGTTTCGTACCTGTTTTTAAGCAGCGTTGTCACAGCTGTGCGATTATGTAGAATATTTCTAACGCGCGCTCTCACGAAGTATTGAAAAAACGTCGCACAGCTGTGTGCGTGTACCACTACTGTATGTGTAGGTATACTAGATACGAGTGCACTATGGCACTCTATGTGCGGTTCGTAGTAGAAATAGAAATATTGTAAATCTAAATCGATATTAATTACGTTTTGGTAGATTAATTCGTAGTACGAATAACCTTGAGGAGTATATCAGGTTGTGGAGAGATGTGTCATACGAGTCGGTCTTGAGAGCCCGACGGTTCAGCGTCGGCCGCAACTTCCCTTTATTACATAACCGAAATGCCTTTGGTGGAAGAAAGTCGAACAGATGTTTGCCGTCGCCTCCGTCGGGACGGCAACAAAGATGGCGTCCGACAAGTGATCAGCGAGTGTGTTTTTGATGGGCGCTTTGACAAGTTGCTCTGTGTTGCTGGGTAGAAAGGTTTTCATCGACTGACAATATTATCGGGTGTTAGTAAAAAGTTTTAGTTTTGTGATAAATATCATAGCGAGGGGTTGAATATATATTAAATATGCGTAAAAAGACTCCCTGAAATATGAATCAGGGAGGTAATTCGGCCGCGGAAACTTGCGAAGGTTTACCGCCGCCGACCTTGGCCGATTCTCAGGACAAAAATCAACCCGCTCAGTCCTCTTCATCGGCGGAAAACGACACCCAGCCAGCCCCAGCTCCACGGAGGCTACCGAGATACGGGACATCTGGCGCTCCCAAAAAGTTTGGGGGCTCTCTGGCCGGTCGTAAGAAATGGCCACCCAGAAGGGTGAGCTTTCCCTCCAACGATACGCACTTGGTTACAGGCTACCTGGAGCCAGCCAATCCCTGGGAGTACGGTAAGTACTTTGACGAATTAGTATAATCAAATAAAATCGCATAAGCGTCCCAAACACCCGTCGAGAGCTCCTCGTCCAGGACGAGTCCCCAGTCGCGTTTGCTGGTTCATTTAAACATCACGAATTCGATTGAGCTCGTCTATGTGCATGGATTATTATTATTATTATTTTGTTGTGTGTCTTACGCCTCGTAAACATCTTATCTTGGAATTTTAATATATCTACTCGGATCCTTTCGGTCGCATGATATACTTTTTTTTTTATCCTCACACTCCGCAAAAACTCACCGTGCATGACTTCTGTCTCATCTCAACAACGTTACGTATTACTCGGTGTTTCAAATTTAAAGAAAATTTCATCTCGTATTCTAGTCTCGGAAGCGTAATTTCTGTTTAGATAAGCGAGTAGGCGAGTAGAGTTTCTTTCAATTTCGGCACCTAGAGCCGAGTCAAGTTTAGTATAGCCAAACGATTAGCTACGTCACATTAGAAACCCATTTGGCAAGGTTGCCTGTTTATGTGGAGTGACATTTGATTTGGATTGTGACATTGCACAGCGGTAGAAAACCGCTCCGCATACCGCCTTCGGAGGTCTTACCCTGTAATCATCTCTCGATTCATTAATTTCATCCTCAACGATACCTGACTTCCCAGTCGTCGAACGAACACGTCGTTAATATATTCAAGTACATCGTGATGCCGCCGCTAAGCATCTGCGACTAATGGTCAACCGTTGTTCAGTTATCTTTCTTTATTTTGTTACATCATAAGTTTTAATTTGACACATTTTTCACGTTACGCAAATATCGTACGTTGTTAAAGCGTGTCAAATTTCTTACAATTATTGTACGAATAATGTGACAAAAAAATGTATTTGTCTAGCAAACCTAATGATTTTCATGGCTTTGAAACTTAACGACAAAAGAATCGCAACGTTTGTAGTGTCTGATAATTTTTTCTCGCATTATTAATTTACTTGTTCTATACTATATTGTTAATTGATGAACGATGTGAGATGCTTGAGCCCACGTCACTCGCTGACGGCCAAGTGCTGTCAGGCTTTTTTATAGCTCGCTCACTTATTCGAAGAATTTGCCTGAGATTTCACAATCAAAATTGTATACTAATTTTAAGTTTGACAATGCGCTGGTAAGCTAATAGACACTCGCCACTCGGTGCATGTTGTAATTCTCGTGTTCATTTGTCAAGTATATTTAATTTCTATGAGATAGTTTTTGAGCTACAAGTTATATTATTATATTTTAGTAGATAAGCGTATCTCGTAATAGCATCGTACGCATCGCTACCTTGGAGCATCTTTCATGTCCGACATCATCCAGACTGAAAATACAATTTTTAGAGAAGAAGATTGCACTGACTCTATCTTGTCCATTTCTAATCAATGTCGTCGGTACTCGTTATGGTCTATGGTGTATCTATTTTCCATATCTTTGTACAAATATTTTCAACGTTGCAGAAGTTTGACCTATCTACGTTAAATCTTGAGTATATCAAAGTTCAAAGGAACGGTGATCCGATTGTTTGTAAATCGGTCATTCTTCCTGTGGATGAAAATCCAGCCTTGAATTTTACTCTGTAGTATAAATATTGTAATTAAAAATAGGAGAAAATAAGGCAATTGTTCTTTTTGTTACGTAACTAAATAATCACTGGCTATCTTCACTACGGTTTTATAATAGTGATGTTTTGCAGAATGTTTTATAATCCAGAGATCAAAATCTACTTAGAACTATGATTAAATTGTGTTCATTGTTTGGTAGAGAAGACAAACGTGGCGTTGGTTTTGTCTGGATTGAAGTCAGCTTGTCTATCTGTACTCGGCAGACTTCTAGACGTCGTTAAATGTAAGTGTAGACAGCGCGCCACCCTCTTAAAATTAGGTAAAAATAACATGTTTGTGCAAGTTGCTTGTAGGGAAAATCTGACTCATTCCAAACTTTATTAATAGTCACGTTGTGATCTTGCCAAAAGTGATTTTCAGCTCTATGTACATATGCGAGGTGGCGATCACCTGGGTATGACAACAAGTACATTTTATTGATTACATAAAACGAACTATGTACTGAAAAACAAACTCAACTACAAGATCGCCAACAGTGTTGTTATTGATAAGCTATCGATATGAATTAACTGTCTAATCTGATACAGAACTTTATCGATACAAGAATAGAAACAAATTACCCTCTAATCTTCGTAGTCCGTTCAATTTCTAATCAACATTTGCTATCGTTGTCTAGCATCTCAATGTGGAAGAGCAAGTTTCTTCATTTAGATAAATGAAGTATCGTGCAAGGATATATTTATTCAAATCCAAAAAAGATTCGTGTAAGTTGGATGGGATATTCGATGGCTCGTTAACGCGTGAAAAATGAAACCACACTCACAGCTGAAACAAATCTTTGATGATTGAGTATATGTATATTTGATAAAGAGAGGTCACTGGCTCTTTGTCAGAGTACAACACCTATAACATAAATTAACTTTGGAGCAGGTCAGATTTATTCAGTCATTTTTATTGTTCGGAGTCTTGATCTCTTGACGTTATATTTATAATTGGATTTTGGTCTTCATGCCAGAAATCGCTGTAATAATAACTGTATTGTTAAAAAAAACGCTATGATACGCTGATTCCAAAGTTAGATAATTAAACTTTTAATCAGCGGTCAAAGAGTTGAATTCTAAGAATAAACCTTTTCCTGTTCCTGTTGATAAAATTCCGGCGACTGATAGTCGAGTTGCTCATAAATGTGGATAATTTCAAATCCGCAGATTCGTTTACCGATGCTTCAATCACAATTGCGACACTGACAAAGAGAAAAACAAGCAATACTCATTTTTACGTCTCGTTAAATTTTTGCAAATGATTTTTTTTTCCATAATGTATAGTGCTTACAAAGTATTACGCGCGATGTTAATTAGTCTGAGCAAAGCGTTGATAATATTATCACAACCTTTCATAATTTACATAAATGTTTACGCATCGACCAAGATTCATTGTATCCGCGCTGCTCAGCTGATGATGAGCGGTTTCATTCTACACGCATCAAATTTTCCCGCATGCAAATTTCCTCGTGTCGTGAGCTTTTTCCCACCGATGATTTATTTCCAACGGTTTGGGGAAATACCTACGTTCAGATTAACAAAGAAACTTTATATCTCGATAATTTCTCCATCGTCTTCGCTTAAACATCTTTAAAAAAGAAATGCTGAATCATAAGCGATAGTCAAATGTAATTTATCTACTTTACACTTGTATGCATAATCTCGTGACTTACTTACGCATAATTATGCAGTGGCGTAGCGGAATACGTTTCGATTGAGAGTTTGAGAAACTTGATAAAAATCCTATCGTACTTTATTCAAATCGAACAACTTTCAGTTTATCCTCTGTTTTCTCCGGTGAATAAAATTCTTGGTTCGTCGCCAAGCTTATCCTACTTATTGCAAATGAATTCTTGAAACGAGTATATTTTTAATCATTCTATCTGACTTAGTAATCTTTGCAGTAACATATCTCTGGGAAATGATGAGATCTTCTTGGATCACTTGTCTGGGTATAATTTTGTTGCAAAATTCAGCATAGTGAGCTGTAACAATTGAACTTTTCTAAATATAGCCACACCACTAAGAAGTTATTACTCACAGAAAGTGTATGGTCAAACGTAGATTATAAGATGTTGATTAGTCATAGAGTTTACTTTTTATATTATCATATGTGTATTATTAGTTGGTTTTGATATTTTTATAGCCTACGGTAATCCGACTATTTTTGAAGCTGAACAAATTAATAGACTTAAACTACGTTTTAAAAAATTCTGAAATAACCAGCGTTATGTTTATTAACGAAGACAAAAAAAAAAAAAAAAACCGTGGGCAATTTCATTTTATCAGAATATAAGACGGACTTGCTGCTGCTGGTTATCCACACAGCTGTTCCCAGACCAGAGTTTGGTAAACATGTACGACCTTTCTTATCCGTAATCGTAATTCGACTGATATAATACTGTATTTATGAATACATTTAAGTCTGGAAGATTAACAAACAAACAAACAGCGTTATTATTAGTTATTTATTCTATTCTTTCATCCATTGTAACTGCATTTCTGAGTGATGATAATCTGTACCTTGTAAGAAAAAGAAAAATGATTTTCCCAAAGCATCAGGCCCAATAAGTTGTGAATGTGAGTTACTTTTATCGTCAAACTATTTTTGCTGGATCGCAAAGATCATATGAGAATTTTCAAAGGAGTAGTAGAAGAACGCGCATTGAGTTAATATACGAAACGGTATTTCTGTTGCACGATTGCATTAATCAAAGCTTGCGTTCTCTGGTGCATTGGAAGAGTCATGTACATGAAGTATATAAATTGAAATTATTTTATGAATAGGCGGAATGGAGTTCACACGTTCAAACATCTTTTAATAGATTGATATTTTAGCGTATAATTCACTGTGGTTGAGGATGCATTTTGTTGCAGTCAACTGCAGTAATAATAATAATAATGTTTAATTATTCTTTATGTCCGCACAATATAATTTTAGTCCTAGTTCAAGGACGTATGAATAAAAGATCATAAAACTACTATTAGCTTCATAAACACATTAATTGGTCAGATGGCTAAATTCATGGAATTATATAGAAAAGAAGAATAAATAGAAACGAGCAATAAAAACAAAACTGTATGGTGTACCATAGATGAATTAAAATACATAATTTTTAATTACAGAATCATATTGTGTTTTAATATTCATCCCACTAATCCTTTGGCTTATTCCATCATTAATTTAAGTTACTCGTCATCAATATCATACCTCACTATGTACATACGTGTACATGTAAATAAATATGGTGCCAATGTCATTCAATTCCCATGAAATTGTCCGTTTAGAAAGAAACGTAAAACCAAAATATTTATCGAAGATACAAAATTTAATTGAATAAAACATATTAAACAATGAAGTTATACGTTATAAATGTGAATGAGACATGCATAATTGTTTACAGCTGAAAATGTGAACCGTGAGGACTTGATCTCAACATACAGGAAGTCCTGTATACGGCATAATACCAATCCACTGGAAAGTGTTTTAGCTCAGCTAGAGGTAAAGCTACTTTATTTATATAATACAGAAATGAATCATTGTCAATGATATGAGAATTTAATTGTATCGATTAGCGTTGTGTAACTACTGATCTAAACTCTATGTATTGCGATATAATAATCTGTAATTTCAAAACTGAAAATCATCAATAAAACGTCTTTATGAAATTTAAGTTTCTTTTTGTGTATCACACTCTTCAGCTCCTAATGAGTCATGTGATGATTAATAATCGTACAGTTAAATTTTTATGGCAATAGATTGTCCCAAGTATGTGTATTAAAAATGTATGATTGTAATGTTCAAACAGAAGTTGGAAATCACCGAAGAACGCTGTGATACTTTGAGTCTAAATGGAGAGAAGCTGGAACAAAATCACTGTGAAACGTTGGAAGAGATTTTGAAGAGAGTACAGTTTAATAATATCAGTTTGGAGGGGACCTCGATAGACGATGAGGTATGACTTTTTCCCATTCATTACACTTTCAATACGTCTGCGATAGATTTTTTTTCCTTTTCCAAATGCCGAAGCGCATCCTACAATTCTATTTCACTTACAGCGATGAAGTAAGTTCAAATATTTACCTTGAACTTGTATCAAGAAATACTTTGATCTGCTCTCTACTTGCACTTCATTGTTGTCCAAGTCTGGATATTCTCATTGCTGCTTTTATGGAAAATATAATGAATCTGAATTTACTCATGTTCGGCATTGCTATTTTTCACGAAAGAGAATTCATCTCAATCAACAAACTGCAATTTAATGAATACCCTCAATTGATTTCAGAGTTGCGTAGCTTTGTTCGATATGATGGAGTACTACGAATCGACGGTACACCTGAACATCTCATCTAATCAAAATATAGGTACACGTGGCTGGCAAGCATGTTCACATATGATCAAAAAAGTATGTCAAATTTGAGATATTATTATCCTTAATGAGTTTAAATGATTATAAAATAACGTTTTTTTTTACAGAGATTTATCAATTTATGAACTCTGTATCAAAGAAATCAAATCAACTTGACGTTTACTTCATAAACTTATATCTTTTTACGTTTAGACTCAATGTCTCGAACAGCTTGAAGCTAAAAATGTTACCCTCAACGAACAACACATGCCCATACTTAGTCGAGCTTTGCGGCTTGCATCGCACCTGCAAGTTCTTAAATTGGAAAATTGTGGACTATCAGGCAGGCCCACAGTTATTCTCGGTATTTATTCAAAACGTTTTACCTTATTAGTTAGAAAGTGTTTTTACGCAGTTCGTTTTCAAAAGCCCACATTCAAATAGAAAAAAAATTCTTACCATGTAGTTAACTCTAGTATTATTTCTTTTAGTTTGTTTTTCATAATTGGGCTTTCCAATATTCCGAATTCATTCAAAATTCAATTCATTCTAGAGTTTCGGACATAATTTTTAATCGGTAAAATTTCTTCATTAACATGTGTTTTTTTCTTTGTTTCACCAGTTGCAGCTCTGAAGCTTAATACTGGATTGAAAGAATTATATCTAGCCGACAACGACCTTGGACCTCAAGACGCAATGCAGCTCGGAGCTCTTCTGAGGACCAATAACCATTTACAACTGCTCGACGTTAGGTGCGCAATGTTTTTTAATTAAAGCAAGTGTGAATTCGACTATTTTCAGAATTATCACATGGTTGAAATTCAATATCGCATTTCAATGTAACGAACAATCCATTCATCAGAATAACGTTCAAACTAATTGTCTTGTGTTTTATGCAAATGGATCGAATTCATATTATCATAATATTGTAACGCCTTTGCATGAAATTAAATCTTGAACACTAATCTTGAACGTCAGGATGATCTAGATTCACGTTTGAAATCATTTTGCATTTTTTAAATATGAGAATCGATAAACAAATGAGACATGAGAAGCATTTATCAACCACTCGAAGATAGCAATCGCTTTAAAGATTCACAGGTACGATGCATTACAAGTAAAATGATCATTTGTAAAGATTTTTGAGTTTTCCCTTATGACATAACTCATAACGGTGTAGGGGTAACTGGTTTCCTTTAGTTATCAATTACACTTAAAAAAATCAACATGATTGATCCTTGAGGAATCTCATTTTCTTTTATTATCCTATCAGCAATAACAACGTTCAGGACAGCGGTGTGGGCCACATATCTGATGGCTTGATAGAACAGCGGCCAGATGACAAGGACGGTAAAGGGTTGGGCATTTTGGTACTATGGAATAATCACATTTCCAGAAACTCTTCTCAACATTTCTCTCGAGCACTAGTGAGTATAATTAGTCCACAAACTTCGAAATTTTTGTTTTTGCATGACGACAAATGTACTGATGTTTTTCACGTTCAACAGGCACGATGCAAGACATTGGAAATGCTGAACATTGGACAGAACATTCTCACGAATGAGACGCTGCATATAATTAAGGAATCTTTACAACAAAATCACACCCTTCTCAGATTAGGGATGCAGTCTACCCACCTGACTTGCGAGGCTGCGATAGCTCTCGCAGATATAATTGCAGAAAACCACACTATACAGGTTCATACGATCATTCGATATTCCTTCACTCCATTATCGACTCGTACGATGTTAATAATCCGTTTTTACCAATATTGCTCACAGAGAATTGACCTTCGAGATAACCACCTCCAAATTGCTGGATTGGCTGCAATCGCATATGCTTTGAAAAAGAATAAGAACGTCACTCAGCTCGATCTCGACGATCAACCCCGAAAGAGACTGGTAAGACGATTAGAATGATAGGATGAGTGATTTGGGGGTGATTCTTGAATATTTCTAAACGTTGATAAAACTTTACTTTCCCTTTAGGACGGAACGTTGGAGGAATATCTCGCGCTTGTAAATGAGATCCGTGGTTATTGTACTCATAACGACGAACCATCATCAACAGACGAAAGTACAGAGGAGTCTGAAAGCCCCCAGCACCGTAGCCGATTGTCTAGCGTGAGCTCTCGTAAGATCTCGCTCACCTGTCAGACTCTGCCTCGTTCTCCTCCCCCCATATTTCCCGACGGACCTAGCCGGACTTTGCTAGAACCAAAACGCACCAGTGGTGGCCGCCTCCGATCGCCCGCACCCAGTCCGATACCCTCGCCGATCGCGAGTCCTATTCCAAGTCCGTCTCGAGGCCGATTTGTGGTTTCTAGAGTATCAGAGACGTCATTGAGTTCTACAAACTCGTCGGCATCTTCCTCTCCACTGACTCCACCGTCCCGCAGCTCGTCTCCCACCTGTTTCTTTCCACCTGCCACTGGTGCGTCTAGATTCCGTGTGACGGTAGTCGAGCAGGCGGGTCCCAAGCCTGCTCCAAAGTCTGTGATTACCTCAACTAACACCAATGTCACCGTTGGCTTTCAATTTAAAGTCAATTCAGGCGATCAAGCCAACTCTGACGACTCGGACGACGTTTTTAAACCAGATCCGAATACTAATTCGAGTAACACAAATGCTAATAAGAGTAAACCCGATACTGAAACGCATGTCAGTCCTAGTGTGAATCCCGGCTATGAGAATACCACAGATCTAAACGAAGTTACTGTCAAAATACAAAAGACTGGAGACATGCGATGCGTCGTTAAGGATATCGTTAATAACGATATCGAAGAAAATCACGATTTCAAAATATCGAATACCAAAAAAGACAGTGACCGATGTGAGAAGAAAACCACTAAACAAAGTGTGGACAACGACGATGCATGGATCGACGTCAAATTCGACTTTGACACGATGGACGACGCCTCGTCGAATCAGACTGTGGAGATCGTATCAACGGACAACGAGGGGGCCGATACGAAGAGACCGAACCATTCTACGAACAACGGCATCTCGCAGACACGTTCCCGGAAAACTTCCTGCGTCCAAAAGCCTCCTTCCAGCTTAGAAAAGCTCCTGGGATTATTTCAACACCCAGGAAGCCTGTTTTCGGGTTCGGCAAACGAAAAACTCGACCTGAAGAATCCGTTGCAGAATAGCGTCAACAGCGTGATGGCGTTAGGTGATAAATTTCAACAATACCTAAGAGACGGACGAGGCAGCAGAGAGTCCTCGCCACAGCCACCTTTGCAGCGATCCGTATCGGACGCCGCGCAACCAATCGCAAAATTAGATCCGGTTAAATCGTCGAGCGTACCACAACTTTCTAGCATACAAGCGCTTACGAGTATTTTTTCGTCTTCCGGGAATGAAGAAAGTGATAAAAACAGTAGAAACGGTTCTCTAACACGCTCAACCGCATTGGTTGAAGATTTTGATAACAGCGAGAGATCCCGATCGGATGGAGATTTTGAGGATGATTCTAAAGAAAATAAAAAGACAACGCCGATAACGCCGCAGTGCAAAAGCGAAGACGAAAGTTCTTCGCATAGGATAAGTGAACAGCCGTTACCTGAAACAATTGTGCAATCAAAAGTAACCAATACAAATAGAAGTGACGATTTAGAATTAAAAGATGCCGTTGACAATAGTACAACGGTTTTAGACTCTAATAATGAGATTGTAAATATGAAGGACAACAAACAGCAACAAACTGTATGTTTACCCAAGTTAAAAGATATACCCGAATATTCGGTGTTAGAAATAAGTAGAATCGAAGTTGAGCCCGGGGGTGATGAAAGACGGAGAGAAAATGTGGATAAAAAATTAGAGAGAATAATATGTGATAGCAGCACGACGGACAGTATTAACCTGACTAGTGATAGGAATTCTTCACCTCGTAATATAATATGTGATAAAGAGAGCGTAGTTAAAGGAGTAACTTTAGGCGCATCGGATATCGTCGATAACTTAATAACTCCGCCGCTTGAATCAATCGTGGATAACGTATCCGCGGTATTCAACGAATCGGCGGTGGACAGCCTTGAGATAGATTTATGTGAAGATCGCGTTGACGACGATGAATCTGGTGTACAGAATAATAGCAAAATCGAAGATATAAAAAATCAGTACGGGAATATGATTTTTTTAGAAAACACTATAGCCGACGCACTGTACAATATAGATAATAACGGCGTCACGGGTAGCGAATACTTAGGAAATACGGCCAATGGTATTTTACAAAATTTGGACACAACTAAAAACGATAATGCAAATGCTTGCCATCATCTCGATAACATTCAGCATCCTGTTAGTACAACAACTGTCAACGACAAGGTTCATTCGTCGAGTCCAGTGTTAGGAAGTATCTTTAAAAATAACGTTGGCGATGTCGAAACTAGGGACGTTCAAATTTCAAACAGCTCCTTGGTTTACCAAGACAAAATAATGGAAAATTTTAACGATCTAATACCCAAGCACGAACCACCGGCAGTTAATCAGCATAAACAGCTTAGCGAGGCTCCGCAGAACGCCAGAACGAACGGAGACGGTACGACGGAACTCTATCAGACCGTTGAAACTAATACTAGGCATAAGGAAAATTCGATAGAATTCGATAGATCGGACGCCGACGAACTAATATTTAACATGACTGATATATCTACCGATACCGTGATAGAAGAGCGAGTTTCATTGACGGAGACAATGACGAATCAATCCAACGATTCAATGGAAAGACAGCAATCGAACTCTAGTGTGAATAAAATTCAGGTGAAATCGAAATCGTCGCAAGCTGTTCAGTCGCCGACTAGCCTCTTCATTGAAAAATCAAAAATACACAGGAACAGCCACGATTCTGGTATCGAAGAAACAAATTTGTCGGTATCAGCTGATAGTTTACCAGAAAATGCGGCAGCTCCGTTGTTCCAAGAGAGTACGGAGTCTGGTATCGATTCGGAATGGTCGTTCGCCAGTTCAGATCCCAGCCAAGAACTACTCAAAGACAACGTAGCTACGTCTGCGGATAAAGATACCATTAATAACAACAGAGAAAACGATGAAACCATCAAAGAAATCCAATCATGCCAATCTAGTGATGTTTCTACTGGGATTCAAAGCACCAAAGAAACGATCGTACGAAGAACCGCCTCCACCGAGAGTAGAACAACGATGACTGAAATGAGCAAAACTATCATAGTCACATCCATCTGCTCACGGAGTGAACACGGGGAAATTAAAACGACGGAGAGCGATAATGCCATAGAGAAATTATTGGTCGAAGTCGGCTCAGAAGGAAGAGACAATGAGATATCTGGATGTCCGGCTGTTGTCTGTTCTACAAGGTGAGTAGATCAACCGTAGATAAGTTATGAGAAAAATCTATTATTCGAGTAGCAGAATCAAGGCACACACAGTACCAATCTCAATATTCCAATGCATATGAAAACTCCCTGATTTTTAAACTCGACCACAATTTATCAGAGGCATCAGTTGATTCATATGTGGAATAACTCAAACCTCCACATCTCGACTTCATGTTTTTCCTTAATTTTGAATTCCTATTTTCCCAGCTGATATATTGTGCTCCAGCGTTGAAGATCGAGTGATAATATTATGAATAAATAATTTATGAAGCTATCATAGAGAAACAAGTCTTTCTTTTTTAATTTTCTGCACAATTTATTCACAATATACAAAACGAGAATAAGGAAAGAAACAAAATTTGAATCAATAGTTAAAAAAGATTCTTATCTTATATATTTACTATAAATGAATGTGTATAGATTTATTATTGAGTTGTCAGAATATGTTTTTATATATTGACTTTAATCTAGTTACTGTCACGACAAAAAAAGTATTACGGTGGTCCAATTAACGCGGTGAGGGGGTATCGTCTAATCGTCTAGAAAGAGGAAAGGATTTTACTTTGTATATGTTTGAATTCTTATAAGATTAGTCGTAGAGTTAGAAGCTTTTTATTTTTATTCTTTCGTTATTAAAATATATCAAACTCACAAAAAACATATTTCTGCTTACATTTTAAGCAAGCTTACTTTTTTTTTATACTATCGCGCTAGCATATCCTGTTTATTAACACCTATTTCTTACTTTACATTGGCTTATCATATATATAATATATATACATATATACAATTTTTTTAACACCTGTTATTGTTTGAACGCATCTAAACATACGAATAAAGTGAACTTGCGGAATTTTACTATTTATAAAAATCTTCCGCCTCGAATTGTCAGTTTTCTATATTCTAGGCACAAATCACATTTCATAAATTTTCGGCTACCTCGACCGATTGATAAATTAAACTGGTTTTTTTTTCTATTCAGATACTAAATTTCAAGCACACTACGATTCAAACGATTTTTCTCAAAGAAAGATTCTGTCGATGTTGGTTTTTAAAGTGAAATGTGAGGTAAAAGTAATTTTGAAAAAGGGAGCAACGTTAAGAAAAAGAAAGAAGCTAATTTTATCGAAAGACAAAAAAAAAAAAGAAGAAGAAGAAGAAAATTGTATTTCATTGTAGTATAGAGAAAAGTATTGTAGAAAATTTGATATAAAATATTATGAATTTTTTGTAATTGTTGTTAATAAAGAAGTATTGTAATATCTTATATATTATTTTTTAAATTTATTTAAATCGGATTGAATTTTTTATTCCTATATCTATAACAATTACCAAGCATTGAAAAGTTTTTATTTTCCTTTTGCTTTCAACTAACACAATAACTTTTCTCTCAGCAATAACAGTGGCTTACTCAAATGATTTGGAATCTCGCAGATTTAAAGCTTGCGATATTAAAAATACTATCTGCTAAGCAAACTCAACCAAGTTCTAATACTTTTGTCAATGTGGTAAAATCTCGAGTACTTTCTTACTAGACGGTAAAAAAAAAACACGTTATTAAACTATATGAAAATCAGCAATAAATTCTAAAAACCTTTGGGTAAACCGGCTAATACCATAATATGTAGCAGAGTTCATGTGATAGTTTTTATAAATTATTTGTTTATCATATTAATTAAATCCTCTCATGTATCGTTGAATTCTTTCATTCATTTCATGGAAACGTTCATATCGAAGTTTTGAATTGAAAAAAAAAAACATAATTAAAATAAGAGTAAACTTGAAATTTCGTCAATTGTTTGTTAAAATGATATCATTCGACATTCATCATTCATATTCAAGTTGTGTGTACGATTTATAAATTACAAATAATAGCTGAAAAGATAAATGTTTAGATGATAACGTTTCTACAGTCACCAATGACGTGGGAAGTGATTCGTCCGATGAGGATACCGAAGAAGTCAGTGATGACGACGATGACGACGACGAAGCCCACATCGATGATCTTACAGACTTTGACGAGTATGAACAAATTAAACGGGAAGTGGAGCCTCAATACCGTCGTGCCATCAATTGGCGAGTCTGAGGAGCAGCTCTTTGTATGTATTGAATCATCGCTCCAATTCGATTTGATATGTTATGATTTTGTACAAATTTTATTCACGGTATTATGTCTCGATACCCGAGATGCAACACCCTGCAATTTAGCTATTAAATAATTTGTATATTTTGAATGTAGATGTCTGTGACCTAATTGTTCTAATTAGCCGTCTCCACTGACGTGCCTTTTCATTTGTATATTTGACTAAAAGCTCGTATTTAATTGTCTTGATAAAATTTCTCTCTAAATTTCTGGCTCTGGATATATAAAAAAACATGAATTCATTTAGAAATAACTTTTGTTTAATCTAACATATATATGTATATATATAGCTGTACCTGAAATATCTATATTCAACTTGTTGCACGTATCTTATCAAAATATCCTGATTCAGATTTCTATGTAATTTAAAAAAAAAAAAATAAATAAGAAACAGTGTTCAACGAATCAATCTGATTACGATAATAATTACTTATATTCTTGTTGATCTCTGTCCGTTCCGCAACGATTCTCATTAATCAGCCAATCATGTGGTCGAACGTTAAGTGTTATTGGTGGAATAACTTTTATTCAATATAATATCAATATAGAGTTCTGACTGTTCCAAAGTAAGTTAACAGCTATTCGTACTGGACGTCGTTGAATTTGAATTTTCTCAATCAAAAGTGAAACGTTTAGCAAGCCATATTAGTTTCAAACCGATAAAAGAATATCTGAAATCAGAATCATGATAAATAGCGATTAGAAAATATTTGATTTGATCGATATTTAGAAATTCGTACATATTCACTTGGTGTGTATTTATCCTCTTTCAACTTTACTTGCCAAATAATCTCGGTCAACACATTTTCCATTCATGATTGCGTTGTTTATAATGTGAGCGCAGAATTATTTGAGAAATAGATTTGGCACAATTTCTTAGTCGTAGTTCAAATCATAATTCGAATACATTGGTCGTTATTAGTATAAACATTATATGAGATGCCACTTTTTACATGACACGAACTATTAATCTTGCCAAAATAATGTATACTTACCACCTGACGTGGTCTTTTCTATCATCGGAACTCGTATTAGTCAGTAGTTACAGACGATCCAGTATTTAGCTGACAGCTTACACCGAATCTATAATCGAGTTGAATTATCAATGAACTATCGTGCAATATCTGAACGTATACAACACATTAAAAAAAAAAAAAAAACAAGAAAAAACACTTATATAGCCTAGTTGTTGATGATATTTTTTTAGATTCTAAAAGACTAGAATTTTCGAATGCATTCGTAACCCGTTTGACGGAGATGGAATAAAATTTGTGTTCGAAAATTTAAGTGATGGGCAAATAATTGAATTAATCTGATTTATTTTCCATTACTAATTTAGTAACTATAGAATATAAATTATGTTATATTTGGATATGTATAACGATCAAGCATATTACACAATTTTTTTTTGCGTTTTTCTTTCGCTCGAATCCTTACGAACATGTATATTATATATTATATATCACATAAACGATTAGTTAGAGTGGGCATTATGTACATTACAAGTACATAAAGTACTGTATACAATACACGTGGACACTGTGACTGATGTTGCTACAATTTTCATAGTGTCTACATCAATTGAGAGGAGTTAATAATTGTACATTTATATCGATATGGTAAGAGCATAAATATAATATTTTTTATTTCGTTTAATTATCGAAAGGAAACACTGATGATAATGAAAGCAGATAGAGTTGCTGATAGAAATAAGACACAGACACAGACACAGACCACGTATACAACTATATATGTGTAGACAGAAAATGAATAATCTATACTCCAACAAATTATTATTATATACTACGTTGTATGTATGTTTATGTACAAACTTTAGATAGCGATATATACCTAGATAATTGATAAAGCAACTTTACGCGCTGTTTTCAAAGAAAGGAAAAATATACATATATGTTTGAAACATGAGGAAATTGATCATTTGAACTTGAATTGTTTATTAGTCGTTTGAAATTTGAACAAATTGGCTCAAATTTATTAACTGACTATGAGTATCACGCAAGACTCAATCTGGACCATTGTTTCTGCTAAATTGGCTTCAGACTGATATTTTAATCATAATGATTTTTGTTTTCTAAATATTACATAATATTGAGATCTAGTTACATCTGATATCGGCGCAATACACTCAAAGTTTTATAATTACAGTTTATACGAAACTCGGTTACCTCGTTGAATTGGGTATCATGATCTTAGACGGTCGATCATAATTTCAATTCGGCATCGGGTAGCTGAGGTTTGCAGAAAATGCTATCAAGAGTTGAAAAATTCAGATTTTTACACAAAAAGTTTGTGTGTATTGAACCGAATAGGTAGAGTTCGTTCAAAAGTAATCAGTTAACTGAAAGATGTACCCGTAACTTACAACAAATTAGAAAGAAAACAAAGAAAATCGTCAATAGATATCAGGTACAACGGAAATGAGTACCTATGAAAAAGATTATACGGCATATCATTGCCGATCAGAAATAACAAATCCATTGTATATATAATTTTCAGTATTTTGTTGATAATATTTAAGAGTTTATATTGTTAAACATGTTTCAGATTGATTTATTTGTACATAATATAATTGTGGGAAGAGAAAGATGAAATTTAAGAAACTTAACGAATTAACGATATGTCTATAATAATTGAATACTGGAAGAATAACAGATGAGGGCTAAGAACACGGACGGTATTAAAGTGTTTACAATTCCAACATCAAACATAATAATATGTAATAATTATGTAGGATAGAATTTATCCATCTGCGTAATTGGAAAATAGATGTTATACTTATATGAATATTTAAATGAGGTTTCAAAAATCTTTTAGTTGTGAATAAAGGATTCAAACGCTTAGACTATAACGTTGAAACTATCTTCTTAAAAATGGTAAAAAAAAAGGTTTTAAAAAAACATAGTCATTTCTAATTGACCTACCTTACTGTACCATTTGAGAAGTAATCAAGAATCAAGTTTAACAAATATTTTCAATAAATGGTTACGTAGCGTTCAGATCCTTTACACATACTGTCTATCTTGTTACTTAGTAGAACTTGGAATTTATGAAATTAAATGATGAAATAATAATAATATTATTTATATTAATTGCTTCTTTCACCAAAAGAGCTCAAATTCCCTTTTCTTCTTGAGATTTATATATATATATTTACACATTTTTTCTTTCACATTTAACGTACAGATTTCTCTAATTCTATGATCACAGACAGCTTAACGCTTGCTCGTTCGTTTTTTACAATCATATTATATGCAGTAATTGTCATTGGAATATGTATATTAATTGTGACCAACGACAGTACTTGACGTTCACAACTGACCGATTGCGATTCGTCTCTAGATCGTGCGTGATAGGCACCTAAATTTTGTTAAAGTGAAAGAAAAATGTTACCCGAATCAAAATAGTAGATGTATGTAGTAAATTTGAGCAGGAAAATATTTCTAGCTTCGGTTATGAACCAATTGTAAATGTACAGCGACTGAAAACATTTGAGATGATCATAGAAAGAAAAGGATCATAGATATATATTATCGCTTCCTCAAATTAAGGTTTGAGTCGCTGCACATCTTTTGCTTTATCGGTATGTACATTTCATTTAATCGGTTGGTAGAGCGGTGTACATGGGTTATCGGGACGAAATTCACAATTCATTATGAGCTTGGATAATATCATTTCGCGGACTTGAATTATCCATAAGACTGATACGAAGATCGAATGTTATTTGTTGTTCTGATCATGCGTTTTCGACACACATGCAATCGAAGCGCAAGAAGTCAGCGTAGAATAAAATTTTTGATACCGGGCTAAACGCTGATTCTCACTTCAAATATCATGTGACAAAGGTCGGTCATTATTATTATTATTATTTTATAATAATAAGACCGGAGTCGTTGGATTTTTTTTCTTCAATTCTGATTAATGATGGAAATGCGTAATTCATATTATACTTGAAAGAGACGCGGTGTCTCTATAATGAAATTTTGTACACCAGCCAACGAACAACTTTTTTACCCTAAATTTAATTCGACGAGTAAGTGGTGGGTGGAATGTTAGATGGAGCACACACATTGTTCAGTACAATTAAACACCCCAAATTAGCTCCATTAATTCTTACGCGTGTGTATGTATACATCTATTTAATAAAATATTTTATGATGTATGTATTGTTGGATTTTTTTTTTTTGAAATTTTTTTTCGAACCTATTGTAACATTGTAAAACTAATTTATAAATTTAATATATATATATACCATATTTGAATAATAATGAGATACATACACTAATTAAGTTATCATTAGGTCGTTGTGTATAAATAATATTGAACGAAAAAATGAAATATATATATATATATACATATATTTGTATAGTTACGGTGTTCTGATCCAAAAAATCATACCAATAATGCATTATGATCCAATATTGTACAGCAATCATCACCTTCCTTTCATATTTTCTTGCAGGACGTACCGACGTGAGGATTGCAAATTTTCCAAGTCCAAAGTAACAAATTTTGGTCTGTAAAATTCCGCAAGAGTCAAAACAGCGTGCATGCTGGTACTGCACCTTTTCTCGCATCCGATTTCTGCTACACTTGCTATAGGTTCGAAAAACAGAAATTGACAAGAACATGTAACGGCTGATTCAAATGATCGGAAGCTTAGCGTTGAAATATTACGAATGCAAAAATGTATTCTTTACACCTACTTCGTCGTACACATATTGTTTCTCACATCTGGTCGCAAAGAGGCCTTTCTGCTGAAGCACTTGCTAAAACAGTAGCCGATTTTCCGCTAATGATATCGAGAGTATAGAGGAGTTAAAGAGAGAGAGACAAAGAGATTGAAGAGGCAGATTCGTGGAAAGGATCCAGCCTGCCATCACTCAAATTCGAGATATACATGCAGGTATGTTATTTTGTTCTCTTTCCTCTGTTTCCTTATTCAACTTATTACTTATATCATAGCATCATCGATCTCTTCGTGCAGCAGTGTTGAACAGCGATCGAAATAAAACAACATTCAGTAAGTAAATACTAATTGATATTATAACTCGACCTTGGTGCCTCTCGGATGTGATTGTTTTCCGTTGATCTCTTTCTCTGCTGATTGTGAGAAGATATCGGCACATCCTCTTTTTATCAACTGATTTAAAAGCACCACGCTTCTGCACACAAAAAAATAAACATTTAGAGACTAGCTTCGGATGTTAATTCGCTGTGCAGGGAATTGATAACAGCATCCCTCGTTGCAAGATCTGACGTTATAACAGCAAACGAAGCTCTGCGGTTGTAAATACAGCGAATACTGCACAGGGAGTGCTTCTCAGCGAAACGTATGACGGCGGCAAGCTTTCGTCTTCTCTCCCTTCATCTCATCAAGTTGACGATGAAATTGAACCAATTCTCAATTCTCATACACGTTGAGAAATTTAATTCATCATTGGATTACGACGATTAAATAAATCAATTTAGAGCTCCGGAATCAATATTGAAGGGGAAGCATGTTTTTAGCGAGATTTTTTTTAATGAATTTGCATTAATTTTTTCTAGCGAAACCGTAAGACCTTTAAAAAAGTCTCTCTGTACACATATTAAGCGATATTTTTTGTGCCTATACAAATTCTTACAAGTCATTTGGTTGCGTTGTACTCACTTCGCGCGCTGGATCAAAAAAAAAAAACCTGCATTTTAGCGGTGCTCCCGATATCCCAGGAACCACTCACAATCAGTCGATTGATCTCAAATCCTCGGGGGATTGTCCGGAATACGTCTTTCTATACCCCCTACCACGGAGAATAGTATACATAAGATTTTTTTTCAATGCGATCGAGGTACGAGCTGTGAAGGGTCATCTGATCAGCCAAAATGTACCAGGATTTTTTCTTCAATCAGTCAAACAGGCGCAAACGTGGGTACCGCTGAAATGCAGCTTTTTGCGGTCCAGTGCGCGAAGCAAGTATAACGCAACGAAATGGCTTATAACAATTTTTGTAAGCATACAAAATATCAAAACATATGTGTACAGAAGGCTTTTTTCGTAGGTCCTACGGTTTCGGCACAAAATATTCATGAAAACTCGTAAAAAAAAATCCCGCCGAAACGTTCTCTCCCCCCTTGAAATACTGAAAAACTTTTCAAATCTGAATCGTCATTTCCTTGTGTCGATATGCTCTTCATAATAAGATGAACCAACTGAATCTTGGAGGTTATAACGATATACAACTGAGCTTTGTTATAACAAATTAGCAACCACCGGGGTCCAAATATGTTGATTAATATTTTTGTTTGATAATTGGCAAAAATCCTTCCAAGTTCTGGGGGTGAAGATTGAAAAACAGTGTCAATTTCGTTTTCGGGCAAACTTTTTATTTCGCTATTCAGATACGTTGAATGCATACAATCGAATATATCGTTGAAATATAAGTGATAGCTCCATGCTCCAGTCTTGATTCCGCAAGCCGGATTTAATTTCACCATCATCACATCAGTGCAGCTCCCGGGCTACAGCGTCTAGTAGAAGATTGAGTTCGCCTCTCTCCCGCCCGGAGACCGGGCCGAATGCGCGCGCTGTTTCCCTTCTCCGGTCGCTCCAGGTCGCTGTCAGCCGGATTAGCCATTCGCGCGAGGACGGGCCTCGCCGACTGTATATTTGACGGTGTTTGTCACCATCTCGCTTATGTTTCCGCGTCAGTAACCGGACCGAAGTAAAGTGAAGTACACTCTGGTCAGCCGGTTAGTAGGAGCACCGACCAAATATACCCATCTGCGAAGGCGTGTGTTTAAAACTGTGCGTGACCTTCGTTCGTCGGTACTTTACAGAAATTATAAAACTTGTTATTTATCGTTGTTGTGTTTTCAGTCTATACGATAAACATTGCCACCCGATATTTTCAGAGTGTTATAAATGGCGAGTAAGCTGTTACAGTGCAATATTATGTTAACGTAATCAGGGTTTAGAATCGTAGGGTACAAAAAACAAAAAACAAAAAAACTGGTAGCGTCGATTTTCGAATGAAGATGTAATGTTACGCTGGGAAGGAAACCAACAGGGGAATTGATACATGCCCCTAACAGCGCGTACTCCGCGTCTGAAACATTCGCTGTTATGATAACATGAACGCTCAGCTGGACCACAAGCCAGTTTTATCGCAATTTTATATTCGACCCATACTCGACCTACCGAGGGACGACGACGACACTTCATTACTAATTTGATCAGGTAAGTTCCGACTGCTCGTTAACTGTCTGAAATTAGTTGCTTCGATCGTCGTGCAGTTGTTTTTTCTTCTGCGCTTCGTAAAAAAAAAAACTCTTCATCAAAGTGGTCTACAACGAATCTACAATAATATCGTTGTTTTTATCTTAGATATGTGTGTGTATCGATGTGATTATTATTATTTTTTGTTCACCCATTTTTCAGGATTTTACTTCTTGGAAATCAGCTCGTACAATTTTGTCTGTACCTAGTTATAAAGTTACGTTAATCATTCGTTACTAAGCGAGTGCGACGATGTATTGTGTTTGTGTGTGTGTTATGACCGCGATGACAATAACGACCGGAAGCAGTCTAGAATGCAGATCGTGGACCAGGAGGGAGGCCATATCTTCATGTACATACTTTTTTTTCTGTCCTTCCGTTTCGTATTTATTGTTAGTAAATTTATTGTTGTTATTTTATTTGAAAAGTTCCTATATGTAACAAGCCTAAGCGAGTCAAGTACATCTATAGTTCACTCCGTGTGAATATATTTAACTTGCTTTAATTGACCATTATTTATTGTGATATGAATATATTTGTAACTTCTTCAATATTGTTGTATGAGTATCTGTGATTAAATCGCTCCGCATTCTTTTCTCCCTGAATTTGTAATTATTCCATATCGTGCCGTACGCACCACAGCGTTCAGTTTATTTCGTTGAACTGTACGAACGCTGTGAAAACAACCATCGCGAGTATATCATCGACGAATAATGAGGGTCGTAATGAACCCGGAAACTATATTTGAAAAATAGAAATTTTGTGTGGGCTTTTTCACCTCTGGTATTTTAGTGGGTAAAACTCAGTGGGTTTGATTGAGATCGGGGAGGATCGTAACCACCTTACGTATATAGGGGTGTAGGCGACTCCTACAAACATATTATATACATATAACGTTTTACTTTGAATGTTTATTTTGGTCATGTTGAAACCGTTGAAACCCGTCCGTTTTCATCAATCACAAACGAATCGACCGGATCTGTCAATTTAACGTACGTCGATGACACCCTGTGTCAACATTACAGAGTCTTTTATATTTATGTATTCTCGATAAACTAGCTAGCCGATCGTCTATAATAAGCTCAAGCTCGCTAGATACATAAATGTGTCTTAATCGTGTTATAAGATCAAAAAGATCAAATATGCCTACGAGTTTATTGAGGTTTTTGAAGAATCAATCAACTGCTGCGCGTTGTATCGAAAAAGTGGTGAAATTGTATTTTCAACAACTGTAATGACATCGGAAAGCCTCGAGGCACACGAAATTAGAAAAAAAAGTCACTTCACAGTGTCTTATTTGAGGAAAAAAAAACCGCGAGTAACAATTACATACTCAGCGTGTTTAACTGTCAGGAAAATCTGGGCATTGTGAGGGAATTTATATGTGTCTGGAAAAACCGAGAAATGTCAAGGAATTTGATATTCCGCTGACGCTAGACACCGTGAAACTAATAATTGTGTCGAACAAACTGGTCGCCAAGTGATTATTAAATTTTAAAGACTATCTCGAGAAGACAGCTTGATTTGTTGAAAAAGGATTACAAGACTGTCTCAAAAGTCTGATCTTAAAAAATAATAAGACTGTGTATGGTGAATCTTGCATACATACTGTCTTGAAACGAACAAACAGTAAGGCATGACTCTCCCACGATTACTGTAGTGAATAAAGTCATTTAATACAACAACGTTTTTCCCAGTGCACAAACGCACTATTAGGTTGAACGTAACGGCAAAAAATGTGGAAACTCGGGTCATTGTTATCTCATGTAATTTTTCACCCCGCTGGTTTTTCGTATCGTTTCATTAGGTTTTTGCCGTGCAAGGAGACTCAAGAAGAGATTAGACGGTCATTTGTATAATTGTAGGGGTCACCGGAGTACGATGTGGTATCTCAGACTTCGTTAACACCAGAAAGAGAAGGGGATACATAGCTTCGAAGTTTAGTACCACAGCCTAACTTATTTGCGGGCTCGTTCTGCCTCGAATGAGCCGTATTTCCTTATGATCGAACAGCCCACATTATGTTATTGGTCTCATATATTGTATATTGTATGTGAAAGGTGATAGGAAAGTAGAGTTCATGTAATTGCGATATTTTTTTTAGCGTGCCCCATTTTGCCCCATCTGTGTACGGTACGTGGATAAATGTATTGTTAAAATGTATATTTCCAATATGTTTATCTACATTGAATAAATCGTAGATATCTACAGAGTTAATGGAATGCTGTCCAGTATTGTGGTATAAGAAGTAGTACAATGCCCAAGGAACGTAATTCCCGGAATACACAAGCACATGCGTATAAAGAATCCCGTTTCGTTCGATATTTTGAAGCCGATGTCCTATCAAAATTCTACTTACTTTGACGTTGAATCGCGTGTTTCCACCTCGTACTCAAATGATTTGTGATAGTTTTGATTATACATAGCTGGACGTAATTTAAATATTTTTTAATTCTTCCTGAAGCAGGATTTCCATTATAGATAATAATCTTCATCATACGATACGATAATAATCTTATTCTCACAAATTAATAGTCTGATGCACAGTGTACATAATGCATACATGTAACAATAACTAAATTCGAGTAACCAAGTACGTCAATCCGATATGAATGAAACGAAATATGTTACATATCAGTGTGATTACTGTAAATTGAAATCATAATCGCGTATTTGATCAGCTGATCGCAGATCAGGGTACGAACAGTTTTACAATGAGGACATTACCGATGAAATATGATATAAGTAAAACATGAGGTTAGTACTCACGGTTCTGCAAACCGAGCACCGGACTAAAACGCCAGCGACATAGCTATACCACATCCGCTCGCTCTTTGTGCGTGGCAATTATTATTTCCACGAAATACTGTGACCAGCAATTTTTGCACCATCGCCGGGTACATTCCATGAAGTAGGAATCGATATAGGATAAAGAACGACTCTCCCATCTTACAACCGTTGAGAATATCAGTTCAGGTTTAGATTTGGATTTTTTTAAAATCTGGATCAAATTATCCACAAATGTGCGGATCATAGAATGGTTTTCTTTTTGAAATTTGAATACATCTTTCAATCTGATATGATTAAAAAAATATGTGTTGGGTAGCTATTCACTCATATAATGAATTGAACAGACTTATTAACGATTATAATACTGAACTTTCGTCATTATGTGCTCGAGACGTACCTACCCTCGTCGAATAGTTATTAATTGTTATCACTCTCGGGGGTATCGCCGTATGTCAATAGAGATCCCTTGCAAACCCAAGTGGGTCCTTGCTTACACAAAATTTGCATTACATTAGCACCTGTGCCTCGAGGCGAACGTTATTCCCTCAGTTGATAAGGGCGTCTGGTGTCAAAAATCAAATCAAATCAAATAAAATCAAAAATCAGTTTTTGCTTGTGGCAATGATTTGTTGTTTATGTTGGATTAAAAATTCTACGTGCTGAAGATTTTGTGGAATAATAACTGAGGGGAGTGGAAAATTGAAGACCTAAGTATCATCCTCTGATAATCGTTTCCAATGGTGTTAGAATAAACCTACAGCATTCCGAGTTTTATATATGTGTTGATGTGTACAGGAAAGTTACGCTAACCTCCAACAATGGGTCGCGGTGTACTATACGAGGCGATCGAAAGGCTTATCTTTGCGCCTCATAAAACTTGAGAAGAAATTCTGTTGAGCAGGAAAATGAAGGTCTTGTAATCGTGCGTACTATACAAACAAGCGGGTTTGTGCTGACTATGAGCCAGCCTTCGAACTTCCCGTTATTTATTTGGTTCTCAGCTATTTTGAAATTTGTAAATCTGACCTCAGATTCTTGATCAGCGGTTCAAAAAACCTTCGAGTACAAATTTCCGTAAGATTTCGAATGTTTTTAGTATTTTTCCGAGCAAATCGGACTCGCCACTTTGAATTTCGCTAATCTGACTTCAGATTCGTGATCAGTGACCCAAAAAACCTACGAGTACCAAGTTTCATCCAAATCCAAATGTTTTTAGTTTTTTTGCAGCATATCGAATACGCCAAATGAAAATTTTGCAAAACTGACTTCAGATTCGTGATCAGCGATAAAAAAAACCATATGGTACCAAATTTCATTGAAATCCGTTGATTCGTTCTCAAGATATCGTCATTTTTGTTGTGTTTTTTAGAATTTTGTAATTTGAATAGTTCAAAAAGTACTAATCCGATCGAAGCCAAAATCTAATCAGTTCTAAGTTAAGAAAAGCCCCGTGGATTGAGCCCAAGTTGATCGAAATCCGACCACGCGTTCTCGAGATATCGCGCGGACAAAAATGTGGTCACGCACGCACACGCACACACACACACTCACACTCACACACCCACACCCATACGTCAAACTGAAAATAGTCGGAGGTGATTCTTTGGACCTCGAAACGTGAAGATTTAGTGAAAACTCAACTTTTCATTTTCGGGGTGATCACAATAACTTCCTTCTTAACATACACGATGTCGAGTGATACATTCTCTCTTGATATAAACTTCCTTTTTTCTCTGAAAACAGAGAAACGGGAAGTCAAATAGGTATTGCTTCCGGACACACCTACATCCTCTGTGCATACTCATCGCGTCGTGTTAATAATAGAAGAAACCTATTAATCAGTTACAGAAATTTTATAATACTATACGAAAAAATTAAATTATTCAAGTAAAATGTCTCAGCAGGCTCACTCGATGTTTCTATATATTATTTTAAGATGTCTGTCAGTTGAACTATATTTTTATTGATGAGTTACCAAGTTAACATTGAACGTTAAATTTATAAGTAATCACGAAATTTTATTAGCATAATAAATTTCGTCCGTTCGTGCAGAGTACAATAGATATTATTTATATCACAGGTCCGTGATTGAGATTAGGACTCCGGAAGTGACTGGCCGAAAAAGAAGCCTAGGTATAATCCTAATATTAGATCTCAGATGTGGCTATACCTCCTTTTTTCCTTTATAGGAAAGGATAGGATGTCAATTTCAGCAATTCTCTTATAGATATGGCGAATCCCTTAAAAAGTATCATAAAATTATTGAATTGAATAACTGCAGTGTACGAATTCCGTGGGACATGCACCCCATATTATGCTACTGCACAAGGCGACGAATACGTTGATGTAGGTGTGTGTATATAAAATATCGCGCACTCATCCTCTAGAGGTATTCTCAAGTCTGAAGCCCCTAGGAAATGACTGACATGAGTTCTTGGGTAGTAGAGGTAGGGTATGCGTAAGAGCTGTTCAGTTGATATACACCCCGTTTACGTCACGTGCCGTTTCTCAGTTTACACGGTTACCACGGAATATGTACTACAGGGGCTCATAAACTCACATACATCATACCTTCAAAATTGGCAGTATTCATGATGCGGTAAAGCTTTATAGCTTCCGCACCCAAAGTCCAAATTCTCTACCCTGATTGTCCCTGATCTGACCATCACCGGCACGAAACTACGGGAACAGTTGCGCAAATTTCTGAAAAATTAAACAATTCTGATTACATGTAGATTTGACACTAGGGGAAAAAGTCAAATATTTTGCCTGCATCAATTAATATTGATTTTTATGAGGCAGAAAATACTCCGTCCACCTGTTTCTTTTATTCCTTCAATTATCCTATCGTATTCGCTGTATGAAAAAACAATAATGGTATGATAATTCATATCTTATCAAATGTATTGTATATACTTTACCTACATATCTGCATCGAATGTATCAGCAGTACGATATACCTAGGTTAATAATATGTATGCGTGATGTTGATAAGACCTTTTTTTGCGCAGGTCCTGGTGGCTTACTTTCTTATCGGATTCATGTTTATTCGCAATAATGCACGTTCGAAATTTACATATATTCATGAGAGTTCGTATAGGAATGTGCATTCTGAAAACTTTGCACGCCGTTTGTATGGCTTTGAGCTGGTGCAGTAGATATAGAGTGAACGAGGTACGTGTACTCTTAGAAAAATTGCCACCGTGCATGGACCACTAAGCTCAACGGTGTTGCCCATCTTATTACTCCAAGTAAACTGGTAGCTTTTTGTAACGTGAAATATTTCGAAGAATGCTATTTCTCTAGCTTCGTCTCGGAATAAATCACCCAGACGAATACGTTGAGGTTTGCTGGCTATGTCATCAATATCGTTGATATTAACAACTAGCCGGTTTTAGCCAAAAAGCTCATCGCTTTTTTGCGTAAGGCACGATCGCAGAGTGCTGGTTTGTTTTGAAATAGTGTTCAAATCCCCCAAAAATTTCAAAATTTTGATTCGTGATTAAAAGGCTGAATTCCAAAGCTCGCTATTATTTTCAAAATTGACAAAGATAGCAATCGCCATTTCTGAACCGGAAGTCGGATCGAGTACACAAACAAAATTGCACATCTGCAGACTGAAAACAGTATCCAGTGCGAATTTCATCAAAATCGGTTCAGCGGTTTGGCTAAGCTCGTGTTTACAAGCAACTTCAACGATTTGACACCGAGACGCAGGTGCCGGAAAAATCCTAAAAAATTTCCAAAATTTTGATTCCTGATTAAAAGACATTATTCCAAAGCTCGTTGTTGTATTTTCAAAATTGACAAAGTTAGCAATCGCCATTTCTGAACCGGAAGTCGGATCGAGTACACAAACAAAATTGCACATCTGCAGACTGAAAACAGTATCCAGTGCGAATTTCATCAAAATCGGTTCAGCGGTTTGGCTAAGCTCGTGTTTACAAGCAACTTCAACGATTTGACACCGAGACGCAGGTGCCAGAAAAATCCTAAAAAATTTCCAAAATTTTGATTCCTGATTAAAAGACATTATTCCAAAGCTCGTTGTTGTATCTTCAAAATTGACAAAGTTAGCAATCGCCATTTCTGAACTGGAAGTCGGATCGAGTACACAAACAAAATTGCACATCTGCAGACTGAAAACAGTATCCAGTGCGAATTTCATCAAAATCGGTTCAGCGGTTTGGCGAAGCTCGTGTTTACAAGCAACTTCAACGATTTGACACCGAGACGCAGGTGCCGGAAAAATCCTAAAAAATTTCCAAAATTTTGATTCCTGATTAAAAGACAGTATTCCAAAGCTCGTTGTTGTATCTTCAAAATTGAAAAAGTTAGCAATCGCCATTTCTGAACCGGAAGTCGGATCGAGTACACAGACAAAATTGCACATCTGCAGGCTGAAAACAGTATCCAGTGCGAATTTCATCAAAATCGGTTCAGCGGTTTGGCTGAAACCGTGTTTACAAGAAATGGGGGGGTCACATACACCACTCTTGAAAATGCTCGAAAACGACTACCCAGGTGCCAAAACGTACTCCCTACATGATTTCAGAATTTTTTCTCGATCCGACGTTTTTAGCGATGGCGAATGTATAAGGCACTCCGTTTTTAACGATCGTGCCTAAAAATTGTCGTTTAAGAAGTGATGTATTTGATGGTTGATTGTTGAATATACACATAAATATCATTCCACGAAGCACAGCTGGTGATTAAAATATTCAGGTCACCACGGTGGTGCAGCGAGATAAAAAAAAAGAAGTATGAAAGTTTTCAAGTTTGATGCGAGTGTATAATGAAGCAACCTCAGGAAGTGCCACCCCGAGAGCTTTTAATTGGAACTGAAAATTTAAACTGTACAGTTACCAAACTGAACGTATTCGTCGAATAATGAATTGAGGATTCTCCTAGGGGTCAGTTAGGCATAATATATTTCTGTGAATAATGCTATATTCAAGCTGAATTACTCGCTGGAATTTGTATAATCGACAAGAAGTCAAATAAAAGTAGGAGATAACGGGAAATTGAAGTTCTTTTTCAAATTTATAGCCACAGTTTCAATCAATTTTGGTTTTCACTGTATCGTGTTAGCAGTTAGCTGTTCTCTTCTGCTTCTCCACGGTGCTCTTTGAAATCATGCAATTCGTTTGCTTGATTGTCGCGCTGATTGAGTAACGACGGTACAAACTACTACCGTTCCTATTGGACTACTTCCGTCAGCAAGTTAATTGTACTTGGCCGGCAATCAGACCGATGGTCTAACGAGAGAACAGGCCCGTTTTCGAAATTGTTATTTTTTTCTGTTTTGTCTCAATTAATTTGTGACTTATGATGATAATGATGATCACTAACCATCCCCTCCCTCGCCCCGCACAAGCTTTAAGTAGCTTCTGGGGACATACCCACTCGGGTATGGCGGGTATTAGGTAGTAATTATTATTATTAATCATCGTTTTCTTATATACATATATAAATTTTGTGCTGCGTTGTATGACCAACTGTTTGAGAGGCTAGAATATCCTGATATTTATGCTATCTATAGGCCTGCGGTTTCAATTTTAGATTACAGTTTTCCTAATAAACTTTGACGAATGTATAATTAGAGTAAATGTCAGTTTTTTTTTTCTTCTTCTGCCTCGCTTTTGTTATCTTTTCTCTTTCTACTCTCTTAGCTCTGTACCCATCTCGCCCTATGGGATAGCGCTCGACATTAACGAACAGCTTCCGGGAGCGGCAATGTAATGAACCTCGAGAATCTCTCGGATCTAAAGCGAGAGTTGACACTGGATGAGGAATGAAAGATAGAAAAAATCCGCCATTTCGCAATCCCGCAACGAACCATGCTTTGACAAAAATGATTCTTTATATACAGAAGCAGTGTCACGGTTATGTGTGTGATTCGCGAACTGATTCAACCGCAGATATGAGATTTATGAACACTCAAATTTAATGTCTGTCATGCTAAATTAATATCAGTTTCTATCGGTCTCTTCGATTAAGCGTTCAGCCCCGAAGCTGTTGGCGATAATCAAGGTTGGGCTAAGCCATCTAGAAAATATATTTCGCAACTACTATTTTGTCTATATATATCTATAGAATAACGGATAACAAACACTTCAGTATTCATTTATATGGATTTTGCAAAATTTATACATCAATATATATTTATATGTACATGTTCTTTCAATTCAGAGTAAACATGAAAGATACGTTTTCACAGTTCCGACAGTCAAGTTTTTTCACTTTTTTTTATCGTGTAAAGGAATTTAGTTCTACATCGATAATTTTTATTTTTCTCTCGAATATTTCCAGTGTTGTAAGCGACAAAAGCTTTCAGCTTGTGTAGATTTATTTTTGTCCCAGTTTTCGGAACAGCACCACGTTTGTTTCTGTTTTTTTATTCTATTTTTTTTTTCGCCCCTTTCCTGCACAGAAAACTAGAAAAAGCTTACAGAAATCGTCTTTGCTCGCGTTATACCTAACAGTCGGATTACGCTATTGTATTTTATTTCTCTTTCTTGCCAATTATAAGAAAAAGCTCTATTGTATCTGTAATGTTTCGTTTATTTGTCACACTTAATACGTGTTTCTGAAACTAAACTAGAACCGAGAACTGTAAAGCTGAAGCATGCGACTGCCTAGAATATAATTAAATCTTCGTGTATCAATTCTAGATCCAAGGGTCGGGGCGTACGTGCTCATCAATCGACACGCGAATTCACCCATAGACACCCCGTGTGGAAATCGAACTAGGGAACTGGTCGGGGGCTAGCCGGGAAGCCCTGGTTTTAGTCGGGGGCTGGTCGGGACGTCTGCCCAGGACCCGACCGGAATCGTCACGCACGGCTGGCCATGACCTGGCCAGGCTTCCCTTTTTCCAAGAAAAATCCTTGATAATTATGCCAAAAACTTGTCTGCCTTTACTATGCTAAATTGTGGTTCTAGGCGTAAATTAATTGGAATGTAGGCAAAAAAAAAGTAAAAAGAAAAAAAAATTGATTTAAGACGGGTTCGATACACTTGACAGTTAGGGATGGGTAACCCATCCAAGTGCTGACCGTGGCGATTAGTGCTTAACTTCGGTGATCGACTACTGACCGGTATCCATCCGAATCCAATCATTCTTTATTACTACAGAACTTGTTAAGGTACTTTATTTATTTCAGATGATGTTATAATTTTGTATACAGTGTGATGTATAAGTGTGTGATTCAGTGACAAATTTTGTAAATGTATTGTTAACATGTGTACTCACAGAAAATCGAGAAATTGGATTCAAATTTTGAATTTTTTTCGCTTGAGAAAGGTCATAATTCAGGAATTCAAAAAATGAAAAGGCAAATCTGATCTCAACATGACAAGGAGAGTAATGTCCGACTAGGAACTTGAATACAAGAATTTGGAAAAATTGCAGAACCAGTACCCGACCAGCGCCCGGTCAGGAACCTTCTTGTCACGGGGTCAACCCGGGCGATTTCCACAGCTCGAGCTGTAAGAGTGTAGAATTTAGTACATTGTGTATCAAGGGCGCAGAGAACTATTTTTCGAGTGTGAAATTTGCAGCACGAGCCGAAGGCGAGTATGCTGCAATCACACTCGCCAAAATAGCCTTGTGCCCGACGTAATGCACACGATTTTTTTCTCAACACCTGGTCTGCAAAAATGCCTCTTTTCAGAGCGAGTGAGCGGGCGCAAAACGGCACTTTGCGCCCGACCGCCGAACAGATCTGTTTTGCGCCCGCTCAAGAGGTATGAAAAGTGACATTTTGCGACCGGGTGTGAGATAACAACTTTGAGGTTATGTGCCACAAAGCTATGCTATTGCTCAAACCGTGTTAGTCTCGGCTGAGTGAGTCTTCTAGATAGATCGTGACCAATTTGAGAATTTTTGCCGTAAAGTTTTTTGACGCATGATGATGCCCCATAGAACAATGAGATAATTTAAACCGTCTTAGCGCCTGTCCAGTCCCCGGCCAAGCTCTTAATAAACTCAATTAAATTGCGAAATCAGCTCCTGGACAGCACCCTGCCAGTACTTGCCATAGCCACCGTAAGCATTGTGACAAAGTTTTCCCCCGACTAGCGCCCGGCTAGGACCCGACTGTGCACTTGGACAAAAATGTTGCCCGACCTGCGCCCGGCCAGAAACTTCCTTGTAACAGGGCCAACCAGGACAATTTCCACACGGGACAGAATGTTCCGATATCATTTTTAAATCATAATTTGAAGTGGGTGTTCAGTCTCGGCGAAGAAAAATCACTAGAATGCAGTGATTTATTGTAGTGACTCTGTGAAAATTTTACACAAAAGTGAATCACACAGTGGTAAAATTTTGTTTAGCAAGTTTCTCGATTACGAAAAGATCTACTTACTAGAGAAATACAGTTTTTGTATAATTAATCAAATATGAGACACTAGGTACAGAAGTCAGTTAATCTCCACCATGAAAACTTTTGGTCTACATTTTTTACACTCTGTAGCGGTCAACGATACTTGCTATGAAAACCGATTCCCTCGTAATATACTCGTAGCTATACCACGTACAGTAATTCATACCCTTTATCTTATATCCATCGGGTTCCCTGAGCTGCTGGATGAATACTTCGCGTCTCTTTTTTTTCCTCTTTATCTTTTTCTCATTGGCAGGATGTGTGACATCTGCTACTGGCATTACTGACAGTGGGATCTACTCAGGAACGTCACCATGTGCGCGGGTGTGTTTGAGTATGAATGTGATACACCGTCATTAACGATGAGCATTAATATCTGTGACATAGTATCTGAATCCATCTCATATATAGCATAGTATATACTTCTTAACTTCTGAGTCTTTCATATCGGAACGAAAGGTTCTAGTCTCCATTTCAGTTGAAAGAAACTCCGTTTCAGTTTCACTTGACGATAAACCTGAAGCTCAAGCCGCAAGGCATGAATATATGTATGAACCGTAATAACCGAATTGATGATTTGTGAAGGTATAAATTTTAATCAATATCATAGGCTTGTATCTATTAAATCTTGAATTCAAACGTGGATTGGATCAAATTTTCTTCATATGCTATCGACGTAACAGAAATATAAAATAACGTTGAAAATGACAGTAGATTGGTTTTTCATAGAATATAGTACACGGATATTTCTCACATTCTAAGCGCATATTCTTTCATTTATCAGTATCAAGAAAACGTAGTCATGTGGTCGTATAGTCAGTGTTAGTACACGGAAAAAAATATTATCCTTTAGTAAATTTAATCTGACATGAGACAGGTAAATGAATTATTTATATACTGTCAAACAAATGTGTACTTAGATAAAATCGAAAATCATTGAATCAAATTGAATCTCTTGGATGAAAATATATCTACATATAATACACTCGGTACAATTCTCGCGGGCGAGTCAAATTAAGTGAATTTTTTTTGTGTCAAGTAAATTTCACGCAGTAAATCGAAGAGAATTGCAATCTTAATAAGTTTATTTTAGCGCTGTGTGCCTCAACGATCGATTGTTATTTTTCTGGTTAATAGATTGATCAATATTTCAATCAATCTAAAATAGCAAAACTACGAATTGTTGAGTCCAAGTTCAATGTCCCTATCTAAGTACATATAAGAGTATTTTATATCCTCACCACCTCGAAGAAAAAGACTTGATAAATTGCGAATGAAACTTGTCTATCGTAAGAACGTATAGATTGCACGAGTAAAATTTTATTGCAATCATTTCTTTATCATTTGGTGCATGAGTGTTCGTAAATAATTGAAAAAAATGAGGAGGAAAAAAATGTCTGTCCCCATCGTGAAATGTATAAAAAATTATCAAGAGTTTCTACATCATGAAACTGAAGTTTTTCAGATTCCGGAATTGTTTCCTCTTTAATTAATGCAACAGCTGTGTCTCGGTGGGTGCAGGGAAGATTTATGTTGACGCGAAATGATTAATAGACCGGCTTTGCAAAAAAGCAAGACGAGAATACCCACAGTACGTTGGTGCGAGGGACGTGCAATATTGTTCGACAAGTTTGCGAAGGTGTCTCAAAAATGATAATTCAAAATACCAAGAAAAATAAAGATAATTCAAAATTAGCGACCATCTTTGTTGGTTAATTGTTTCCAAAAATCTTCAAATCTATCTGATCGATCTTTCGCTTGATTTGAAAACAATTTCGCCTCGGTATTTCATATAAATAACCAACGACTTGCGAATTTTATTGCGTAGATTGAAAAACAAAATGACAACTGTTTTGGAAACAGTACTGGCTTTCATACGTGTAACTGAGAGTTGCTGATTAAGGACCTCCATAATTTTCAAAGCACAGACCGAGCAGCTGGTGGTCACCCTGTGTGATATTATCAACTTTATTTCTACCCACTCAACTCTCAAACTTACTTGCAGTGTAATTTTCTGCCAGGTGATGTATTGGGATATGAGATATTGAAGCACGAGTGACGTGTGAAGATATTGAAGAGGAGTACTACAGAGCGCAGTACGACGCAGACGACCGACGTATCAAGATGAAATATTAACAAGAAGAGAACTTTGCCGCGGAATGTATTTTGAAACCATTGATATTATGAGAAAATGAATCACTTTTGTCCCTAATGTATTTGTCTCTGATGAATTTTTACTTAATAGTCTGTAGTTCACCCGTAGATACTCTATACATCGTAAGCATGATTCCTTCTTCTAAACGTACTTCAAACTTTACCCAAACTAATTATCTGCTCCAGTCACCCAGGTATAACACAAAACCGATTCAGGAATCTCGAGGTCGTTGAAGTCTCGAGGAAAATGGAAAAACAATTTCCGCAAATTGTAATAACGTTAATCATTCCCTTCTGAATTTCTCATTTCTTCTATTCAGTTTACAAAATTTAATCTTTTCGATTATAATTTGCGGGTAAAATTTTTGGCATCTGTAATCTGCGGTCCCTTTCTTCACCGAAACCTGAATAGGCTGTTTGAGTAGCGTCCCTTTTGGCATTGAGCAAACCTTAGGGCCCAGAGGTCCCTTCCTACACATCAGCTGGCTCCAGCCAGACAGCCTCCTAGCTAGCAGCGGGGGACTGGCGGCATGGTGGCTTCCAAGACTACAGTCATGGAACCAAATACCCCGGCTTTACTCTTCAGTCGAATGGTAGCCACATAACCGATGCCATCACTGCATCATAGACACTTCTCGCCTTTCCCTCGGCACAACTCATATTTCGTCTGCATAATGCATGTGTGCGTTCATAAGAGCACGAAACTTATTGCTGTAACCGGATGTGTCGATTCGATTGTGCGTGAACTAGTGCCTATGAAGTTCGAATAATTGATGCCCGGGTGGCAACGAGTCAAAGGAATTTTTTCTATACCACGATAGTCTTACTAGAATCACAAGTTGCAGAGTTTCATGCTCCATGGGACAGAGTGTTATCAGTATTTTGGCGATTATACGAATGAAATCATTATTCTGCTGTAGTTTCACTTCATGATGTGATATGAAGCCTCTGGAAATGTTTTTTGGTGAGTTAGTGCCTTCTATCTTTTTTGTTTCATCGATACACCCACACACACACGGTATGGTGCGAGGCGGAAAAAAAATTATTTCCGTGACAGAAAAACAAACGCTACGTTTTTGTCAGGCTACGTTTGTTTTTGCACCTTTATTGGTATTCTTGATTGAATAAAACTGCCCGCAAAAAGTCGGGCTGTGAGAAGATTGATTGATTGATTAGATTCGTTGATTGCCGAGTAGCTTGGGCGTTGAGAACTCCGTTTGCCGCGCGTTCGTCTGGACCCTGTCGAATAAAAATTGTTCATTTGTTTTGGCTGTATATACTTTTTGTTGAATCCATTATTTTTTTACTGTAATTGGATGATCGCTGGTGACATCTTATACCCTGCTTTCCTTCGATTCAAGGGTTTCACGATAAGTCCCAAGAATTATTAGCGGATTCAACTGGCTGTTCACGTAACGTAAGACTGTGCAGGAAACGCACAAACTTTGTGATGATAAACTTTAGCAATTAACTCGAGTATAGTCGTGCGTTTGTACAGGGAAGTAAGAACTTTTGGTTAGCATTACGTTACATGTCAAATATAGTGGGTTTACAGCGCTTAAACTGTTAACCACCGAAAGCACAACACGTTCGTCTTTATTATTCAGATACACATTTCAAAGTTTCTTTGAGTACACAAATTATTCGATGAAATGTAGAGTAGGTATAACTTTTTCGATGTGTAATAGTGGTGGTATAGTGTACGTATTTGCATAAGTTTGATAAGATAAATAAATAATAGTGTTTTTACGTTCAATAACTGACGCCTAATCGCTAATAAATTTTCGTTTCATTACATTTTGCTTCCCGATAAAACTTCACGACTTATTAATCAATGAACTTCTTATATCCGCACAGATAAAACGAGTGGCATGTATGAAGTAAAAACTATTTTAGGTGGAATAGTTATATTGAAAGTACACATTTGATTGATGTCTTCCAATAGTGTGGCGTGAATCATGTTCCACCTGATATTGGACATGAATAATACCGACTGATGAATGACGGTTAAAATATTAGCACTAAATTGTGAAAATTGTTTTACTACACGCCACATGGGTAAATATTATAGTGAGGAATACAGGATATTTTATAGGTTTATTTTTCTCACAAATTTTTATGAAACCATAAAAGCAAGCTGATTGAGGCTGCCAATATGGCAGCCTTCAACCAAAAAACCTTCGGATACCAATTTTTATTCAGATCCTTTTTTTTAAATTTTTTTAAGAACATTGTTATTCGAATAATTGGGAAAGTATTGCAACGGTCTAAGTCAAAATCTAAACAGTTCTAAATTTGGGAGAGCCGTGTCAATTGAATTCAAAATAGTTGGAGGCGATTCTCTTTGTCTAAAAACAGAGAAACGGGATGTTGAAAATCAGTATTACATCGAGCTTGGCGATTGTTATTGAACAGGCAGACCAAAATCATTTATGTGATTTACGATCATCTTCAAAGTTCAGCAATAGCATCAGACAAGTATTATCATTTGACAATCATCCATTACCTTGTGCACGGAGTAAACTCTTCCTAATGGGAATACGTTTTTTTTTTACAGTAATCCTTGAGGAGAAGTTACAATTCTAGATTACACCACTTGGTCGTAAATATTGATAATTGAGTTGTAGTGATTAGTCTGAGTGCACCAGTCGACCTCTACCTAAAGTTCACAGCTAATTTGTTTGAGGAAAGGTTTTACCGGTCGATTTAGTGGACAAGTACTTTCTTAAACAAACGGATTATCGCAGCTGCTTTGCTCTTAGGCCTAAGCCCTGTCCAGCTGTCAGATGAGTTGGATTGGGATATTTCCCAAACTAATTATGGTAAACTCAATTCAGTCTGTGCTGTAATTATGCAGTGTCCTAAAAATTGCCTCTTTTTCTTTCTTACAGTTGCAAAACCTCTTGCAACCGTTCAAAGTTCGGCCTCTCTTTATACACAATTCTTCTTTCTTTCGTAAACCTGATTTGGGTCACTGGCTCCACATGCATGAATGGTCCGGCCAACTAACCAACTGCTGTTGAAGAGCTTAACCGACTTTAAATTTTAATAGCCTTCATATGAGCTATGGTGATGATTTGGTGATTAGCACGAATCGCCATTCTAGATTTCTACTCGGAATTCTATATAAATTATAACCAGTTTGACGATACAAATTTGTGCCGAAAGTGTAATATAATAATAATTTAATGGGCGTGAGGTATTTTCTGAAGCGGTGTAATATAATTATAGCTTAATTGGTTAGAGCAGAGTTTGCTCCTCGTACCTAATTGACCCATGTTACATTTAGATACATCGGTAGTTGAAATTCATTTAAAAACTTGTCCCAAGCAGAATAATTCAGTCGACGGGGTCAAATTAAAAGTATTCATATAAAACAGGCGAAAAACGAACTTGGTTCGATGATGCAGTAAATTATAGAATGAAAAAAGCCTGACCATCACCGCGTTACTTTATTAATAAGAGATTAATCGATCGAGTGAAAATTTACTACCTATCGTATATCGGGGTCGTCCACATATTACGTAACGCGATTTTGAGCCATTTTTGACCCCCCCCCCTCCCCCCTGCTTGTTACGTAACAGTTTACAATTGCGTTTTTTGGTAACAAATTCAAGTGTTTTTATTCATGGGGGCTAAAAAGGAAGATTCGGACGTCACAATGCTGCCATATTTATTTTAAGAAGCTGTATACAACAAACGGTTACAAATTTCTATGGGCCGTGGGGCCAAAAAAGCTGTGTTTCAATTGTTACGTAACAAAACTTGAGGCCACCTCCCCCCCTGACGTAACAAACTGTAACGTTTCACCAACCCCCCTCCCCCCTTAAATCGCGTTACGTAATATGTGGACGACCCCACCCATTCCTGCCAAAGGTACCATTTTAAGTCCTCGATGTAATCATTTGATTCACTTTGTTTGGACCTTCTCAAGTGTTGCTCTGTCGCCAGAGGAGACTACGAGGGTTAAAAAACGGTGTAAAACCCGGAAGTCTTTAAGTACGTGGTAGATGACCTACTACTATCATAAGTAGTAGGATACTATAGTAGTAGAAAGTGGTTCCTTCATCGCTACAGGAAGATCAAAATGAAGTCAATGAATATAACGCAAGTCTCTCTAGAATTTGAGTATACCTTGTTTTTTTCAATGTTGAAATTGGAATAACGACGGAGAGTGTAGACCCAATGACGTCGAAAACAGACCAAAACGAAAATATACATTCGCAGTTTTCATGCTTTCTATCTCATATTCATAAGCCTTTGACTGTCTAGCTGAATGAATGGTTTTTACCTTTCCTCCTTGCCGATGGGTTACAGTTCCTTGCAGCTGAAAAATGACCAAGATCAATTTTCAAGCACAGGGAAAACTTTTATGTATTGTTAATCTATTTAATTCTGCTTCGCCGTGTTCCATTACGTTGGTCGAATTCCATCGCGGCAAACAGTATCAGATTTCCGTCTGTGTCTGATTAACTATATCAGTCGAACAGAACAAACCACGAGTTATTGGCTTTTCGTCCCCTGCTGCAGTATAACATGTGGCTCCGAAGCCTTATAAATTGAGTCTTTTACTTTTGTGGCCAGTGATAACTCATGGTTAGCTACAATTTATCCTAATGAAAGTTTATATCTTATCTCCTACTACGTTAGCCCTAAACGAAAAGAGAACAAAATACTTCTGGACTTTGGTCACACAACAGAAAATCGAACCATCGATGGTTGTCCTTGTAGAAAGTCAAGGCCAATGTCGAGCGGGGTTTTAAATTTTCTCACGTCTTATCGATGTGGGTTGAAATGCGGAGGTTGGGGATCGAGTAACGCAAGCAACCAGGGGACAGAATGTTCATATCGTTTGGTAGGAATTTCTGTTGGTATAGTATAGAAGGTTCGCCAACCGTGAGACCAAAGGTGGGCGCAGACTTGTGTCCTCGGGATGTTTGCACGCTTCCGTTTCACGTGGCATCCTCAACTATCACCTCATCCTCAAAAAGGCTGACCTCGTTCACCAACCGGATTCCTCATGAGTCTTGGATTGTCGTGTCGAACGCTGTTATCGAACATATAGCTATACTGCAATAATTTCTTCAGCATCACACCTATACCTACCTTGTTAACAGTTGGGCATATCTTACCCCGGTTATAAACCTCTTGCATCATACCCTTGGCGTTAAGTAATGCAGATTAAGTAATACCTACGCTACCTGCTGCAACGACTAGGTAGTGAAATACTTCCATGCATATCCATTTTGAATGGTTTCCTGCACCAGGTTTATTCAGCTGGATATAATTCTACCACGTAGATGGAAGTGGCAGCCACTTAGATATACCTCATCATTTACTTCCGGACGACCTAGATACACACACGTCGATCCCCAACGTTCATTTTCTCTAAAAACTGAACAACAAAATCAAATTGTTTCATTAAACTCGATTGCAATTAGACATTGTAGAATTGGCGAGGCTCATTACATTTACTTATTCATAATGTTCAACGATTTTTATGTGATTTACAAATTATTTCGACCACTTTCGAAATGTTTCCTGTGATTTTTTACTCATATAAGTTGAGGATTTTGATCCTGCAGGTGGAAAAAATCTATGTATCGACGTTCGAAATTACAGTGAACTTTTCAGTATACATTATGATCTGTACTCCGAACTAATGTACGGATGTTGAGTATATAGCTACTTCCAGTTATTTGTTTTACGAGCTTACGATATTGCATTTGTGCTGACCGTCGCATCTGGGTGGGGAGTCATATAGATACGCGGAGTATGGGAATCCGTTCACATTAATCACCTCCGGGTCGAGAGCTGTTATCGGATATTTTCAAATTATCCATGTGGTGTGAAAGCGAAATTCAACAATGAAAATTACTGAAAGTTTATTAGCTCTAACGTAAATTGACTCATATACCAGCAGCAGATTGTGATCCAGCTCCGTTAAAACGTACATAGTTTACGATTTTCTAGAATATACGGAAATTTTCCTGCATGCAATTATTCTGGATATTTTTTTTAGATGACTTCGTGATGAATTTTCCATTATTAAAAGATCCTACAAACAATCAGAAAGTGTTTCATTCAATCGCGTGTGCAGTTTTGTTTTGGCCATATCCATCGATGAGATGATGACTTCCGAATAATAAACGATCAATTCAAAGATATCAAGCCGAGACGTACACATACTTTTGTGTGTGCGTATGTTACATATGTTGAGCCGTTTGGTGTTATAAACTTAATTTATCTCGTTCCTAACCTAGCCCAAACTTGACCCATAGAATTTGTTGTGTACATTCGGTCGAGTAGCGTAAATATCGCCTGATACGCAAACCATGTGTGCAGTCTGGCATACATGCTCCATATTCACGTTTCACACGCACACATAGACTACTTTTAGAAATTAACGACTCTGTGAGTCTTTTCAAAGCAATATCATTTGACTTTGAGTTTTGGCAATTGCTAAGTGTAGGTACGACTGATTGCATTTATAGACATAAGTATGATGACATTAGCAAGATTATGAAATTTCTCAAGTTTTTTGTTTCCGAGAACGTCGAAGACACTTGAAATACTTCAAAATCAATCTCAAAATGTTACCGCCACTTCTTGACCAGATGATGGATCCACTCTTTCTGTTATCAGATGAACCAAACAACTATTTCCTCCGATCCATCATTCACTTTATACTTGCGGGCAAAAATACATCCTTCTAATAACATATTTCCTATTCGCGTGTGTGAGTGTACAATAACTGATGAAAATAAATAAAAGAATGATCTGACCGATCTTGCCACGCCAATTTTCAAACGGCACGTGACGTTACACAGTACGTCGGCCGCCATGTTATTCTGCTGACTATGGTTGTCCGCAGCGCCGCCAGACGGTAGAACTGTGCTGTGTGACGTTACACGCTACCGGGAAATTCAAACGCTGTATTGAAAAAACTTGATTTACGTGAAAACCAACTGTAAACCATTAGGTGCAATAGGTTTTTCATCAATCCTCATCATCAAATTATCGGATAAGAGAATAAAAAAAATTCATGAAACTTCCCTATTCTATACTAAACTTTTGACTCTGAATAATTTGCACGACATTATAGGGTTAAAAAGACTCTGGTTTACAGTATAATTCCTAAAGCTAGAGGTTGACCGTGGAGTGGCGTAGTTTTTCAAACGAAAAAGAACCCTGATTGTCGATCTCCCCTTTGACGACGATGTGGCTCGTCGGATTGTGTTAGGAATTTCTCGTGGGGGTTGCGGACCGTGACATTTTCCAAGGATCTCGGTCCAGTTCGTTCCGTAGAATTTTCTCCCTCTCTCAGTCTCCCTGACTACAACTACGACTTTGCCAAGGTTCATAAGGCTCCAAGGTTATGTCTTGGCGTCTGTAAGGGCTGCCCCGTGGTAACCCGGTCAAGGTATGACAGACCACCAGACCGAGATACCGCAGGGGGGAGCAGGAGCAGGATATACAGGCATCTGGACTCATAATAGTCATAATCTATCCCCATGGTAACCGCCGTCGTATTCGTCTTGGGAATTAGATTTTGGAACATAAATCTACGACTTACGATTTAGCTCTCCCACTCAGGCACTCAGCCTTCATGGTCCACGGATTTTGTGGAATCTGATCTTTAAGGCTTCTATAGTGCTTTGTCAAGAAAGTTAGATGTGTAATACTGTATACTCTGGTTTATACCTCTATATCTACCTATGTCTAAAGAGTACAAGGGGATGTTTGATTAGCGGACGGTATAGCCGACATTTATTTATTCAGTGGTTATCGATTCTCCTCTATAAATTGAGCTTTCGAGTTTATTATTCGTCTCTTCGGCTACGGACCCTACTCCGCAAACCCTCGTATACACTCGTTCTTTATAAATATTTTCACGAATCTAGAGAATTTTGTATATTCGATACCGGCTTGTATATCGACTTTCAACATGAGAGATAAAAGTCGTTTCCCTTTATTTCCTTCTTCAAATGAACGGCACAACCATGTTATTTATTTAATTGCCAAGATTTAATCGATGCTGACTCGATTCCTTGGCGAACATGGGACGAGAGCTTTTTCTCAAGTCACGTTCCTCCTATTCTTTTACTTTCATTTATTGACCCCGATAGTGCGTTGACAACTTGTGAAGATTTATTTCCAAACGTTTCGTAACTGAAGACTGTACGTGACTTTTGTTTACGAGTTTTGTGGGTAGTCGTGTGTGGATCCTCTTCTACTCCACAAATAAACATTTTCAACCATTACAAAAGTTATAAATCGAATCGTTTTTTTAAACTCCGCCGCATATCGTTTAAAAGTTCCAAACTCTCGCTTGCACTAGTTTCACTGCAGAAACTGACAATACTTATACGAAGATTCGTGTTTCATTGGACATTTGTGGTTACAATCGATCCTCTGTTTTCAACAGCTGCAGCCTTTGTTCTATTTTCATCTGGCAAAATTGCCCATCAATTGCAGCCGTCGGACGTTTTCAGTCAAACAACACTCACCAGCTGATGAACAGATTCCATCAGACCATTCGGCTGTTTTCAATACGATATCGACACTGCGAAATTTCAAGAGACATGGAAACACAGTGAGATGTGTCTAACTCCCGCAGATCTTGCGCCTCATCAGCGTTCAACACAAAGGATTCATGGTTATATATCTATAATGTAATAACAGAGATCCTTTCTGGTGTTGGGGAAACTGCGATTCCGTTTAAGGTTGCAGTGCCGTAGTGGAGGTTTGTTAGTACATACAATAGATCCTGCGACGTGGCGCTAATGAGGAAACCACCGTTGTTGCACATATTCTTTTTCATTACGTGAACTCTCGCAGAACTATACGTATAGAGAAACCTGGCTAAAGTTCTGGTTGGTGCTTCTGGAGGATGGGAAGGATTCAAAGAGTGACCCTTGCCCAAAAGTACGGAATTGTTTGAAAGCATAGGCTTCTGTAAGTAGGTATGCATATACTGTACGCGTAGTTATGTGTGTGCTGCTGAATATGTATGAAAATATTACGCCCTCGTGCTACCACGCGAACGTTTCCGGAGGCTTTACCATTTTTATGAAGTGACTCTTGCTATGCCTGAAGTTACTCCAGAATGTATAAAAATTCTACCTTTCAAAAGGTCCGTCGAGACTTTCAACTTATCCGCCTGTGCGAGTTCACGTAACGACGCTATTCCCCTTTTCTTCCTATACACCGTATTTCTTTTGTTGTTTCTATGATCAAAATAAAGGAACATATCAGAGCCCGTTAAGTGAACGTGAATATATTTTCTTTTTCATATTTGATGGTGAGCCAGGTAAAACCGAACTTCAAATGCCCGTATCACTGACACGTTAGGTGGTTTTCTCCCGGGCAACGTTTTTGTTGCCGCTAATGCACCTCTAGGGACTGCTGGGGACAGGAAGTTGACAGTTTCTTTTGTTACCCATCATATTTTGTAAGGTACCCACTCTGCTTCGATGACGTGTCTAATAGACCCTCAAAGCGCAAGAGGTATACGACCTCACAGGTAGATTTTTACATGCGGTAAAATTATCGATGTCATCACAATCGAAAGATGCCATCAGGTAGCAGGAAATCGCATAAGGGTTACTCAGCGAACAAACGTTTCCGTTTCTTCATGTCGATTCCGCACACCAATCCAAGTCCTCTGAGTGCCAATTCTCTGTTCGTTCATTGTACTGATCTTTCATTATGATTGTACTTCCCTCGTCTCTTTTGCTGCTGAAGTGAATTACAGTCGTAACTGCCTCCATTGGTTCAGCTAACACTTCAGCACCCTGTGAAGTGCTTTCGCTGCCATGTGGAACTTTCTGTCCCAGTTTGACGATCTTCGATTCGTTTTTAATCAACGAGACAAGTATTCAGCTGCTTAACTGTGTAATCAAACATATGGTAGAAAATTTGCACCTTTCGAGTGGCGTTGGTTTATCGTTAGGCTGTGAAGTACCCTGTTTTTGTTGATGGTTGATGATCAACCCTGAAGGTCAGGAAGAAGGCCTACTCGGAAGAGTGGGAGTCCTTTCGCTGGAATATGAACCGGTTGAGGTTTTATCTGATTCAAGTTATTCGCTTCCAATTCTCTTGCTGGGCGTTACTGGGTCACAGGAACACAAAGCGAAAAGAACAGAGAAATCTCACCCTAAAGTATTTTAGAAAAGTCACTCGAGAGGTGCTGAAATTTATATTGCGTCAGTTTGGATCGCGATCCCCACACGTGCCTGCATACTAAAACGACGTCGTTCGGTAAGTACCCTACCTTAGTGATACTAAGACCCGAAGGCGAAGGCTAAGGTTTACGACAAGCAATTACGACACGAGTCGTAGAATGGTAGCGTCTGGGAAATGATCTATTTGTAACCGACTATAAAGTGTATAGGTACGTATATAATAATGGGAATGGCGATCATTGATCGGTATAACCATAAAACAATCCACTTTTATTATCCGCGGATTTACCACGAATCAGGAAATCTTTCATCCCTTAATATGTATTTGAGGGACTGAAATGAAATAATACTCAATTTATGGTTTGGGTATAGGTTTATGAAATTTTCGAGAATTTAAAGACTTCGACACTTGAAAGTTCCTTGATTCTGACACATCAATATTTTTCACATTCTTCTACTCACTAAGCACCCACTTCCCTTTCACGACGTTGATATGCTGCCATTAGTTGTGGCTGTAAATGCATGATGTATTATATGAAGATCTATGCTCAAGTATTTCCATGTAAAAATAAATTACACATATAATCTGGAATGGAATCGAAAGCCACAGAGAATCGAATCTGAAAAAAGTGCTTCAATAGCTCCGTAAAAGAAAAAGAAGAATGTATATTTATACTAAAACAATATACTGATTTATTTATTTTTCAAAAATAGACTGACAATGAAACAGTTCATCGGACTTTGGTCTCTTTTGCTGTATCGTCGATATATTCTTCTTATTGGCCTATCAAAAATGTCGAATATATAAAATCCCAAGTCACAAGTCGCCCCTGTGGAGGTAGTCTACACTCCATACCATTTGACATGAAATACTCGATGTATCTACCCGCCCGTATGTACGTGTGTGTGCGTGACTTTATATAGGTATATATCTCGGCTGGTGGTAATCAATACTCTTCATCCTCATCCCTCGCACCATCGCGCGAGTCTCCCTGTTGCCGCCTACTCTGGTACATTCGAGGAACTTACCCGGTGCCCCCATGGTCCCCTTCAGCACCAAATTCTCTGGTTATGGGTCCAGTTCGAGGTCCAGTTATTGGTTACCTACCACACCGACCATCGCCTTCTCGGTGACCACCGAGTAGACGGAATATACAGATCAAATTCCAGATGTACGGACAGACTATAACTGGCACTTGTGGCACTCGGGGGGTTCAACTTGATGACGAATTTCCTGTAACGTGATTTATATATATATATATATAATCGACTTTCTAGAGATCGGGGATCACGGTTGACTCAGCGGCTATTAGAACAAGATGAACAATTACATACTCGATAAAACTTATAGCGGAGAAAATTTGTCATCTGCTGAAGACAAACGTCTTGCCGATAAACTACTTTTTTCATTCGATATCGTGTGTGACGTAATAGAGGATCGGCTTTATCTTGATTTGTAGTGTTTGTAATGGACAAAGCTACGTGAACAGAGAATAATTGAAAATTGAGGACCTTTTGAGAATTTCTGGTCAATATTATTTGGCTTTTGAAAACTTTTGTCTTCAGATCGAAATTGTATGTTTTATCTCACTCAATTTTTTGACACTTGATAAACGAAATAAGAAAAAAAAAAGAATGTGACATAAAAAATACAATTTTCGCCACAACGGAACTTTAATATTTAACCGGGTCGAAATTCCACTGGGACTGGACCTCTCGAACGAATTTTATTTTCCAGAATTCCGGTAACACAAGAGAGACCACCTCTGACGATTTACTACAATTTATTCTCGCCTACAGTTTGAAAAACAAACAAAAAGAAATAATAGTTTTTTTTTACTTCAAAAATTGGAAGATCGAAACATTCAATATTTCATGTTAGCCATAATTATAAGGAATAAAAAATGTCAAAACTCAACGGAAGAAAAGGCAAAAACTAAAACACGGATTAACAATATATATGGGATCTTAACAACGAGAGGCTCAATAACGAGTTTTCAGTTTGTATACAAAATATGTAACTAGGATCCCAAATATTCAAACTATGATGTCGGCCAGAGCTGCACTTTTATTGAATCGTGAAGCCAGAAAATAGAATTTCCCGGTAAAAGTTGGTCCAAGTGCAACGGCGTGCAATTTATATTTTGGGAATACCCGCGATATGTCGTCGACGGGGTAATGATTATTTTTCTTATGTTAATATATATCATGAATAATTGAGGGGTTCTATGCAAAAAGGGTGTCATTGACGAGAAAAAAAAAATTGAGAGAAGTCCTTTTTCCCACACTAAAACCACTAAAAATTTAGTTTTTGTTTTGATCTCCGTTTTTTCGTCAACTTATCAATTTTTACATTTTCAACAATGACATAGGAGTCCGTAGTTTCATCAATAGTAACAATTTTATACTCATACTTTCTACTTCTTTACTCGATCCCATTAAATTCTATCGATCCAATTATCGTATCTCTGGTAGAATTTCCGCAGATAAATGACAATAATAATCATAATAATGAAGAATAAAAATTCAGCCTCGTTATTCCACAGTGAAAATAATAGATACCTACCATCAAAATGCGAAGCTTTTGTCAATGTTGACTGTATCTAGTTGACGCATAAGCTCTATGTCACCTCAATACCGGTTATTTATAGTTTAAATCGAATTGGTTTCAACAGAAATTGAAAGTGTATTGCGTCTCGATTGAATCAGATTACTAATTAACGGTTTGCCCACACTTTGCCATCGGGAAAAAGTCAATTGCTTTATTATTCCATTTTCAAATACCATCGCACTATATATTCATCAATGATCATCACCTAATTTTTTTTTTCAATAAAATTGTGAGATATAAAAAGGATCAGGAATAATTTTTTGTTCAGTGTATATCAGTGACAGATTAATTCGAGTGAAGCAGATTAAATCGCAAATACGGGTACATGTGTAGAAAAAAAGAATTTCTTTATATATTTGTAACTCGTGAAAGCTTCAGCCCCCAGTTTTCTACTGACGATCATCACTTGAAATGGGGGCAAAAATTTGTGCCGCCTTTTGAAACGTTACGCGTATATATACGTGCTTGCGCATATATGCACATATGTATTTGCTTGACAAATATTTTCTCATTTAAAAATTGTGATTTCCCTAACTTTGCAGAGACAGGACTTTGATCTTTACGAAAAAAAAAAAGTTATTAAAACACTCGCTCCTACATTATTTTTCTCTCTTACAAAAAGCCTCTTACGATTTTTAACGAGTTTTGAGTCGAGACAAAGTTTACTTTTCTTTAATTACTATTCCGTCAGTCAGCTGTTATTTGGAACGACAACCGAATTCAGAATAAAATTCAACCCGTTACGATATATGGAAGCCTGCATTTTGTATAAAGTGCAGTTTTCTCACTGTACAATCATTAAGGATGAGAAGAAACTGGCGTCAAAAGAATGCTGCGAAGTAAGAAAGGTGTTCTCTGTTAATTAAAGTATTTTCTTTTTCATTGAATCGAATTCATGCGAACTGATTAATCATCCTTCAGTTGACCCATTCATGAATTACAGAATACAGATCGAAGGATCTTCATTAAGTTAGAATCACTAATCAAGCTAATCCCTCGAAGCTGATAAAAGTTCAACCGTTGGATCTACGCTGCACCTGAATCCAGGATATAATTCTCTCCAATCAGTTGAATCCTAGAGTACACTGCTAGCAAGACTGTGTGAAGTAGCTAGATACCGAGATTCCACTGAATCCGATTCGCTAATCAGAATTTCTCCTACTGCGACACGTTAATTGCTAATTAAATAACCTGATCGTGGATTGTGGACTGGCAAAGCGTAGAGCAAGTTTCCCATCTGTCTCTCTATCCTCCATTTCCACACGATATCGTCCCCCTTAGGATTTATTATAAAGAAAAAGAGAAATCAGATTTTCTTTAGTATGAAAATATGTACATTTTTGAATATTTTGCGAAACTAGCCAACCTCACAGAATGAAATATTTTCCAGAATATCGAAAACACGCAGAAAACGCTTGATGACTAAGAAATATGGTTTGAGGAAATTGATACTCATCCGCGCCGGGAAAGCTTTTATCTCTCGTTAATTGATCCTTTCTCAGAGCCTTCGTTTTTTTTTTTTTTAAATCTTTTTATTTTCTCGCCACGGTGTTTTTTCGATGAGTAAGAAATAGCTTCCTGTTATGTATATCGGAAATCGATATTCGTCCGAGTATTGAGTATTGAATGTGCATTCAAGTTATGCAATAAAGTATATTGCGGTATGTGAAATTATTTACGCCCGCGGTGGTATATTGCACCTTTAGAAATATTGAATTTTAATATCGCCCGTATTGACTGTATACATACCTACTGGTATGATATTGAGGATTTTCGTACTCCGGAATGAATTCCGTCGCGAGTTATTAACCCGTGCGAAAATGTTCCTACCTCGTTTCAAGGATCCTCCGAATATACGACGTACCTACCTCGTGCTACGATAGTATTGAAATATTCTCCACGCTCGTTCTAAATCCGCTTATCGTCAAAGACGAGACCGACCAGGACGAGGTATGATGAGGGGATATCTACTGGCTGACTCCTTTCCCCGGGGCCAGACGGTGCTCAGAAACCTAAAGATTTTTGGTCGCCCAGAGCTAGCGACGCGGTCGATAAACATCGGACAAGTGGACGCGCCCTTACACGACGAAGATTAACATTTCAGAGATCATATTTTATTTAGATCCTCGCATATCTCATTTTTTTTTTTTATTTCACTCTTTTTTCTGTCCTCTTATCATTCGATTCTGAGTTCTGCAGCTTTCACCAGTCGGAGACTCGGCCTTGAATGAACTGCGGAATGTGGTTGGGAAAAATAAAAAAATAAACTGGATCAGTAGGAATTTTGAGAAGAGAATTTTGAGAAGAGAGAGTGGAAAAAACAACTTGAAAAAAAGGAAAAATTTCGGAAAATTAAGGAGGCTCTAGCACGAACGGGTCATGCACAGAAAAAAATAAATTTTCAGTATATTATAAATCAAGCACCCATTCTCACGTATGCGAGATTTCAGACCGGGTCACCGACTAAATACGCAAGATAAAAATAGTTGAAATTGGAATTTTTAACATGGGCCTTATGGCAGGATCCCTCTCGAAAGACATGGGCCAATTGATATCTCTACATTTACTACACAGATGTTTACGAAAAACTATAGTAATGTTGATTAGATCGCGAAGATTGCAAATACAATAATACAGTATGGGGTCACCGACTCATATTATGAGATATTCGATGTCAAAGTCTCGTAAAATTTGAAATTTAGAGAGGTTATGGAACCGCGTAGAAATTCGGCAGCGAGACCGAAATATGATGGCAGAGCGCCTGCGCGAGAATTGAACCTCCATCCGTCTAGCACTGGAGAAAGTGAGATAGAGAATCGCGGTGTTGCCATACTTATGTATGCAGTATCGTAACGTAAAATTATTCTTCTTTCACGGTTTTTATTCAGTGGCGCGAAATTAATAATGTATTCATAGAATTAACAATAATTTGATCGGAAGCAACTATGTTATGACAAACTTGCGGTCTTCTGTAAAAATAGAGGCCCTCGCGTAAGCCCCTACACAAATCGGCCCTTTGTGCTAGAGCCTCCTTAAAATAGCGCAAACTTCTTGTGGCAATGATTTTTCAGGTTTGGAGTTTTTCGTTTGGAATTTCGTATTCTTTTTTCCAAAAATGATAAATAATCTTTCTTCTGCCTGGTTTTCGCATATTGGGAACCTGAGTAGGTAGATACGCCAACTAGTGGTCAAACTGGAAACTACCGCGGGTAGGTCGCTCTCATGCCGTGTGGCTGTCAGATACGCGGGAAACGGCATTATGGTCGTGAAATTATTGATAAACCTAAAAAAATGGCATTCCCTTTGCGTAAAAACAAATGTAGAAGATTCTGTTGTGTTTATAATTGCTTTAAAGCGTGTCGTGACGACGACAAGCGATTTCATAATTTTATTTCGGCGAAGCACTGTAGTCAGAATCACGAACAAATTTGGCATCGAAGAATAGTATATTACGATACTAGTGCAAAAGGTTTGTTTTCGCACGAGTGGGAGGTTTGTCGCCCGAGCGCGAGGGTGACAATCTCACGAGTGGAAAAACGACTTTTGCACATGTATCGAACCAAATTTTATATCACAAACGTGGGTGAAGTCCGATTATACGCACGCTCGCGTGCGTAAAGTCGCACTTTACGCACGAGTGATATAAAACTTGATCGACTAGCAGCGTGGATTAGGGCTTTAAAAATAGGGGAAAAAATGTACTACAACAATGAGAGAATGCTGACTCCATTTCACGAAAGAGATTTCACACCATCAACCAAGTGACAGATAACCTCTGTTTCACTGTATTATTGTAATAAGTATACAGAGTTAATTCCTAACGACTCGTTGATCTGAATTTGACTAGAATCGTGAAACAAGCTTTCAGACATTTCTGAACCAATGAAAGTGTCCGAATGCTCATTTATTCGATTCTAGTCAACTTCAGATCAACGAGTCGTTAGGAATTCACTCTGTATATTATGTACTCCACTTTGACTGTGCACCGAATTTCAATAATTCGGCCTTCATTTGATTCAAAACTTTCCCGTTTATTCCGTGGGGCTCACTCCGTATAATTGTGACGTTTCTCGGGCAGAAATAAATAATTTCAATAAAGTCGTTACTGCTGGTATCGCTCGATGCTTTACCACAAACGTGTCCATTGTTATTTTCATGATATTTTCACCTTCGGTCAAAGATTTGCTGCTTGGCGTTGAAGTAGCAAATGTACAAAGTTCTTGAAGTGTAATTTTCATATTTGAAACAATTCTTTTCTCTGTATATATTGCTTTCATCGATTAAAAATTGGCAAGTGAACGTGTGTCCCGTGTATCTACCATATGCTCAGCTATAAGCGACCTACCCGCCGTAGTTTGTGACTCTTCCACCAGGTGGCGAGAAATTAGGCCACGCCCCGACTAAGGATCCCAATAATGGATTTATTACCTTGATCCGACGATATCGCGGCCATATTTTGTTTCACAAAAATAATAAACATTTTTTAATTCTACGCAATATGTATATGTATATCAGAGTATATTCGATTGTGGTTGATTGACGTTCTTCAATTATCCGATTCTTGCGGCGTGGCGTGGACCATTTGCCGGTGGTGGTTTGTAATTGATGACGATGCGTCTAATCGTATGGATAAATAAAAAAAAGGAATTAATTGTAATTATTTTACAATCGAATCCCAAGAATTTATAAATAAATAAACAACACATCGACGTGTCCTAATGAAAAAGAGCCAACTCGCTGTGCCGGTTAGAAAAGAGCCAACTCGCCGTGCCGGTTAGAAAAGAGCCAACTCGCCGAATTCTATAGAAATTTCTATTGTGTTTCGGCGAGTTGGCTCTTTTCTAACCGTACGGCGAGTTGGCTCTTTTCTAACCGGCACGGCGAGTTGGCTCTTTTCTAACTGGCACGGCGAGTTGGCTCTTTTTCATTAGGACCCGTCGACATAATCACGTAAGCATGAAACGAGGCCTGCGCCTCAAATAAGCTTCACCGTGTGATCTTTACCGCAGAAATAACTGGGAATTCTGGTTCACGTAAGAATGAAATCTCTTGTACGATTTAACATAAATGCGAAAAAAAAAACTCACTCGGGACTTCGCTTGCTAATGAAGTGCTCCACCTCTTCGCCCAGCTCCTCTAGATTCTCGTCGTTGGATCTGACAATGCGTCGTTCACTTGGCAGGGGAGATTCGAATCGTCTGTAAAAACGGTTCGTTAAAAACCACAAAGCACTCAATTTTTGAGCCATCGAAACCTGCTCTTCATTTATGAGTGATTAGTTACTGAGGTATAAAAAAACAGTTCGTCATTTATCGATACTAAAGACTTGATCATCCAATGACAACGAAAACTCTCAGTTATTTGTTAAAAAAGGAATTTTTACCCTTCAAAATCGATACCCGACTCTTTCTGTGAAAATTGATCGTGTCCATCCACTGCCTTAATGGATCGAGTCGGCAGCGGAATCTCGATCGCCCCAATGGCGACTACCGCCAGCACGAAGACCGAAATCAGCACGAAGAGCTTCATGATGATGGGAAAATTTTCTGATACTTACTTAGTCACAAAAATACCACTTTATACTCTGCAACTTGGGTGGTGAAGAGTAAAGAGATGCGGTCGACTATCTCGCGGGGATTTACGACTTCGGTATCATACACCGCGGTGGTTCACCGTCGTTGTTATTTTTCACTATCCATTTCGTTAATTCACTTTTGCCAATCGGTTAAACTTGTCAATAACCAGACTTGGAGATAATGATAATTAAACCGAGAAAAAATGTATGGTTCGAAGATTTTTAATTGACGACTTGTTGTTGTCAAAGATCAATTTTTACGTAACAGTTTTACGCAGATGTTCAACATGAATAATTTCAAATTGAGATTGATGAAAAATAAGAGTTTTTACTAATATTATGGGACGAGGAATTTACTCAGGGATTCGTTTGCTAATGGGGTGCTCAACAACCTCGATAAGGGCTCGGGATCTTCGAGGATTTCTCGGTAGCGGTTTATCGAACCAACCTCGTTCTCTTATCTTTATATCTTCAGATTGCAGAGGCTTGAGAAAAGTCTGTGGAAAGTCGTATGATTTGATTACAGTCGTTATTTTATTGCTTTATTTTTTTCATCAATCTTCGTCAACTGACCAAATTATTTCAATTGAGAATTTTCTACTTATACATCTGCACACGACTCAACTCAGCTGGAATATCAGAAACTATGAAGGAAATTCATTCAATCAGATATTGCAAACTAAATCGTTCGAATAGAATTTCGAAATTTAGTTCAGAAACTCGATTGATCCACACGGAAGAAAATTATCCCGGAAACAAGTTTTCAGAGAAAAGAGTAAATTATTGTAATATCACCCCGAACATGGAAAGTCGAGTTCTCACTGAATCTCCACGTTTTGGGGTCCAGAGAATCACCACCAACTATTTTGTGTTGCGAATTCGTGAAGTCAGATTTTTGAGATAAAGAATGGCGAATTCAATTTGCTGGGAAAAAAAAACGAATAGCATTCGAAATCTCATAAAAATTGGCACTCGAAGGTTTTTTGAACCGCTGATCTAGAGTCTGAGGTCAGATTTATAAAATTCGAAATAACTGGAAACAAAATGAATAACGGGAAATTCGACGGCTCGCTCGTAGTCAGCCCAAACCCGCTTCTTGCTAAGGATACAGCTGCAAGTAATTATCGTAATAGGATAATACTATTCATCCTCGTTACGTGACGCTGTCACCTGCGGTTAACGTGTATGATAACTTGACATTTCGTGATATAATTTAACCTGACCATTAGTCAGCCTTTGGACTGCAGTTGGCATTCAAGGCATGAAAATGTAATTAGGCGGTTAACTACGGCCGTTCAATTACGATATTATACGCACTCGAAATTATTGATCCAGTAGGTTAGTATATATCATATTATATAATATTGTCGAAAACACTGTTTCTTGGAATGAAAAGATTTTTTTGTGTCAGCTGCACGAGGCAAGCTTGTCATTAGCAAACGTAAATGAGGCGCATATAAATTAGATCCACAAAATAACAATAATTATTATTATCACTGTTCGGCGTGGACGTGACGTCCTGGGTTAAGAAGACGATGACAGGTTTTTTTTCTTTTTTAATTTGCTCAGTGGTCTTTATCAGGTAATAACTGCCTTCGTGGTTGCGCCCTCATGAGAACCTAATTTTAATACGTGGGACAAAATGGGATGCGTGACAAATGTATATCTGGTATACCTGGAATGAAACATGTTCACAAATTTGCTCGATCGAATAATACCTCTACGGCACGTGTCATTGTAACGAGTTTCCTAGAATTTGAGGTAAAGAGCTTGTGTCATTTCTACTTGATTCGCTTCACATTTTGAAGACAAAATTGCGACCTTCTATATCGGCCTGAATGCAACTTGCATTTCTTATAGTGAATCCCAATGAAACTGATCATGATAACTTTGAGGTTTAAAAATCGCCAGAGAACAGAATTAAAAGACACTAAAGGTTTTCATCAATGATACAGAGAGGCGATTGTTGCAGTGACAGCGGGAAATCTACCACGCAATTTGTAACTGACTGCATGTGTTGAGTTCTATTGTACCCTACTCTCTCTTTGTCATGGAGGATACCTTGTGAAAGAAATTAAATACAAATTGGAGGGGTTTTTTCTTTTTAAAGTCCCACAATTCCCGTGCGAGTCTGTGAGATGGTAAAAAACTTGACTTTGTGTGGATTAAAGCTGCAGGGGATTTAGTTGACGTTGATGTGAATTGATGGTATCTCACGACGCTGTGGCGTATAGATGAAAGTTTGAAAATAGCGCATACTACCTTCTTGGCTAAAGTGAGCTAAAATAATATTGAAAAAAAGTGCATACCGATGATCGATTGCACTTTAGAAACATACAAATCAATCACTTCACGGCTAGAGTTTCATCGAAGATCGCGATACATCTATATGCTCTATAGTCTCATTCTGTCTGCGAAGTATGGATCAATCGAGATATTGAAAAGGACGTGTGGTACGAAAATATATCGTATCTTGACTTTGTAAAGTTAGTTGGAAACGTCTGCACAGATATATTAACGCTATTGCTGGGGTAGAGTTGAGCGAAAACTTTACCGCGATGCGTTTTGTACTTTTTTATTTCTCAACTATTGCTGCAGCATCAGTCAATTATGTTAGTTTTAGAACAGACAATCGCTGGCCATACAGTTGATATAGTCATGAATAATTTTGAACTTTCTGCATATAAAAGTTTCGTCCAACACTCGCGGAGAAAAAAAAGGAACGAAAAAATTCGACAAACGTCATTTTACTATATACTCGATTACAACTATCCCCCTAGTCTTCTAGAAGTTTGGACGATATTCGAGTTTTTGATCGGTTGCTCTTCTGCATCTTTTTTAGAGTTTAATTAAAACGTCTATTCTGCAGCTGGCTTTCCAGGGACAAATTGAACCTGCACGATTCATCACACGGCATTCGAGTATTATTCAGTAACCAAGTTAGCGAGTCAGTCGTCAGAAGTAAATTGGCTTTCTTAGAGCGGTTGAATACATACCCAGCATTTTGCTGGTACAGGATATACCTATACGTGTGACTACGAGTGCCAACAATCCCGAGGAACCGTGTAGTCACGTTACCGAGTTCCATTCACCTGCAATTTCCGGAGTTTGCAGCATCCGCGATCTACATACATATATGCAGTTTTGCTCGGTAAATTAATGAAATTTTCATCTCAACCACAGACTCAGCTGAAGCTGTTCGTAATCCGTTTCTGCGTACAGGGACGCGTATATATTCGCATAATATTATTAACTGTTCTATAGTTGTGACTCGAATATCTACGACTAATACATTTCAAAATCAGCAATGAGCAAACGTTACGTTACGCAAACGTTGGCAGGTAGAAAAAATCGAGTCCCTTACAAATTTTTTTTCTTTCCCATGATCAGATAGAATTCGACTGTATCGTATATGCGCATAATTTTATACAATCTCATCAGGATAGATTCAAGATACAATTTTATAGAATATTCCCAGCGCTGAAGGGGTTGATAAAAATAAAAATAGTCATTGGCTAACTGACCTGGTAAGCGATAGAAGGAAGCAAGGGGTAAAAAGGTGTCATGTCTGTGTATTAACCAGGGGAAAGGGGTTTTAAAAAAGAGGAAGTACCCGGGTTAACCGTTCATTTCCACCGGCAGATTTTCAACTCCCCTATGTTTCCTAGGCGTCATTCAAGTATTACGTAACGCTATTTTTGACCATTTTTAACCCCCCCCCTCCCCCAAAATAACACTCTCTAAATCTTTTGGAGTGAAAACAGCGCAACTCCAATGAATAGAGTGAAATTTTTCACTCCAGGCGATTTGAATGAACAGATCACTTCAAAGAAGAGTGACATTTCACTCGATTAGAGTGAATAATCACTCTATTAGAGTGAATATTCACTCTATTGGATTTGCGCTGTTTTCAGTATCTCAGGAGTGAATTTTCACTCCAATGGAGTGAGTTTTCACTCCAAAAAATTTAGAAAGCACATACTAACGGGTGCCCAGCTCCCCTAAGTGTTACGTTACGCGACTAATTGCTAAGATTATGATAAAGTACTGAAAATTCAAAAGAAAATCCAAAAATAAGATTAGGTTTTCCTCGGTGGACATAATCGAATTCAACTATTTTGCGAACTGGATGTATGCTTCTCTTCCTGCATTCTATTCCTCAAGTATTTATCGAGGAGAAAAACACTGTAACGTAACGTCTGACGGTCTCCCTCCCCTGTAAACAAATAGTCACTTTTTGACCGACCAAACCCCCCTTGGGACCGTTACCTAATATCGAATGACGGGTATTTGTAGGTTGTCGACGGTGTCAAAGCGGTTTTTGGCACACCGTTAATACCAGTTGTATGTCTTTGAAATTCAAGGAGCTGATGGTGGGGTGCTGCAGGTTCGACGTCAGGTCGTGGAGAAACAGAAATTGGATTTCTCTTATGATCGTAGAAGTATAGAAATGTAAAAATCCGAGTCGAAACTTGCAAAGTGCAAAGATCAAAAACGCGAAAATAAATTGAAAATAAATCCTTCAATTTTTTAACTATCCTCTTCATCTTTGGTTTCGAGTCAAATGGAACGTAGTTTGATATTTTGTGGGTCCGAATCGGTTTGAGATTCGCGTGGGTGCCGGGGTGAGGAAGGGTCGAAAACAAGCCAGAGGTCAAATAGGTATCAGCTCTACTATCTAAGTTATTACCCCAACCAAAAATAGAACTGTACGAGGTCAGTCACGCATATTTTACGCTGGTCAAGAAAATACTTGTTATATTTTAACACGACGGTTATTAGTAGACCTTGAGCAGATCTGGTTTTATGATCAATACTTCACTTGAAAAAAAAAACTCAACGTCTCAAATTTAACTGCAAAGATGGGATATTCGAAGCTTTATTTTTTTATTCCACTTTTCAATAAACAAATTAATAGTTTAGGTGAAAATGATTATGTCATATATTTTTTCCTCGATTAAACAAAAATTAAATTTATGAAAATAAAATTTTCAATTGGACAACTTTTCAGTATGACTTATTTTTTGGCTCAATTTCTGATGTCATTTTATCGTCGTCGTCGTCTGAGATTGCGTCTTAACTTCGTTGACGTGCACAGTTTTCGATTATAGACTTATTGGTTGATTTTGAAATGCCCAGATTATCCCAGGAGATTGGATGAAACGAAGTCGAGCCTGCTCTTCAGATAGCTAGAGTTCAGGGTGAGTCGACTTTTTGTCGGAGTGACTTTTGCCTATTTATAGAGCGGTATTAGACTATCACAGAAATGAAAAAAAAAAGAAAGAAAGAGGTCTGCAATTTCTTAGCGACGGTAATCGTCCCTTCGCAATAGACGATCAATACCTTATTTCCTGCCATTCCAGAGTCGTTTCTCAAATGCCTCAATCTTTGCTTTTTTTATAAAAACGAGAAGTGACTTTTACTGCGTACATTATATAAGAATATCACGAAGTCGACGATAGTTTCCTCCAGGTTTTGCATGAAAAATCTTGTAAATGTCATTTAAAGAGGTAAAAATTATCCTCGTTAAAGGGGCCGAGAAACTTCCGCTAAATGATTTTGCAGCAAATTGCTGCGAAAGTGTCGAGTCTGACTCCAACGGCTAGCGGACTAGTTGGGCGATATTACTAGAGAAAATTTTACCCCTGGGAAAAGTGAAGAGATGATTGCTTGGAAAGGATTAATTTCCGTCTCTCACCATGGCTGCACTTTGCCAAGGCGCTAAAAACGAGCGAGCTTTTTTTTATCAGGATTCTCATTTTTTTTTCTCAAATTAACGTGAATAATTTCAAATGGAGCTAAAATGAATGTGAAAAGATTTCTTCCCTATTTGTCAAATCTTCCATTCGCATCGTGTTATATTTCAAGTCAGCCCTGGTTTCGATCAACGGTTGAACCAATTTCATCTTCATGCTTCAATTACTTTCAGTCATAGTTTGTTTAAGCCACATGATGAACTTCGAGCGTCGCTAGGATATTGGAGTAACATACAATCTGGACTGTTGACAGACTTAGATCGATGTGAATCATTCGGAATATCAAATTACTCACTCGGTAAAAGTTTCTGTGTCACTCATCATTCATATCAATCAATTTCTCTGAATAATATACGTTAGACGAACTATAAGCACTATAGCCTCTATAATTTTACACAGTCGATCTAACGATTGAGGGTACATTTCATACGCTTCTAGACGGGCATAAGTATTCTTCAATCTACTTCAGCGATCATTCGAAATTTCTAAACAATAATTGAAGAAAAAAATTGAGCCGTAAATAATTTTCGACTCCAACGTAATGAATTTATTGGCAAAAACTGAATTCTGTTATCAAAAGTGATTTTTCAAAATACTGTTTGCCATATTTTCCCCTCAGCATTGAGGGTGTAGTCGTATAGTTTTTCCACAAAGTTTGAGTGAAACAAAGCCTTTTAGAAATTTTCTTGCTGTGCGTAGTAACGAATTTTTTTCAAATTTGCGAATCAGGTTCAATATGATTATGAAAAAATAATTTTAGTGAAATTTATCAGCGCAGGAGATGTAAGATGTAAGATAAAAAAAAATTATGTTGAATAGTGAAGAGAGAGAAAGAGAAGAAACTCCTTGTCAAAAGTAAAATGTGTCATATGAGCGATCCTCGTAGCTGGATATAAATCCTCCTCGTCGGCGATACGTTCCATCCGCTGTATAATTCAATGCGTGTAAATAATCTTGTACACCTGATATACGGACGCGACGTGGTCCGTGCATGGGTACTTTGGCCATACCGCGGTCCGTTGGTTATTCAGACTTTACCTCTACCTCTGGTTCTACCTCTCTCATGAATATGCATACCTTAATTCGTTTGGGTGAAATTTATTTCATCCAAACCAATTTCTGCAGTTCACAAACCGCTGTGGGTATACTGCAAGTAGCGAAAATGCGAATTGTACCCACGACGAGCTCTTGAACAGCTGGGTAACAATGATTCATCCCACGGTTACCGCAGCCCACATGCAATCCTTGATTAACATTCGCGAGGTCTCGCATCTTACTCACTCATCAGACTCCAAGAATTCCCAAAAGATCTTTTCAATACTCATCTCTTGAACGGCTTGAGAATACATATGTCTGAATTATTCTCACTTGCGGTTTCAGGAAGTACATTTGAATATCGAGGAAAATATCACCATTCGACATTTTGGTTTTGAGATGATTGCTTCATTTGCCATAATGCGAATATGCAGGCGAACTAAACCTCTATGAAATAGATTTTTTTTCGTTCTTTTGTTGCTGTTACATGTAAAAATAAAAATGTTAGTGCAAATTGATCATCGATTAAAGAATGCATAACTCCCCCAAATTTGAATTTACCAAAAATCTGTTTCATAGAAGCTTAGTTCATAACGATGTAAAATTACTGTAAAAATTTCGTGCCGATCGGATGAATCATTACAATGGCAGCAAATTTCGCTTTTCACGGACTACTACTTCAGTGGCCATAACGGCCACAATCTTCAAGTTACAATGTCGATTTTTTTCGAAATTAAAGCTCGGATTTTAATCTTCAAAACCGTATGTTTAATATTTTTCCACTTCACCAACCCCACGCCATAGCGTTTTGAAAATGAGCTTTCGGACAGTTGGATTGGTTTAGAGCTGTCCTTAATTAATACTTGAATCTCGATTTTATAGCCAGCTTCAGACTGTTTCATCGTTGGGAATTCACCCTTCATGTAAAAAAGGTTGATCGCAGTAATGTCGAACACGTTATAATTCATGTCACGGTTTCACGAGGCAGATTCTTTTCGCACGTGTTTCGTTCGTTATGAAAATAAAACGCGAATATAGGTGAGACCTTACGTGTGCCATGAACGTGCGTGTTACTAGAGCGTGTATCGCGTTCGCGTGTAATATCGGTGTCTCGATACGGTGCGTATAGCAATATACCTACGACCTGACACTGCATGTGACACGCTAATACAGACATTTCGCCATCTGAGGTGACTCACGTACTCCGTAGGCCCACCTTCGTGGCTTGATTACGTCCCTTCGTCGAGATCACAGTTATATGATCATGATTTTTCAAAATCACCTGTAATTCTTCCTTCGTTTTTATTATATTGCGTATTTTACGCGTGACATTAAAAATCGGGATCAAAGTATAGATTGTAATGCTTTGGAATTGCGTTCTTCGAACGTTCAAGTAATACAGAATACTTTAACTATGTAAGGACTTACTAAGGAAGGCACGCCTTTGTGTCTTTGATTATTGATTCACACCTCCTTGTGTCGGAATAAATTTTCTATACCCAAAGGTTTGTATCGGCTGCCAGCCTTGCGTGAGCACAGAGGCAGTTTTTGGTCCGGTTCAACGAACCGTGATCACAGAATCAATAATGTCTAAAAATTGTTGGAAAAAAAAAATACGAACAGAGCGTCGTGCCAAATGAATGATTCTCTCCTCTTGTATCAAAGTTTTAATTTCTGATAAATTGCTCTAATTTTTTTCCATTACCGATTCATTTTTTCAGGAGGGCGATGGTGCACCTCCCTTAGCGTTGATATGGTAACGATGAGCTCCGACAAACTGGTGTGCCGGCGTAAGCCGGCGGAGAATAACACCGCGAAAGGAGGTACCGAACAACCCGGTGGACGGGGTCGAAGCGACGTAACTTTCAGAAGACAAAACTCGTCAGATCAATCTGGAAACGCCTCGGGAGAGACGACCGGTACTGTTGAAAAATCTACCCCGGCTAGTTGGCCCGTCGACACACCCAACTACCTCGTGTATCAGAAGGTAAGACTGAGTTTTATGCACGCAAAGATCAATTTCGACATAATTAAATTGCCATTTTTCTTTCTTACATCTCAAGATAGAATTCTTCACTGTTCTTCCGGTTCCATATTTTTTTTCTGTCTGAGTATGATTTTAGAAGAAGTAACCAATGAAATTTATAACCAAATTTTGAAGAAAACGAATAAATTGCTTGAAAAAAAAATCAAGGAAATGTATATAATATTCCCAGGTCACTCGACTCGTTAGCAATTAATTGGCAACCAAAATCACTTTTCCATGGCGCCTCACGGCGCTCGTATTTTTCCTCTTCTCTCTCTCTCTCTCCTCTCTTTATCTTTGGCCCACGCATGATGACTGGCTCAATTTACGCCTCTTGAACCGAAAATAGGAGAGGAAGTGAGTCGGAATAGTGCTTTTGGCAGTTAAACGGTAGTGCTGGCATGCACCTATAAACCCTGGAAGCTCGTAAAATTCTGCGGCAAATAAAACGAGAAAATCGAAGCAAACATCTCTCCTCGTTTGAGAATCAATGAATGTCACGAGAATCGCTGATCCAAACGACGAGGAAAAAGAAGACAAAGAAGAATAAAATCGACCAGACAATTTTCTTCCTTTCCTTCATCAATCTTTTTTTCTGTTGCAATTTATTTTCCTCTTTTGTTGCCGCAAAGTTAGAGCGTAGAGAACGAGATAAAGAGAGAAAGAGAGAGAGTTTGAATGAAAATTTCCATTTCACACCCACACCGATATCGTTTGAAATGTAATCACGCGACTGTGGTGGAAATCGGAGTCCACTTTTTGCCTCAATTTCAAATTCCCAGTGGGGTGGTGGCCCATTGTTGAACTCGAGTCGAGAACCAGAAGCTTCGGAAAACCCGACGTAGGAAGCGTGCTCTAGGTCTTGCTTCATTCCACCCGATTCACTCCTTGCTTTGAGCCAAAAGACACGACCTGCATCTTTGCGGCTCTATTGTCTCCCACTTTTTCGTTCAACCTTCGTCGCCTTATCCCTTGTTCTAAAGTCTGAGAGGTTACCCACTTTGCAGAGAGTTGAATGGTGCTGTTCCTAATTCGCCATTAGTCGATTACTGGACCCGTTTTTAACGACCCTTAAAACAGAGGCTAGGGCGAGATGGACAAACCGATTTCTCATTACAATCAATTCTTGATACACATTTTTATGATATCGTTATTTTATCGATCAGTTCGTAGAATCAAAGCAAAAGCTTTTCTTGGACCCAAGGCGACCTCAGATTTATCGTCCCCGCCATCGGCGTTCCGTATTCTACTTCGATGAGAAATCAATGAATTAGTAGAACGAATAATCGTACCTCTATGGCTCCGTGACGTTGAATAAACTAACAGGTAGAATAAATTGTCACGATTTAGATCGTAAATCGACAATGAATTAACATCCATGATCTGTAAAATATCAATTAGGATTCGATTAAATCCGATCATACATCGCGTGTCTAATGGCATAAGGTCGTAAGCGCCAAAAACGCGATTTTGGTGGCAAAAGGTCGTATAATTTTTTTTTTCACGTCATTCGCTCCAAAACGGTCAAAACGTATAGATCAATTGAAATTACGAGTTCGAAAAATGTAAGTGCAAAAGGTCGTAAGTTGGGCGGATACGTCGTTCTTTCATTACAATTTTTAAGAAAGATTAAAAAACAAAGTAAAAACAGAAGGTCGTAAGCGCCGTAAGTAATAATTTTTAAATTATTTTCCACGATTTTTCCAAATAGCTGTGAAAATTCGTTAAACGCAATGAAAAATCGAAATCGACGACGTTTCGAAAATTTCCATAAAAAATATTCCCAGTTAAATGCAGAAGGTCGTATCCGCCCAATTTACGACCTTTTGCACTTACATTTTTCGATCTCGTAATTTCAATTGATCTATACGTTTCGAACGTTTTCAGAGCGATTGGCGTGAAAAAAAAAATTATACGACTTTATGCCATTATAAACAGCAAAACATCGTATAATGGCGCTTACATCCTTATGACATTAGACACGCGACATAGAAGCAACGAGATCCTAACGCTTTTCCTAATAATCTAATTACTGTTGTTTGGGCGAGACTTTGATACAAGTTAATCGCTATCTTTTTTTGTTTTACTGTTTTGTTTTATGTGACTGAGTTTGAAGTTTGAGCCGTCATATTAAATACGACGTTAAAATTTTGCTCATTTGATCTAAGATTCATTATCAGCAATCCGAAAAACTATCGGGTAACAATTTTGATAAAAATCCTCGAATTCTTTTATCTGAATGATAAAAAAAAAACCACTGGATAAAATCCGAAATCTAATCACTTCGAACACTTTTGAGACAAAGAGTTGACTACATACGTGCGGACAATCATATCCACTGACATACAGCTTGAAAACGTGGAGATCTGGTGGAAAATTAATTTTCCAAATTCGGTATGATTACAATAACTTCCCTTTTTTTTCTCGAAACAGATCAACGGTAATTTTTCTGGTGATTGGGTCCATCGAAATTACAATCAATGCTATCTAGGCTTCGTGAATGAAAATGAACAACTACATACTTACAAAAAACAAATTCGTTGCAGAAAATAAATTTTTCTTCAACCCTTGGATCGATTTTTCATTCTTTTTACACATATTGCTTTCATTCTATGCAATATTCAAATTTGTAATTTGGGGTTTGAAAAGTGTTAGAATCATCTGTGAGAACTAGGGTACTAGGTTTCATATTTTTTCATCGTGACAAATAATACATTCTTATCTCAACGATTGATTTCAGATGGAGTCAATAGTGGAGAAGATGCTGGACGAAGGATTGGGAGTACCAGTTAAAACTGTCAAAAGTTTTATGACCAAAATTCCATCTGTCTTCACTGGTATGTAACGATATATTTTCAATTAAATATCGACTGGCCTTATATAGTCGCTTTCTAGATTCGAATAAAGATGAAAATTTGTAACGCGCTAGAAGCAAAGGAAATTACTTCACCCATATCGCTTCATTTTTGTGTGAAACCAAAATGCTTTCCTCTGTAAAAAATCCACTGCGCGTCTGTTTTTCTTGAAAGAATTTCCCGAATTTCATAGGGTTGAGAACTTTTCTTGAATTCAATCTTTTTCAGGATCTGACTTAATCTCATGGATGATGAAGAACATGGAGATCGAAGATCAAGGTAATCAAATACACCAACAATTTTTCTTCTCAACGTTCCTATCTACCAACTCATTTGCAATTTGTATAATCTTGCAAAATTTTAACGAACAAAATAATGGAATTTTGATTTACTCTGATAAGAAAAAAATTAATATCTATGTACTGATTCATTTAGAAAATCTCTTATGTAGTATTGAATACGGTATCACAATATATCACAACTAGATATACACGACATATAAACCTATGAATCTGACATTTCAGAAGCACTTCACGTCGCACACTTGATGGCTGCCCACGGATATTTCTTCCCAATCGACGATCATTGTCTCACAGTTAAGAATGACAATACATTCTACAGGTTTCAAACCCCATATTTTTGGCCATCGAACTGTTGGGAGCCCGAAAACACTGATTACGGTAAGTTTCAGTTTCCTAACGAAAATATAATTCTCAATTAATTAATGACCATTTTTTTGGATGCATTGATTGAAATTTTGTATTTACCCGGATGCAATTCAATCATACTTATAATATTTATTCAATTATTGCAGCCGTTTACCTGTGCAAGAGAACAATGCAGAATAAAACAAGATTGGGATTGGCCGATTATGAAGCTGAGAATCTTGCCAGGCTGCAAAAAATCTTCTCCAGGAAGTGGGAATTTATATTCATGCAGGCCGAAGCTCAGAGCAAGGTTGACAAAAAACGGGACAAACTAGAACGAAAAGTTCTAGATAGCCAAGAACGGGCCTTCTGGGACGTACACAGGCCTATGGTAAAATTTCTAAGATTTATCACAAGAAATTTCTGCAGAAAATACATAATTATTTTAAAAGACCTGGAGTTAGTCACTTAAAAATTCACTGCCTATGAGTCGATTTTCTTGGCAATATCTCACTCCCAGTTCATCCTAGGCGAAAAATGACTAAGGATCATGAAATTATCTACAAAAAAGATCTCCATGGTTTTTCTTGTGAAATTGATTGTTTGAGAAATATGCAGACTTTAAAGTCATAAAAGACCAAGAAGACGGTATATAATTTGAAAGAAAATGATCACAACAATGACGTATTAAGTGGGATAGTAGAAGAATAAGTTAATTGTGTATTGTTTCATTTTTTCTTTTTTTTCAAGATGCTCAACTCATCTCTAAAAATTCTATGATTCAATTAATAAAGAATTTTATTAATAATCTAACAATTGTGAAGAAGAGGCTTATCCATTCTCATATTTTTATCTTCTTTCAGCCTGGATGTGTAGATACAACAGAATTGGATATAAAGAAGGCATGTCGTAGCAACAAGCCGATGGTAAAAGCAAGCAAGCACCTGCACCTGGGAGTTGGTGGAGGTAGAATATCCCCAACTCATACGGACTCCGATCTGAGTTCTCCAATCGAAGCGTTGCAGAAAGAGATTACAATGTTGAAGCAGAGATTGGATCGTAGGAATATCAAGGTCTCAAAAGTTGCAGAAGCGTGAGTATAGCGATGCCAAGTTTCATGATAGTCCAGTTTCACACCCAGGATGCTTCAATTATAATGACAATATTCTTTACACACAAAGTAGCCGCGTCACTTATTTTCACTGATATCAACGCCTACGCATAACGGGCGCGAAAAAGAAGATAGAGCGCACTTCCGCATGAAATTCCGAACACATACATCCCAAAATATCTCTGTTTCACGCAACAATAACGACGAAATCCTTGTTCCTAGCTAAAATGATAATTGCCGCTTTCAACTGGTGGGCGCGGCCATTACCATTTTAGTGAGGAACAAGAATTTTGTCGTTATTGTTGCGCAAAACAGAGATATTTTGGTATGTATGTGTTCGGAATTTCATGCGGAAGTGCGCTCTTATCTTCTTTTTCGCGCCTGTTATGCGTAGGCGTTGATATAAGTGAAAATAAGTGACACGGCTACTTTGTGGGTAAAGACTGACTAGAGCATGCTCTTAAATAATTTCTGTTTTTGTTTTATAGACTCATAAGTTATTTCGAACAATATGCCGAGTATGATCCATTCTTCACACAACCAGAATTCACCAATCCTTGGGTGTCCGATAATCCTGAAATGTGGGAGCAGGAGAAAATAGCGTAAGTCCCTGATAATTCTCGAGTGTACAATTTAAGTATAGGATCTGAATGACTTCTCATTTATACCGACAATTTTTCATTGATGAGTAAATTTAATAAAGATGTTTTTAAAAAATTTGTACAGAGATGATGATAATGAATATTTCTACAAATAATAGATTCCACCAGTCTCCAAGTAAGATTTGATTTGTTCTCAACCAATTTCTAAATTACAGGAAAGAAATATCAGCCAGAAGGGTGAAGCGGTGGGCTTTCAGTCTGCAAGAATTACTCCAAGACTCAATTGGCAGAGAACAATTCGTCCGTTTTTTGGACAAGGAATTTAGTGGAGAAAATTTGAAGTACGTGTCTTTATTGCGAAAGATTAGAAGTTGGCCCAGCACATACCAAATAAAAATCAACAACAGAGTTTGATGTATTATAATGAAAATGTATCGTCATTTGCCAAAGGTTTTGGGAAGCTGTACAAGAATTGAAAACCCTGCCTCAGCGGGACGTTCAAGCTAAGGTACAAGAAATTTGGGACGAATATTTGGGGGCTGAAGCTAGCTGTCCGATCAACGTCGATTCAAGATCGTACGAATTTACCAAGAAGAACTTGGAACAGCCCGATCGATGGAGCTTCGACATTGCCGCTGTAATTATTCATACACTGATAGACTCAAGATATGTTAAAAAATATTCAAAGCTTCATATTTTCTAATTACAATCTCATGATTGTATTTCAGGCTCACGTCTATCACTTGATGAAGAGCGATAGCTACTCAAGATATTTACGATCAGAAATGTACAAAGATTTTTTGAACGGATCAAAGAAAAAGGTGAGTTTTCATTGTTTGTGATCGTGACTCACAGCGCATTTAGTTGATTGGTGTTACCTTTCCTTTCTGTTTCAGACATCAGTAAAGGGGATTCGTTCGATCGTTTCGTTCACCGCCAGGAAGGATGCCACCGGATCTTAACTGATATACTTTTATAGCTGAAACGCGATATTTCACTTGAATATATAATTTTTTATTGAATTGATTGAGCTTAGACTGAAGAACGTGACGATGTAGGTACGGTAATTAGTTTTTTATTTTTTTATTTTAATCCATATCATTTTCCAGACCCACTTTCCACACTCGTCACAATACTAGAGGAATCGAGATAATTGTGCTAAGAAAAAAGGTGCCGATAGTTGAACAAGGTTTTGTCCTCTGTTCATTTTTTCACCCTAGTGGTGCGTATCATCGTTTCCAGTTGTTGTGATATACGTAATTGTTAGAAGAGGAGAAGGAATATTAATAAAAAAAAGCTTGAAATTCGATAAGCAAACTGATCGTAAAAACTCTGAAGGTAAAGTTCATTGATCAGTTTATAATTTGCTTGACAGAATTACCAATGATATACAATTTACAAATATACTCGAATGGAAAATCTACACAACCTTGAGCAAACCTAGCCCACTGCCGATGATTGAAAATCTATATTTTTTAAGTATAATTCTATGTCGATTGAGTCGGTTCAAATCAGTTCTTTGTAGTGAGGTTTTTCAGTATTTGTTTCATATTGTGAACTTAAAATGAGACCATTTATCTTACCTCTGAGAACAATTCAAATGACTCAGTCAGTATTTTTTCCAGTACAATAAAAGATGAAGACTCAATTTCAAACTTCGTAAATAACGAGCAACATTACAAAATAAATTACAATAGCTGATTTATTAGAGATCGAACAGGTGTTCGAAGGATTGAGGATTGTAACAGAAAAGACGATCGATTGGTTTAGATTCTGCCTGAGTATCGCACAACAAGAATTGATATCAATCAAAAATAGAGCAGATGATTAGATACACAGACTTATCGTTATAATGAGTGAAAGATCGGTTCGTAATGTAAGGACTTAGGATACCTATTATTTAAAACAGGAAGCCTAAACATGGAGAAAATGTTACGGGGATAACTTTCAGAGCAATTGCATCGGCAAACTTGTTATTAAATATTAGCGACCATGTCTGATATTCATGCTTTCTTTCTCTTGATGAAACCTGTTTGTTTTATACCGATGATTCAACGTCCGTATCAAATTATATGATCATGAAAGTCATATTTTAAAATGAAGTTAAAAATTGGATTAAACTTTGTGAGAAACAATCTTCTCTTCTTGACTTCATCGTTCATTATGAATGTAAAATATAAGTGTATATAATCTATATTATATCAAGCGATATTGAAAAAAGTATTGACGACGCAAGTTATTAAAAGGAAAAAGACTAAGACATGTATAAATAATAATTAAAATACTAAAAATACCTACCAATTTTGTAGCCATATATTAAGGTATTAAAATAAGTCTTTGGAGCCAGACAGCAACCACACGTCTGACGTCTGTCTTGACAAAGAAAAAAAAATTAAGAGAAATTGAATTGAGAAATAAATAAATAATGATTATGATAATTTGTAAAGCTCGGCTAATACAAACCGGGTACTTAAGATTGTTGTGATAGTTGCTGACTAGACAAATTGAATGTGTGTGATAGGCTGTAGAATGTACAAATATTTACATACCTATATATAAATAATAACTAGCGAGCTCATGTGACTACTACACGTTAGAGATTGATTACACATAAAATACAATTACGTTGGATATAATAATTATTAACGTTGATCTAGCGTGTCCATATGCAAGCTTACTCATGAATGAAAATTCAACAAATTTTATGATTGTCGCGTCAAATGCAAGTCCTAGTTATAAATCCTATTTGTAAATAGAGTTAGTTGATAAAGTTATTGCACACATTAAAAATAGCACATTCCATATTATTAGTAGCTTTATTCAAAATTCAATTTCAACATCACAATTATTTTATAACAAGCATTTAATTCCATAAAAAAATGATGCTTTTATTATTTCATCGTGATATGAAATTACATAAGTTTTGCACAGATCGTTAGACAAAAATTATGAATTTTTTTTTATTATGCGGTGCTTATGCGTCGAGGTAAACATAATGTTTTGATTTAAAAATGTTCTGAATAAAGTTTAAAGGCGATTTTGCGGGCTTAATAAGATGCTGTGTCGCTGTCGCATTGCTAGATCAACCTAATTGTGATGATTGTTATTAAAATTTGTTGAGAAGTATTTTTCCTGAATAATGAAAAATACTTTTCACTTATTAGCATAGTCTGATGAAATATAGGAAGTACGTGTACATGAGTCACTGGAAACCATTTGCAGTCTGGATGGTTGTAAATTCATTGATTGAGAAAATAAGTGAATTATAAATACGCAAATATAAACACAAACGAACAAAAAAATTAAATAAAAATTGTCGGAAAACATGGTTTTGATGAAATGATTTGAAACAGTTTGTGTCACTCCGATATGCACAATTTGAACCCACTGTTTACAATTTTGAGAATCATGGAAAATCGTGATATTCTGATTACTAAGATTACTGAAATTTCAAGACGCTATGAATCGTTTCATGATACATCCAATACCTGGATTATCGGAATTGAATGTGCGATGCAATATAATACGGGTCGATAATGATTTTATAAATACATATGTCTAAAATGTGTATATTTTAGGCTTAAAAAAATTGTCCAAAGTACATATGTATAATTAAGGGTATGTATTTCCAATTTTTGGATTTATCATTTTATTCTCTCTTCACCTTCGAGAGACAAAGCTGTATTATATTTGTACAATCAGAATTGTTTTAGGATTCAACATGCCGCGTAGTGATCATTCATTATCTGTCAAATTAATTATCAGCTATTCAAACGTGTTTAACAGAAACACAAGCGTTAGAAAAAAAAAGAAACTAATACTTATTTTTCACTTCCTCTGCATACATGTGTTAATTTCATCATTGCATGCATATTTATTATAATACAAAACATTATTTGACACAATTACCTACAATTTTTTTTAATAAAACTTTACTTTTGCTCAAGTCTTATATTATTTACTCCTTTAAACGAAAAATTTGTATGACTGTGAAATCTGCAATCTCTCTTTCAATTGTTAGATAATATAGGATATTCATTTTTCATTGTCGAATTTATTGATGGAAACATAATTGTTGTCACTGCCGTCTTATATTTTGAGACGATAAAAGAATAGGATTGGGTCAGTGAAGTGACTTATTTTTAACATTATACATGGTAAGAACAGTTGGATATAATAAGTGGATGTGAATCATGTAAAATCAAAATGAAAGAAGTGAGTCAGTTGACTCGCAAATGTAACTTTTTAAATGTTTAATCAAACAAGGAAAAACATCCTGACGTTTAATCGATGGCTATCTTCATTCTACGATTATAGCTTCTTTTTTTAATGATAATGTATTAACTTTTTGGTACAGAAAGAATTTCTTTCGCATAATCTTACACACCTTGGAATGTTCTTCATGTATACTCAAAGTTCTATTATCGCGATTGCCGAGTTTTTACAGAGATGAATTGGAAAGTAAATCCAATAGTATCGATGAAATTGCCGATTCCAAATCGGGGGATCAAGTTAGTTTATATCATGCAATACGAGAAAGTAATTTTCATATTCGAAATGATCATTTCTAGATATAAATTCAGATAAATTTGAAATAATTATGAAGATTTCACATAGATTGTGGTTCAAAATATTATCGGATGTTGATGTGTCTTTTAGGTAATACAAAATCGGCTCTTCTTTTGAATATTTCTTGTGCTATGCTGAAGTTTGAAAGGAATTTATGGATTCCGTATAAAAATGCAAAAAGAAAAAAAAAATATTATAATAAAAATAAATGATTGAAATCCAATAAAGCTTTCGTATTGCGCGAGGGATACAAGAGTTTGTAGAAACTGTAAGATATGATAAAAAAAAAAAAAACAGAATAAGGAATAGTTACTTAATAAAATTGTAAATGACGTGTCACCTTATTGTGAAGCTTTACTAGATGATAATAGATAGAATTAGTAATAAATTAGAACATCAGCGCGTTTAGCACACTGAGAAAAAGAAAATGGAAAATAATTTAGAAAATAATATAAATAGAAGATCTCATTATAATTATATCCCGTGTAAGGACGTATACAATATACACGTATAAAAATTATAGCGTAATTGAATACCAATTTTATTTCAACATATTTCAGGCGTATATTTCACTATTTGGATAATTGTTGTGTAAAATTACATTGCATTATTCAAAAAAAAAATATAATAATAATAATAATAATAATATAAATGGGGCTTCAAGACGCTTGTCCACATTATTCTGCAACAGAGCTTGGTTTCCATAACTCCAACAAGTCATTATTAGTTTCTTATCTCTACTTCTATCGACTTATCGGTATATTAAACAAGGTATATAAACGAATACTTTGAAGCGTAATCATATTATCGCGACTTTTGAACGTTTTGAACTTTTCTTTTCTTCCAGGTATCTTTTTTCCTAAGATTGTTCTGTATCTTCGATCTCACTATCTGTTTCAGTTCCCTCCTAAGCGTCGAGAACTCACCGTCAGCTCCAGAATGCTTCTTGAAAAAATTCCTTGCATCTGGAATGCGATGATTACATAAATATCACAGAATCCCTAAGTAACAGAACATTCCAGTGCCACGAAGACGCCTACCTTCGAATCGAATATCATCAATATCGAAGAACAAACTATCGTTCCAATTACTCTTTACTTCACTCTGCGGCGCTTCTGTGATTTTTTCATCGCCTTCGCCCTCGTTATCCGAAGATTCGTATTTGAACGTATCTTTGGTACTAAAGTTGAATCTGTGTCCTTCTTTATCACGTGCTTGTTCCAAAGGATACTCTAGAAACAATAAAATCCACATTGAGGTACACTGCGATCAGTTTGAAAAAACGAGTTATCACCTGCACTCGATCTCTCAGCCCCAAATGATTTGAGCAAACTAAACTGTTCGTCTTGCTTCAAAGTGTCCACCAGGTTCTCCGACACGTTGTAAAATGTATCTTTTGATAACTCTGGAGGCTTTTCTTTGTCAAACTCATTATCTTCCAGCGCTTGCTTCTTCGCTTTAGCTGCTTTCTTGGTATTCGTAGTTCTAGTGGGAATCTCGCCATGTGAATTTCCAGTCTTCGTCGGATCGTACCTTACCATTCCCTTTTGCCTAAAGCGCACCAAATATTTGAGTAAATACATTTTATACATCTATTTTATTTTGTATTTCAGTTGAAGTAGTAGAAATAAACTGAGGTCCGGTGGCAATAAAATGTTTCAATCAACGATTCTACCTTCTGTCAGCATTTTCGTAAGAATCCTTCGGTCTCACGGGTTTTCCTAGTACATTTTGCAGAATATCTAATTGCCAGTTCCTCTCATCGTCAACACCTGACGGTACTTCCTCGTTTATTACAGCTCTATCTTCATCATCGATAAACCTATCGTCGAGGTTGAATCTTTTATCATTTCCATAATTTGACTGCAATGATTGAAGCTAGAAAATCAATTGGTGCATACAGTAGAGTAACGAGTACCGGCCAGACCCGGAGTAACGATATCGATCCTTCGTGCAAACCTTTTTATTCAAATTTCCACGAATTTTAAATTCGCTGTTCCCCAAGGTATCATCATCTCCCTCGTCATCGTCGAATAAATGCTTCGGAGCTTTCCTCTTTGTTCCAGCTTTCTGCGGGATTTCTCCATCCTCGGTGAATATTATCTTCTTACCAAGAGGTTTTTGGTCCTGAAGATCAATGTGTAGTATAAAAGTTAATTCAGTCTATAAATCTAATAAAATTCAGTAATTGACATAACATCGTAGTCAGACTAACTACAGCTTTTGCATTTTTATGAGATTGGTCCCAAGATCAGACTGGAATAAACACCGAATGAGGATTTCTAGACAAGAATCATGGATTACCACAGCGTTTAGTCCTTGTCTAATCAGTCCGCCTTTAATTCTGAAAGCCATTTTCTTCTCCATGAGTGACTTGAGACGTTTCTCTTCGGCCTCGTTCTTCTTTTTCTGTTCCGCTGTATCAATTCGCACTATCTTCTCTGGCTTAGCGACGACGACTGCTGGTTTTACTTTCTCCTGAGGCTTTGGCTTCTCAACGACTTCAAAATCGACTTCAAAAGTCTTCTTCGTGGGTCTCTTTGGAGGCTCTGGCTTAACTACTAAAAAATCATCGATGTTAACCGGTTTAAAATAAAATTTGAGGTCGTTTCTCACCTATAAGCGGGACTCTGATCGGTTCAATCACATTCCTTCTAATCGGCTCTTCGATTTTCGGAGCAACGGGTGCTTTGTTGCTTTCCTCTCTTTCCCTCTGTAATCTAGCGAGAAAACTCTCCTTTGCCACTTCCATGTGAACTTTACTGCCATTTATGACAAGATTTTTCAGATCTTGAAAACCTGCGACAAGAATTATTCAGTTTATAACAAATGAACTTCGTTTTTTGGGTGGATTACAGAATTCTAAATCCTGCTACGGATACTTACAAGCATTCAACTGCCTCTCGGTGGTTGTGATATTGACAAAAGCGAATTTTCTCTCATTCTCAGGGGCGTTTGGTTTCTCCTTGATCTCAACACTCGCTATGGTTCCATGGTTCTTGAAGCGCTCCGTAATATCATGTTCAGATATGTTTACCGGAAGATTGCGCAAAAAAAGCCGGTGTTTTTTCTCCATTTTTTATTTCACCTGTTTATTTATATGTTTCTCTAAAAGGTGGCATAGAAATTGTTCGTCAATTACAAGATGGTACAGGCTGAAAAAGGATTGATCACTATTTTCAGTCAAGAATTCAAGAAAGAACAAAAGTGAGGTTATACTGTTGAACCAAGTGTCTATATCGTTTGTAACCATTTGTTTCAGAGCCAAATATTTCTGTCAATTGAATTCGGTGAAAAACTGTTTGTTTTTGCCTTCGCCAATGTTTTAGTTATTGTTTAGGGTAGGTGGTTGTTAACCTATCGGTTCTGATACATACATAACCAAAAACACTTCGCCCAGCTGATCCACGCGGTTATGGCAACCGACAAATATACTCCGATGAGTGAATATTCATTCACTATAGCGGTGAAAAGTTATGCAGAGTTCGATAATAAGTAGCAATCCAACGCGTGATAATATTATCTCGGGAATTCCTGTTGTAGTGTAATAAAAAATACTCGGGCCTCCGGTTTGTTGGGTTTGTTACACCACGTGCGAACGCCAGTCTCTACGTCGACGCATCCGCGGGCTGATGGAATTTGACGCGTGCAGCAATGAATGTCTGGTGGTGGACGTCGAGGCGCGGAAACCCGGAGAATCATAATCCATCAGATGTGTCGTTGTAATACCTAATAATGTATTTGTTTTATTCATTGTCAGTCGAAATGATGCAATTGTGTTTTCTCAGAGGAATACAGAGCTGGGTTTTATTCCAAACGTGTCGTTAGATAAAGCTGTCGAAAAATTGATACCTATCTGACCCACCAACAACCTCGCGCCTGTGACTTGGCAACCCAATGCACACCTGAAGTCGTGCGAGGTTGTATTTGAACGACCCTGGCCCACTGATCTCTATACTACACTGGATGGCTGACGGTGTGGATAAGGCGTGTTACAATTTTGAAATTTTTACTTTTAGTGTTACTTTTTTGAAATTAGCTGGGGTTCATTAGGTGTTTTCGGTCAGATTTTCTCATTTTTATTGGTTTAAAACAAGATATGGTCTATTTCCGGAATGAAAATATTCCAAATGGAAGTCATAATATGAATATTGAATACTGATGTTTAGGATTTCTGTACTTGAAACAGAAATAACAGTGCTGTACTATATTATCCAAATCTTAGTATGGATATCACTCGTAGCAGAAATACGTGCGGCATCTACGATCTATTTGTTTAAATTTACAAGTTAATTATACATTTTACAATAAAAACTACTTCATCATTCAGACCGAAAATATATGTAAACGGACATAAATCTACAAAATATGGAAGCTTCAAAAATAATTTTTCATTTATATTTAATTTATTCACGCAATAGATGTATACAATCTGTACAGGAGAAATTAAAACATACACTTCCAAAAAGATAATGTATTATTTATTTATTTATTATTAATCAAAATATATAATTTATTTGACATATATATTTGTTTTATGACATTTGAATTTGAATTATTATTATATATGTATATACAATTGTTAAAATAAAAAAAAATGTGGGAATCAGTATTTGCCAGAACGATTAATTCTTACTTGTGGAATGATTTTTTATCCTGTCCTTTCACTGCTCCGCAGCAAACACAAACTGCTTTGTACTCTCCAAAAAGTGTTGGTATACTTCCACTGCGAAGGCAAGTTTTTCCTGTACATTTTTCAAAACACTTTTCTTCAAAGTGTTCTGAGCATAGGTGGTGATGCTTTTTTGGAGCAAAGTTGAAAGGCAGACGCATATTCTGCAACCAGGATTGCAAAAGTTGTTTGTCGTTAAGAGGAAATCTACACAAAGAAATATTATTTTATAATATTAACTCCGCAGAATTGTAGGATATTAAATGCGGAAGGATTGCTCTCTAAATTTTTTGGAGTGACATATTCACTCCAAGCTCAGAGTGAGAGCGTCATACACGCGACTTGGAGTGAAAAACCACTCTTTTAGAGTGAAACTGATCACTTTTTCGCAAAGAGTGAATATTTTCACTCTAACGTGTGGAGTGGTTTATTTTTCGCTCCAACTGTCACTCCACAAAGAGTGAAGATCCCGCGCAGTATGTTCTGTACAGGCCCTCGGTCGCGGCGGCGTAACAAACAATCTCTTCAATTTTATCAACTTTGTCCACAGTTTCGTCTCTTCCAGTCGTCCTTTGAGTATTAATTATACGATATTACGATATGCTTGTGAAACGTAACTATTCATTATCCGAAAGTGTGAGAATTCGAGGTACAGCAAACTTAAAGTGATTCGCGGAAGTAAGGTTATGAACTACAAATTTGTTAGGATCTCAACGAATGCTAACAAAATATGTAATCTCTGATGCACAGTCGCTATAGACCGAATCCATTGCAAATCGGACAGGCGGGAAATTGTGATGTCGCAGAACTTCCCGTTATGGAAATACCTATGTTTTTTCTGAGGTGAAAAAAGAACCTGTATTATTTGAGGAGTGCAAATGCCACTCTTGAGGAGTGAAAATGCCACTCTTGAGGAGTGAAAATGCCACTCTTGAGGAGTGAAAACGCCACTCTTACAAGGAGTGAAAATCCCACTCTCAAGATTAGAGCGAATTTTCACTCCAAGGAAAGAGTGACCATTCACTCTAGTTGGAGTTGCGCTGTTTTCAGTATCGCTTGGAGTGAATTTTCACTCCAATGGAGTGAGTTTTCACTCCAAAAAATTTAGAGAGTTTGAAAAAATCATGAAAAATAAAAAATATAAAAATGGTGCTTACGACCTTCGCTTTTAAGTACCAATATTTTTTATCGATTTTTTTTTTAAATGGTCGTTCTTTCAATTTACCTTTGCGTTTTACGAGTTTTTACAGCTATAATGGTACATTGTGTATCAAGGGCGCAAAACACTATTTTTCGAGTGTGAAATTTGCAGTCCGAGCCGAAGGCGAGTGTACTGCAATCACACTCGCCAAAATAGCCTTGCGCCCGTGTTGCACACGATTTTTTTCTCAACACCTGGTCTGCAAAAATGCCTCTTTTCAGACCGAGTGAGCGGGCGCAAAACGGAACTTTGCGCCCGAGGGCAGGAAAAGAGTCGTTTGCGCCCGCTTTAGGCGGGCGCAAAGCACATTTCCGCCCGAGGGCCGAAAAGATCTGTTTTGCGCCCGCTCAAGAGGTATGAAAAGTGGCATTTTGCGACCGGGTGTGAGAAAAAATCATTAAAAATCATGAAAAAAAAATGATACGACGTTTTGCCTTTACGTAATTTTTTAATTTTCCTTGAAAATTGTAATGCAAGAACGACGTATCCGCCAAACTTACGACCTTTTGCACTTACATTTTTAGATCTCGTAATTTCAATTGATCTATACGTGTTGACCGTTTTCAGAGCGAATGACGTGAAATATATATATATACGACCTTTTGCCATTAGACACGCGATATATTTGGTGGTTAATAAACGCCGCGTGCTCGCCCATTTTAGAATCCAAACGCCTTTGATTCAGACTGAGAACAGAGCTCTTTGAGTCGGTACAAATTACAAAATCTCGAGGCAATTTATTGCTCATAATTAGTTTTACGGCCTGTGAAATGGCCAACATTTCAGCATTAAAAATTGAAAATTCAGGATTTAAAGACAACTGTCGAGATGAATGGGGATAATCCATAGATACAATCCCTATTCCACATTGATCTGCCTGAGAATTGAGTGATCCGTCCGTAAAAATTTCCCTGTGATTTGGATACAATTCATCAATGACCCTACAGAAATATCCCGGATTGCCTTCAGGAGGTTTGAATGATTGATCAAATAAACTATTAAAGTTATGGCTCATGTACAGAGCCTGATAATCAACCGTAAAAGTTGGAATAATTTGCGACTTAGTAACATCCTTCAGCGAATTTCTTTCCAATTTACTGATTATAATGCTATTGTTATTACAGGTTTGCTTCGTTATAAATCTGGTGGACATCGCTTTTTCTACAAAATCATTTTTTTACAACATTTTGTAATTTTTTTGGTCGACAAAACTAAACATTTTGTTGCATGAACTAAAATCCGGAAAATAATTATGTTGCCCGAACCAACTTATTTGCTTGACAGATATTTAGTGATGGTTACTAAATGTCGGCCACAATTTTGTAGCAGGAATCAAATTAAATGTATTTTGTCAAAGAAACGAAATATTCTACAAAAAAATTCGTTCGGTCGAGAAATTGTATTTGGTAACTGGGTTAACTAAAATAAAGTGCAATAATTGCCAAACCGGTATCAAATATTTTATTGGTAGGAGTATATAATTATACCTATATCTACCAAATGTTTGGGTAGTGATTTGGTGACGGAAACAAAATCCATTTCATTGTTAGGAAAATACTGAGTAGAGAAATAGTTATGGAAAATAAATGATTTCGTTTATTCACTGAAATTGTTCACGTATCGTCGAAAGATGTGGAATTTACGGAATATGAAATAATTTGGTTGTTATTACTATAGCTTGATGATGCATATTCCGCGGTTGTGTGTTACCGTCCATGAAGTAAAAAATGGTAAATCAAAGGATTTCGTCCAGGTAAGTAAATACCGTTCCTAACTGACTATATACATACATATATCCTTCTTGCGAGAGGGGTCTCCCACGGTATTTGGCAGTTCGTGGTGGGGATTGTTCCCGAATATTCGCGTTGGAAATAGGTTCATGGTTCAATAAAATAACACTGAGGTTACACACAATAATTAGGCAGGTTTATTATAGAAGAAACGGTGGTCCGTTACCGGCACCATACATAATGCGGATATCTTAGCCGACGTTTGGGAAAGAACTGAACTCGCAGCTTGCTCGTTGCTCTTGAGCTCACCTCTCTATACATAATACACCTCGTCGGCTGCGAGATGTATATTATGAATACTGTATTGGGTATAATCATACTGTATTAGGTATAATCACGACTGTAAGGTTTACGTATTACAACAATTCGAAATATTAATCTGTTTCGTCATTGGTCACTGTTTTTCTACATCCAGTTTATCCGGCTAATCCCCGTTTATTGTAGAGGTAATCAGTGAATGCAGTAATACATGTGCGTGTACATATTATGTTCATCATGTTACTTGTGAGTTATACTTGACAACAGAGAAAGGATATAATAAAAATGAAGAAAAATAACTAATTTCATCTCACTAACAAACCGAAAAGAAAAATGAATAATATATATAAGAAAACAACAAAAGTAATAGTGATATTTGATTCCCTCAACGGAACTAGAGATAAAAAAAAGAAAGAAAAGCCTAATAATAGGAATATTTCATTTAATACTAAACTATATTGTCAGTCTTTCAGTCTGTCAGTCCGTTACAACTTATAATGGAAGGAATAATACATTTCCACAGGCTCAATCCTCAGGATTTCCCATTTTACCTCTTGTGGTGGCATGGTGTCACCAGGGACACGTTATTTGCCTGACGATGGGCCTGCTGATGGACCTGCCGATGGGTCTGCTGATGGGCCTGCTGCATGCTGAATAGTGTAGGTCATGACTTTATGTGACGCATACTCATTTCTTTCGAATAGAACTTCTGTCCAGTAGTTAATTTCGTCTCCGTGCTTCAGGTTAGGTGAGATGTCCCTGTAAACCCATTCACCACCCTTTTCGCCGTGGCCTAACCATGTTTGCTGTTCCCCTTTTTGTTTAACTGGATCACAAACATTTCGGGAGTTCAAAATTCCGTCGGAAAGTGACGAGTGCAATGGCCAGTTAAATCATTTGTGTGTCTTACATGTAATCGGCTTGTTTTTGTTTATATGAACCCCGAAAAGTGAAATCCCAGGATCCGAGCCGATTGATATTTCGTATCCGGTAGAACCACAGGGTCTGATAATAGGTGCTGGAACGAAGACCCATTTGCCTCCTCTCAAGTGCACATCGTAGCTCTTGACTCCTAACGTAATATTCTTTCCGTTGTATGTAAGCGTTATCCAGTAGTTAATTGTGTCTTCTGAATCCAAGTTAGCCCTTAACTGCCTGAAAATCCATTTACCGTCTGCTTGTTTGAATCCCGGTTTGCACGTTTCCCCGGGTTCGTTAACTGGATCAGAGACATTTCGTTAGTTCAAAATTTCGTCGGAAAATGACGAGTGCAATGGCCAGTTAAATCATTTGTATGTCTTACCTGTAATCGGCTTGTTTTTGTTTACATGAACCACGAAACCGTTAATCAGAGAATTAGAAGAGCCGTATGTTACTTGAATTTGGTATCCACGATAAGGAAGTATTGTGATATTAGATGCTGGAGAGTAACCCTCAACACCTACGAAAATATTCGCAGCGGATACCGCAGCAAGGAAAATAACTATTTCCATCGTTGAAGTTTGTCTAGTGTATCAAGTAGACTAATGAAGAAAATACAGAGTTTAGAGGCAACTAGTTTGCGTTGATTCAGTCGACTGATGAAGGCACCAAAATGGAGCAGCTTTTATACAAAAAGTGTGTGGATGCGTGGGGGAGGTTGGAATCCACGAGAAACGGACGTCGACACGTATTGGTCAGCGATACCGTTCGTAGAGCCAATAGGATGTGCGGTTATTCGAAATCTTTCATGGTCAATGATAACTACTCGTAGACCAAGTAGGAGGTTTGAAATTGCACGAGAAACAGCCGTTAACACGTAGTAGATAACAATAGCTGCTCGCAGAATCGAGTGATAGGTTAGGTTAGGTCTGCCCTGCTGAAAAAAAATTATAAAATCTCATAGAAAACTACCATTTTTTCAATGAGAATCTATGATTTTACTAAAATGTATGAGAGACAGAAAATTGTCCTCATCCGACAGTTTATAAGAAAGTATGAGTATTGTATAATTTCAAGAATATATGAGGTAATACTCACAATATATCTATAAGAATCGATGAGGATGAAAATCCGATGCGGTTTTATCATAAATTTAAAAATTAAAGTCAATGAGAGTTTATAATGAAAAGATCATCGTATAAGATTTTGTCAGTATAAACTGATATATCTTCAATCAGAAACTCTATGGAAATTATGAAGTGATGTATTTATGAGAATGTATACGCTTTTCCATTTTCAATAACAAGTTCGAGTTTAAGAGTTTTAATGAGTATTATATATCATGAATTCCGTGATGAAACATCATGTAATATCTATGGGGTTTTATAAGCGATTTCCAAAAAACGACGTTCTTGAGTGTATGATAAAAAGAAAGGATTTCCAGTGACAGATCCACATCGTTTTCTCATAAAAGAAAAACGATTGTCGTAAGGGTTTATAAGGTATTCCCCAATGTGAATAATCCACTCTCAAAACTTATAGGCTTGTGACTCAGTAATTATATCGAGTGACCCGGCAACTAAGGATATGAGTTTTCATAAGACTTTACCGAGTTCGACCAATCCCCTCTGAAAACTTATAGCGTTACAGCAATTACGTAGTTCGGCGCGCCACCACACAGTGGCGCAGCGTTCTCGCGAGTAAGTCGCCACTGCGATTTGGTTTAGCTCGGACCGCGTGCCGCATTACTAATATCTGATATTCATTATTCAACCAAAATATGATCACGCTATATCTCTTCGTGAGAAATAGTGTATCGCTCAGATCCAGAGTGCTACAGAAATGTACTCTGGACATTGACAAAAAATTAATTCCATCGCAACAGGGTCTGACGATGAGGTAATAATTTGTATAATTTTATGAGAATCTACTATCGGAATCTACAAAAAATTTCCTACTCTGCCGATGAGGAAATACCTCATACGGTATCATAGAGTTTCGCTACTATGAATCGTGCTTCCATCGAGGAAACGCGTATACTACAACAAAATTCCAGTAAAAAAAAGCACGCAAAATATCATTCTCTGCTAGTATGGGGAACATCTCATAGAAAATCATAGAAGTCGTACAAACCATTTCCAAAATAACTTATATATTCTGATATCGAACACCTATCCTCATTCTCATTCATCCTCATAAATGTTGGCGATAGCAAGTGTATCTCATAAATTCTGATAGAGAAACATGCCTTCAAATATTGATTTCCGTTTTCTGATTGATTCTCATAGAGTTCTCATAAACCCTGTTAGAACAGTTTGAGAAAATTACTGTCAGTTTTTATGAGAATTTTCAGTGACAGATCCACATCGTTTTCTCATACATTTTTCAGTCAATTTATTTTTTTATAAGAATTTATGATTTCTTTCCAGCAGGGTGGTGAGGATCCGGTTGTTGGGCAATTTGCACGACCCGATGCGTTTATGATCACGAAATAAATTCTGGTTTATTGTATAAAACAAATACAAAAGCAAAATGAGTTCGTAGGTAGAACTTTGAGTGAATCGATAACTTTATTCAAATCGATCTTCAATCAAGTGAATTTTGGGCCCTCATTCGGACACCCGCTACAGCCATTATTGAATTAATTCTATTTGAATGATCAAATTCGAAGATGTATAATTGTGAACGAGCGTCGTCGGAATAAATTTTCTTATAACAGTCACATGAAAAGGGGAATCGCCTAGTAGTTAAGCGGGACGAAAGATTCCGAATAAATTTATTTTCACATCATCGATGAATGATCCAAATAGCAGGCGTTACCATGTCGGAGCCGGAATTAACTCTTCGAGGCAGAAATTTTACACTTTTGAGCGGGCTATACCATTTCTGGACAGAGATTTCCTCATCTCGGAGTGCAAAAATGGTATATCACTCGTACGGAAGAAGGAAATTTCTGCCCGGGGCTGGTATAGCGTACTGCAATGACCGTTTTTCTGGAACGCTATATCATTTTGGGCAAATAGTTCCCTATCTTTGGCGCGTTATACCAAATCTGGTCTGAAATTACCTTTCTCTGGGAGCGAAAGACTCCAACCGGGTTCATGGTTCCAAGGGTTCAACTTTCAGGGGACATGGTTTTTTCGATTTAAAATACTAAATTGTGTATCAAGGTCACAAAGAACTATTTTTCGAGTGCGAAATTTGCACAATAACACTCGCCAAAATAGCCTTGTGCCCGTGATGCACACGATTTTTTTCTCAACACCTGGACTGCAAAAATGCCTCTTTTCAGACTGAATGAGCGAGCGCGAGGACCGAAAAGATCTGTTTTGCGCCCGCTCAAGAGGTATGAAAAGTCGCATTTTGCGACCGGGTGTGAGAAAAAAAATATGGTGTGTGACTAGGGACGATTCGCCACTCGTGTGATTGCCGACAAGCTTCGTACTCGTCTCAATCCCAAAGTTTCGTCCATCGTTACACGATATACAATTCATCGAATTTCGACGACGAAAATATCCCAAAGGCACATGATTTTTCCAGCCGCACATTTGGCGGCGAATAGTATATTTTTCATTCGTAAGTGATAATCGGGGAAGATTGCATCGTGTGTTTATTCAGCGGTGGGCCAGACTAGCTTGTTGTTTGATTATGAAAATATACGGACAGGGCCAGCGATCTCCCTATGGTTTTGGTGGAGTACTTCATACCTCAGAATTAGGCAGGTATGGAATTCCATACCTCCGAATTTTGGCTCACTTTCCATACAAAGAAAATATACAAGTGGACGTGGCAACATATCGCTACGAGAATACATTATTCTATAACTTCGATCCATATCCTGTTGGTTATCAGTTATGTATTTCAAAGAATTTCAGTTTAATACTTTTCACAGCAGTTTCTATATGCACGTTCATGTGCATGTCAGGTGGCGTCGGAGTGACTTTTAATGCCTTTTCCTTAATAAATATTTTTTACGGCACAGGCATTAAAACGACACTTTACGGCACGGAAATTCCAGGGTCATTCTTAGGTGTTTAAAGTGCCGCTGCACGCATCAAAAACAGGCATACGAAATAACTACTCGGCGAGTTCTATATTTTTCGGACGCCCCCCCACCCAATATACAGGGTGATTTAAGTCTCCCTGGCCAAATTTTAAAGGTGAATTCCTTGTCGAATTCCAAGAAAAAAGTTCCTTAGCAAAAATTCCGTGGGATTACGGGGGACAGAGTTATTAAGGATACCGATCAACCAATCAGAGCTGGTTTCCTTCGTGATCTGAACAGTGCCGGCTCATGAGTAAACGTTAGGCAGGGCCCGCAGTATTAAAAAAAAAAAAAAAAAAAACAGCTGAAACGCATCATTCCATGACGTGTACCGACGTTTCCGATGTCTAGGACCCCCCAGGTATGCTATCCTGGCAGCTTCGAGCGTCGACGTGCCCCCCTCCCCGCCCCTATGTCCGGGTTGTTGGTGACTTGAATTTCTGTGTCAAGGCTATCGGTTTTGGCGTCTAGGTCGTCCAGGTCGTCCAGGTCGAAACGTGAGTTCTTGCGCCCAGGTTATCGACAACGAGATTTTTAGCATCTAGGTTGACTGCGCCATAGTTAATGACGCAGCTTCCAGCGTCCAGCTTCAGCTTCCAGCTTCATCGCGCTATTGTTTTCGGCATCCAGGTTGATCAAAATACAACAGACAAAATACTTGAATCTGATTGCTTTTTGTCTTATCGGTATAACATCAATTCACCATTTTTTCTGAATACTAGGGGCTCCGCCCCTCCGCGCTTCGCGCGGCAACCCCGCTCGGCGCTACGCGCCTCGGGCACTCGGCGCTTCGCGCCTCGCTGTTCGGCGCTCCGCGCCTCACTTTTCCTAGGAATGGCTGGCCTAACTTTTTCTAACCGTCAGTGGCTGTTCTACCCATTTCTAACCCTTCTTGGGACACTCATTTTTCCTAGGAATGATTGGCCTAACTTTTTCTAGCCGTCAGTGGCTATTCTAACCATTTCTAACCCTTGCAAAAACAGACGAATTATTGTTAAAAGACCTGTATGCCCTGGCCTGGACACCCAGAACTATAGCGCGATAGACCTGGACACCCAGGGCGCGATAGACCTGGAGACCGAAAACTATGGCGCGGTAGACCTGGACGTCCGGAACTATGGCGCGATAGACCTGGAGACCGAAAACTATGGCGCGGTAGACCTGGACGTCCGGAACTATGGCGCGATAGACCTGGAGACCAAAAACTATGGCGCGATAGACCTGGGGACCAAAAACTATGGCGCGGTAGACCTGGACACCCAGAACTATGGCGCGATAGACCTGGGGACCAAAAACTATGGCGCGGTAGACCTGGACATCCAGAACTATGGCGCGATAGACCTGGAGACCAAAAACTATGGCGCGGTAGACCTGGAGACCAAAAACTATGGCGCGGTAGACCTGGACATCCAGAACTATGGCGCGATAGACCTGGACACCCAGAACTATGGCGCGATAGACCTGGAGACCAAAAACTTGGCGCGGTAGACCTGGACATCCAGAACTATGGCGCGATAGACCTGGAGACCAAAAACTATGGCGCGGTAGACCTGGACACCCAGAACTATGGCGCGATAGACCTGGAGACCAAAAACTATGGCGCGGTAGACCTGGACATCCAGAACTATGGCGCGATAGACCTGGAGACCAAAAACTATGGCGCGATAGACCTGGAGACCAAAAACTATGGCGCGATAGACCTGGAGACCAAAAACTATGGCGCGGTAGACCTGGACATCCAGAACGATGGCGCGATAGACCTGGACATCGCAGGAACTATGGCGCGATAGACCTGGAGACCAAAAACTATGGCGCGGTAGACCTGGACATCCAGAACTATGGCGCGATAGACCTGGAGACCAAAAACTATGGCGCGGTAGACCTGGAGACCAAAAACTATGGCGCGGTAGACCTGGACATCCAGAACTATGGCGCGATAGACCTGGGGACCAGAACTATGGCGCGATAGACCTGGACCCCAGAACTATGGCGGGATAGACCTGGACACCCAGAACTGAGACCTGGACCTGGACATCCAGAACTAAGACCTGGACATCCAGAACAGACCTGGACATCCAGAACTATGGCGCGATAGACCTGGACCCCAGAACTATGGCGCGGTAGACCTGGACATCCAGAACTATGGCGCGATAGACCTGGAGACCAAAAACTATGGCGCGGTAGACCTGGACATCCAGAACTATGGCGCGATAGACCTGGGGACCAAAAACTATGGCGCGGTAGACCTGGACATCCAGAACTAAGACCTGGACATCCAGAACAGACCTGGACATCCAGAACTATGGCGCGATAGACCTGGGGACCAAAACTATGGCGCGGTAGACCTGGACATCCAGAACTAAGACCTGGACATCCAGAACAGACCTGGACATCCAGAACTATGGCGCGATAGACCTGGACCCCAGAACTATGGCGGGTAGACCTGGACATCCAGAACTATGGCGCGATAGACCTGGAGACCAAAAACTATGGCGCGGTAGACCTGGATATCCAGAACGATGGCGCGATAGACCTGGGGACCAAAAACTATGGCGCGGTAGACCTGGACACCCAGAACTATGGCGCGATAGACCTGGGGACCAAAAACTATGGCGCGGTAGACCTGGACATCCAGAACTATGGCGCGATAGACCTGGACATCCAGAACTATGGCGCGATAGACCTGGACACCCAGAACTATGGCGCGATAGACCTGGAGACCAAAAACTTGGCGCGGTAGACCTGGACATCCAGAACTATGGCGCGATAGACCTGGAGACCAAAAACTATGGCGCGGTAGACCTGGACATCCAGAACTATGGCGCGATAGACCTGGAGACCAAAAACTATGGCGCGGTAGACCTGGACACCCAGAACTATGGCGCGATAGACCTGGACACCCAGAACTATGGCGCGATAGACCTGGAGACCAAAACCTTGGCGCGGTAGACCTGGACATCCAGAACTATGGCGCGACAGACCTGGAGACCAAAAACTATGGCGCGGTAGACCTGGACATCCAGAACGATGGCGCGATAGACCTGGAGACCAAAAACTATGGCGCGGTAGACCTGGACACCCAGAACTATGGCGCGATAGACCTGGAGACCAAAAACTATGGCGCGACAGACCTGGACATCCAGAACTATGGCGCGATAGACCTGGAGACCAAAAACTATGGCGCGATAGACCTGGAGACCAAAAACTATGGCGCGATAGACCTGGAGACCAAAAACTATGGCGCGGTAGACCTGGACATCCAGAACGATGGCGCGATAGACCTGGAGACCAAAAACTATGGCGCGGTAGACCTGGACACCCAGAACTATGGCGCGATAGACCTGGAGACCAAAAACTATGGCGCGGTAGACCTGGACATCCAGAACTATGGCGCGATAGACCTGGAGACCAAAAACTATGGCGCAATAGACCTGGAGACCAAAAACTATGGCGCGGTAGACCTGGACATCCAGAACTATGGCGCGATAGACCTGGGGACCAAAAACTATGGCGCGGTAGACCTGGACATCCAGAACTGAGACCGGACACCCAGAACTGAGACCTGGACATCCAGAACTATGGCGCGATAGATCTGGGGACCAAAAACTATGGCGCGGTAGACCTGGACATCCAGAACTAAGACCTGGACATCCAGAACAGACCTGGACATCCAGAACTATGGCGCGATAGACCTGGGGACCAAAAACTATGGCGCGGTAGACCTGGACATCCAGAACGATGGCGCGATAGACCTGGACCCCAGAACTATGGCGGGATAGACCTGGACACCCAGTACTGAGACCTAGACATCCAGAACTATGGCGCGGTAGACCTGGACATCCAGAACTATGGCGCGATAGACCTGGGGACCAAAAACTATGGCGCGGTAGACCTGGACATCCAGAACTAAGACCTGGACATCCAGAACAGACCTGGACATCCAGAACTATGGCGCGATAGACCTGGACACCCGGAACTGAGACGCGGGATAGACCTGGACACCCAGAACTGAGACCTGGACATCCAGAACTATGGCGCGGTAGACCTGGACATCCAGAACTATGGCGCGATAGACCTGGGGACCAAAAACTATGGCGCGGTAGACCTGGACATCCAGAACAGACCTGGACATCCAGAACTATGGCGCGATAGACCTGGACCCCAGAACTATGGCGGGATAGACCTGGACATCCAGAACTATGGCGCGATAGACCTGGAGACCAAAAACTATGGCGCGGTAGACCTGGATATCCAGAACGATGGCGCGATAGACCTGGGGACCAAAAACTATGGCGCGGTAGACCTGGACACCCAGAACTATGGCGCGATAGACCTGGGGACCAAAAACTATGGCGCGGTAGACCTGGACATCCAGAACAGACCTGGACATCCAGAACTATGGCGCGATAGACCTGGACACCCGGAACTGAGACCTGGACACCCGGAACTGAGACCTGGACATCCAGAACTATGGCCGATGGTCCTGCACATATATGTATACACGCACACACACAGACAGATCAACAAGTGTCAGTGTCAGATAACCTAACCTGAGGTAAGAAGTCGGAATAGGTCTCAATTAATCGGCCCATAGTTACGGGACACCCATAGCAACGACGATTTTATATATATAAAGAGACAAGTTCTCATCTTTTCAGCTATACAACGGATGAAGCTGTATTGAATTATGCCTGCGTGGAATCATTCCCAGGCAAAGGTGCTACGAGTGAAATTAATTATTCTCCTTCCGGAAAATGCAAATTTGATTCAAATACTACCTATTAGTGATCGATTGTATGAGATAAGAAGAATAAATACGTGGAAAAACATGGGAGGGATTGTGGAAAGGTATGGTATAAATTTTATTCAATTGAATTCAGAGTAGTACATTTCGATACTAGAGCGAAAAATTTTTTTGCCACGAGTGAGCGGTCTGTCGCCCAAGCGAAGCGAGGGTGACAATCTCACGAGTGTAAAAACAAATTTTTCACATGTATCGAACAAAATTTTTCATCACAAACGTGCGTAAAGTGCGATTATATGGAAGCTTGCGTGCGTATAAAGGCACTTTTCCGCATGGCGTGATGAAAAATAGGTAATTGTAAAACGAAAACACTGTGCCGTTACTCCATGACAGGTTAATTATCGGAAATGCTGCTTTCTTTTGACAACTCTGTCGCAGCTCTGCGAAGATGCCGATTTTTAACTGGACTTAATTTGGTTCCAGCACGACGGAACACCGATAGTCGTAGCTCGACGCGACGGGAGCAGTGGGCGAGAAGCTAGGATGTGTCTGCAAGTGTGAATGGGAGCAACGAGAACCCGCTTCGTACATCGACACCGTCAATTCTATCAGAGGTCCAGAGCACCGAAATCGGGGAAAGCACCGAAACACCCGACTACGAAAATCTGAGCATTTCAGCGGTGCTTCACTATTGCAAATGCAAAATACTGAGACCGTATCTACGACTCCTTGGAGTCACAGGATTACGACCGACCAGCGAATATGCTGCGGAAGTGTAGCTTTCAGCTATGTAGCTCGATTAGCGTAGGTAGAAGAATCCCTCCTGGTAACAAGAAATTGTTACATTGCACAAACTTCCACAGTCTAGATGATTATTTCGATTTAGGTGTCCTTTTCGAAGCCCTGATGAGTCTCATACTCAACAAAAAGTTAAAATTCATATCAGAACGAGCACTATCAAACGAAATTTCGTGTAATGAACAAGAAGTGGTAATATCTCTGGTGGTAGTGAGTTAACTCGTATAATATCAGTTTAATCTGAGTGATCGTGACGACAAACGACAGGATTACAGTGAGGATTAATGTTATATTTGGCTACGAAAGGACGTTCCTCGTGTCTTCAAATCCTTCTGACCGCGGTAGCCAGAAGAGACTGGTAAGAATCCTCTGGTTATTCATCGGATTGAGCGTCGTTTGGATGATCGTAGCTCTGATTATACGGTGAATATCATGATGGCGCATGGAGTTATCGTGTTTCAATGGCTCGAAGAAAGTCCAGACCAATTGAAGCCAGCTCCTAACGTCTCACCTCTACTTTCTGCGGGCAAAGTTACTTCAACATACGTTGGCTCGGTTGGATTGGATGAAGGAAATCAGCAAATTCAAAAAATTACTCAAGTATTTCAATGACGATTTTGGCCCAACTGTCTGCATATACATCGTGGTCAACTTTTCGTGGGCTGCAGCAGGGATTCTATGGCTATTAAAATACGACAACGTCGACGTACAAACAAGTCCGATAATCTACATCAGTCTTAAAATATCATAAACGTATCACTGTGGATACTAATATCGTTGGCCTCTTTCATACAGGCAGCCCGGCTAACTTCGGCGTGTTCGACAATTCAAGGATTCGGACACGAGGTACGAATCCGCCCGTTTGTCTACCGCAGGACACCCCGGGCTCAGATTTGGATACAATTTTACTTTACGCTTCGTCGTTAAAAATGTGTGCTAAATTATTTAGAGTTCCAATAACAGGGAGATATATCTGCCTCACATTCGCTGTAGGAAGCATCGTTATTCTCACTTTAGGAGAGTGTCATTTTTGTATCGAACTTAAAAGATTTAAGCTAACACCGATTGTCATTGATCACAAGGAAGTGATGTCAATACTTAATTGGATGTTGAAAAAATGTTATCCAGCAAATCCTCAATTTGTACCCCATTGGAAATTCTGAATCCTTGACTGCTGAAGGTATTAGTTGTACTAAAGTGGGAAAAATGTTGTCTGCCCAACATCATTTTGTCAATTTGAATTGTAGTCGGATCCCATTTCATACCTCAACTCAAAAGTCACGGATCATGTATTAATATAAAAAAGGGCCTCAAATCAGAAATAGTGGAGCGTCAGAAGTAGGTGGTTGGTATTAAACCGAGTTAATTTATACCCCAGTTTCAGAAATTGTATTGAGATTGCGTCATATCCGTTATATTCATTATCAGCTTTGTGATCCGAGGATAAGGCCAATGAAGCGTTAAACACAAATCGCCTTGTTCTGAAACCTAAGTATTGTATTCTCAAGTATTGACATGAATAGTGTATAGTTTTTCAGGTGTTTGTGCTTCGATTGGAGTATAAACACAAGCAGAATAGCCGAGTTATTAAATTGTATTCATATAAGGTCAGAGATAATTGTAGGGAATAATTTATATTTGGGTAAGTTAGTAAGGAATTTTGTTGTGTTAATGATAATTATATTGTTTTGTGTTCTGCTTCAGATTATCATTAGGTATAGAGTTTGTCTCATATAGTTGGAGATACCCTGTGTGATATAATAAGTTTTGTGTTAATTTAGATATATATATATACTAGGGGGGCTTCGCCCCCCTGCGCGCTTCGCGCACCAACCCCCCGATTCAGGTTGATATTATGCAATATCGTTCTAGATAGTGAAAAAAAAGTTGAAAAAATAATTAAAAAATATATATGGAATGAAAAAAGAGTGATTTTTTCTTCAAAGTCGCCTCGATGTGTGCTACGCACGCGAAATATGATAAGCTTGTACTGTTGAGGTTACGTGGAATTAATCAAGGAACTCAATATGCTTTAATCAAGTTCACATACATATTCTTTATTGTAAGAAAGATCAAAAATAGGTCTTATGAGCACGTCTTGTCTTGACCGCTCTATCATGATGACTGACTACATAATGAAGGACAGGGTTACCAACATATATACACACTAGGGACATTCGTCATTTTAATATTTAAGATTTTACTTCAACATGTACAGGGTTTCTAAGGGATTCACTATGTATATGAACCTGCAGGTTCACATAGGGGTTCTGAGGTATTCTTGAAATGTACAGGGTTGACATAGGGGTTCTGAGGGATTCTCAATATGTACGGGGTTCACGTGGGGATTTTGAGGTATTCCACTCTCTAAATCCGAATCAGCGGAAATTCCGCTATTACAATCAGTGAACAAAAATTTCACTGAGAATCAGCGAGTTTCGCTGAAGAAACAGCGAAAATCGCTCTACCGCGCTCGCAGCACTATCTTCCGCCGCTTCTGGTACTACAGCCCTACACAGCGCAGTCACAGCACGTGTGGTTCCCATTTTCAAGCGTGTGTTTATTGACGGTATTTTTCGCGATAACACGAAAAAGTAAAACGAAGAACACGGAATTTGCCACATCAAAGTGTGAGTGTTATTTATTCAATACGTGGTAAGTACATTTCGATACTTTCTAGCGTCCACACGCCAATATTTTGTGTCATTGAGGCAAACATAACCTCTATCAATTACAAGCGTATGTTGTGTGTTCTGTGTTTGTAACCCAATTTATTAAATATTATCTTTTTTCAAGCCATAAAAAAAATCCGGTGATGAACGAGCCGCAGGACGACGGAAAGTATTCAATGCGAGAAGTCGAAAGAGAGCTTCTAGCATTCGGCGTTTCGAGGGAAACAATTCGAATATTGAAATTAGTTGTTGTTTCCTCCCTGCATGTCAACTTGATCAATATCATCCTTGACAATGCCTGAGGCAAAGCTGCTCTACTATTGCAGAGGTTCATTGAACCGGGAAAGTTTTTTTTGTCGAAAAATAAACAAATATTTGTAAGTTTTTATAATATGTATTGAAATAAATTACTGACCTGTTTGAACGATAAAATTAGGATTTTACACTTTTTCCACCCCTTCCTTTCATCTGACAACATGAGATTCGTGAATGTGAAATTTTGAATTGTCCTAACAGCCAACTTTAAAGGTTGTCAATGAGGATTCATTTGGAGGTAGAAATACCCAAAAATAAATCTTAACTGATGATCATGTAGAGCTGGTTGCTTCGAATTGGGAAGTGTTGGCGAGATCACCGGTTCGAATGGTACGTTCACTGGTTGAATGAGTCAAATGAGTGAAGTATTGTTTCACTGATTCAAATAGTGAAACTTTCACTGAATGATTCAGTGATATAACTTTTCACTGATTCAAACAGCGATTAGTCGCTGACTCTCAGTGGTATACTTATAGCTATTTCAATCAGCGACTATTCGCTGACAATCAGCGAAATTTCGCTGATTCAGATTTAGAGAGTACATTGTGTCTCAAGGGCGCAAAATAGTACATTGTGTATCAAGGGCGGAAAGAAGGCGATTTCACGAGTGCGAAGGTAGCCGTCGCACGAGTGAAACTCGCCTTCCGCCCGTGGTGCACACGATACTTTTCGTCCCCTCCCCTTGGAACCACGCTTTTTCATACTTTCCGCCCGCTCGAAGTGGGCTGTAATGGAAATGTGTGCCCGCTCGCCAAGCGGTCACAATAACTCAGATTCCACCCGCTTCGCATGTGTGGAAAGACGCGTTTTCAAGGCAGGTAGAACGAATAACTATTTTTCGAGTGTGAAATTTGCAGCACGAACCGAAGGCGAGTATGCTGCAATCACACTCGCCAAAATAGCCTTGTGCCCGTGATGCACACGATTTTTTTCTCAACACCTGGTCTGCAAAAATGCCTTTTTTCAGACCAAACGAGCGGGCGCAAAACGGCACTTTGCGCCCGAGGGCAGGAAAATAGTCTCTTTCGCCCGCTCAAGAGGTATCATATGAAAAGTGGCATTTTGCGACCGGGTGTGAAAAAAAATATGGCGTGTGACTAGGGATGATTCGCCACTCGTGTGATTGCTGACAAGCTTCGTACTCGTCTCAATCCCAAAGTTTCGTCCATCGTTACACGATATACAATTCATCGAATTTCGACGACGAAAATATCCCAAAGGCACATGATGTTTCCAGCCGCACATTTGGTGGCCAATAGTATATTTTTTATTCGTAAATGATAGCCCGGGAAGATTGCATCGTGTATTTATTCAGCGTCGGGCCAGACTAGCTTGTTGTTTCAATATGAGAATATACAGACAGGGCCGGCGATCCCCCTATGGTTTTGGTGGAGTACTCCGTATCTCAGAATTAAGCAAGTATGGAATTCCATACCTCCGAATTTCGGCTCACTTTCCATAAACAGAAAATATACAAATGGACGTGGCAACCAATCGCCACGAGAATACATTATTCTGTAACTTCGATCAATATCCTGTTGGTTATCAGTTATATGTATTCCAAAGAATTCCGCGCAAGACACTGAAAGTGATTAAACCGCAGTTTACTACTTTGTACAGCAGTTTCTATATGCACGTTCATGTGCATCTCAGGTGGCGTCGGATTGACTTTTAATGCCTTTTTCTTAATAAATATTTTTCACGGCACAGGCATTAAAACGGCACTTAACGGCACGGAAAGAGACGTTTCAAAGATGTCATTAATATAGAGTTATTCAGTATTCGTGACGAATCTTCCAGGGTCATTCTTAGGTGTTCAAAGTGCCGCTACACGCACCGAAACAGGCATACGAAATAACTACAATTCAACAAATAACTGGAATTCCATATCTCCGAATTTCGGCTCACTTTTCATAAAAAGAAAATATACAAGTGGACGTGGCAACCAATCGCCACGAGAATACATTATTCTGTAACTTCGATCCATATCCTGTTGGCTATCAGTTATGTATTCCAAAGAATTCCGCGCAAAACACTGAAAGTGATTAAACCGCAGTTTACTACTTTGTACAGCAGTTTCTATATGCACGTTCATGTGCATCTCAGGTGGCGTCGGAGTGATTTTTAATGCCTTTTCCTAATAAATATTTTTTACGGCAGAGGCATTAAAACGGCACTTTACGGCACGGAAAGAGACGTTTCAAAGATGTCATTAATATAGAGTGATTAAAAATTCGTGACGAATCTTCCAGGGTCATTCTTTGGCGTTCAAAGTGCCGCTACACGCATCGAAAACAGGCATACGAAATAACTACTCGGCGAGTTCTATATTTTTCGGACGCCCCACCCCCACCCCCAATATATACCAATAGCAATCCACGCCTGGGAAAATCTTACTTCGGCGGCCCTGTTAGGCACAACTTCGTATTCTGCATATTCCAGTAGTATAGTCCGCGATTTCGCGTTGTCGCCATAATTCTGTCTATTAAAATATGAATCCAAAATTTACTGAGAATTGTAGGTTTTCCAGGAGGTTTGACGATATTTCCAGGTGTTAGGGCTATGTATAGGGCCATGATTTTTCATTCAGAGACCACTTGAATAATGTTACTCGAAGTTTTCATATTTTTTGTCAAATTTTTTTTCTCCACCAGTTTGATGTCTTTTTTTCCATACTAATGTGGTTCTCCTGGGGTAAACACCCAACGGCCAACGGCCAGTACGCGGTGCCACGAATGTGTCAGATTAAAAAAAGTCTTCCTTGATGAAGTCTGCTGCTTTTTCGGCAATCATGATGGTCGCAGCATTGATGTTGCCAGAAACGATATCGGGAATCACAGACGCGTCCACCACCCGAAGAGCTTTCAGACCGTGTACCCTGAGGCGCGAGTCCACTACGTTCATCGTGTCAGTTACAGGGCCCATTTTACGAGTGCAACTAGGGTGATAGACGGTCAGCGAATATAGTAGGGGAGACCGGGGTAATGTGGACATGCGGGGTAAAGTGACCATCTCGAATAATTTCTTGTTGAGCGATTCTAAGAAGGCAGTATTTACACCAAAGGTTTGTGCTGACGTACTTTACAAAATGAAATAGTTGAACCCTATGAATTATTCAATATTTCGGGAAAAGTCAATCAATTTAGTTTCATGCCGTGTAGATTGATAATTTCCGTCAACTCAGATTTCGGATTATCGTGCCGTCAATGGCATGTTTCGACTAGGTTTATTTTTTTTTCGATTCCTTGAATCGTTTACTTAATGGTAGGGGAGACCGGGGCTAGTTGTCACACGGGTTAGTTGTCACAGTGACCATCATATCTCCACCGCTAGATAACAGATCGAACGGTGCTATAGATCAAAGTTGTAGTTCGATGTTAGAAACAAACTATAATGTCGTTGAATTGAATATCGCATCATATTCGGCCTCGCAGTGATCGATAAACTGAAATCGGACCTGAAAAGTAATTATTTTCCATCTTCTAATATGTTTTTTCTCATTTTCTAGACTGCCTTGAGAAATTTAGCTACACGATATTCGGAAAGGTTATTCTTAACGCTTTCATTTGATGTACATATTGTTGATATTTGAATGGCGGGTCAGCAAGATGTGAAAATTTTTAAACAGAATAGCGGGTTGGGGCAGGTTGTCACAAAATTATTGGGGCAGGTTGTCACAAAATTATTGGGGCAAGTTGTCACGTGCAAAAACTCACCCCGTTTCGACTTGACCATGGTTTTTTGAGTTGAGGTCAACTTTCTCAAGATTCTCGGAGTCTGGGTGGGATTTCGCATGGTTTGTGGGGTGTTCGGGGTCTAGGTTGACTGTTTCGTGGTTTCCAGGAGACAATACGATGAAACCCGTTTTCGCCATTTAAAATACTCGAGACAACTTACCCCGGGGTCTGTGACAACTTACCCCACCTCGGGGCAAGCTGTCACACTCCGCGAATTTTTTTGAAAATTCGAAAAAACCTACTCAGACTTGCTTTAGAATAACCAAAAATGTTATGTAGGTGCGCAAAGGATGCATCTAGAATACCCCATCTCAAGATTTGCGAAAAAAAAATTCTGAAAAATTCTAAAAATCAGAGAGTAAAAAGTGTGACAACTAGCCCCGGTCTCCCCTACTATCAATTCTTTTTTTGTTAAACATAGTTTGCATCCAGTTTTCAATTAAATTGTGATCGGGTTACCTGCGGGGTAATATGGTCAGGGAAAAGTGGCCATGTACGCCACGAGCGTTGTTAGCCGCCGAGCGTCAACCTAACCTCACTTCGGGTGACATTTGAATCGCGACAGCGGTGTCGTGTTTCGAACATTTTCGATTCGAATAAGTATCACAATTTTCACAGTCACATGATTTTATCAGACTCAGGGCAATACAAATTTCTACAAATTTCTACGATTTTCTACGAATTCTGGTTTCGTAGTTTTTCGTAGAAATTCGTAGTTTTTCGTAGAAATTATTTTCACCAGGGCATCCATTCATGTTTTTCATCTAGGATGAATCCACGGAAACTTTGCCTTTCATTGGAAAAGTCACGAACCCTTTGGAATCGAATGCATTGCCCTCAAACTATTAAATAGATCCAAGAGATCTGAGATATATTCAATTCTTGACATTTTCATAATTGGCTAAAGGTCACCGATTTTCGAAATTGTTTATGGTCGCAGCTATCAGCAAAATCCAGGTCATGCTCGGGAATCGGCTTCGAGACTAGCTTCGTGTCGTCGCTGATCTCCCAATTATGAAGTAGGTGATAGAGTCCGTATGAAACTTGCTATGACCTAAAACTGTTTCGAAATAAAAATGCGATTTTTCAAAATTATGAACGATTATCTTCTACTATGGGTCTAGTGAAAACTATGGATCAGTCACGGATATACCAATTTTACATCACGAAGAAAGTACCAAGAACTGATACGCGAACTGAGGAGTGATGGAAAAAAAATCCTCTCACTGATGTTATTGAATACATTATTGTCATTTCCATACAATCGTAACGGTTGATAGTGCGTCGACTACGATTCGTCAGATGAAAATAATAAGAAATTATGTACTTCTTGTGAAAGATGATCAATAAATATTCAATAATCAACAATCTCTTGGTAGATATTCATAAAAATAATAAGGTTTGCACGCTCGAATAGAGGAAGAATCTCTCCTTGGTGGGTACCAATAATTAATTAATTTGGTTCGCCTCGTCCGATAAATTCAAATATGTGGATATTCATAATTATCCAACATCAAAAAAACAGAACCTCTAATTTTCGTATTCTATTCTCAAATTCCCAAAATTTTTACTGGTGATCCGAAGACTGTATTCCAAAACTCGCTACTGTACCTTTGAAATTGACGAAGTTAGCGATCGCCGTTTCTGGACCGGAAGTCGGATCGGGTATGCAAAGTCACTTGCACATCTTCGGGGGAGAAACAGTATCCTCTGCAAATTTCATCAAACCGAGTTCTTGCCACTAAATGGTGTAGCGTACTTATATGACCAGCGCCGGCTCGACTGCTAACGATAAACGACGCCCTGTGCCAACTTGTTTTTAATCGCCCCTCATATGCGAATTTTCACTTACAGATTTTTTATTTTTCATGGGAGATCGAATAAATATTTATAGTGACATTTTTTTACATTCGGTCTCCGATTTCCGGCCCCCCTGGCAACTTGCTCCCTGAGCCAGTGTCTCACTGTCTCCTGAGCTCCAAGAGGAGCCAATATCCAGTATCTGAAACCGATCGTAGCGATAGAAAATAGCGAGGCAAATCCTCCGAAAAATGCGATTATTTTTATAGATTTTCAATCATCTTTCTTGCTAATTATTATTTTCCGGTCAACGGGAGGTATAAGAGCAGCCAATTCGCCACACTTGAGACTATAGCGAGTACCTGTCCGAAACCGATCGTAGCGATAGAAATTAACGAGGCAAATTCTCTTGAAGCCCGCGTCGGAATTTTTGATATTTCAATGAGTAAAAAAGTTCAGCATACCCGTGACTTGTCAAAAATCGCATTTTTAGCCATTTGCCGACACCGGAATTCGATTTATATCATATAGCTTTAGTTTGAATAAGATGTTTAACCGCCACTTTTGTAGACCATACTGTAAGTTTATTGCTACGCGGGCCACTCGGTGCGCCTGAAGCAGGCAACCGTACGTACGGCACGTGCTTTTCGGACAACAGCCTATTTCGGACACGTCGCGATTAAACGCGGGATTTTTCGGACACGTGTATTTTCACAACACGAGGTTGATCTCCCAGGTAACACAGAGACGTCTTATGGATGTCTTCAAGACGTTAGACATTTCCGTCAGACATCTTAAAATTGTCTCAAAATGGTCTTTCAGACCGCTGAAAGTACACGATATCGCGTGTCTAATGGCATAAGGTCGTGAGCGCCAAAAACGCGATTTTGGTGGCAAAAGGTCGTATAATGTTTTTTTTTTCACCCCATTCGCTCTGAAAACGGTCAAAACGTATAGATCAATTGAAATTAGGAGATCGGAAAATGTAAGTGTAAAAGGTCGTAAGTTTGGCGGATACGACCTTCTGCTTTTAACTGCGAATTCTTTTTATGAATTTTTCGAAACGACGTCGATTTCGATTTATCTTTGCGTTTCACCAGTTTTTACAGCTATTTGAAAAAATTATGAAAAATGAAAAAAAAAATAAAAAGGGCGCTTGCGACCTTCCGCTTTTAACTACCAATAGTTTTTATCGAGTTTTTTTAAATGGTCGTTCTTTCAATTTATCTTTGCGTTCTACGAGTTTTAACAGCTATTTTAAAAAATCGTGAAAAATGAAAAAAAAATAAAAAGGGCGCTTACGACCTTCTGCTTTTAACTACCAATATTTTTTCTCGAATTTTTTTAAATGGTCGTTCTTTCGATTTATCTTTGCGTTTTACGAGTTTTAACAGCTATTTGAAAAAATCGTGAATAATAAAAAAAATAAAAATAGCGCTCACGACCTTCTGTTTTTAACTACCAATATTTTTTATCGAATTTTTTTAAATGGTCGTTCTTTCAATTTATCTTTGCGTTTTACGAGTTTTAACAGCTATTTGAAAAAATCGTGAATAGTAAAAAAAATAAAAATAGCGCTCACGACCTTCTTTTTTAACTACCAATATTTTTTATCGAATTTGTTTTAATGGTCGGTCTTTCAATTTATCTTTGCGTTTTACGAGTTTTAACAGCTATTTGAAAAAATCGTGAATAATAAAAAAAAATAAAAATAGCGCTCACGACCTTCTGCTTTTAACTACCAATATTTTTTATCGAATTTTTTTAAATGGTCGTTCTTTCAATTTATCTTTGCGTTTTACGAGTTTTAACAGCTATTTGAAAAAATCGTGAATAGTAAAAAAAATAAAAATAGCGCTCACGACCTTCTGTTTTTAACTACCAATATTTTTTATCGAATTTTTTTTAATGGTCGTTCTTTCAATTTATCTTTGCGTTTTACGAGTTTTTACAGCTATTTGAAAAAATCATGAAAAATGAAAAAAAATAAAAAAGAGCGCTCACGACCTTCTGCTTTTAACTACCAATATTTTTTATCGAATTTTTTAAAATGGTCGTTCTTTCAATTTATCCTTGCGTTTTACGAGTTTTTACAGCTATTTGAAAACATCGTGAATAGTAAAAAAAAATTAAAATAGCGCTCACGACCTTCTGTTTTTAACTACCAATATTTTTTATCGAATTTTTTTTAATGGTCGTTCTTTCAATTTATCTTTGCGTTTTACGAGTTTTTACAGCTATTTGAAAACATCGTGAATAATAAAAAAAAATAAAAATAGCGCTCACGACCTTCTGCTTTTAACTACCAATATTTTTTATCGAATTTTTTTAAATGGTCGTTCTTTCAATTTATCCTTGCGTTTTACGAGTTTTTACAGCTATTTGAAAACATCGTGAATAATAAAAAAAAATAAAAATAGCGCTCACGACCTTCTGCTTTTAACTACCAATATTTCTATCGAATTTTTTTAAATGCTTGTTCTTTCAATTTATCTTTGCGTTTTACCATTTTTTACAGCTATTTGAATAAATCGTAAAAAATAAAAAAATCAGCCTCAGGCAGTGTAGCAAGAACGCTACACTGGCTACGTGTTCTTGCAGGAGGCACCCCCTACTTTTCCTCGTGTTCAAGATATAATTTTTTTTCTTGTTTTTTTTTTTTAAATGAATTTGTTTTTGTTTTTTTCATGAAATCTGACAAAAACCCAGAAATACCTATTGTTGAAATCAAAAGTCGAGGTTTTTTTGCTCTGAGCTGATAGAGCTTCTCACTAGCTAACAAATGAGTGCTTGACGACCCTGTCAGGTCATTCGGTTCAAGAGTTATAGCTCCGGACGGACATGAAATCTGACAAAAACCCAGAAATACCTATTGTGGATGGTCAAAGTTGGGGTTTTTCCCTCTGTGCTAATAGAGCTCCTCGCTAGTTAACAAATGAGTGCTTGACGACTCTGTTAGGTCCTGCAGTTCAAGAGATATAGCTCCGGACGGAGATGAAATCTGACAAAAATCCAGAAATGCCTATTGTTGAAATCAAAAGTCGAGGTTTTTTGCTCTGAGCTGATAGAGCTTCTCACTTGCTAACAAATGAGCGCTTGACGACCCTGTCAGGTCATTCGGTTCAAGAGTTATAGCTCCGGACGGACATGAAATCTGACAAAAACCCAGAAATACCTATTGTGGATGTTCAAAGTTGAGGTTTTTTCCCTCTGTGCTAATAGAGCTCCTCGGTAGTTAAGGACGTTGCCTACCCCCGCGCATACAGGCTCTCACTATATTGAATTTATCTACGATGTCATTAAAGATATCGCAATTCTCTTCGAAGCATTTTGAAGACAACAGAAGGATCTATGTCGTGACGTAGGCCGATTTTGGAATGTCGTTTCAAATTTTCCAAAAAACGTTGTCGAAAGTAGGCATATTTTGCGACCTGCTACAGCGAAGACTAGACATTTATTGGAAAATCGGGCTCCGTCACGACATAGATGCATCCTTTACCTTCAATTTGAGCCCAAAATCAATACAATCGTACATAATACCAGCGAGAAAACTTGTATGAGCCGAGGCAGAAATCGCGATTTTTCCGCCCAGAGCAGCCAATCCCGAGCGCCTATCCCTCGGCCTATCCCTACTCCGTCGTAGCCCCGGGAGTCGGTCCCAACCGTTATCCCCTCCACTTTCGCGCGGGAAGCCGAATTCTCCCGCGCTGGCTCACTAGGCAACGTCCTTAACAAATGAGTGTTTGATGACCCTGTTAGGTCATGCGGTTCAAGAGATATACCTCCGGACGGACATGAAATCTGACAAAAATCCAGAAATACCTATTGTTGACATCAAAAGTTGAGGTGTTTTTGCTCTGTGTTGATAGAGCTTCTCGCTAGCTAACAAATGAACCCTTGAGGACCCGGCTAGCTCATGCGGTTGAGAAGATATAGCTCCGGACAGGAATTTCATAGGATGGCAAACACATAAGGCTTCGTGCATGTAGAAACTGTTGTACAAAGTAGTAAACTGCTGTTTAATTACTTTCAGTGTTTTGCGCGTATTTCTTTGGAATACATATAACTGATAACCAACAGAATATGGATCGAAGTTATAGAATAATGTATTCTCGTGGCGATTGGTTGCCACGTCCACTTGTATATTTTCTTTTTATGGAAAGTGAGTCAAAATTCGGAGGTTTGGAATACCATACTTGCTTAATTCGGAGGTATGGAATTCCATACCACCAAAACCATAGGGGGATCGCCGGCCCTGTCTGTATATTCTCATATTGAAATAACAAGCTAGTCTGGCCCAGCGCTGAATAAATACACGATGCAATCTTCCCCGATTAAAAAATATACTATTGGCCACCAAATGTGCGGCTGGAAAAATCATGTGCCTTTGGGATATTTTCGTCGTCGAAATTTGATGAATTGTATATCGTGTAACGATAGACGAAACTTTGGGATTGAGACGAGTACGAAGCTTGTCAGCAATCACACGAGTGGCGAATCATCCCTAGTCACACGCCATATTTTTTTTCACACCCGGTCGCAAAATGCCACTTTTCATATGATACCTCTTGAGCGGGCGAAAGAGACTATTTTCCTGCCCTCGGGCGCAAAGTGCCGTTTTGCGCCCGCTCGTTTGGTCTGAAAAAAGGCATTTTTGCAGACCAGGTGTTGAGAAAAAAATCGTGTGCATCACGGGCACAAGGCTATTTTGGCGAGTGTGATTGCAGCATACTCGCCTTCGGTTCGTGCTGCAAATTTCACACTCGAAAAATAGTTATTCGTTCTACCTGCCTTGAAAACGCGTCTTTCCACACATGCGAAGCGGGTGGAATCTGAGTTATTGTGACCGCTTGGCGAGCGGGCACACATTTCCATTACAGCCCACTTCGAGCGGGCGGAAAGTATGAAAAAGCGTGGTTCCAAGGGGAGGGGACGAAAAGTATCGTGTGCACCACGGGCGGAAGGCGAGTTTCACTCGTGCGACGGCTACCTTCGCACTCGTGAAATCGCCTTCTTTCCGCCCTTGATACACAATGTACTATTTTGCGCCCTTGAGACACAATGTACTCTCTAAATCTGAATCAGCGAAATTTCGCTGATTGTCAGCGAATAGTCGCTGATTGAAATAGCTATAAGTATACCACTGAGAATCAGCGACTAATCGCTGTTTGAATCAGTGAAAAGTTATATCACTGAATCATTCAGTGAAAGTTTCACTATTTGAATCAGTGAAACAATACTTCACTCATTTGACTCATTCAACCAGTGAACGTACCATTCGAACCGGTGATCTCGCCAACACTTCCCAATTCGAAGCAACCAGCTCTACATGATCATCAGTTAAGATTTATTTTTGGGTATTTCTACCTCCAAATGAATCCTCATTGACAACCTTTAAAGTTGGCTGTTAGGACAATTCAAAATTTCACATTCACGAATCTCATGTTGTCAGATGAAAGGGGTGGAAAAAGTGTAAAATCCTAATTTTATCGTTCAAACAGGTCAGTAATTTATTTCAATACATATTATAAAAACTTACAAATATTTGTTTATTTTTCGACAAAAAAAACTTTCCCGGTTCAATGAACCTCTGCAATAGTAGAGCAGCTTTGCCTCAGGCATTGTCAAGGATGATATTGATCAAGTTGACATGCAGGGAGGAAACAACAACTAATTTCAATATTCGAATTGTTTCCCTCGAAACGCCGAATGCTAGAAGCTCTCTTTCGACTTCTCGCATTGAATACTTTCCGTCGTCCTGCGGCTCGTTCATCACCGGATTTTTTTTATGGCTTGAAAAAAGATAATATTTAATAAATTGGGTTACAAACACAGAACACACAACATACGCTTGTAATTGATAGAGGTTATGTTTGCCTCAATGACACAAAATATTGGCGTGTGGACGCTAGAAAGTATCGAAATGTACTTACCACGTATTGAATAAATAACACTCACACTTTGATGTGGCAAATTCCGTGTTCTTCGTTTTACTTTTTCGTGTTATCGCGAAAAATACCGTCAATAAACACACGCTTGAAAATGGGAACCACACGTGCTGTGACTGCGCTGTGTAGGGCTGTAGTACCAGAAGCGGCGGAAGATAGTGCTGCGAGCGCGGTAGAGCGATTTTCGCTGTTTCTTCAGCGAAACTCGCTGATTCTCAGTGAAATTTTTGTTCACTGATTGTAATAGCGGAATTTCCGCTGATTCGGATTTAGAGAGTAGTATTTTCAATCTAAAAAACCATGACCCTTGAAAGTTGAACCCTTGGAACCATGAACCCAGTTGGAGTCTTCGCTCCCAGAGAAAGGTAATTTCAGACCAGATTTGGTATAACACGCCAAAGATAGGGAAATATTTGCCCAGAATGATGTATAGCGCGCCAGAAAAACGGTCATTTCAGTACGCTATACCAGCTCCGGGCAGAAATTTCCTTCTTCCGTACGAGTGATATACCATTTTTGCACTCCGAAATGAGGAAATCTCTGTCCAGAAATGGTATAGCCCGCTCAAAAGTGTAAAATTTCTGCCTCGAAAAGGTAATTCCAGCTCCGAGATGGTAACGCCTGCTATTTGGATCATTGATCAATGATGTGAAATAGTATATTATGCTACAAGGGAGGAAAGAGCGCGATTTTCGCCGAGTGCAGCGAGGGCAGCACGAACACGAGGTGAAAATTGCGCTCCTCCCGTGTGGCATATGCTATTTTTCACCCGACTTCGATAAAATGACCTTATTCCGTCGCTGTAACGCGAGTGGAAAGTAGGTAGTCAATTTTTGACCAGAAGGAAGAGAAGTGATCAACCGGGCAGAAAAGTAAATTGCCGGGTAAAAAAGTCCACTTTTTTGCCCGGCTATTTACTTTTTTGCCCGGCAATCTACTTTTTTGCCCGGCAATCGACTTTTCTTCCCTCTGGTCCAAAATTGACGACTTTCGACCCGCGTTTCAGGGGCGAAGTACGGTCATTTTATTGTAGTCGGGTGAAATAGTATATTACACACCTAGGGAGGGAAAGTAGGCTATTCCAAACTGCATGTGAGATTGACACCCGAGCCGAAGGCGAGGGTGGCAAGAACGCAGTTTGGGATGGCCCTTTTCACTCCCGTGGGTTGTATACTATTTTTCACCACCCCCTGCATCGAAAAGCACGACTTCCCGTTCACGCAGCGGGCCAAAAGTCGTACTTTCCGTGCAGGTGTGGTAAAAAATTTATTTTCACCACACCTGCACGGAAAGTACGACTTTCGGCCCGCTGCGTGAACGGGAAGTCGTGCTTTTCGATGCAGGGGGTGGTGAAAAATAGTATACTACCCACGGGAGTGAAAAAGGCCATCCCAAACTGTATTCTTGCCAATCTCACATGCAGTTTGGAATAGCCTACTTTCCCTCCCTAGGTGTGTAATATACTATATTCGGAATCTTTCGTCCCGCTGAACTACTAGTAGTTAGGGAGCCCGTTGCCAAAATTTCTATATGATCCGAATCTGTCGGCCCTTGATAGGGATGAAAGTTCAGATCAATACGAATCGATTTGGTCCAGTCGAAAAAAGTCCTATGAGGCTGATTTTGTTAGTTATAGCGCTTTAAAAATGTAAAAAAAAAACTCTACTAAATCGTTCGAACCTGTCTGCCCTTTGGACTGATGGTAAAGATCATCCCCAAACTCACAAAAACGAAAGGGCAGACACCCAGGTGGCTGCATTTCCAAAGGCAGACCATTTAAGTATATATTTTTTTAAACTTTTTTTTTTTACTTTGTAATAATCGAACTTTTTTCTTTCGACTCTCAGTATTTAGCGCTTGGCTTTATATTGAATCAAAAATAAATGAACAATTTAATAATCCTAGAAATTTCTAATAACGACAATCAGCCGTAATACCCGCTTTCCATTGATTCCGCGTGAACTTCAAAACATCGTACACCCCAAAGTCAGTCACCAAAATGTCTGCCCTTTGTTTTTTGGCTTCCAGGAGTGCTAATAAATCGAATGGGCGCAACCAGAACCAGGTTCAGATGATTTAGTAGAGCTTTTTTTTTACATTCTTACGACCTTATCCCGCGATAATGCAGCGCTCTGGGTGTCTGCCCTTTCGTTTTTGTGAGTTTGGGGATGATCTTTACCATCAGTCCAAAGGGCAGACAGGTTCTCGAACGATTTAGTAGTTTTTTTTAACATTTTTAAAGCGCTATAACTAACAAAATCAGCCTCATAGGACTTTTTTCGACTGGACCAAATCGATTCGTATTGATCTGAACTTTCATCCCTATCAAGGGCCGACAGATTCGGATAATATACCATTTTGGCAACGGGCTCCCTAACTATAGGCGATTCCCTTTTTCATCTGAGTGTTATAAGAAAATGTATTCCGACGACGCTCGATCACAATTATACATCTTCAAAATGTGATCATTCAAATAGAATTAATTCAACATTGGCTGTACCGGGTATCCGAATGAGGGCCCAAAATTCACTCGATTGAAGATCGATTCGAATAAAGATTCAAATCTAAAGTTATCGATTCACTCAAAGTTCTACCTACGAACTCAGTTTGCTTTTGTACTTGTTTTATACAATAAACCGCAGAGTTTATTTCGTCACCATAAACGCATCGAGTCGTGCAAATTGCCCAACAACCGGATGCTCACCACACCTAACCTGTTACTCGATTCTGCGAGCAGCTATTGTTATCCGCTACATGTTAACGGCTGTTTTTCGTGCAATTTCGAACCTCCTACTTGGTCTACGAGCAGTTATCATTGACCATGAAATATTTTGAACAACCGCACATCCTATTGGCTCTACGAACGGTATCGCTGACCAATACGTGTCGACGTCCGTTTCTCGTGGATTCCAGCCTCCCCCACGCATCCACACACTTTTTGTATAAAAGCTGCTCCATTTTGGTGCCTTCATCACTCGACTGAATCAACGCAAACTAGTCTCAACTCTGTATTTTCTTCATCAGTCTACTTGGTATACTCGACAAACTCGAACGATGAAAATAGTTATTTTCCTTGCTGCGATATCCGCTGCGAATATTTTCGTAGGTGTTGAGGGTTTCTTTCCAACATCTAATATCACAATGCTTCTTCGTGGTGGATACCGAATAACATTCGGCACGAATTCTCTGATTAAGGGTTTCGAGGTTCATGTAAACATAAACGAGCGGATTACAGGTAAGACATACAAATGATTTAACTGGCCATTGCACTCGTCACTTTCCGACGAAATTTTGAACTAACGAAATGTCTCTGATCCAGTTGACGATCGCGGGGATACGGACCTATGGATTGAAAAACCCCAAGAAAACGGTGAATGGATTTACGAGGACCTCCAGGTTATTCTGAAGTTACACGACAAAGTTAACTACTGGACAAAGCTTCTATTCAACAAAAATAACATAACGTCAAAAGTCAAGAACTGCATTGTGCTGCCTGAGATAAGCCGATCCAACCTCAAGAGAATACTGTGTTTCACGTGACACCACATCACGTGACGTATTGGTCCGAATATAAGCCGAGGTTTTTAGTAACCAATTTCACCCCCAAAAACCGTACTCGGCTTATATGCGAACTCGATTTACATTGATATATAAAAAAAAAGTCCCGAATCGGAAGCCAAAAATTGGGGGTCGGCTTATATTCGAGGTCGGCTTATATTCGGACCAATACGTATTAGGCTTTTCCTTCTTTTTTTTAACTCTAGTTCCGTTGAGGGAATCAAATATCACTATTATTTTTGTTGTTTTCTTATATATATATATTATTCATTTTTCCTTTCGGTTTGATAGTAAGATGAAATTAGTTATTTTTCTTTATTTTTATTATATCCTTTCTCTGTTGTCAAGTAAAACTCACAAGTAACATGATGAACATAATATGTACACACACATGCATCACTGCATTCACTGATTACCTCTACAATAAACGGGGATTAGCCGGATAAACTGAATGTAGAAAAACAGTGACCAATGACGAAACAGATTAATATTTCGAATTGTTGTAATACGTAAACCTTATAGTCGTGATTATACCTAACACAGCATGATTATACCCAATATAGTATTCATAATATACATCTCTTAGCCGACGACGTGTATTATGTATAGACCGAATCCATTTCAAATCGGGCAGGCTGGAAATCGTGATGTCACCGAATTTTTTCAAATTGAAATATGTTGTTGTTTGATAAAAGAAAAGCGACCCATATTTTTTTGTTATGGAAAAAAAAATTTTGCTACGAAGTTACGGCTATTTGAACATTTAATCGTGCGCTACCAAAGTTCTTGAAAAAGGAACACTTTTTTTCGTAATAACGCTATATCTTTGGAACGGATCATCGCAAATACTTCATCTTGGTCACATTTTGTAGGGTTTTTTGCACTCTTCTGGAATTCGAAGAAAAATTTGACGATTTTTGAAAATTGACGGAATGACGTTCATTTTTCAAAAATTAGGGAAACCCGATTTTCTCGAAAAGTGATTTTTTTATTTTCTCAAAAATTTCACACAATATGTGGGGTGATATGACGGATATATCCTCTAAGTTTCATCGATGCTAAAACACTGCTTCATATCGAGAAAAAATATTTCGTGCGTTACTGAAATTTGTCAATTCCTGTGCTGGTGTCGACTTTGTGGGCGTCTTTGAGATGTGTACAGATTTTTCGATATTACTAAAACTTCATACATACGTAACTGAGGGAGTAAATGACCAAATGCCGTATGATGTTTAACATCGTAGACCGAATATTGATCTGCTAATAAAGACTATCACAAAAAAAAAAATACAAAATTTACAATCAGGGATTTATTGTAGTAATAACAATATCGTATAATAATATTGTTGAATATGCTTCTATTTTCGTGGTATGGTATACAGTGAGGTATAGGGGATCAAATGTTAAAATGCAACAAAAATGTGAACGGGACAGAAATGCGTGCAAAACAAAAGTAACAACAATGCGGATGAAAAAAGTTTGCAAAAGACAAAAGATGAAAAAAGACGAAAGATGGAAAAAGATTATGGGTGGTCGATGTGTCAGATTGTGAATCAAATGTATGGTTAATCTATCAGATTATTACCGATCATCGATCTGTCAGGATTAGATTTTTTTTAAACTTTATTTTAAGAGAATTCAAATCAAAATGCGACAGATACAAACATATCAAAACAAAATGCACTAAGAACGAGAGAACGGGTGACATTTTCAATGCCTTCAGAGGCTTACGTTACACACAAGGTCTGTAGATTTTATCATCATATTATTATTATACTATTATATTATATTTTTATAGATGTAGTATTTATTATTATGTAGTTATGATCATATTATTATCGTACGATATTGTTGTTACTACAATAAATCCCTGATTGTAAATTTTGTATTTTTTTCGTGGTAGTCTTTATTAGCAGATCAATATTGATTCAAATCAATATATTAGGTCTACGATGTTATACACAGAAATCGGCAAAAAAATCATTTTCATTTTCCATTTATTCATTATCTCAAAAATTCAAACTTACCGACCACGTAAATAATAATTTACAAATAAATTTTAATTACTTCAATAATAATTTTTGATTATTAGGAAATCATAATTTCTCAAAATATTCTGACAATCGTTAACAAATGATCAATACCTCAAAAATATAATACTATATATCGGGTCAATTGACAATGAGTTGGAAATGAATTTCTCATTTTTAGAAAATGGGTAATTGGTGACGAATAAAATGCTAATTTTCCGAAAAATGGACAATTAGTGACGAATAAAATGCTAATTTTTCAAAAAAATGGATAATTAGTGTCGAATAAAATGCTAATTTTACCAAAACTAGCTCACGCGCGCGCTTCGCGCGCGTCTGGGGCCGTATTCTGGGAAGAGTTTTCACGTTGTCACCCGAGCTAATCCTTATGGTGAGAACGTGAAAACTCTTCCCAGAATACGGCCCAGATGTCATTTTTCTGTTTTGAATTCTTCATTTTCAAGATAACATCTGTTACACCGTCCTACACCAGAACTGTGTTCTCACACCGCCCGGCAGAGAGCGCATCATGCGCACACTACCTTCGAGTTTGTTTTGAGCTTCCGAAGGCCAAACAACATGGCCTCTGGGCTTTGATTATGTTTGTCTTTCGGAAGCTCAAAACCACGCTCAAAACAGGGCTCAAAACGAATTCGAAGGTATTTTGCGCACGAGGCGCTCTCTGCCGGGTGGTGTAAGAACACAGTTCTGGTCTAGGATGGTGTAACAGAACTGTGTGAATGTAAAACGCTATGATAAGGAAATGTCCTTCTTCTTCTTCTTCACTTTTTTGGCCACTATCGTTAGAACTAAATGTGATTAATGGATTTTAAGAACCACACGTGATCACAGCGAAATTGTGAGCTCAGTGCCTCTCGCGCGAAGCCTCTGAACTGCACCAGCAACTACACGGAAAGAAATCTGTTGCGAATATCGCATGGGACGCTATTGCTATTTTCGCATTGGAGTGTTCAATGCGAAAAAGGTACGAGAATATTGCCATTATCGCATGATAACCATGCTACTTTAGCATGAATCGATGCGATTTTAGTATGAAAGTGTCCCATGCGAGAAAGGCATGCACCGATGCGATTATCGCACGAGAGCGATGTGCTGAACGCACGAGAGCGATGCGCTGAACGCACGAGAGCGATGCGCTGAACGCACGAGAGCGATGCGCTGAACGCACGGTTACCTCCGTACTATAAACGCACGGAGGTCCATGCGAAAAGAGCACGGGTCCCGAGCGTTTCGAAGATTTACGAACTGTGCATGCTCACGGCAACCTATACCTATACCTCACAATTTATATTTCCCAAAATATCGGTTGGTCTGTAGGGCAAATGAATCAAAGTATCAAATAATGATGTGGATAATATTATTTAACATTTAATAGATTACTCATTTCTGAAATTCAGTTACTCAATGTGAACGAATTATTGTGTACCTTGCTATTCATTTGCCCGAAAGATCATTCAAATTTACTATTTTTTTTTTTTGCAATATATTTTCATTTTTTTTAATTTCTTTTTAAATTCACAAATTATATTTTCTAAAATATCGATTTGTCGAATTTCAAATTTTACTCTTTTTTTTGACAATATATTTTCAGTTTTTTTTTTTTTTTTTTTAATTCACAAATTATATTTCCCAAAATATCGGTTTGTCGAATAATGGTCTGTAGGGCAAATGAATCAAAGTATCAAATAATGATTTGGATACTTTTATTTAACATTTAACAGATTACTTATTTCTGAAACTCAGTTACTCAATGTGAACGAATTATTAAATGGATAATTAGTAACGAATAAAATGCTAATTTTTCAAAAAATGGATAATTAGTGTCGAATAAAATGCTAATTTTACCAAAAATGGATAATTAGTAACGAATAAAATGCTAATTTTTCAAAAAATGGATAATTAGTGACGAATAAAATGCTAATTTTTCAAGAAATCAGTAATGCGAAAGTCTAAATTGCTAATTATTCAAGAAATCAGTAATGTGAAAGTCCAAATTGCTAATTATTCAAGAAATTAGTATAATGTGAAAGTCTAAATTGCTCATTTTCGTAAAAATTATCAACTATATTGAAGGATGAACGACCAATTATTCAAAAAATGGTGGATAAATAAAGCGAAAAAAGACAGGGTCGTATAAATAAAATGACAAAAGGATTCCTCGACGATTATTTTTTTTCCAAAGATCGTTCTGCTGTATTCATAGTTCCTGGTGTCCAGGTCTATCGCGCCATAGTTTTCGGTGTCCAGGTCTATCGCGCCATAGTTTTCGGGGTCCAGGTCTATTGCGCCATAGTTTTCGGGGTCCAGGTCTATCGCGCCATAGTTTTCGGTGTCCCGGTCTATTGCGCCATAGTTCCTGGTGTCGAGATCCATGGTGACATAGGATACCAGAAGCTATATAGCGCGATAGACCTGGACACCGAAAACTATGGCGCAATAGACCTGGACACGTGAAACTATGGCGCGATAGACCTGGACACCAGGAACTATGAATAATTTTTACGAAAATTAGCAATTTAGACTTTCACATTACTAATTTCTTGAATAATTAGCAATTTGGACTTTCACATTACTGATTTCTTGAAAAATTAGAAATTTAAACTTTCGCATTACTGATTTCTTGAAAAATTAGAAATTTAAACTTTCGCATTACTGATTTCTTGAAAAATTAGAAATTCAGACTTTCGCATTACTTATTTCTTGAAAAATTAGAAATTTAAACTTTTGCATTACTGATTTCTTGAAAAATTGAAAAATTTAGACTTTCGCATTACTGATTTCTTGAAAAATTAGCAAATTATTCTTCACTAATTGACCATTTTTAGAGCAATTAATAATTCTCTTCCTAGTGAGTGACACTTTTTGAAAAATTGAAAATATACTTCTACCTAATTGATGAATTTTGTGAAAATGGGAGATTTGACAAAAGAAATTCATCATTCACCCTATAATTTTTAATTAAATAATTCAATTCACAGATTTTCAGCATATTACCAATTATCAACGCTGTAAATATTATTATTAAATCATAAAAATTTGTATGCTTTGCCAATATTAATTGGAACAATCTTTTCAATTCGATCAAACAATATTCGCGAGTTCCAAAACAATTGACAATATATGACCAAAATGTCCCTGGAATCATCATTTTTGCCGATTTCTGGTTATACATCATATACGGTATTTGGCCATGTACTCCTTCAGGTACGTATGTATCAAGTTTACTAATATTATTTGGATCGAAAAATCTCTGTACACATCTCAACGACGCTCACAAAGTAGACACCAGCACAGCACAGGAATTGACGAATTTCAGTGACGCACGAAATTTTTCTTTTCTCGATATGAAGCAGTGTTTTAGCATCGATGAAACTCATATGATATAGCCGTCATATTACCCCACATATTGTATAACATTTTTGAGGAAATAAAAAATCACTTTTCGAGAAAAACGGATTTCCCTCATTTTCGAAAAATGAACGTCATTCCGTCAATTTTCAAAAATCTTCAAATTTTTCTTCGAATTCCAGAAGAGTGCAAAAAACCCTACAAAATGTGACCAAGATGAAGTATTTGCGATGATTCGTTGAAAAGATATATCGTTCCTAAGAAAAAACGTGTTCCTTTTCCAAGAACTTTGGTAGCGCACGATTAAATGTTCAAACAGCCGTAACTTCGTAGCAAGATTTTTTTTTCCAAAACAAAAAAATACGGGTCACTTTTTTTTCGTCGAACAACAACATATTTCAATTTGAAAAAATCCCGTGATATCACGATTTCCATTTTAAGCCTTGCCTGCCCGATTTGAGATGGATTCGGTCTATAGAGAGTCGAGCTCAAGAGCAACGAGCAAGCTGCGAGTTCAGTTCTTCCCAAAACGTCGGCTAAGATATCCGCATTATGTATAGTGCCGGTAACGGACCACCGTTTCTTCTATAATAAACCTGCCTAATTATTGTGTGTAACCTCAGTGTTATTTTATTGATCCATGAACCTATTTCCAACGCGAATATTCGGGAACAATCCCCACCACGAACTGCCAAATACCGTGGGAGACCCCTCTCGCAAGAAGGATATATGTATTCATACGCAACAGATGGAACAACTGAGGAGTCCTACGGCCAGGGCCGGAACTTGGATTGAGGAGGCCCCGGGGCCAAACAAAATTTGGGGCCCCCCCTTTATGAATTACTTATGGTAGGAATATAGAATAGATAAAGGCAAAAAATCACAGCATTTTTTTGAATATTTTTCTCTTTTTATCCCCTGCCAGGGGGCCCCTTCAGGTCGGGGGCCCCGGGGCATTGCCCCGCCTGCCCCAATGTAGTTTCGGCACTGCCTACGGCTCGTCCCCACTCCTAGAATTTGCATAAATGTGACTACGCGCTCAAGAAAGTAGAACCAAAACCGAGCCGTAAAGGACAAGCCAGAGCACAAGGAGAATCACTTCGGTCAGTCCCTTTGGACAATTTGGTACGTAATTCGTGGGAGCAGTCCACGAATTTACGAATTTAGAATCGATTTTCTGACTTAGAAAAATTTTGTACGAGAAAAATTCCATTTCAGGCTAAGGCCTTCCTATTGCGGAGACAAGTTATTCAATATATTTAACTTATTCGTATGATGAATAAAGTCATGTAATTAGTATATTACGATACTAGTGCAAAAGGTCTGTTTTCGCACGAGTGGGAGGTTTGTCGCCCGAGCAAAGCGAGGGTGACAATCTCACGAGTGGAAAAACGACTTTTGCACATGTATCGAACCAAATTTTATATCACAAACGTGGGTGAAGTCCGATTATACGCACGCTCGCGTGCGTAAAGTCGCACTTCACGCACGGAGTGATATAATAGTATATTATGCATCAAGGGAGGAAAGACGGTCTTTGCTTGCGAGCGCGGAGCATGCTGCCCAAGCCGACGTGCGCTCACGAGGTGTATCGCATTGCTGCCCGAGCGGCGAGGGGAGGGGCGAGCCGAAGGCTCGCCCCGTCCCCCTCCCGCGAGGGCAGCAAGATACACCGAGGGACCGCAAGTCGGCGAGGGCAGCATGCACCGCCGAGGAAGCAAGACCTTCCTCCCGCGATACACACGATATTTTTCGTCACACATGAATGGAAGGCCTATTTAGCTCTGTGTCGGTAAGGGGGGAAGGGACGATATGCGTCGCTAGGTCGGGGAGGCGCGTGGAAAGTCTTTCTCCCTAGGGACGAAAGTCGAAGTCGAAGACTTTCGTCCCTAGGGAGGAAAGTCTTTCCACAGTGCCTTCCCTACCTAGAGATGCAAAGCGTCGTTTTCCTCCTTACCGACAGAGAGCGAAAGTAGGCCTTTCCATTCATGTGTGACGAAAAAACTATGATTTTAAATTAATCGCAGTAGAAATTGTGTAAAATCCTGATCAGAAGACGAGGAGAGTCTTACAGGATGAATAAAACAATAATTTTTGAAATCAGGATTTGTTTGCCGCAGCTACTGTGTGAAATGCCATTCCAGGTGGTTGCAAAAAATTGTACATCGTTACGCCTTACAATACTATGAAATGACACGGTAACCGATTTTTCCAGCGCACAATGAGCTTGGAAGAAAAATATGAATTCCATCAGTGAAAAATCATACGTTATTCGTATGATTGCCTTTCTCGCATTATAAAGATACAAAAGATGGCTCTAATTACTCGGAAAAACCTAACGGGAAGGAATGTCGACAGGAGAAACTGAAAGTAACGATAGCGAGAGATGGAAATGCGGCAGATTTTACAGAGAGCGATAGATAGGAGACGGAAGGCACAGAGGAGGAAAGTAAGACGTAGAGACTTCGTAGCGAGGGCTGGAGACATCCGAACAGCGGAGCGTAGAAGAGACGAGGCTCGGTGGTATCGCCAATATATAGCCGGCTGGCTATTCCTCTGCTCGTCCTCACACGAAGTTCGTACTCGTAAATCCCTTAGCGCCGATAGGTCAAGTGTCGCCCCACTTATGAATTTCCACATATTCGGCAATCGTCGGTTCCTCTGACGTCATGAGCCTCTGTTGCTCGCTAAGCTATACCGATCTGCTGCTGCCTATGCCTTGAGTCTTCTCGGGGAGGAATTCATTGCCGGCGAACGAAAAAAAAAGGGGTGGCTGAAAATGTTACCATAATTTTGTGATACCTTTAACTATGTTCAGTAAAATTTTCAAGTTCCTCACGGACAATCAAAAACCAATCGGGGTCTAAAACTCCGGAAAACTTGTTGCAAGGTAGTAAGGGACGAGATTCTGGACGGACGTCAAATTTGCGACCCTCGGCCGAAACCTGTCCCGCTTCGCATGGATTTATAGTTGGGGGTAATATACGGATATAACCAACCAGCATACCGGCATTTGATAACTGCCATACGTATTGTAATATTTAATACAATTTCTTTTTCTATACAGTAGAATCAAGAGACTCGGTAGAGTCTCGCGCCAAGTACATTAAAAAAAAAATTTTGTATACGTATTCTCTACGCATACTGTAATGCAACGTGTTTGTTCGGCCGCAACTGCGCACCACTTCAGATGTCTTCCGGGTTGCCAGGCCACAGGCGCAATACATATAATGTATCACTGATTTCAATATCCGACACATAATCTCAACTTCTTTGTGGTGTAATTATCGCGTGGATTTCAATTTCGTCCATCAGCACCCCTACTTCTATGTTTTTTTTTTCGTAATATTCCTCTCACCAGATTTACACGGGAGTCTTCCAACGTATATATAAGTTAACTAGCCCGTTTTAGCCAAAAAGCTCATCGCTTTTTTGCGTAAGGCACGATCGTACAGTGCTAGTTTGTTTTGTAATAGTGTTCAAAATCCCCCAAGAATTTCAAAATTTTGATTCGAAGCCAATAGACCGTATTCCAAGGACCGCTCTCGTAACTTCAAATTTGACGAAGCTAGCGACCGCGGTTTTTAAACCGCAAGTCGGATCGAGTCTACAATGAAATTTGCATATCTTCGGAGTAAAAAAAGTAATCTCTGCCAATTTCATCAAAATCGGTTCAGCGGTCTGGCTGATAGCGTGTTTACAAGCAACTTCAACGATTTGACATCGAGACGCAGGTGCCGGAAAAATTATCGAAAATTCTCAAAATTTTGATTCGTGATCAGGAGACTGTATTCCAAAGCTCGCTGTTGTATGTTAAAAATTGACATTTTTGAACCGGAAGTCGCATCGGGTACACAAGACAATTTTGACATCTGCAGGGTGAAAACAGTATCCGATACAAATTTCATCATAATCGGCTCAGCGGTTTGGCAGATAGCGTGTTTACAAGCAACTGCAATGATTTAACATCGAGAAGCAGGTGCCGGAAAAATCCTAAAAAATTCTCAAAATTTTGATTCGTGATCAGGAGGCTGTATTCCAAAGCTCGCTATTGCACGTTCAAAATTGACAAAGTTAGCAATCGCCATTTTTGAACCGGAAGCCGCATCGGGTACACAAAGAAATTCTGACATCTTCAGGGCAAAAGAAGTATCCTCTGCAAATTTCATCAGAATCGGTTTAGCGGTGTGGCAGATAGCGGGTTTACAAGCAACTTCAACGATTTGACACTCAGACGCAGGTGCCGGAAAAATCCTCAAAAATCCTCAAAATTTTGCTTCGTGATCACGAGGCTGTATTCAAAAGCTCGCTATTGCATCTTCAAAATTGACAAAGTTAGCAAACGCCATTTCTGAACCGGAAGTCGGATCGAATATACAATGAAATTCTGACATCTTCAGGGCAAAAGAAATATCCTCTGCAAATTTCATCAGAATCGGTTTAGCGGTGTGGCAGATAGCGGGTTTACAAGCAACTTCAACGATTTGACACTCAGACGCAGGTGCCGGAAAAATCCTCGAAAATTCTCAAAATTTTGATTCTAGATCACGAGGCTGTATTCCAAAGCTCGCTTGTGTATCTTCAAAATTGACAAAGTTAGCAAACGCCATTTCTGAACCGGAAGTCGGATCGAATACACAATGAAATTCTGACATCTTCAGGGCAAAAGAAATATCCTCTGCAAATTTCATCAGAATCGGTTTAGCGGTGTGGCAGATAGCGGGCTTACAAGCAACTTCAACGATTTGACACTGAGACGCAGGTGCCGGAAAAATCCTCGAAAATTCTCAAAATTTTGATTCAAGATCACGAGGCTGTATTCCAAAGCTCGCTTTTGTATCTTCAAAATTGACAAAGTTAGTAAACGCCATTTCTGAACCAGAAGTCGGATCGAATACACAATGAAATTCTGATATCTTCAGGGCAAAAGAAATATCCTCTGCAAATTTCATCAGAATCGGTTTAGCGGTGTGGCAGATAGCGGGTTTACAAGCAACTTCAACGATTTGACACTGAGACGCAGGTGCCGGAAAAATACTCAAAAATTCTCAAAATTTTGCTTCGTGATCAAGAGGCTGTATTCAAAAGCTTGCTATTGTATCTTCAAAATTGACAAAGTTAGCAAACGCCATTTCTGAAACGGAAGTCGGATCGGGTACACAATGAAATTCTGACATCTTCAGGGCAAAAGAAATATCCTCTGCAAATTTCATCAGGATCGGTTCAGCAGTTTGGATGATAGCGGGTTTACAAGAAATGGGGGGGGGGTCACATACACCACTCTTGAAAATGCTCGAAAACGACTGCCCGGGTGCCAAAACGTGCTCCCTACATGATTCCAGAACTTTTACTCGATCCGACGTTTTTTGCGATGGCGAATGTATAAGGCACTCCGTTTTCTACGATCGTGCCTAAAAACTGTTGTATTCGTTTTCTTTTCAGACAATTGGATATTGAAATGTATGTACTTATTTTGGAAACGATGACTTTTACTTCTTCAACAGGACATAAGTACTTCAAACCAAAGAATAGAAAGTTGAAAATTGGTCGGTCAGAGGCGCTAATTTTCAGGAAGCGTCAGTCAAGACAAACAGATGTTCAACGATCTGAAATAAATCTGTTGGAAAGCTTAACTACCTTCAATTCGGAAATCAATCAAGCAATATTCATCATTGAAGCAATATTGCTTCAAAGTTTACAGAATATATTTTTATTTACAGAATATATATTTATTGCAAACGCTGAAATTCAGGTTGCAAAAAATCGGAATATTTTCGACTCATGTGACCTGGTCCTGCTAATGATTCAGTAACATTACAAATGAGATCGAGACAACGAAGAAGGTGTTGAAGAAAAGTACCAGAATTCGTAGAGGTAACGGATCAGTATTCCAGAAAAATACAGATCATTATTATATTTTGTATGTTTTATTCACTTGTAGATGGTTACAAGCTTATTTCGCCTTCTTACTCTTAATCTTTCTCACGTAGAACTCGAGTTCTTTACCCTCCAAGATGTAACCGTCAGCTCTTCCACATTGTCCGGGTCTGCTAGCCACGCATGCTGCAAAAAAGTTTATTTTATGGTCAATAACTGTACTTTTTTTAACCCTGTGAGAAACTAGAATTAGATTTACTTCAGAACGCTGTGGAATATTCTGTCGTCACGACACTCAGAGTAGGTAAGGGTGATCATCATATAATTTCTGATTCGATTTTCAAAGTGACAATATCGAAACTAATAATTCAATCGTTTTTATTGAATTATTCTTTATGGTCATTATGATGCATAGAATTATAATAAACAATAATGAACGCTAAATAATATCAAAATAGTCTCACCAAGTACTCGTCCAGTTGCGAATTGCTCCTCAAGCGCAGGTTCTACTTTGGAGAAGCGTTGTCTTGCCTTGTACTTGAGGTCTGTCTTCTTGGACCTCTTCTTGTTCAATATCGCCTCTTCGACTTCCGTCTGTAAATTCATAATTTAATTCGTTAGTCGTACATTACACTCTCCATCTAAAATCCAAGAATTCAACAGAATCATAACTATTGAACTCTTCTCTCTTTGTTCTGAAAACATTCGATGCATTTTTCCGAGTCAATTCTCAAAGGGTAACTCCCTAACAGATTTGACGAATTCATTCTTTCAGTCAATTATGTGAACAAGAAACTGAATAAATAATTATTTGTGAAAACTAGACGGGTAGAAAGATATAAATGAATGGAAAATCAAATAGTATCAAGTGTTCCGAGTCGATTTTCGAATTCATTTCATCGATATTTTTCAGGTAGATCAATGTTACTCAGGTCTTCACAAACTTGGATTTACCACATTGATACCTTTGTAATTTCGGGTTTTAGGCAGTTAATACAGAACGCCTCAAGGCAGGCGGAGTAGAAAAACCATAGATTGACACAATTGAATGAATATTGAGTTGTAACGCACCAGCTTGGCTCCTCGTTTACGTCCCAGGGGTAGAACGTAGTGTGATTCGTACCACTGACGGAATGGAGTAGCGTCGATGGTGACGATGGCGTTCTTGACAAGGGTCTTGGTACGAACAAGTTCATTGTTTGATGCGTTGTAGACAACATCAATAATACGAGTTTTGCGAGTCGCGCATTCTGAACCCCAAGAGAAGTTACCAGTGTCCAAACGAAGCGCTCTGAACTTCTTGTTTCCTCCGCGAGTACGTACCTGCGTAGCAAATATACAAACTTAATATTCCGATCCGCTAAAATGCTCGAATATACGACGGCGAATGTGTAACGCCTCAGAACGCTGTGGGAAAAGTGTCATCATGGCACTCAGACACCAAAAATTTGAATCATCATGTCAGCGTTACATTGTACAGACTAATCACAGCAATACAGTAAACTAGATAAGAGTAGAGACTTACGGTATGTATACGTTGGGGGCCAAGTTTGGTGTTGGCAGCAGGGCGTCCTAACTCGAACTTCCTCTTCTTACGCAGAGGCTTCCTTTTACCTCCGGTAGCGCGTCTTTTATGCCAGTGATCCCGGGATATACCTGTGAAAAATAATTCGGGTTAAAGTTTGCTTCGTGGTCGAAGCTTGGATCGAATAGATCGCGATGCCGATGCGAAGAGACATGATAAAGTGAGGTTATGACTCGACGCTTGTATTCCGCGAGTGTGACAAAGGCCCGTGAAAATAATATCGGTGAACGATGAAAACCTAGACACGGAGTGACTAGAAGAGTCGATTAGACCGGGCGGATCGATGATAGCGTACAGATTCTAATGTCTACGGTAATTTTACGTAAATCACATGTCTAATTATCACAACACTATGCACCGTCGAACGACCTGGTATTATTCAGATATTTAGAAACGGAATTTCGAATAAATAAATACTTGATCACAAGGAGAAAAGTATTTCGTACGAATTGATCGCGTTAGTTAAACTATATGTACAACGTAATCACAGATGCACTTTGATTATATTTTCCCTTGTCAAAGTCGGACACTCACCCATCTTGCTAGCGGGCTAAAAGAAGCAGGAACTGTTCGAGAGCAAATATGTCTGCTCGGTACTTCCGGCTTAACCTCTAACAATAAATATTCCCGACGGTGATAAACTCGTCGTGTTTCTCGGATCGAACCGACGATAAATTGAGTTCAAAATTATCGATAGTAAATTCGCATTTTTTTATGATGAGCGATCGAAGGGTTTGTTGGTTGATAAAATAGATTCAAAACGGAGCTTGATACGCGTAGTAGCTTGTTGACATCATGGAAGCTACCGCGGCGGCCGGGAAATGGAAAAATGGCGGACGAAAGCGAAGATCAGTGGTTATACGGTGATTCGGTTGACGGAAAAGAACCTCAAGCCGATCTGTCGGGGACAGTCAACTCCGAAAATGAAGGAGCGACCGACCCTCGAGAGAATCCTACGATTCCATCGGAGCTATTGCCCTTCGCCGATGGACCCCCGGGAGTTAATACGGTACCTAACCTAAATCTCAGTTTGATTAACATTCATTAATGTTTTATAATCTCCTCGTTCAACGCTCCGCTCGAACGTCAGTCGGTTGAAGAAACAATCGGAGCTTCCAGAACGCGATCTTTGAACACTTCGAAGAAATATTTAACACGTCAATGCGTTGGTTTCTGTCATTAGCGAGTATCGATTTATTATAGGTTATTTTTATCAACTTATCATCGTCGTCCGTTTCGACGATATTCATTCGTTTACTGTGACACACGATTCAGCTATGTATATTGTAGATCTATATCATAGGAGGATCTCTGAATTAAAAAAAAAAAAAAAAAAACTCCTTTGCCCAACCGTTTTTCTAGTTCTGAATATCACAAACTTTGACTAGACTCTATATGCTCCGATTATTTAAAAGCAAGATACGGATATTCCACATTCAAACTCTCAATTTTTAAGACTCAGTCTTCATTTTTTTATAAGCCCATGAATAATATTGCTTTCGTTACTCCTATATGCACTACCATTAATAATATCTTGCGTGAACCTTGCGTGATCCGATTGCATTCACTTTTCCGTGCAAATAGTCGCATCGTATTGACATAGAATATTTGTGTTTGGTCTCACGATGATTGTTTGTCTGAAAAACAGTCTAATAAAGACATTCTCAAAAATTCCTAGATGATTTTTTTGTACCGACCTACACACACAAAATTACAAAAAGTACATAAAATAATTAACTTGTGTGGCTCTATCACTCGGCATCATGTATCAAATTTTGGAAGAAATCCATCGGGTCGAGTCAGGAGAAAAAAGAAGACGAGATGTCTTCTATTTTGTTTTTTTAACGTTTCGGTGATGGTTATCACCCTGCTCAGAAAAAAAAACTGTTTATTAGACAGAAAAAAACAATGTTGTGTGACAAAAAAAAGTACAGGAGATAACAGTTAACTTGTTTAGTCAACTTGAACTAGTTATACATAACAAAAAAAAAAAAAAATTATTAAAAAAATTAAAGACTTGGGGGAAACACAATCACAAGTAATAAAACAGCAATACAGTAATGCCCCTCAATAGTCAACTCTTCGGGACCTTCAAACCCCGCAATAGTCCGCATCCCCACCCAAATAGACGGAATTCACACACACACACACAGTCTAGTAGGCCGCGCATGCGCCACTGACGGTAAGATCATTGAGGTTATGTATCACATGTCTCAGTTTGATTTCGTTGTGCAGGTTATGTTATCATTTTTGGAGGTTTGTAACTGCCATATGTATGTTCGTCTGCTGAGAAACTCAGTTGTGCGCATGCTCTAAGAGGCGCCACTGAACAGGGTCTCAGGGGAATCGGGACTATGGAAGGAGAACGTCGGTGGCCTATTTCGGGGTCTTGAGAGGGGAAATTCGTTGACTATTGAGGGGTATGGACTATTGAGGGGTTGACTATTGAGGGGCATTACTGTAACTGTTTTGAAGCACCACCAAGCCATAGCAAAGACTTGGGGGAAACACAATCACAAGTAATAAAATTTTTCAGTTTGTTATTGTTTGGTCAAAGATAAAAAGAAGAACGTGACTATGGTCAAGAGGTAAAAAGGAACTGGTACTGATGTTCAGTAAGCAACTGTACTGCCGTTAACCATTTGAGTCAAACTGACAAGGATGATTGAGTAGGGTGGGGGTACCATCTAGACCTGTATAAGACAGGAACAATATAAATAGACTTAATACACAAGAAATCTATGCATACAGTATGTGTGAAATCATGATACACTCTTAGAACGTAGCCTATGAACTAGGAGGCCATACGGGGCATGAAGGTTTTTGGTATCTTCTTGTTTATTGACGGGGTGAGATTGTAGGTGGATATGGAGCATCTCGGACGTTAGTCTCTTACCTAGTTTGGCCTCTCTATCTAAAATTTTGACTCTGTCCCAGTCGAACGAGTGTTTGAGTCTTGATTCGTGTTCGGAGATGGCCGAATCGTCCTCGGGTTCTACGCCCTTATTGGGCGAGCGTTCCTTGGTGCGAACTTTTTCGCTAACAGACGCGTGTTCTTTGATACGAATTCGTCGTTCTCTTTTTGTCTGGCCTACGTAAGACGCTGGACAATCTTTGCATGGAATCCTATAAACTACTTTTTGTTATGTATAACTAGTTCAAGTTGACTAAACAAGTTAACTGTTATCTCCTGTACTTTTTTTTTGTCACACAACATTGTTTTTTTCTGTCTAATAAACAGTTTTTTTCTGAGGAGAGTGATAACCGTCACCGAAACATTAAAAAACAAAAAAGAAGACATTTCTTCTTTTTTTTTCTCCTGACTCGACCCGATCGATTTCTTCCAAAATTTGATACATAAAATAATGTTGAGTCAAATCACTGAAAATGAAAATACGCTTTTTATGGAAACAAAATCCTTTGCCTTGAAATTCTCCCATTTCAAATCTCACCTGTACTTCATTTTCAGGTTCCCGATGACTTAAGGCTTTCCGAAGGTGAGCGATTAGCAGGATCCGAGTCCGATGCGAAGAACGCGGATCTTCAGAGCAATGAAAATGGTACGAAAGAAACGTCGGGTCAGGAGGATGGAGAGGCTGCGAGCGATTCGGACTCCGACGACGACGTCCATGTCGTTATCGGAGACATCAAGTCCACCCCTGCATACAGTAGTCTTAACATCAAACGGGGCGGTCTCCTCACATCGACTGGCGGTGTGCCAGACAAGCTCAACAAACTGCCAGGGAAATTCAGCATCGACGAGTTTGAGACTATCGGAGTCATCAACGGAATGGCTGCTCACGAGTTCAACCTCGACCAGCTGGAAGACAAGCCGTGGAGACAGCCGGGAGCCGATATCACGGACTATTTCAATTACGGCTTCAACGAAGAAACGTGGAGAGCCTATTGCGAGAGGCAAAAACGGATGCGAAGCGAATCTGGGGTCGGGTTGATCCTCAATGCTGGGGGTGGTGGAAATAATCCTGGGGGCGGAATGCGCGTGCCTCCAGTAGCCATTACCAATGATAATAGCAAGTATTCAGGGATCATGGGTCCCAAGAGGGCGGGTCCACCCCCGGGCAGGAAGATGGCAGGGACGATAGACGTCATCGGAAGTTCGGGTCTGGCTTCTAGGAGAAATTTGGACAAGTCGCCGCCCAAGGAAAACGTGATTCAAGTCATGACTGCGGACAGGAGAGAATACTCTAGGAAACCAGGATTCCCAGACATGAGTGTTCCACCTCCTGGAGCCGGGATGCCACCTCCGTTCGATATGCCGCCTCCTGGATACGCCGGGGAACCACCGCCGTTTTATATTCCGGAAACGGATCCTTACTATCAGAGCTACGAACCTACCCAGGACAGTCAATGGGGGAACGATCCTGTGAGGATAATTTTTTTCACTGTCTATTGAAAATGATCTACGCTTTTTATTATCAATTGTCTCAACGTTTTTTTACCTTTCAGACTTGGCAGCCAACGAATCTTGCGATTCCTTTGACGGAAGGGATCGAGGATAAGGATCCTGGTCCAAAAACTATTCCTACGATGGTTCCGCCGATAGCTATTCCTACCCTAATGCCACCTAGAGATCCTAGAGAAGTGAGAGCTGACCGAGAAAGAGACAGAGACAGGGACAGAGAGTCGGTTGCAAGAGACAGAGACTCGGTCGTAAGAGACAGAGAGTCGGTCGCTAGAGACAGAGAACGGGACAGGGAACGAGAATCTATGTCCAGAGACAGGACGAGGGAAAGGGACACCGAGTCTGTTGCTAAAGAAGAAGACAGGGAGAGAGATAGATCGAGATCTCAACATCGTCACAAAGAAAGGTAAGGACAATGACTGTTTTTATTTACTTTTATTTCCTGTGTGATTAACGAATTTTAGAAACAATGATTTAGATGGATTATAATTTTTAGTAATATAATTTCATACTTTACAGACACAGGCATCGATCGAGGTCACGTTCTCGAAGGCATAAATCAAGGTCACGAAGTCCGAGCAGGCGTAAGAAGAAATCACGTCGGACAGAGCGGGAGCGGTCCAAAGAGGAAAGTGAATAGCTCTGTATATTCCCAATCCACTGTAATCGGTAATTGATGAAATGGTGCGCGTTTTGGTCTGTATAATAATGCTTGATACTCCGATGAGTAAACACCGAATTACTTACCGATTTATTGATTAAAAAAAAAAAAAGGCAGAAAGAAAACAAAGAACCCATGAATAAGACGGAGATGAAATTCTGCGAAGATAATTAAGAGAAAATTGTCAACTCATCAACGATTTATTGTATATTATAGGCGCAGAAAAATGTTCTCACAAGATTGTGTATGGAATTATTAATGTATACTGTACCGACATGTATTTTTCTTTACTCTTTACCTCGTGTAAATTAAAAATAAATTAATGAATTAAAATTAGAAAAAACAAAACAGTACATACCTATATTCTGTTGGTGAGAGAGTTGAAATAAATAAATCTTGATACAACAAAACTATATCCTATCATGTCTTTCATCCTCTCTTTTTTTTTGTTTGTCGAATTTTAAACAGTCAACTCCCACTGGAATGGAGAATCTGTATAAATGATCTAAAATTTGTTCAGCTCAACTTATTGAATTTATTCCCGAAGACTATAAGATTTAGTTGATTTTTCGTTTTTAGAATTCTTTCGCTGAATTCTTCTTTGTAAATTCTCAACGAATTGATCTATTTCTTTGAAAAACTTGATTTCCAAAGTTGGAAAACGATTCATTGAAGATTTTTTGTATCTACTTGCACAGATGTTTATACAATTTACCGTACAACACACCATAACGTAATTTTAGCATAATTTTAACTCTATACAATGTACAACAGTGTACGAATTACGGTGAATGAATGTAGATTTTTTTTACGGTATATCACCTATTATATACACAAATTAAGGTAAACTGTAAAAGAGGGCATGGGTATTTATTTGCGAGAAGGATATAAGGTGAAAGAGATTGAAGCCAAAGCTGTGGATAATTGCCATTCAATGTATGGTTTTATATCATAATGTTATTACAGAAATGGTATTTCATTAATAATTAAGAGTAATTATATTTATTGGTAAATCACTTGCGGGTTAAATCAAATTGATCCGATATTATTGTCGAAACAATATTGATAATCGCACATACGCGTCTTTTTCCCAACTATATATTCCACCAAATCATTATATTTTCTTCTTATCTTTTCTTTATACCTTATCTTCCAAAAAACTTTTTTCCTTTTCTTTCTTTCTTTTCATCTCATACACAATGGAAAAAAAATGTTACATTTGTACAGCCATCATATACATGTTACATTTAGATTACCGTTAATTCATTACCATTTTTTTAATTCTTAATTTTTTTTATTATTAAAATGCGTACGTGTACATGTGTATTTGTGTGTGTGTGTGTGTTGCTGTGTCTACATGTTTAGCATGTTGTGTAGCTATGAATGAAATGCTGCTAAAATCAGAACAAATTAGCACGACCGAATTACTTCAACTAGAACAAAAAAAAAAAAATTAGTACTGTTTCCAAGAATACACGAACTTGATTTCTTCATTACTGTGTAAAGTATGAATAATTATTTTTGCAATAAACTTTTCACATCTCTCAAATCAATTGCATAAATTTGCGATGAAAACAATTGTCAATTTGTTTAGATCCATAACTTATGAATTGATATGTGAACGCAAATAGCTTATGCATCGAAGTTCCATGTATTTGTAGTAATACTCAGTTCTATTCTGTCGTCTTATTATTCAATATTCACGACGTAAAGTAATAATCCTGCGTGCATTTAGTTATGAGCTGATTGGCGGGGACGATAATAAATAAGATCTACAATAGTTACTTGTTGCGTACAAAAGAAACAAAATTAACAAAAAAAAAAAAAAAATCAAGCGACAAAAAAAAATACAATTAATAATAGTAACGACAAATGAAACTGCATTAACATCTTTGCCCTTGTATTACAAACAAATATTATTCATAATTATACTGAAGTATATTTTAACTCGATCAATAGATTATTTATATCTTTAATAATTATTGAAGGTGGTTTTTTTTTATTCTTCTATTTTTAAATGGCTTTGATGAAGGCCAGCAGCGTAAAACAATTCTAATGGAATTATTCTCGAAAGATTCGATAAACTTCTTGTATTCTTTCTGTGTATAATGCAGTTGCAAATTTGTTGAAATTATGAAAAAAAAAATCTAAAATAATAATAACAGACATCCTTCTTTACATGCGCGATATAATGAAATATGCCTAAGCTTTCCGAACAAAGAAACAAAATCGAAAAAAAAGGAAGGAATTTGACACCAATGAAAAAAAAAGGCAAGTGAAATATGATCCGAATGCATTTAAAACTTTACCACTATTCAAGAAAATGAGAAAAAGAATGTTGTATACGAATGTGGTAAGTGAGATTTAGCATGGAATTAGATATTTCATATTTCACACGCTTGCTTAATTATATTTTGTACACAAAATTAAACATTTTGAAATAATTATTATTTTTTCGTTATATTTATTATTATTTATTTGTTATAAAATCACAACTCATCTCAACTTATGTGAAAAAGTTTACTTAACGAACGTAATATAAGATTAGGAAGATTCACAAGTTGTTGATTTTTACTGTAAGTATTCAACACTCTTTTTCTAATACACACTTTAATCTACTGCCTTTTAGAAAAACAAAGAGAATGTAAAAGAAAAAGAGATGAACGAACAAAAAAGAGAAAAAAAAAATTGTAAACATCAAATAAAACAAACTCAAATATCGTTCATTCAAGGATTTGCACTTGCTAATCAATATTTTTTATAATTATAATTATCTTGTAAAAAAATGTTCAGTTTTTAAGATCAAAGTTTTTTTCTTTTCTTTCTCTTTCTATGGTCTCTCTGACATAATTTATTATATTTATTTCTGGCTGTGTTTTAATTATTTTCTTTAATTAAAATCTATAGACATACCAGGTGAGTGGGGGAAGATTTATTAGTGCAATATTTGTGAACTGCTCTTGATTGCTTGTTTTGTTTTTTTTTTTTGTTTTTTTTTCTTTCTTTTTGTTCAAATATTACAATGACATATCTAACTCACACTGTTCTGCCTGTTGTAAAAAACATTGTCGAAATTGATTTTCTTTTTCGTGGCTATTTCATATCTTTCTACATACTATACACTAATATACAAGTTATGCAATTTTCCATTTTACCTGTCCGTCCCACTTATCTATTTATTTTCTATTTCAAATATACTGCTGCTTTTCTCGACCACACACATATTCTCAAAGTATCTGGTTTATAATAAATATGCTGCTGTAACAGACGGTAACATCTTTTGGATTCGAAAATATTCTATATATAATTTCTCTCTTTATTCGTTCAAAGTTTCAAAAATTCCTCATTTAAATATCATCAATAATCAATTGCTATTGTTCGAGTAATGACTGTACACTTATTATCATTATTTTTTTTTCATCGGTATGTAATTTCTTTCAAAATGGAAAATGTACAGCCGGTCCTTGCAGCATTATATAAACCAGTACCGTGCAGTTTTCAATTATGACTAAGAGTTAATTTGAGTGTTTATTTTTATGATTATTATTATTTTTTTAAATATTTTTTTTAGGGGGGTATTGAAATAATGTGATTAGAGGAGAGAATAGCGCGCTACTGTACATCAGTCTTCATATCAGGGCGCACCATTCCCATACTTTCAAGATTTAAGAAATATGCGTTTTACAACTCTGTCCAGCGCCATGGCAGTCGGAACCGGTAGGGGATGTGTCTACAAAGTGGGAGGTCGCAGATCTTTTATAATACAATTAGCGTGTAGTAAAATCATATACAATTGTTACAATATTTAAATAGTACTTATATCATATAGTGTATAGATAGATTAAAGTTAGGTATACATATACAGATATATATATATATTTATATATATATATATATATATAATCAATATTTATATGCTGATCAATATTTCAAAGTGTTATTTAAGAGTTTCGTGACTCTTTCGAGATTAGAGCGCCTGCTACATTGAAAAGTATTCAGCAATAATCAAATATATGTTCAATTTTATGTATTTTTTTTTCTTTTGTATAAATTTCTGAATTTGAATCCTGATCAAAGAAATCAATAAATTACAACCCTTGGTAAATTGCTTTTCATTATTCACGAAAAGTGTTCATGTTCATTTCCAAAACTAAACTCCATTTCCTCAGATGAAAACCTTGCAGTATCAAATGAAATTTGATTGGCGATATGACAGTGGTCAAAGTGCAAACATCAATTAGTTGCGGAGCTCTGTGGAGGAAAAACTTTTGTTTGACAATATAATGTAATGGAGAATGAGTCCAGAAGTATCTTTTCAATTAATAAATACAGATTTACAAATAAACTATAATGGCGCCATACACAAGAGAAAAAAAAATCACCGGGCAATTGAGAAAAAAAAAAACTTTCATTACAGTATAACCGATTAAGTCTGATAAATTTGAATATCGTTACAAATTATTATGTATCATAAACTATACAGCGAACAATTATTATTTCACACAACGGCGCCTATATCTCTCTGCATTTAAGAGAGTCAAAAAGTATTTTTTGACAATAGCTGGCTACAATACAGCGAAATTCAACTATTAATTTATATTAACGAGTTTTTTTTTTTCATTCTTCCTATATTCTTTTTCTTTCCAAAGTCTCTAATTCAATCGAAGAAATTTTTCATTCTATCTTTTATTTATTACAAACAATTTTGCGATATATCGATACTGCTAAAAGCTCTCAATACTAGAATAATAATGCCTGATTCACAAATTAATAAAACCAAATTCTGTCTGGTTCTCTACGATGAAATTAATGATTTATTGTGAACAAAGATTCTTGTCAACAACAAATCTGGAAGCTAACGCCAATTTTGTTATGTAAATCTGCAGAGAAATTGATTCGGATGTAATTATAAACCAGACGGTTGTTCAATGCAAAGTAGCACAAAGTACGCGGTGCTTTCGATTGGCGTAAGAAAGCTTTATAAATCAGGCATAAAATAATGATGAAGATATTTTGATGGATTTAAAAGGCTGTGTATTAAATGCAGTTTTTTTTTTTGTTTATACATGGTCGTTCCGCCTTCTGTTTGTGTTTCGGGACGACGACCAATATCTTTTTTTTTTCCACTCTATATAAAAAATTTACACTATTTATAATCAAAATTGTTAGTAATTTGAAGGAGCTTAAGTAGATGAAGTAGATAATAGCAATTAGATATTAATAATGTTCCACTAACGTTTATACTAAACATTAAGTAAGGTCAAGGTGTCTATATTATCATATTTATAAACTGTTATGTGGGCTTGCTTATGTATATGTATATATATATATATTTCCTAGTGATTAGTTTTAATAATGTAAGAAATAATTAATTAATCCAATGAATTAATTGATAATGAACAATGTAATTAGAAAGAGGCATTAAATCAAATAATATTTATAATAATAAACATAATAATTATTAATCTTAGTTTATAATAAGACATGAGAGAGATTTTGCGTTAGATTTTTCGGTTGCTTTACTCCGAGGAGAATAATAATGCGATAAAAAAAATGCGTTTTTTAAATTTACAGATGACGCGTGATTTACAGATGAAGGAACTGTATTCCTTATACTATATAATATGTTCATTTAATAGTTTTTATTTTTTCATTTATTTTCTTTCCTTTACGTTTATTTAATATTTATAATTCGTGTATTAATCCTGTCAACGAGGGGTTGGCTGGAATGTCTGTCAGTCCGGTTTCTGTGTGACGTTGATATTAGTTATGCGCCGTTCTCGAAATGCCTTCAAATAATATTAAGTGGGATACGTGTTTAAATGAATAAGTAGACGGCGTTGTTGGATAATCAAAAGGTTTTCATTCAATTCAATAAGTACCGTTTTTTCCAGCTACCGATATCGTTTGACCTGTTTATATCGACTAAAATAACAAATTATCCCCCCAAAGAATAGGTGGTACCTGAGAAATTTTCAATTTCATGAATTAAACGTTATTTACAATATCTTACAAAGAAATTCGCGATTTTTTTCTTCTTTTTAGCTATCATTTATTTTATATTTGCATTTTTTCTTCTTAATATATTTATATAAACGAAATATTTTACATTTTACAATTGGCGCCACTCATCGGATTTTAGGTTCTTACCAATCCCAATCAATAACAATCTCCCTGTTTTTAATGGCTCAAAGGAGAAAAGAAACAAAATTACCAAATGCCGTTTTTTTTTCGTCTTTTCTTAATTCACGTGAATGAAATAGAAGTGATCAACTTCCGTTTCGTCTTTAATGAGAACATTGATTATCCTGCAAACTTGTAGCTGCATAATGCAATGGTAAACATATCAGACGATATTAAACTTGTAGTCAGCAATACGAAAATGTATATGATATATACGATATTGGAAAAAGAGTTGATATTATGCCAAAAGGAAACGACGAAGAAGGATTTCATTTTTTTCTTCAATATCCACCAATAAAAACAAAGAGAGTTTTCATGACCAAGATTGATTTCGATAATTTAAAAAGTACCGTTCTTGTCCCAATCAACACTGGCTACTTGTCGTTTTTCGATGGAGAAAAAATATTCAAGTGTAGAAGAGCATTTCGAGCGGTACACTTAGTCACAAATATACACTCGGAATTAAGGAGACGGGTACGGGATTGGTAATAGGGATTTCGGGAATCACACACACATTGTGCGAGTTGAATTGCTGATTTTGTGATTAAGTTTCTTTCATTTATACAATATACAAGTAAATTCAAATATATTCAAATACTCCACGAACGTTGCATTACGATGAGTTTCCGTGAGAATAATACGTTTTTTTTTTTTAATCAAGGGATGGGATGGGGGAGCATTTGCTCACTGCTGAAAGCGTCTCTTGGTCAAAAAGTTCTTATTTTACAATTTGGGGGACGGGGGTAAGAGATGTTGTTTTTGTCGTTTAGAACATAAATCATATTTAAATTTAATTAATTAGTAATTATTATAATACACAATATTCACAGTGTCCGTTAAAAGGGGGGGAGGGGGCGAGGTTTGCCTTTTTTTTTTTAGAATTATAATATGAAACAAAATTAATTACTGAATTTTCGATTCCTCGCTACGCAGTTGGGGAAGGGTAGGGACAAGGATACCTATACACATTCGTTAATTATTTATATCACAATTTACAAAATTCGGTTACTACCATGATTTTTGGTCAAAGGAGAAAAAAAAGACGGAGTTGAAAATTATTGACAATAAAAAATAAAAAAAATAAAAATAAAATAAAACTTACAAATATTGAAGTAATTAATTGAATAATTCCGTCAATTTCAATTTAGCTTCAATTTTGTTTGAAATATTTGTTTTTCTCTTTCGTCTCTTTTATTGACTTTTCTTCTCTATGACTCATGATAAAAAAAAAAAAATATTATTTTTACTGAATTATTATGTAATTATATATTCAAATGAGAGGCGTCGAGGGGGTCGGGGGTTGGGCAGGTCAAAGGTAAGGTCAGATCCGGTCAGGGGGTACTCAACTTCACTCCCATGTCAAACGCTATGCTATTACTGTTTTTGTTTGTTTGTTTGTTTGTTTTTTTCTCTAGTAAATAACAGCTGGTACACTATAATCTTATAGAATTGTCTCATCTGTCACACATAAAATGAAATTTATAATCAATGGGCACTTTCCTTATGAAAAAAATAAAAATAAAATATCAGTATCAGAATATTGATAATACTACGCTTACGTCGGCACAGTACAGCATACATATTTTTGTTTTTCAATACTTCTACCCATCGCTTACATTGATTAAAATTCATACAGCTTTCGCTAAGGTCTACCCTAGCTGTATAGACATTTCAACTTTTCTATAAAGTTGTTATTTTTTTCTATATTTTTTCTTCTTCTCTTAACTGTCTCGTACGATGAAATCGACTTTTATCACCTCTTTCGCAGCGATCGAATTAACCACTTTGAGAAGAAAAAAAAAACCGGTTGATTCAGTCGTCATTTATTTTATCGGAAATCTTTGATAATCGTTGACGACTATTTTTTTTTTTTTTTTTCAAAATAATCAATTAGAATACTCCAAATCAATGCTCTTGATCATGGGGAGATATGGGGGACGGGGTAAGGGAGGGGGGGATGGGTTATTATGTGGGTCTTAGTTCAATGTGTGAAATCCAGCCAATCTGTCTATAGAATTATTAAATAATAATCTTTAACGACATTAAGGTGTTCAAAACAATCTCCAGCTACTGTAGGATTCGTGTGTAATTTTTCAAATATGAATTTTTAATTATTGTACCAAAAATGAAAGAAAATGTAGGCAAATACGAAAAAAAAAAACGGTTATAATTGCATCATCAAGCAAATGTGTTCTCAGGTCTTGATACTCAAGTGTACTTTGAACGAACGATGTTCAACTAATAAGCGATACTATCTTTTCTATTAGAAGGACTGGATCCCGTCTTTGCTTGAAATAAATCGCTGTCATACAACACAACGGGAAACAATTCGAAAATAGAAAGATGAAAAACTTGACGAATATACAATTACATTACTTATTTCTATGAGAATTCTGAAACAGTTAAGAAAAAATGTGGAACTCTTACTAAAACTTGTTTAAATACGTAAAAAAATAGAAATTTTCATGTGATTAAAAAATGACGAACTAACGAAATAACTTCTATTTTCGATTTGCGATACTGTCTTGTTGTGCAAGCGAAATATTATCACTCAACGGAGAGGGGTGGTTCTGTGAGATGAACTGTTTTCAGGGACGTGCGAATAAGAATGAACTTCTTTCGTATTTATAAAACCTGAGTAGGTTGCTGGGCCGGAGTTGAAACTGAACCAGCAGTCGAGGCTGGGGGACCAATGGGTCCGAGATCTCCAGCTCCTGCGGATGCTCCAGACGGCGTAGCAACACCCATAGCAGACGCAGTCTTCATAAAGAATTTCTCAAGTTTAACAATGATGTGTTTCCCATACGTATACTTGCGAAGACTGCCAAGATGCGGTCTTATCTTATGCATCAAAACTTTTCGTTGAGCGGGTTCCGCCACGTCTATCATCTTCTGAACTACGTAGTTGGCGTACTGATCCTTCATCATAACATTCAAAGCACTAAAAAAAAGAAGGAAAAAACAAGGTCAAAGTCAACAAGACACGTGAAATGTATCGAGCCTGCAGACATCAAATTAAAGCAAAAGCAACTTACTTGTCATTGAAGCCGCATACTTCTTCTATGAGTACGGCTCTCTCCTGTCTAGTAGCGTGTGTAACGCACTTTTCGACAACATTGCTGGCAAACTTGTGTTGAGATAGCGCCAACACCTTTCCCCTGACGCTTCCGATCAGCTGAGCCTTATCCTCCAGTTTTCCATGTTCTGTTTGAGACGAAACGTTTGAAATAAAGATTACCAGTTGCGAATAATATAAAGTCAAAGAGTGAGGGTAAATTTAAAAGTCACTAACCGAGCACGTGTTGGATGACGTAGTTTCCGTACTGATCCTGGATCAGCTGATCCGTGGCGGAGTGCAGTTCCTGCAAGATTCCCTGAGTTTGTTCGGGAGTGCAGTGTTCTAGGATGCGTTGGATGACTCTGCAGCCATAGGGGTGGGTGCTCAGGGAAAATACTTGGCCAGCGAAGGCTCCGATCACAAATTGAAGAGCCCTAGGCTCGACGCACTCGATGCATTTCTGAACTACGTGATTGCCGTTCTGGTCTTTCACACACTTTAGCACATGGCCATCGAGCTCACGGACTATTTCTTGCTGCTGTTCGGGCCCAATAGATTCAAGTGCCTTCTGGATAACGCGGCAACCGTACATCTGCAGGGCCAGCGGTAGAACGTGACCACGAACCTGGAACAGCGAATTTATATGGATTATAAGACTTGCTGAAAAATTTGAAGGCAGGAATAGGTAATTTGAACTCTTAAACAGTCATCAGATCATTGATATACAATCATTCTAGAATGTCAGTTGACACGCAAAGTTATCATCATGTTGAAAGTACCGTAAAGTTGTAACATAAGTTGTTGAGATAAATAATTACCTTTTGAGCAAGAGTGGATTTTTGTTCAGGTGTACCGAACTCGAAGAATTTTTGAATTACGTAATTTCCAAAAACGTCAGTCATTAGCGAATAGGCGGATGCCAAGATTTCTTGGAATACTAGCTGCTTCTCGGCAGCAGAAGCTCGTTCCAGTTTCTGCTGAATGAATCTTGAGCCATGTTGATCTTGGCTAAACTCTACTATGTGATTAGCTAAATCACGTAACTGCAAACTCGGGAATCTGTAACGAAACAAATCGAAATATCAAAATTTGTTAAATGTATGAGTTTATTGTTTTTCTAAAACACAAAATCTTTAAAAATGAAAACCCACCGATTATTTCTGAAATCTTCAAGCAGGCGAGACCTTCCTCCAGCCCCCTTGTCTCCGACTCCAGTCGTTCCGCTACGACCCGGTTTTCCGACCAAAGTTGGAAACAGGGAGCTACTGGATCCAAAAACTCCATTGGCTGTTAGAGCCGGGACCGCACTTGCGCGGAACTTGGCTTCTGCGCCAGGAGCGGCGGAAACGCGACTTGCACCGCCTACCAATCCTCCCAGAGATCCGCCGAGAGCTGGAGGTGGAGTCAAGGACAATCCCAGAGGACTTGGCGAAGCAGTAACAGTTCCTGAAAAAAAATAATATCAAGAGTTCAAAAAACTGTTCAAAAGTTTACCAAACCTAGACAAGTATGAAATTATTTACCTAGTGCACCGTAGCTTTGTGGCCATTTAGCTCTGTACTCGAGACTCGGGCTAAATGCGGATGTATTTCTATCGAACGAGTCCCGCCTCCCTGTGGACGAGGCCCCGAGACCTAATCCTGTGAACAAAGGTTGACATTTTTTCTCTATTGTCGTCAAGATATTGCGAGGCATATATCCAATGTACAATAATGTGATGATATATTTGGGAGGGCGGTGAAAGTAGAAGGGAAAAATGTGCGGGATACGAAGTTTTGTGATGATATCGACGCTAAACATATTGACACGAATTGTACATACAAGTGACATGGTAACAATGTAAACCACCATGCATCCCTAATTCGTTTCGGGGGTCTGTAAATGCAGCCATACCTGTAGTCTGTAGTTGGGCGGGAGACCCAAGTGCACCTAGCGGGGACCCGCCATACCCTAGTGCTGCTAAGCCAGCAGCTAATCCAGAGCCTTGTTGTTGTGCTTGTTGCACGGCAACTGCTTGTGCCTGCACCACTGCAGCTGCTGCGCTGCACGCCAGACCTGCACCAAAAGCCCCAAAGACCACACGCGTTCTTAGTTACTAATTAATTAGCAATGTTACAAACCTTTTACCTGTTATTTTAGCTTAGCACAATTTTTATACATACATACAGGACTGGCAACAATGTTAACACACCGCGATACATGTATATCTCAATTATTTACATCAACGTATATGAACAGTGGTCATCTCTTTCTCGATACTCATTCATGGACCATGCGCTTGAAAATTGATAACCTTCTGGCATTTTATATACCTTTGAAGTCTGATTTGTTGGTTTGTATAAGATATGTTCCACTGCATGGTGCACGGATAAGATTTCCCAAACACCACCTTCCTTATATTCACACAGACCAAACAATTGTACAAAAAAAAAATCGTGGATTTTTGGATATGGGATAAAAAAAATGATTATATATATAATATATATATGTATGAATATTGATGATTGATTCGATATCGATAAATGATTAATGATTTGTTGGTGATGATAACGAACTTAAAACCTAAATATAATCGTCCCAGGAGTAAGAAAACGTATCGTATTTATACCGTACTGAAAATAATAAATCATAAACAAACAATGGGCAAGTAAACTGAACAACATGCTACAAGTAAAAAATAAGAATAATGGTTTTTTTCGGATCAGTATGTGAGTGTGCTTTACGAGGCCTGTGCGAAGAGGATGTTTGCCTGAATACGAACAGCGTAATTAACTCAAAATTCAATCATTCAATTATCGTATCATTTACTTTTCTTTCCTATTGGCTGAACAGAGTTTAAACATGACTAAAAACCGTTTGGTTACGTCGTCCTGAACTGCGCAGCGTTAATCAATATTATTTTCGCGACAATATTCACCGATAGAATGAAAATAATGAAGACTACTTTGAAACTATCCTCTTCAAAAGACCAGAAGAAATGTATAATTTAGAAAGCCCTCATTTCTCACCTAAACACTCTCCAGGTGTAGCGTTGCTGTGGGACGTCGGTGTCTGTTGAGAATATAGACTCGGCGGTGGTGGTGCCTGTGGACCAGGCTGAGGTTGCGACGGTGCTCTGTTGACAAGAGCTACAGGCGCCGGACTGACCAGTCGCATGGGAGTCGCGGCTGATCCCAGTCCACGTACGCCTCCCATTACTATGGATCCATTTTGATCGTAGTACGCAGGTATCACCTGATACTGGCCCTGGACCTGAAAGATATTGCAAGATCAGTTGAATCTGCCTTCAGCGAATGAAGATCGAAGCCCTAACATAACTTGATAGAAAAAAAAATAGCATTACTAACCGTTTGAGCCAAGTTGTTTGCTGTATCTTGTGCAGCGACGGCAGCTGCAGCTGAAGATGGTGTCAAGGGTCTTCTCGGAGGTGGGGGAGCGGCAGCCTGCGGCGGAGCCTGGGGCAGTAAGCCGGCAGGGTAAACCCAAGGTCCGACTCCATAATACTGGGGAACGACAGGTGCTGCTCCGGCGATTAAAGCCCCCACATAAGGCTCTTGACCACTGATTACAGTGTATGGAGCAGTGGGGAAATTTTGTTGCTGTTGTTGTTGCTGTTGGGCTTGAGACGCCGCCAAGTACTGTTGCTGTTGTTGCTGCTGCTGTTGCTGCAGCAGTTGGAGCTGTTGCGGCGTAGCGGCTTGTTGTTGACTGCGAAACAGTTGCTGGAAAATAGAAAACGAAAATTAGCATTAAGTTATAATCGTATATTTTCTCGAAGCCGATTCCTAAGAAGATAATTTTGACCTCGATGAAGAGATTCCAATAATTGAACGCTATTGAATAGAAACAAACGTTAATTACAGTTTGAAAACTTGGCATTAAACTGGAAATCAATTTTCTCCTCGATTTTATACTGAAAACTTTCATACTCTGAATTTTTGTTAGTTGTAGTTAGGTGACACATTTCCAAGATCAACAATTATTTTAAAAAATATGATCTCCAAAAGAATAATTTTTTGGTGACTGAAGGTTTTTGTACCAAAGAGAATTATATCTTTTTTTGTATTAATTTCAATATCCTTCGTTATTCATTTCATCAAATTCATACTAATAATAATAATAATGATAATAATCAACTTCCTTTCGCTAGCGCATCAACTAGATACCAATCTTTTAACGATAAATATCTTAGAAATTAAAAAGACGTCAATAGATTTTGTGACTACATGAAAACCAAACATTTTTCTATCCAATCAATGGAAATGATTATTTTAGAAACAAAATATGCCTGAGGTAATTTAGACTTCAATTTTGGCACAGATTTTGACCCTACAAACTATTCTTCACGATTTTCGAAACACCTGATAATTTAATACGTTTAATAGGTAAAAAAAAAAAATTAGAAACAAAGGTCAAAGCCATTTTATTGGCAAGAAATAGGTAAAATTCGTGGATTCTTGTTCCAAATACTCTGCTTAACCTGTTTGAAAATTGAACAGGAAGCGACGATTTTTTCTGAATTAATAGTGACTCAAGTTTCCTGGGCATCAATAAGCGACAAGAGTTTGTTGGAGTGGGAAATCTGTAACTTGAGGAACTTCCAAATTACAGAGAAGGATACGCGAAATGATAGAGACAGGAGAAACTATACGAAAATAAAAAATCTTCGTTCGCTAGGAACGCAAGGAAACGACGAAATACTAATCGCAAAAAGAAGTGTCTTTCCTTATTTTTCCAGGCCGATGCTCGTGAACGCGCATTGCGACTCCAGACTCTCTCTCTCTCTCTCCTTCTTTCTTACTCCCCTTCCCTCTTATCTTGAGTGAGGAAAAAAAAGGTGGGAAGACGGTACGAAGAAAAAGAGAAAAAGAATTTGAGCAGGAGATAAAGAAAAAAACAAAAATGAAAATAAAAGCGAAAAGGCTCGAAAAGATGGTGAATCTCAGTGAGGTTCAACATTTTTTCCAAGTTTTTCACGATGCCGGAAGAGTCGAGTGGTGCAGGGACGAAACGAAGGGGAACCAGGGGGGCTCTGGTTCGGTCAACGACCCCCTTCGGACGTTCACCTTACCCGACACACCGTGGTGGTTGGTTGCGCCATCATGGCAATTGCGGTATCTTCGTACAAATTCACCATTGAAGGCTGCATATAGTGGTAGCCAGCGAAATAACGATATGTGGATACACGGATGGGTACGTACACGTGTATATATATACATGCGATTAAAATCGACAACTGAGACCTTGAACGTGGCAAGGAGCCTAAAGGAACAACGGAGAACAGAGAACAAGCCTCTTAAAGCCCGATCTTCGTCCCATGAAGAATAAGGAAAAAAGACCATCGCTATTCACCGGTGACAACCTTTCCAAAGTTTATTATCGGTTCCTGGTTACCATTTTCATCAGGTTCATCGACATCAGGATGAAGAGAGGTCCGTTTACAAATTTGATGACAGATTTTGAATCTCATATTTCTCTCAAATAGTACATAATAATCGATGCTGGTTCCTGCTGGGCACATGCTCAACTTTCACCAAAGAGAATATAAATGCTGTTAAAATTAACGCTCGTGTCTCTCGTACATCATGATCAAACGTTCAAACGTACAAAGTTTCTTTTTTTCCCGAGAATCTACGCAGTGTCGAAGGATGATGCACACGCATCATAACCCGATGTTCCCAGGAGCTTACGAGACTGAAATAAAAGTACACAGAGAACTAATAGCCACGCGAAGTCCGTTACTCAACCGCGGACCCAGTGCGAACCGTTAGTTCACCTGGTTCGTTGGTATAGGTTCCAACAAGAACGTGTCCGGAATACAGGGCGTTCCAAAACCTAATCCTGAACGGGTGACTAGCGGTGTCGACCTGACACAGAGCTTTTGCCTGATCTTCGAGTCAGTTGGCGATCTCGACGACATTGAGCCGAAGCAGAAACCGTTCACTTACCGGTCGCGAGAGCGAACAGGCTCTGATCTAGTTCCAAGCCTGTCTGAACTTTCTATGTACATTTCACACAACGTTGATAAAAAGACTTCAGGAAAAATTTGCTCCATAGTTTCGGTTTGATCGGCTAAAAAAAACTGCATCTTGCGATGGGCTAGTCACTTTAAATTCGAGTGGTTCAACCAGGGTTGTAGATGACAAAATAAATGTCGAATGATTTTTATTTCCAAAGTATGGATCAGTCAAACAAAATTAGTTTTTCCCACTGTTTCCAGCACACTTTCTTGTTACAAATCCGTTGTGTCATACGGTGAAATTTGGCATCGGTGCACTCTCTGCACTGTTCAAAGTCAAGGGTTGGTCGCACACAGGTGATACTGGGCTTAAAGTGAAGTATGCTCAAGTCATGTGCCTATGAGCCAAATCGCAGAAAATACGAGTTTCAAAATTGATTGAAACGCTGTCAAGAGGTACTCAATTATCACATTTCGAGAGTGATGAAATTTGAAAAAGTTTTGTTTCTGAGATATAGCTTGTTAGCATATGTCTCGAGAATACTTCGAGCCCAGGATCATATGCGTGTGTGACCAACCATAGGCTTCGAACCATACACAGAGTGTACATTTACCATCGGTATTTGCCATCGTTCGAAGCCAGTTAGGTATCTCACTGAATTGTTCACCAAATCTATGTGTAATGAGGGTCTTGTAGCAAGAAAGAGTGCTGGAAATAGCGGGGTAGAACTGTCATTCTCTGTGTCTGATCAATACTTTGCGAACGATCGATAAAAAACAACTTGACTTTTTTGTTTTTTTCTGTCATCTCCAATCCTGGTTCAACAGGTCACACTATTTTATGGAGAATTACTTGACCTTCAACTGACTTCCAGAGACTTCGAAAAAGGGTGTACATGGGAATTCGCAAGTGACGAGTTTCTGGGTATCCTGTTTGGTTTTGTTTATGAAACCAATAAACTTTGAGGTGTAGGAGAATTCAATTAAACGAAATTCGTTCTCTCCTCAAATAAATAAAAGTCGTTTAGGGTTTGACGACAAAGGAGGTCGCACCCCCCCAGGTAATCGCGTGTGGCCGCACCCTGTGCTTTGCCGGGGGTGGCTTTTAACCAAATGACGAAAGATTTTATTATCAGGATGGCCTTTAGGGTGCGGCGAGGGTGGTAATGGGGTCCGCCCCATCCTCGTCAGCCGCACCTCATTTTCATAGGTACTATACAAAAACCATCGTCATATCAAACGTCGAAGGAATACGAGGAGGCGACTATATCAAATATAGCGTTATTATCCCGACGACAGGAGGCATCTCACTGTCTAGATGTTTGATGAGTCGGTTGCATCTTTAGCTATTTTTCTTCCTCCTCATTTGTCCGATCTATGAGCACGCTGCGAGGGTTGTTCGCGCTAACAATCGAGGGTGACGAAGTGAAACCGTCAATTTGTTTTATTACGACAGTGATATACCGTGTTATAGAGACTACACCCTCTCTCTCTCTCTCTCTCTCTCTTCATCACGCAAAACATTGCGCAGGGTGATTTTATTGGACCGTTATCGCGTCCCGGTTGTTTGCCTTTACTCTGTCACTCCCAGTCTCTATAACACAGTGTTTGTCCAGTCCTTCCTAACGCCTCATGCACACACGACGTTAGCTATTCTAGTTCGAATCATTTAAGCTCGTCCCATCAAGGCTAGTACGCAGGTAATACTGGTCGTATCGTCGTTGGTATTTGATGTTAACCGAACAATCATGTCGTGTCAGCTGGGTTAAAAGGACGATAGGACCGAGGAAATTGTCTATAGTCGAAAGACACACGTGGAAGGTCGATCGAGAAATATAAAGTATCACAGAATTTTTTTTTTCCCCTTTGTCGTGCCTTTTAGTTCTCGCCATATCCGTCGTTCCGCGTACTTCCGTTGCGCTCTGCGGTTATACTGTGAAATTCTAAGTATAGAGTACATCTCGAACCGCACGTTGATGTTAGAATCGAAAAATTCCACGAATGAGAAATGTAAGGACAATAAAGTATGCGAAACGTAGAATGAGAAAACAGAGGATACACACACGAGGGATTCCTTGTTTATGGGATCATTTTCCGAACTATGCACAGTACGGTAAAATACGCACATGTGATCCTGTCCCCACGCGATTCATGCGATAAGGAATATCCGTCTACGTGTGTCGTTGCTTGCTATGAATCGTATCTGAATCTGAATCTGAATCTAAATTTTCAAAAATGTACAGTTCGTCTGTCATTTTTTATTGCAGAATTGTTCTCGTGCATAAACATTTTATGTAAAAAATACCGCTCCGTTTTAATACCTTGCACGTAGAATTTTTCGCCTCCCCATTATGCCAGAGGGTGATTTCAATACCCCGAGGAATGAGGGTCGTATGGTCGTTGGACGACTCCGACCTTTATGAAATGTTACAACCTTTGCAGGTCCCTGATTGCTGCGCGGTATATCACCGCGTGACATAGTCGCGTTTTGACGTATGTGTACATATACTTAGTGTTACATCCTCCACTACTCTACTTCATAATCAAGCTCCGCTGCTGATATGTGGAACATTGTTTCATTCTTCGACGTTCTCTCTTATTTTAAAATATAGCCGGTGACACGGATGGACGAGGTTGTACAAGCAGTGGTTGGTACCGACCCCCTTGTCCCTACTATTTTCAATTTCCCCAGCAACGTCACCTCGACTGGTGGTGTTAGACGACGTACGATCAATGAACCGGTTTCCATACCCAATAATATCATCGTATACGTTTATGACATAGTATGGAAGAGAAAAAGGAGGGCTTAAGTTTATTTTCCGCACGCCGTGCGTAAAGTTCGATTTTACGCACGCAAGCGTGCGTGTAATCGGACTTTACGTTCGTTTGTGATCGTAAACGTAAGACTTGTTGTGTCGCTTACTTCTACTATTTATGTACAATATCCCTGTTATATTGCAGACATTACAACACTACTCTAGCCTTAGTCGGGTCTACCACCCAACTAATACAACTCCGCCAAGACGATAAATAAAACTAGGTCTGCGTGCAGAGACCACGTCTTGTGCCATTTTTAAACGACTGTACGCACGCGGTGTTTCGCACGTGGTTAAGGAACGTGTGTACTGCAATTGAAACCTGCAGAATCACTCGTTCAAGGCTATGACAGGGGTACCCGGATCAAACGATTATTTATTTTATACTTTTCAATTTTCTTTTCAACTAATCTGTTATCAACGTTTGAGAACAAAATCATCGATTCTGCTATGAATGTATAGAATAATCAAAAATCCGCTGAATAGTTTTTATCAAATTAAGGGCGAGAAGTAACTTTAAAACTGGACTAAAAAAAACTGACTTCAGTCCATTAGAGTTGTATCGTTGTTAGGTATACAGTGTGAACAAAAAGAATGATAAAATACGGAATGTTTGACCAGAGTAAAACGTTCGTACTTCTACGCACGATATTCTGGGCTAAGTGGTTATCAATTTTCACCACGGAGGAAAACATGGCTTCCGTTGTTACGCAGGCTACAGGCTTCAGGGAACAGGAGCGAGACAGGAAACTGTGGTAGTCATTAGATAAGAACTGGCGTGTGCAATCTGTCGAGTAGAGCACGATTTTACATTTTTTTTTTTTGCTTGCTTTCATTATGAATATTGTTCTTTCCTCTTTCTTCTCATCTTCACGAGTCTCAGACCGATAGCGAAAAGACAAGAAACAAAAAACGACTCCATGTCCTCTCACTAATCAACAGGAGAGTGATTCTCGTGCTGTCGTAGGCACTCTGTTGCTAGTTGGTCAGCAGAAACATGAGCTCGGAGCTCGAGGTCTCGAGGACAGCCCGCGCACGTTCTTAGCTACTGATTTTGCAAAAAAATATAACAAACTGCGTTTTATATCAGAGGTTTTGACTCGAACTTCGTGACGTATATTTGATTCATTAAAGATAATCTGAATTATTATGTCCGAATCGATTGTTAGGATCGACCTTGCGTCGTTCATTTACTTTTATTTCGTCGATTGCTCGTATCTTTTATTCATCTATTATATTTATCAACGCGTTAAAGTGGCCTAAAGCCGTCGCTGACTGGGCTGGGCTTCGCGTTTGTATATGTTAGTTAGTGGAATTTAATGACTTTGCATGGACAAGGTATCGCGCATTGATGCGATCATCGGATCGAAGAATTTCCACCTGCAGGCACGAAGAAACATCGAGCCGTCGAATAAATCCTGACGGTATATTTCTTTACACAAAAACACGGATGAATTGATTCCAAGAAGTGCGTGCCGTTAAGTGTCCACGTTTAAAACTAATTACGCTGATGAAAGAATACGTGAACAAAAATATGAGGGGCCACAAATAAGAAACCTTCTATATAAAGTTTGAATCAAATTTTCTTTACGAAATCAGAATCTATCAGCGAGACCTGAGACAAAAACGACATTGTTATAAGAGATCCGTTACAGCTATCACCGTTACGTGCTTGAAGAGGGAAAATCAGCACGTGCCATAATGACCAACTCTCTGTAGACGTCGAAGAACAAAAACTAAAAATTCAATAGTCGATGCAGTAATAATTCTCTATCGATAATGGTGTAGAAAATTCGTCGATCAAATCGAACGGTGAGAAGCACTCCCTGAATCGGAGTTACAGTTACGATTGGTGCGTGACGCAATCCGTAAGCGGGATCTGGCGAATCCAAACACCTGGTTCTCACGTGGCATAGAAGCTCATTCATTTCACAAATATCCTAGGTCCTGTACCTTGTCAGCTATTAGTCTAGCGACGATTGCTTCCTTGAGTGGACCAAGCCAGTGATGGGCACCGACGAAATATTTGTTGAGTAATTTCGTGTGCGGAGCAACCTGTGCGTACGGAGCGTCTAATTCCGAGACGACCATGATGATAAACGCGGATCCTCCCGCACCTCTAACTGTACGGTTAGGGGTACACAAAAACCGCGTCAATCACCGTTGCTGCACCGTTAAACACTTAGCACTTGTCATTTATCACTGAATTAACGATATGGTTAAAGAAAATTACCTTCACACTGTACTTTTCTCATTAACTCGGGTTTTTCGTTTTTAACTAGTGAAAAATCAATTTCTACTCACTCTATAAAAAAATATATAACTTTTATCTATATCGTGGCTTCAGATTTTAGCGGCTTGTCTCTCTTTTTCTTTTTCTCTCGGTATTCCTTAGGCACTTTTAATTACTAGGGCAAGAGACTCTTGGCAGTCTCGTGCTCGTGTGTTACAGTAACAGACTATATTAATTCGTTAATACATTTAATTTTTCACTCGCATTAAACCCGGTTGTAGTTAAGGATATAATTTTTTGCAATGGGGTTTAACGCGGATGTTTCGTGCGCACTAGATTCATTCATCTTTGGTTTACTGGGTTAATTGTTCAATTGTGGGTTCTCCCGCACGAAAAAAAAAAGAACCAGTTCAAACTGACCCTCTCGTCTGAAACCGGAAGCAACGAATTTTCGCTTTTAGAACAATAATTCAGACAAATTTTCAATATACTTTTGATATACTTTTCCAGATAAATTTATTAAAAATCTTACGATAATTAGTCAAACTTTGATTCAACTAGTTCGAAGTTTCATAGAGGTTTTATTTTTTAAATTTCGTCTGGATTTTGACCACCGAAGTTTGTCTTGTAATTGAAATTAACACACAAACTTTCTTTTTATATTTCTTTTTTTAATGATTAATGGCTAGTAAAGAGAGTCAGGGCCAATATCTCGTTGCACGTTTGTGTATTACGTACCCGTGGTACTTCTCTCTTGTCTCTCGCGGCTTTGCTACCGCATAGAAAGGCGGTTCAGAACTGACTACACTCGCCGTTTGACTGACGCCGCGTGACGCGTGCATATCCCCCCTTTCCCCTCACCCTAGCCCGCAGCTCATTCCGTCTGCCCGCGACCACCCCTGGGGTTCGCCGCACACCCCCTGGGTTAGGTTAGAGGCTCGGTCGCGGCTCACCCGCGACGAAGGTGAGAATGAAGGTGGCGATGACGTAGTTTCTTTTTTTTTTTACATTCATTCTATGTTTTCCTGACTTCGCGATTTCAGATTCAATGATAATTAGGAAGGGAAATATGAAATTTTGGGAATCTATGTGTGTCAATTATTCGTCGAATTCTCTTTGTCTTTCAAAGTCTGGGATATGGGTGTCGGGTAGACGGGAAAGCCGGCGTTTAATCAGATATTGCGGTTTGTTACGAGTCGGTGAATTCCGATTCTGAAAGAGTTTGAAATTTCAAACGAACCACAGAGGTCCTTAGTTATACCGTACCGCTCACTGCGAAGAATTGAAAGTGTCTACACCGATACATCTCATTCGACTTAATGCTAATATAATATCGCGAAATGCTCCACATCCATGTCTAAAATATATCTGGACAGTTTTTAAAAAACCGCGGCTCCGTTGAATAAAAAGTATTCTCATCATGGAATCAAGTGTTGAAGTACTTTTTTGTTTTCGTTTAACGATATTTGCCATCCTCGTTGAACCTGGAGGAGGCAATTTTTCACGAACATTTTTTTTCTACACCTATACAGAAGCTTCCGGTTTCTCACACGTGTTTTTTTTTTTTTTCTCCTCTCAACATTTGTCGCAGTACTTTCTTTTTCTTTAGATAGAGTACGTAGTAACACGCACGCGATCCCGTCCCTGGGGTCGTCGAGTTACCAGGCACCTATAAGACCGTCCTGGGTTAGTGCGTTGACTAACGACGTAGGTGAGGTTCTCTCGGGTCGTCCATTGACGCCAGGATAATAGGAGATTATTTGTACAAAAACCGTATAGATTTTTGTATATATTCAAAACCACGATACAGTTGGAGGAAATATCGAACGATCGTGTGCCTCGTGACACTCCGTCATCCCCCTCCCCCTCCCCCTCTTACCTCTTTCTGCCCTGGGGATAGACCAACTAATTTTTAAGGACGCCTATATGCAGAACGCGAAGTGTAGAAAACTGAAGAGTTTCACCACTCGAAAGAAAGAGAGAGAGGCAGCAAAGAGCGTGTGGCGGGTACGGTGGTAGACGTATGAAGCAAAAAAGAAGAGAAGGAAACGTATATATACGAGACAGGAAGGTCTTTCGTGCTACAATGTCGTCGCCCGTGGCCAACCGCGTCGTCGTCTATTGTCTACAGAGAGTCCACGAACGTCTCTAGAAACACGACGTGGTCTGGTTTACCATTTCTTTTTTTTTTTTTTTTTTTGGAGGTTATTTTTATTTTATTACAACAAAGGGCGTCAAGAGAAATTAGGTAGGGGATATTGAATTTTAATCAACGATAAACTCAACCCCTTTCTGTTTCTTTGATTCAACCTTGATGTTCTGGATGAGAAAAATGAGCATTTTGCTGAACAACCCCTTCGCAGACGAGACATTGCGCGCACCCCGTTTCTGGTGAAAAACTGTCGCGTGTCTCTTTGGTATAACTTCAAGTGCGAGTTGACTTCGAGCCCAGGTAGACGTTGGTTTTTGAGTTTAGATACTTAAGGAGGGTGAATTTTCCACAGAATAATGTTATGAATAAGATATTTATGCTGGAAGTTAGAGAGCGAGAACTGTGCGAAATGGAGTAGATTGAAAAATTAAAATTTAGAAGAATCAAAAAAAGAGAACGAGAAACAGTGGAAACAAAAAATAATGAGAACCCCTCGGTTTCAGAGGGATGAACGGTACACACGCAACTTGGCGTGTAACACCCGACCAACCCTTACACGAAGCACACCACGCCTACCAACCAACAGCTCTAGCCAAGGAACTTGGAGCGGCACGCATAGGTTGGATAAAATTCGATTGAGGATTGCGTTGCCGAATAGTTAGTCGGGAAGGTGGGGGTGGCTGGTGAGAGTCGGTTATACCTATACCGCAAAGAAATGTTGGCCTTAATGGTGCCAAAGAACGTAGTTTCAGTCGGCTATCAAAATTCTCCCATTCTTCACGCCAACCCCAAAGAGTAGTTAATTAAATTTCTATAATATATTTCACATACATATTTAATTAGGATAAGAATATTCAATATTTTTTACCATATACTAATTTTTATTTACCCTCAAAGTTTCTAGAATGAAAAAAAAAAATAAAATGTTTAGACACTTTTCAGCAGAGAACCACTGCGGTTGACCCGTTGATATTTCTTCGCATCAGGAATTTGTTTGTGCTGCAAAATAATACCGAATAATGGCTGAAAGAAAAAAAACGCGTAATTACTTTAAGCCCCCGTCCCCAGCCTCTCCCATGTCCACTCGCATGAGTCTACCTCATGATGAACTAGAATTTCGTTCATTAAATTAACTTTTTTTCTAAAAATTAATTCTATTTCATCATTATTTTAAACTGTTTTCATTAATTAATTTCCCACCTCTTGATGAACGAAAATAACAAATTTCGACTTTACCTCATTAAAACGTCAAACAAAGGAGAAAAAAAATGAAAAATAGTAATTAATTGTATGCTCTATAATTTGTAAAACAGAATCTTGTCTCAGACTGAGAACCCGCGGGTTCCGAGCTCAGCCGTTATTTGCACTTGGTCACGATTTGAGCGTTTCTTTGTGTTTCCACACTAAAAATTGTGACTCCGCGGTCTGAGCCCCCTATAGCCCGGAGCCTGGGTAGCTCCTCGAGGGTTGAACGAGGAAGGGGTAGCCTAGATTCAGTCTCTGCGGGCGATCCATTTTAATTAGTGAGTATCATAACCCCGGGGTCACGTTCCTCGTCTTCGTCCGTCCATTTATTTACTTCTCGTACGTATTGCGCGCATATTCTCACACTAATTTCCGCAGGCACATCGACCCCTTTTTTAAATCGCTTGGTCAAACTTTTATTAGACCGTAAACATTACTTACCGGTGCTCCAAGTATATCATATACCATCGATAGATTCATGCGTCGAAAGACACGACCAAGAGATAAATAGAAATACTACATTGTGTATCAAGGGCGCAAAACACTATTTTTTGAGTGTGAAATTTGCAGTACGAGCCGAAGGCGAGTGTACTGCAATCACACTCGCCAAAATAGCCTTGCGCTCGTGTTGCACACGATTTTTTTCTCAACACCTGGTCTGCAAAAATGCCTCTTTTCAGACCGAGTGAGCGGGCGCAAAACGGAACTTTGCGCCCGAGGGCAGGAAAAGAGTCGTTTGCGCCCGTTTTAGGCGGGCGCAAAGCACTTTTCCGCCCGAGGGCCGAAAAGATCCGTTTTGCGCCGGCTCAAGAGGTATGAAAAGTGGCATTTTGCGACCGGGTGTGAGAAAATAAATATAGCACGCCTCTCCCTCCCCCCTCCCCAATCCCCTTAGATTTCTCAATCGACCAATTGACGACCTATTTTAGAATAATTTTGTACATATTGTTTTTATTTTGAGTACGTTATTTGGTTATTTTATTCATATACTCGTATTAGGGAGGGGTGGATGAGTTTGTGGTAGTAACTGGCGACACTCGGGTTCGCCACGAGGTTCGTTACGTAAGAAGCCCCGAATCCCAAAAATATCGCTAGATGAGTGACAAGCCTGGCCTCGTGGCTTCTCTTCGACAAACAGAACAACCGAGTATAGTAGAGAAGTCGAGGTAACGTGGAGTGAGAAAGACAAAAGATAAAACAATGCTTGCAATACCGGCACGAGGGTGGAAATAATGAAGAAAGAACTGGTCGTTGAAATGCCAGAAGATTTTTATAGTTGTTGAATATATAGATACTGGAAATATAAATAATGGGCAATATTTTCGTCAGTTAAAAGGAAAAGAAAATGTGTACCCATTTATGCACCACTTTTTAAATGTAAATTTCTGAGGTAGTCTGTCAAATCGTTGATCCAGATCAAGAATTTACGTTTTTTTTTTTTTTTATTGGGTAATCGAAACACTACTGAATAGAAAGTTGAATCGAATTGTATAAATCTGACGGATATATGGATTGAAAGGTATTAATTTCAACTCAAATTTGAGCATTCAATTAAGGAAGTATTATCGATAATCGTACGAAACGATACAGCTATCAATCGTAATTAACAGCATTTTGCAAATGGCTTTACATTTAGCATATGATAAATTCGGAACCACAGGTCAGACGATTTAGCTGAAATTTTTCATTCAATTTTCACGATCTGGATCTAGCCAACGATTCCAGAGCAATGATAATGCCAGTGGCTATCAGAAGTGGTCTGGGATTGTAGAAGAAGCAAAACCTCCCCTCAAAAAACAAAGGAAAACCCTGCAAATCTAGTTGTAGGATTTGAAAAAAGCTCCTCAGTCTTCTCGAGACGGAGGTAAATAGGCATGGGGATTTACGTAGTTTTATAGCACAGGGTACGCAAGGTGAGGTAAAGTGAAGTACGGCACGGTACGGTACATACTATCAGTGCATGGTTTCCGGGGAAGTTCGTTGCCCGTTCGACCCCCGCGGAATACCACCTCGAAGAATCGTCGAGGCGAAGACAGTCTTAGTTAGTACTTGTTCTTAGTCTTAGCCTCAAGTCTTAGTCCAAAGTCTCTCGGGGCGGTGATACAGATTTTCATCGTATGAAGTCAATGCTCTTTATGCTCAATGGGCATCAAGTCAACAACCCGCGAGGCCCCGTTGTGCACCTTCGCTCGTTTCTCCACGGGACCGCGATGTTGCCCGGGAATAAGGAAGGGGCTGGCTCAGATAAAGAGAGAGAGCAATATATACATAGAGAGAAAGAGAGAGAGAGAGAAAAGAGCGGGAAACGCTTCATGCCTTGCCGAGCACGAGTCCTCCTCTTCTCTCCTCAACTCTTTGCAACTATAATGCAATTTTGTCAATTTTGTCATAGACCAGAGTCCCCTCTGTAACGTTAGAGTCGAACGTCGATAGTTACAAGTTTTGTTTATTTGTTGTTCGTTAAGTCATCGAGCACAGTGACTCTAACCCCCCTTCCTCATCGTCCTCGTCGCAAATTTCTCTCGGCAAACTTCCGGGAGGGAGAGAGAATACCGAAGACTTTGGCATTAGAGATTGATATGAATTATTATTACCTACACAGAGGTTGAGAAAACTTTTTGCTTCGTATGAATCGCGAAATAGAGAACATATTAATTTCGATTTCGAATTGCTTTGTCACACCTTTGTCAAAATTGCTAAAATTCATTTCCATGGTATAAATTCTGAAGAAACAACAAGTTGTGAGACATAATCTTCAGAATACTAACTTTCGATATTGAAGACGAAATAATTATGCTCTACAGGGTTCCTGATAAATACTAATATGTTTGCAGAATTATTACACGCTAATTAACCCCGGAGATTCGTAATCTGATTGACGAAACTAGAAGACCGTATCCTGAAACCTGAATCAATTATGATAGATAAATTCTACCAAGGACGTAGTCTGAGATGGTCGTCTTTGTATCGAACCAGCGATTAGCGCGGATTGAGTTGTACCTAAGCCCTGTGCCAAACTACACAACTCAATCACATCATCAGGTGATACAGTTTGAATCAATCACATTTTCCAAATAATGAATATGATCTCTATCCCCGATTTTTTTCAGATTGCTTCAATCATCATCCAAACGTCGAATATGTAAAAACAGGCTATCAATCATTTGCAATTTTTGCCTTGTGAACGTTTTTTTGCATCAAAAACCTCAGTGTGACGGTAGATAAACAGAGCTTAATGTTTGCCAGATGCATCGAAAATATGTCTTTTAATTTGCAGACTAATTAAAGTCTTCATTTTTTTGTTCTATGTATGGAATTTCGAATCAATAGAATTGTTTCTGTTTTTTGAAAAATGATGTTCTTTGATATGAAGAAGAAGAAAACAAAATTTTAGAAAAGAAGTAAATGCGTTGAATTAATTTGAATAGAGTTTCCAGTTGGCAACAACTTACTGAAGGATCTATTGAAATCCAATCCGTTGATTATACACGATACGAAAGTAATATCATAATAATAATGATTATAATTCCGAAGAGACGTATAGCGAGAGCAAATGCGATTCATTAATCGGTCTTAGTGGTGCCATATACATATATCTACGAATATACTCTTTACCGTTCTATTCCGAAGCAGTGTGTGAACGGTAACTTGTGCGTATGCTTACCTGGTGTATGTAGGTACCAGCTAAGTCGCTTCGTGATAGTCGTATAACCGCTAGTGACATAAGAGCATAAATCTGTTGACCTAACGGATCGTGGATATAGTAGTAAAACGGTTTGTAGCATCGAGTAGAGAAGGATGGCGAGAAAGAGAGATGAAAGTAAGACATATTAGAATACGAACTGGGCTAACGAGTGTAAAAAAATCACGTAACACGTATTACAGCCAGCTTGTAGTGTCTAAATCCCACGTGTGACCGATTACAATTTAGCCAGTCAAATTTTTCAGACCGTTCAACTTCGATATTAATGAAGGAACAAATTTCGTCTGGCCATATCCGGTGGAGCTTGAAAAATTTCGTTCCCCCTCTCACTTAGCAGGATAATTTATTATTCGCAAATATTTTAATTGCACTTTTGCAAATGTAACGATCATTCTTGATACGCAAATAATGAATCAACATTTACAGTGATCATGAACTTTGCCTGATGTAACCGAATTTCAATTTTTCCTGCCCCTATCACGAGCTTTTATTATTATTATTATTTTTTAACATGTTCACACACTAATCAACATTATTATTTGTTGAATGTTCCTTAGGATTACCGTTGATTCGTTAATTTGTTTGAGAAAGTGTGACATCAGTCTTCTCAGTAATTGAGGTAGAACGTGACCTATCTCAACGTTGTGGTACAATTTTGAATGTGTGTCGTACGAACAATTAGTATGTGTGGTTGAGTAGAACGTGTGGAATGGATGTCGTCTCACAACGACAACTTTACGATTGATCTAATTTGAGCCCTCGAAAATAAGCATTCACCTCGACAAGAGCAATAAATCCCGCACAACCGCACGAATAGGAGAGAGAAGAAGTGGAGAATTGTATCGTGGGGAGAGCGACTGGTTGATAAATAAAATTTCAACCAAATGACACGTTCACGAAGCGCTGACATTTCATAAGCGATTTCCTCGTGCGAGTTCATCATCCGTCGGTTTCACTTATATAAACCCACACGTCGCGATATTCTTGTTTTATAATTCAAATATATTCACGGACGCGATTCTCTCAACCGTGAACTTGAACCAGATATCTCAGATCTGCTACATTTCAGACCGATGCAGTTCCTATTTCCTACAAATTCCTTCTTTTTTGTTTTTGTTTCTCGTCTACCTACTTCTTCCTCCACAAATTTGTACATAATTATACACACTAAACATAAATCTTGTACATTACACCACATTGTAAATCAATAAATTGTAATCTTTCATCTCTGCATGGATATTATTTTCTTTTTATTCCTGTCTTTGCGTCTTTCAAGATTTTTCGTTTTCGTAATTAAATCAATGCGTTGCTTAAAATAACTTTAAGGAAAAATTAAATTTATTGAATTTGAACAAAGAATTTCAGATTTTAATTATATACTTTTTGGTCAACCTGATAATGAATCGAATCCAGTCTATCGTTACAAAAAGTTACATGTGAGGTTTTTATTTCTCTGAGACGGTGGAATGAGAAGGAATAAGATCTGCAGATATCTGTGTCACATAATCGAAGCAGAATATAGTATAAAAGGATTCGAACATCGAGAGAAAGAAAGAGAGAGACAGAGTGAGTGGTGTGCTTTTGTCAAGCACCGCAGTTCCTTTGGTCGTTGTGCTGAGAATATAGTCTGTGAATGTATCAAGGAGAGTAGGAACGAGCTCTCTCTCTCGTCTCTCGTCTACGTATATCGTCGGTGTTCCATTTTCCGAATAGATTCAAAGCGTGTAGAGAGGATATAGGTGGTAGCAGACTGTCAGAGGCCTAGAGAGGAGTAAAGAAGGGAGGGCTAGACGCTGAACTGTCAGTCAGTGATTTATATACATATCCCTCCACAGATGACGAACATTCAAGTCTCTTGCCACAAGGCAAGGCTTATTATACGTTCGAGGTACTATAGCTACGATCCGTGGCACGATTAGACCCTCTCACTGCCGAGAGGCTCAACAATCAACCATTTCACGCAAAAAAAAAAATATATATATATATATATATTCGGATAAAAATGTGGAAGAAAAAATGTCATTTCTTTAATGAAAATATTTTACACGAGTTTGGATTCAAATTTTTTTGTCAATTTTATAAATAGTTAATGGAAAAAAAAATAATAATGAAAATTTGGCAACTATCCCGGAATTGGTAACAAAAATAGTTATTTTTTTTTTCGAAGTTAAAAGTGAAATAATATTTTTAAACTCAAGCGAAGCCAGGAATTTGAAAAAAAAGGCAGTGCCACAAAGAAAAAATTAAGACTAGACTAGATGAGGTACCATTTTGTTGCTTTTTTTTTTTTTTAAGTCTTGAACTTTTCAAATGTTAATAATTGTCGAACGACTATCATGAGGTGAAAATATAGATCGACAGGATGTCTTAATTCTAGTTGAATAATATTCTCAAAAAAATATTTTTGATTTTTATGACAAGATAACTCGAGGCTCGCCAGAGTCGCGAGGCGCCTGGTTAAAACCAGAGTAGGAATAAGAGTGGGGAGTGAGAGACTCGAAAAAGCTTAACAAACGAAGTGAGTTGGTTTTAGAAGAGGAGCAGCTCATTAGCAACGCCCCCACACTCAAAAATAACCCTGCCAACAAATTAAGACTAGGAAAAAACCTTCTTTTTTTCTGTTACCTTACCCTTTTTCTGTCAACTACCCAGTTCGTAGTTCAAAAATATAATCACCATCGTAGGTAGACACTCGTTGTTAGTTTATAAAGAGTCTCTTCTCATCCAACTAGTCCAGAGACTTTGTTCTCTCAGTGAATTCTATACACAACACGTCGTTCAGTAATATTACGTATATTATAAAATCATGTAGGAATTGACTTTCAAATGGGAAAATCTATCCAGAGCCATACCAATACGTCGGATAAAACGTGACGTTTTTGGAAAGGCCCTGGATATAGTTTTCCCCAATCGAAGGTAAATTTCTACATGGGAAACGCTAAGACGTAAGCCACGTGTTTCTCACACTGCCCTGAATCTCGAACCTCGACATAATGTGTATATTATATCTAATCTAGTACAATTAAATATCAATATCACCCAAATTATCTCCTCCTCTTCACAAACTTACACATTCTGCGGAATGTGATACGGTTATTTATAGCCCATCCATCGACAGTCGTAAACGCAATGAAACTTGTTATTTTTAAACAAGTTTCGGAGACATCAAAATTATCGATACAAATTAGTCCAAGTCGTTAAATCGAGGAGAAAAAAATTCGAAAACACGGATAAAAATAAAAGAAACAAAGAGAACGTTGACTAACCTGTACATCGAAGTGTGTCGCGTTGTCCTGTGGTTGTGGTGGTCCTTGTTGTTGCTGTGAAGGTGGGGGTCCTTGTTGGGGTGGCGGACCTTGAGCGCTGAACAATTGTGCAGCGTGAGAATGTGGATGTGGTAAATGATGGGCTGGCGGTGCTTGATGATGTTGTAGATGATGTGGAGCTGGACCAAACGCAGCCAAGAAGTGTTCCTCGCTACCAACAACGTCTCCTTGTTTTAAAAGTACGACACCACCGGCACCGGTAGAAACGGCAAGAGTTGCCGATACGTTTTTTTGAAATTCTTCCTCCCCTGGGGAAGGCTGTCTACTACCAGGCGTGCGACTGTTAACACAATAACAATACCGCATTATCGATAAATACTCCGATTAAGAATTGAAGGTGCTGAAAAAATGTGAAGCTTGTTGCCTCTGAATTCTTCAGGCTCACAAAATGACCGATGTTAAATTTTCTCAAAACGTACACGAAAACACGTTCTTTTCGGTGTAAATTTCAAGTCAATAACCCGAAATATTTCTTGATCGTAATTTTACAAGAGTAATAAAAATTGATTTTCAATATTCAATGTCGTCTCAGTATTCTTCAACTCTGGCCACCCGCCGTGCAACCAAGATCGTGCAAAGGCACAAGAAGTGGCACCAGTAAAGTCCCTCTACTGACAGGGTTGATTCAACACGGTCGGTACATTCCGTGTTCAGGTATCATATGATCGGTATTTTTATGCCAATTGGAGAAAATACGACCAGCAGTCGCTGATCTGACGTCGCCGTCAATTTATAGGGTATCCCAAATCCGAGAATTTCTATACCATTTTATTCAACCCTGATGTGGATTTTAGGGTCTCTGATTCCAAAAATGTAATCTGATTCTTATTATCTTTTTATATAAAAAATAGCTAATTTGATTTACGGTGGATTGAATATAAAAAAAAAAAAAAAAACAACAAAAAAACTTCAATATTTCGAAATCTAAAAACTTCAACTAAAATTCAATTCCATTGTTAATTTGGTACCATTGACGCTGAATCGTCAAAAGAATTGTAACTCGTTCAAACTTATTTCAACCCGATCGATCGATGATGGCCTGATCTTGAATTCTTGAGGGGAATTACGCTCTTGAACTCGAAGATGCTAACTGATCAATTTTCATCGTGATCTTTGCTTGTACGAAGTACCTCAATTTAAAGAGAGAGATGGTTGAATACAGAAAGAAGAAAAGGTTGTTGGAGAACGGTTAACGATAAACTCGGACATTTACAGCTTAGGTAATGACACCCGTAAATAAGGCTTGAAATACGACTGCGCGTAGATGGTGTTCTCAAAATCCTAGATACCATCCTACAATCAGGTATGAGGTATTTGTGCAAGGTAAAACGAACATACGATATTTTCAAGAACCAAATTGGGATCTACTCACTACCGAGAAAGGAATAACATTGAGATGAGACTCTTATGCAAATGATGACCACTACATGTAACATTATTCAACGATGACGATGATCTTCTATTGGTCGTAACTATCCGCGGCTCGATAATTTATCTAGGACATCACATTGACTCACTAAGCATAGAAAATACTCAGATCGTCTATTTTGAATTGAATTCAATTTTATTCATCCGTTCCGAAGGTGAACTGCCAGATGTTTCTAATTATTAATGATGAAGTAAAAATCGTTCCAACGATTCTAGAGTTATTCAAGAAACGCGGCCAATAAAACTTTCTTGTGGGAATCTGCGACTAGCTCCCATCTAATTCAAACAAAGGCGTTACTTCCTCAATTCATTTCTTTGCATCAGAATCGTGAAAACGCAGGTTGCTGCGAAAGGTGTGCAATAATTTCTTGTTTCCTTTTTCTTTTTTGTTCATTGTTTCAGGTCGAGACGCACACGATCAAAGTCTGAAGTCTCTGCAGTCAGCAGGACACAACAATTTTCTGGAGTTTGATTACGCGAGACAATTATTTCAGCTCCTCCGCCTACCTAAAACCACAACTTTCATTGCTCACCTAAAACAAATTAGAAACTTTGAAAGCGTGTCGTGACAACTCGTTACAACAACTATTCATCGGAACTATTAATTTTTATTTCAAGGTTTTCAAAGTTTCAGATACAACAAGGCTGTTTGATCAACAAGGATTTAAAAAATCTTGTAAAATCATCGAAATAGTACCTACACCTTTTTTTTGTAAACGTCTTTTTAGCGAAATGAATCGCACGCTGTTATGTCAAAGTCTAAATGTGAATGTAATTTATCTGATTCGAAGCTGTGTTATAATATAAATAATATATACATTATAATACATGTGGCGCGAAATCCTGTTATGCCTCAATGAAATACCTGGCTTATAATATTATACCTCTATATAGAGAGAGTGACGTCGGCCTGACCCACCCACAATTGTAAATGTCAGGGACCTTCAGGAGTCGCAGATTTGTTCTCAGAGTTTCACAGTTTCGCTACTACATTATCGACCTAGCCGACGGGGCGCGAATTCTCGCAAGGAAAAAAAAAGTATGTAATATAAATAGACGAAGAGAGACTCGTATATTTTATTCCGTCATTTTCCACCGTGTGATTATACTAAACAGCAACGCATTTTCATCTCAGGCCTCTGGAGTTATGGTGAAAGAAAAAATAAGAAGAAGAAAAATATGTAAATACGGAAGGAAGAAGAGAAGAATAATAAATAGTTTAGTAAAACAGGGTATTCGTATTATTATTAGCTCCAAAATTCACACTCTCATCCCTCGCTCTTCTTGAAGTTTAAATCTCCCCGTTTTGCTAACGCGTCTACAGTAGCTTTGTTTACACAATTAATCATTTTCAGGAAGGAGAATAAATACATGTACATATAAATGGGAAATGCACAGCTTTAATAGCCTCGCGATAATCACTGGTTTTCATGAATAATAATTTCACTTTCGTTACTTTGCTTCACTTTTACTACGAGCTCTGATAGGAAGGAAACAAAAAAAAAGTAATCAAAGCGCATATAACAATCGATTGTATGATAAGAATTTCTTCAATTCATCCCATTAATAGTATATTATGCACCTAGGGCGGTAAAGGTTGTTTAATAAACAACGTTTATATACCTCAGGGATATAAACGGCCGTTTATTGCCCTGCTCCAGCAGGGAAAACCGCTTTATTTCCCTTCGGTGTATAAAGTATCGTATGCACCACAGGGCAAACGTTGTTTCACTCCGTGCGTAAAGCGCGACTTTTCGCACGCAAGCGTGCGTATAATCGGACTTTACCCGCGTTTGTGATATAAAATTTTGTTCGATACATGTGCGAAAGTTGTTTTTCCTACTCGTGAGATTGTCACCCTCGCTTTGCTCGGGCGACAAACCTCCCACTCGTGCCAAAACAAACCTTTCGCACTTGTATCGAAATATACTATTACCGCCCTAGGTGCATAATATACTATTGCCCTGTGGTGCATACGATATTTTATACACCAAAGGGAAATAAAACGGTTTTTTCGGTTGGAACAGGGCAATAAACCGCCGTTTATATCCCTGAGGTGTATAAATTCTATTAATGAAAAAATTAAGCAGGTGAAATATTTTTAATCAATTTTTCCGATTTTTAAGTCATTTTTTTTTTCTAACTAGAGAACAAATATTAGAAAATTGGAAAAATCTTTCTATTGTGAAAATTTGAAGACGAAAAATTTCGTTTTGTGAAAAAAATTCTGATCGCATAGAAGCGCTATAGCAACTATATACACACACGGCGTATCTTGTGATAGAGAAGGAGAGACATACCTAGTTACGTAATAGATAGAATTCGTGTCGATCGATCAGTGGGTTAGTGTGGTTAGTAAAGATTTACCATTATTCATAGGTTCTATCTATCTATGTATCCATCCTCTGTTTATCTACATTCATTTTATACCTATTTCTCCGCATCTCTCTCTCTCTCTCTCTCTCTCTCTGTTTCACCTTGCATAACTGTAAGATGATTGACGCGAATGAAGTAATACCGCATCTGCGTACGCGCTCGCGTATACGATAATGTTTGCTTTTAGATAGAAAGACCGAAGCTAATCATAAGTAATCCCTAGTAGTTATAGCTAAAGTTTATTTGAACTTTGACAAGAAGAAGAAGAAGAAAATAACGAAATCAATAAAAGACAGCTGTGTATGTACGTATATTCGAATTATTATACCTGCATAAGTCAAAGTGCAATATTTCGCAATATAACAACGTGAATCGAAAACTCGATTCTCATTATCTTTTTCAATTAAATTTTGTGTGCAATTTATAGTTCGTCCTTGAGTTTTTTTATTTCTTAATTTTTTTTCCGCAAGCCAAAGAATCTGTGTTCAATATGAATAAAAATTATTAAAAAAAAAAGTATAATAATCCTCAGAACTTGTTGTAGTTTGTGGGTAACAGGTTGTCTCGTGCCTTGAACTTTGGCTCGAAAATAGGCATACCCAGGATAGAGAAGAAAAAAAGTAAAGTAAATAAACACAAGTAACTAAACGAATGACTATTCTGTTCTGTCGAATCAGAGGCACGTAGAGATTCGGATAGCAGCAGCCCCTCATATAATGGATTTGGTGTTTCCGAGATTTATTGAAAACGTTCGGTCGATGTGCGGGAGCTCTGTCAATTTATGATAGATAGAGAGTACGTGTGGGCTGTATGTATGTGGATGGAATACATAGATATTGGCGGAGCTGCCGGATCCCTAGAATCGATATTACCAGGGGAAGAGAGACAAAGCTTTGATATCAATATTTTAATCTGCACTCGTGTCTACCACCTCCACCTTTGGCGCTACTCTCTATCCCTTGTCCGTAGTACCCACACCTTCGATAAATTCAGACAATTCACGATTTCTGATATTTCACTCCCATATCATGTACGACGCGAGGTGAATTTCATTTCGGGACATTTCCCATAAACTATTCACACTGATTTTCCACATTGTATCATTTCTCACAAGAATGAATATGAGATGTGTGGAATTTGGGAGAATCGATTGCTTTCTCATTTTTTCCAACTGTTTTTTTTCTTTCTTATCAAGGTGTTCAGTGTCAATGACATCGAATTCCCTAACATATCCCGGTTTTCCAGATAAAAATTTGTACTTTTTCAGGAATTTTAAAACCTAATTTACTCAAGCAACACAATTTAAATGATTGCGCTTCCAAGTAACAATGATTTTGATTCAAGGTAGGCTATTTTCGGCTTGAATTTTTCAATATAAACGCGTACATACGACGCTCCAGAATCAAACTGGGAAATGAATTTTGAATCGGAAAATTCAAACTTGCAGCAGCCTCAATTTAATTGAAATGGGAAAATGTTACAACTTTTCGAATATTACATATCAATAAAAAATTTTCAGGATTACGGCGGGATTTTATATATTTTTGAATGAAAAATTGTACAAGCTATTGGTGAAAATTTGAAAAATTCTAGGATATGAGCCCAAACTCTCGACTTTTCCCGGTTTTTCAGATTTCCCTGACAGCTAGACACCCTGTTTTCTTTCGTAATTCATTTTGAGTTGTTTTCCAATTCATTTTTCATCGACAAATTGATTCTTCAATCATTCTCCTCTAGTTGAACAATGATTCATCTAGAGATGGAACTTTTATTTCTTGTGAAAGATGAACCACAACAACCGAGATGGAAAATTAAGATAGTAAACGAGGAGAAGCTCAACTCCTAAATTGTGACCATTGAATGCCGCGAAAATATTTATTGTTTTTAGTTTGAATATATTACTGTTAGTCAATTGACGTAACCAGACGTTAAATTAACTTCCTCGGTTTAAACAAGTCCTCTTGAATTTCAATCTTTGAAAACTTTCTAATTACAATTTCAGACGTGTATGCACGTCCGTCAGTTGCAGCAGTGACGTTCGTGCTACGTACCTCTAGTCAAAGACTCTGAGGATTGCTAAAACCGTTAAATTCTAAAGAGCCTACATAGTTCATTCCGGGTGTTGAAAAGAAAAGAGAAAAAAAGATCTGTCGTTAAACGATCGTTAAAGTAACAAGAACTACAAAAGCCTTAACCACAAGTGGTCTACTAGACGCTTAAAATTGGTACATGCAATTTACCAGACGCTCCGAGTTCGGAACACGGAATCTTTTTTATCTTCGCAAGTCTGTTTTTCTGTTTTTTCTTTTTCCTAACACAATAAGCGCAATATAAGGGAACATGCTGAACAGCGAACACTGACCGGAGCCAGCAAACCGGACAAACCGGAAACGAATAAGTAGAAAGATGTTGAATAATAGGGAAAAGACAATGACCACATTTTTTAACACCAGTCGAAGAATAGAGATTATTTTCAAATCAGCAGCTGCATTGATTGAATCTTTCGGAATCGTATCGATCAGAGCGAAACGGGAACGAATTCCAACTCATAATGTCCAAGACCAATGAGTGCGTGACCAAAGAAGTGCATGATTTCACACTGGTAGTCTGAGATCGCGATTTTGACAGCGATGGACATGATCGATTCTAATCAAATTTCAATCATAAATTGCTTTTGAAATTACGAAGATTACTAATATTTTTTGTGTGTAAAACTAACGGACGCTGAGTTATACATTAGCATTGGATTCGGCATGGAATGCCTCATACACAGACTTAGAGAGGTGATTTTTTAAAGAGGTTTCATGATTGTTTGATTCAATTTAAAAGTAATGAAAAAGGTCTTTACGGATTTCATCTAGTCTTCCAGCGACTGTATAAAAGAAAGTATAAATTGCTCGACGTCTTAATCAGTCATGAACCGATCCAATCGAGTCACGTTCAATAGTTTCTTTTTATCCTCGATGAAACACCGAATCTCGTCAAGGTCTTTAAATTCTTGATAGAAGAAAAGGAGAGTTGGAGATAAGAACAAACAAAAATCAAAGAAAAGGGAAACCACACTAAATTGCAATGATTGAAATTTTTATCAGGTTTTATGCGTCTCGAAATGTTAATGTTTCGGTCTACGGTTTTGTTCCAACTGTTTAGACATGGTAGAGTGTCTACTAACATCAGGATTCACACTTGTTAGAAATCTAAAGCTCCTCAAATGGGTTCTCATTTTTGGGGAACAACAAAAGATCTATCCATGAGTAAAAAAAAAAGTCCCCGAGAATTCAAGGATTTCTGGGTTTTTTGGGAGGTGGACACACCCTGGCACGAAGAACGAATCCACTTGAGGGTCTATTTGATAGACATAAGTGTACGGTGTTCTAAATTTTCATGTTAATTTCTACTCAAACTAAAAAAAGGTGAGTGAACGACGAGTGAAATTGCTCGTATCGTGTCGACACGTCGTTAACGCAGGTAGTGAGCTATGTAATTTTAAATTACACACATAGGATGTGTAGAAAACCGTGTTTCCTAGCATATTGGTAGATACGTATAACACGTAGATACATAGCCCAAAGGCGATAATAATAATCGTTTAATTTTTCATTCTTATTTAATTTTCTAATTCTTACTTATCCATCCATATACCTATGTACACTTTCGTTACTTTCTCTTCACAGATTTCTGTCGAAAATACATACCGAATAAAACATCTTCAACGACATCGCTTGCTCGTAAATATGTAGTAAGGATAATTAATTATTCTTCAAATTCCATCTCGCTAATTATTAATTATTACGCGTCTATAAACTCTCCTGATATAATCGCCAATTTAATTACTTGTAGTAGTATCACAACTGCACTATAATTATATTAATACGGTAGGTATATCGAAATTCGAATAATCGTAAAAACTGGTTAATTAATTATAGTGGGGATCGAATCGGTTATAAAATTGAAACTGTAAATGAGAAAAGAAAAATAAGAAGGAGAAGACTGACAGTCGCTGATATAATGAATCAATAAGAATGAAGCAACGTGGCATAAAAGAATGTATGGAGTTTAGAAACGAATCCCATCATGTTTCAAAACAGGCCTTTTACTGTGACGTAATTGGCATTGAAATTTATAACTGTCGAATATATATATATGCTTTTTTTTGTCTCAGTAAAGAGACGGGCAACAAGGTATGTTGATGCAATGTGTATAAATATTGTATACGAGAAGTTAACCGTACGTTATAATTTGTAATAATTATTCATAACACGATGAATACGGTTCATAATACGGTTCTATACTTTTTTTTTTAGTGTTTCTTTTTTTTCTTCTTTTTTGGTTCTCTCTTGATTCGGTCACCCACTGTTGTTTATCCACATACGTTACTTACTATTTTAGGAAAAATAACAAGGAAAAAAAAATAGCGACAAATTACAGGAGACAGAAACGATTGCGTATAAAACGCATTAATAAATCGCAAGGTTAATATTATTGCAAAGAATTGCAGATTTTAGTCGTTAAGTTTTTATGTGACGTGCGATCACAATTGATTATAATATGATCAAGTTTGCCACGGATTTTTAATTATTTTTTCAAACACTAATTTGGGTGACCAGTAAAAAATTTTGCTATCAATACAAAGAATAAATGTTCCTGATTGGCTCAACTGTTTTCAATGGCCAACCCAATTTTTTATTTCGGATAGTTACATCTTTTTTTTACGCACGATTTTTTTTCCGGATCTCAAATTCCACGATTACGTCCAGCCATACGGATAAATGAAATTATTTTTAGAATTTGGAAAAATGTGTATAAAAAAATCCTGCGAATGAGGCTTTTAGTATATGAATCGGTGTCGAAACTATAATACGACAAAAAAAAAAAAAAATGATTCAAAACCTCGTTAAGAACGAAATAATTAAACGTAAAAAAAAGATGTTCGTTTTTGTACCGTAATTCTAGTTAGCCCGGATTCACAAAATTGAATGAAAATAAAAATAGATATTAATAATAACTCATGAGTGGACACTCTTGCGATGATTCCATAAATTGCTTAATCTGTTAATTACCCTGTAGAAGTCTGTTTTAAAATGGACTTAAAAAAAAAAAAACGCCAACTGTTTTATTGCTGAATGAAAGAGGTCGTTGAATGAGATGAAATGATTCAATTATACGAATATAAAAGGTTGGTAGGAGTAGCGAGTTGTCGTTTTTATTTGCATAATTGCGTATTCAACGATATCGGGGTTATATACTCGTCAATAGCAAAGGTAGTCAAGTATAGTCCACAGTTCCAGATTACTAAAAACGTAGGTATGTGTATCTCTTCCTGTCATAATCGACTATTCTTTTTTTCTTCTTCTTTGAGATTCTTTGCTAAATTAACTCAAACTTGAAACTGAAAAATTCTCGTTCATTCAGCGTTCTCACTATTTCAAAAACAAAATGAAAAAATCAACCTCCCCGATTGGACTGAAAGTTTGCCGTCAATTCAGTCGTTTTTGGAGTTTTAGCTGAGCGCAGTGACCGAATTCGTGGACTAAAAATAGACAAATTGAAGAAAAAAAAAAAAAAAATCGACTCCTCTCGTTATTATTTCCTATACGAATTTTATTTCTACGCAGTAAAACTAGATTTTAAACCAAAAAATTACTGTATTTTCGAAAGTTGACTCTTTGATGTTTTTTTTTTTTTTGTAAGCTGAAAACAACAAAATATTCTTCAAGTTTGTCTGAAAGTCCTTCTTTTTTTTTAACAGGTATTCATCTACTCGTTTTACATATTTCATTTTTGATCACGCAGCTCCGGAATAGGAATCACTGATACTGGGAAAATTTGCGAATCATTGATATGCTGGAAGAAGAAGAAGAAGAAACGGAAAACCAAAACGAAGAATTGCAAGAATTTTGAATACTTTTCTCTACAAACTAGGGGTCTCAAAGAACGTGGGACCTTCTTTACAAGGATGCCTTCGATTTCGAGTTTGAAGTATGATAACAATTTCCAGAAAGTTTATTTTTTATTTGCGATATCATTTTTCTAAAGTTTGCAATCGTAAGTTTATATGTTCAAAGAAAACAATTTCAGTACCAATCAGTCTGTAGGCCACACCAACTTTAAAGCGACGATTTTACTGAGAATAAATATCACTCAGAAGTTTCACAAACTTATAAAACGTGGGATGTTCATGTTCTCTTATTCGTTAGGACCCAAAATCCGTGTATCTAAATTTCGATCCAGTTTCATTGAATTGACGTGTCAATGCTCACGCTCGTGAATTAATGAGATTTTACCGTAAAATAACCGAACTCACAAAAATTAACAATCATTGAGTTTATTAACAAAAAATGCATTTTTAATGAAATGAATTCATTTGGATTGCATGAATTAATGTGAATTGTGCCCCCCCCTCAAATGCAAAAGTATGTAATGTGCAATTCAGATGTTCAGGTACCGTCTATAGTATATGATATGAACTGGAGTGAAAGAGTAGAAGATTATACTTCAGAATTAGAGCGGAAGCAACCGCCTTCGATCCATCAAATTTATACACTTCACAATGTTGACCTTCAAGAAAAAAAAACATATTTGGCTCACGGATATAATAGGCACGGCCATACTAAGCGTACGACGAAGAATTCGGAGCAGTTGTAACCATATTAAAAATATTCGATCGATAAGATCAACACGACAATCTGCCCATGATCGTGGATTGCAATTTCTCCCCCAATCGATCATCGATTATGAAAAAAAGAAAAAAAAAACGTTCAAATAAATTCTGAAAATGAGTGTGTCTAAAAAATGTCTTCTAAAATGAACAGAAGAAGCGGATAAAAAAAAAAAACTATTCAAATCTACGGTTGAAATTGATGAATTTTCATCTTCTCAAAATCTGGGAGATAATTAAAAACGTTTCATTTTTAATAAGTACGTGATTAATTTCTTTCTTCTTCGTGGTATCCACGACCTTAAGAATAAAATGTTAAGAACAAGTTCCAAGAGAAATTTCATGTTAATTTCAACATTTTTCAATTGTATTATTGAAAGCATTTTTTTATATTAAATGTAAAAATGAAAAAAAAAAAAAAGCCAGTTAAAATTGGAATATTTTTTCTAGTTTGAAATTTGTCCAACAGCATAACCATCGGCCGATAAACCGTTGTTTTAGGTTGTAGGTAAAACAGACAGCACTAATCAGATACGCGTTTCGTGGGTTCGTCCTACGATCCGTAAGATGGAAACGAAACCACGAGCCGAACACCGCGTTGCGGTATAAGGTAGAGGGATATAACTCACGGAATAAAATAGTAGTGGGAAGAAGGAGAAAAAATGAGAGTAGGGGTATACGCAGACGCCGTGTGCTGTCATCGGCAGCGTGTAGCGTGCTATTGCCCGCCCTTGACAGCTATCACCTTCTATTACGGTATACTCTCTGTGCACCGGATCTGTTACCATTTTTTTCTTTCAATTTTTTAATCCTCACGTACAAAATGAAAGGGGACATTTTTTCCTCAGTTTTTATCAGTATTTTGAGTAAAAAATAAAATAAAACAGATATTCTCGAAGCCAAACAATATAGATTTTTTTTGGGAGCCTTTATCGATTTTTTCAAAATTTTAATATTGTTAGCTTTTATAATTAAAAAAAAAATAATTTTTTTCACAGACTTTCAGCTTTTTCTCTTATGTGTAAAACTGAGAATCAACTGTTTATACTATTTCATTGGATACGCGGGATGAGAGTGACACAGCTGAACTAGGGAAAACATTTTATTTTCGTCATCGTCGGCGAAAGAACGAGGGGGGGAAGACCCTCGTTCAATTTTTGTACCGATAGGTTTTTTCCTTTTCGAGTAAATATAAAAAAAAAAAAACAGTCTAAAACAAGGAATTTTCCTCGCTGAAAATAGAGAGTCTGATAATGCGAAACTCACTTGAATCCTTTGTCATCGTCAAGGCCATTCTGAGGGCCCAGTCCGTTGCCCTGGGGCCCGTTGTCGTCCTTAGACCCGTCAAAGGGGCTAGCCGAGCCCTTTTCTTTTTCTTTCTTGTCTCCGTCCGCGTTCTAGAGGAAACAGAAACAGAGAGAAAAATAAAAACTGCGAATTCATTACTCGGTCGACACACGTGTCTTGTATCTCAGTATCTTTTTTTTTTTCTCAAATATTTTTTTCCAACTTTTTATCTTCCTTCCCAGGGTGTCTACTCAACTCAGGATCTGAAATTCCCTAAGAATTCCAGGATATTCCAGGCTATTTTTTTCTATTTTTCCAGGTGTGTCGAGATACGATTTTTATTATTATTTCGCAAAATATACTAGATTTTTTTTTGCAATCTAATCTGGGTTTTAAATTTGCAGAATATTTTTTTCCAATTGATCACTTTCAGAAAAAATTCCCTGAGTGAACTCAATATTCCCTGAGAATTCCAGGATATTCCAGGAGAAAAAAAATTCCCTGAGATTTCCAGGACTTCCAGGTTTTTCAAGAATGTAGACACCCTGCTTCCGTCAACTCACCAATCTCAGAGCTCCCATCCGAGGTTCAAGATCTTTGGGGGTTGTCGGACTCGATCCTAGAACGTATTCGACCATCTTGACACCCAGACCGCCAGTTTCGCTGAAAGGAACAGAAAAATGAAAAGATATTTGCGAATGTGGAACTGTTTTTTTTTTCTTTTTACTCAAGTTTTCGGAAAACTTAATTTTCTTGAGCATTTCCCAAAACGATGTTCTTCAAGATTGACTGATCCCTCCAATTGTCCCTGTGGCTTATGGACATCCTGATAAATTGATAGTCCGCGAAATGATCGACATAGATCGATGGAAAGTATCGCGATGTGGGGGAATATTTGAACGGAAATCCAAAAAAGACTATCTATTATAAAAATTGTAGAATAAGAATTGGAGTCTCAGGATATAAGATGAGAAAATAGTTCGTCGAGCACAATTTTGTACAATTGAAAATTTCAACATATTGACGATACTTCGTATTTCCAGTTTTTACCACTTTTTTTCCCAAGTTTCTTTGATCACATATCAAATTTATGAATTCAGAATCAGAATTTATATTATTCACAATCTCTAGTCAGACTTTTCACAGAAAAAAAAATTGTATGTTAAAAAGAAAAAAAAAACAAAGACCCCGCACCAACCTTATGGAAATTGGGTTTCGGCGAAAAGTGCAAAAAATTTCAGGATATGTAGTTCTTGGGGTCTTGATTAATAGTTATTAGTTACCATTGGCACAATGCGCGGAAATCAATTTTTCAGAAGTTAGGAGGGAATGAAAGTCGCGATTTTCAGCTATACACGCGATGATCACTCGTCGATCGACTGCATGCGTGACATTATGCATGAAGGATCGCAAAGACTTCTGAACTAAATCGGCCTCAAATGACTTTATATGACTTGATCGGACTTCGCGGGACTTTGCGGACTTCACGTGACTTCGTGGACTTCCCGTGACTTCGGGTGACTTCGGGTGAATTCGAGTCGATAATTGATTGCAACTAACTTCAACGGGCTTAACGTGGCTTCGCCGGATTTTAGTGACTTCATTCGGGGTGCTTGATTCACACTAGTCTCATTTCTTTCCCCTCAGTTTGCTGACGCGCGGAATCATGTTCACATGTTTTCATTTCTTTGCGCAAAAATTGTGGTTTCATTCTGGCCGTTGCACTTCAACATCGAGTACTTGTGGATGGTTTCAATCTATTTGTGGTGGTCTATGCGCTGCATCAATCACTGAATGTAACAAGGGTCGTGAAATCCGGCGAAGCAACTTTAAGCCCGTTGAAGTCAGTTGCAATCAATTATCGACTCGAATTCACCCGAAGTCACCCAAAGTTACGGCAGTCCACCGAGTCACGTGAAGTCCGCGAAGTCTGGTGAAGTCCGCGAAGTCACGCGAAGTCCGTTAAAGTCATGTGAAGTCATTTGAGGCCGATTCAGTCTTCACGATCCTTCATGCATAACGTTACGCATACAGTCGATCGACGAGTGATCATCTCGCGTGTATATAGCTGAAAATCGCGACTTTCAAACCCTCCTAACTTCTGAAAAATTGATTTCCGCGCATTGTGCCAATGGTAACTATTAATCAAGACCCCAAGCACTACATATCCTGAAATTTTTGGCACTTTTCGCCGAAACCCAATTTCCATAAGGTTGGTGCGGGGTCCTTTCGGTGTTTTTTCTATTTTGATTCGTTTTTTCTTCTCATTCACTAATAATGATAAGGCTTTTGAATTTTTGTAAACAGTGAAATTGCACAAAAATTGAATAATCACAATGTTCTTTTTTGTGTTTATAAAGTTGCAAAATTCATCGGGTTGATTGAAAATTGGGAAAAATAAACTAAATTCTACAAACCTGCTTCTTGGACTGAGAACTGCTCCAACCTCCGAAGTCTGATGATGGTATCCCGTCCCAACACCAACTCGTCCTCTCGTACCCATTGAGATCGGTTGTGATACAGCATTGTCTATAAAGAAAAATAAAAGTAAAAAAATAAAATAGAAACATCCAACAATGACATACCTACACCTCCGTTGATATTATCCCAATTATTATCAAATAACAACAAAAAAAAACCTTCAGCAAACAATCGGGTTCACCTTCAAACTTTCACAATTCAACTGATTTACCGAAATGCAATAATAATTACAAACATTAGAAAAAGTAAACGATAATAACAATATGAATTAATAATGAAGGATTCTGTCTTCTTTCTTTGATTATTTGAAAAAAAAAAAATTAAATATTATTGAATAAAGAATCCGATTTTTTTAACAACAATCATAATAATAATTGTATTTTTTCTACTTTTCAATGAAAGAAATAATTAATTAAGCGAAGATACGGTTTTTATTAATGATTAAAATTAAAGAAAAAAAAATCATCAGCAATTAATTAGGAAGATGAGGAGCCCGATGCTCTAGAGTTTGTCTGTACGGTCCTGGGTGACGGCGGGACGGACGTTGCCCCCACCTTCCCCTCCGACGCCACCACCTCCGCCGACGCTAACAAGCGTCTGTCGCCATGGCAACAGCCGCGTTGCACCCATCGGTACGTTCACGTCCGGCGCCCCTACTCGGGAGTAACACACACGCGAAATTTTTACCTACGAGTTCAGAGTGCTCGTGTGTTTGTTGCTCTCGCGCACCTTTGAGCTGCGGTTTGATAGTACGACGAAGAACTTTGATGTAGGTATAGTAGCGGATGGATGGGTGATCGCGGTGCGTTACAGATACGCTTGTGCGCCAAAAGGAGGCAGAAAGGCTTCGCTATGGGTCGCGAGGTACATGTACATATATATCGAAGAATTAAATACCTTCACGTGGACGCTAGTAGTGGGCGGAGAAGTAGAAGGGATTAGCTTTTTAACAGACGTATAACTTTCCTACTTGAATTATAAGGGACCTAAAACGTACAACTTTATTGTAGTTACTGGATTTCATTCATTCATTCATTCCGATTCATACTTTGATTCGATTACGTAACGTGTACGGAGATACGACTAGATATTGGAGAAATTGGGTGTTTTATTCATTCCCAAGTTTTATCTACCGGTATCGATCGATAAAGGTCGATTTATTATTCCGATAAAAAGAGAAAAAACAAACTATTTGGAATATCTAGTTGCTGTATAACTGGGTTTCATCGCAGCGTTGCTATGGAATATAATTTAACCGTATTTTTCAAATATCGATTTACAGTAATCTTATTTCGCGCGAATCAACTGCAGAGACGAACGACATAATTTCACAAGACATTTCGTAACGCGCAAGCTGCTTCCCACCAGATATCGTGCTGACGTTGATAAAAAAGAAAAAAAACTAATACCCAAGAGTCAATTTTACACAAAGTTCAGGACTTTAGACTGTATCGTCTTATTTGAATAAACGTTCAATTTTTTTTTGCCTGCCATACGATATATAAAAACAAAAATTGTGTTTCAGAAAATCCGGTCAAGGTAATTTTTCTCACTTTTAATAAATTTAGAAAAATTGTTGCATTAACACAAAATTGTAGAACACTATTTTTTTTTTTTTTTTGTTTTACTAGGTAGCTTCAACTTTATCTTTTTCTACATGAGTTATTACTATTTTACTCTTCTGTAATTAATAAAATCAAAGGTTTAACTTCAAGTCGGTCTTTCGGTTCGAAATTGGCTAAAATATCAAATCTTGATGCATAGAAAATTAGCCAACAAGTTCCAAATTATACAAACGTGTGAAAATTGAAATACAACAGGTCGTCTAATCTCCTTGAAAAACCTGAAAGTCCTGGAAATCTGGAATTTTTTTTTCTCCTGGAATTCTCAGGGAATTTCAGATCCTGACTTGAGTCAACACCCTGTACACGAAAAAACTCATCAAGTTTATATTTATCAAGGGGTTTATTTATCATCCAGATTGGCTTCAGATATGTGCTTCGAGAGAATTCAAGGGACTGCAAACGACTTTGTGGAACGTTACATGCGAGTGTACACTGGACTCAAATCCTCGATATTGGTTGATCAACATGGAGGCCACTATAAAAAGTGCAGAAAAAAAAATCCTTGAATTTTCTCCGACTTTTCTTGACCAAATTATAATTTTTCCCTGACTAAAATTCGGACGAATTAGTGGTTATTCGAGTATGTAATATAGTTCGCTAAATAATGCTCTGAATCAGTGGTGAAGAAAAATGATTTTTGATAATACTTTTTTTCATTTATAATTTCTACAACTTTTACTACTATTTCCATTGATTGAGATTTCCGCGCGAAGAAGAAAAAAAAATCCCTGGGGATCTTTTATTCTGTCTCGTTTTGTAACACCATAAAATCTCTTGACTTTTCCCTGACCATTTTATAAATTTCCTGACTTTACCCTGACTTCCCGGTTTTCCATGACCGGTGGCCATCATGATCGATGATTCGCATCATGTGTAGAATCAAGTCCAAAAAACCTTCAGAGGGAATCATAAATTCGTGTTTCCTCATTGTTTCAAGTACATAAACTTATTATCACAGAAAAACGAAATTGCGAAATTGTGGATGATTTAATGGGGGACCCGCTTACACCGTGCGTACCCAATTCCCTAATTTCTGTATTGACCCGCTTGCTAATGTCGTCAGAAGATTAGATATCTATCTACCTATCTATGTATAACGAATAACGGCCAGAGTAGATATATAATGTTACCCGGAGTGAATAAATGATCAGGAAAGCAAAGCGTTATAAAAAACGGAGCGACGGAGCATGAATAATTAAAATCGAACGAACTATGATTGATATACATGTCAAAAGAGAGAGAGAAAAAAAATTAAATCGCAAACTGTGACACCACATCCGTCGACCTTCGAGGGACTGTAGCGAAATTTTATTTAGAGGACCAGTCGGAGAGCTCGGGGGTATAGAAATATTGAGAAATCAATATAGCCACAGAATCAAATTAGAATAAAAAGGATTTGAAAAAAAAAAGAATATAAGTAAATATACCTGACGTACTCCATGTAGAATCGCGCCACATTTGATGATCGAGATGAAGTATCCCACCACCTTTGACACCTCCCTCATCTTTTGAACCACCTTCATCTACACCCCAAAGTTTTTTCGCTGAGGGTGCGATCTGGAATAATAAAGAAAACAAAAGAATGGTTAAGTTATTTGTAATTTTGAAATCAATTTCAGAAAGAGAGTAATAACGTTAATTAAATTACTTCTATATAGGTACAGAAGAAGCAATTTAGTTCTGGCACATGGGGGGGGGCTGCCCACATCAAATTTGATCGCTAATTTTTTTATATCCCAGTTCTAGCGTTTACAATTATTAAACACTTTTTTTTAGCAACTCTTTTTGGGTTATGCATTTTCAAATCAGCTGGGTGATAACATAAAATTTGAAAATCAATTCATGTAGAGAATTCAGTCAATTTTTGTAATTAGTTATTTTTCTAAAATATTATAACAAACAACAAACATGCAGTTTTGTACAGAAAAATTATTGCATTGACAGAGAAATAGAAAAAAAAAATGCTGCCCTCAGTTTTGGAAGTAGGAAATTGTTCGATATCAACAAAATTTTTGTGATTTCTTTTCTTTACATCAGAATTTACATAAAGAATCAAATTCTAAGTTTAATAAAATTTATAACCCGAAAATAGTTGCTCCAGAACATGGGAAAAAAAATCAGAGAAGTATTTCAAAGCTAAAAGATACCATGAAAAATTCGCTATCAAACCGGAGATGTAAGGTGTATTTGATTAAATTAGTTACCTGAGAAATAAAAAAACGAAACTCAACATTGCTAACGGATTTTTTACTCTAATTCAACAGAAATCGAAAATTGAAGCAGAAGAAATTAATTGTCACACTTTGATTGATACTATAAAATATCAACCGTATGATTGCAAATCAGAAAAAAACGATAAAGCTGTCTGTAAAAAGTATGAAAAAAATATATCAGTACGTGAATATAAGAATTGTCACACGTTGAAGAATCAACTTAGATACTTAATGCATTGTAGAAATAGAAAGACGGAAGCATCAAGGTACAATATGCCTGTCAGCCTGTGATATAGACAAGGCTCTCGCTCAAAGACAATATCGAATGCTTATGAGGTAATCAAAGATCACTTGGCAAAGATACAACTATCAAAGAAGTCGGTAACATGAAACGGTAATACCTACTCAAATTACGACCGCGTGAGATAGATACAATTCAATATACATATAACACATCACAAAAACAAAAATCGAAAAACGAAAATCAAATTTTCAATAAATCAACGTTTGTAATTTTGACTTTTTTTAATTCGTTTTTGCAATCATTTGATGAATGTGATAAAAAGAAAACGATAATCGGTTTATTAGATGTGAAATTTTTTTTTTTCTTTTTCTACATTTGAAAAAATCTACAGACCGTTAATCGATTCGAATTGAATTTCCTGATCATCACAAGAACATTTCAGAAAACAAACTAAACTAATTTAAAAAAAAAGCATATATAATAATAACCCTCAACGAGAGTAACTATACAATACTGGTATTAATTAATCACCAAAAAGGCGTATTCGGGCCAGCTTGGTACTCCCGTGATCCCCATTATTTATCTGTGTCCTTATGAATCGTTACTTCAATTATAATATATCTCTTTATAATCCTTTCTTCGCAACAGTCTTCTTCTCCTACCTCTTCAAAAATCAAAAACAACAAAGACAAAAAAAAAAAAAAAAATCTGCATAATTAGTCTCACTGACACATTACGTGCAAAACTGGGCAATCATCCAAGATGAAAATCAAATCGGCTCACATCGTCTCAAGTCCAAGTCAAGTTACGGTCTCTAAAAGGTTAACCTTTCAGGGGTGTGTGAGGATGGTCGCGGGAGCTTTACCTCGTGGAAGTGACCTATCGACCGCGTTTGCGCGTCGAGAGGGAACAGCTCCTTCCTTTCTCATCCGTAGAAGAAGAAGAATAGAAGAGAACCGCGCGAGAGAGCAAAGTCCGCGCTAGACTGCTACCGCTGCGGTGTAGCCTATGATACACCTCAGTCTATATCGTGGGGCAGCGACCCCTCCCCACGCACCGCGGGTCACGGCCACCCCCCACCCCGACCCCTAGACTAGCGTGTTCCGCGAGTTATTCGAGCCAAAAGGTTGCTTCATCCGCGAAACAGTTTATATAGCTCTACAGTAGGACCCCTTGGTCCCGTTTACATTCTTTCTCACACATCTGTGACCGAGACATTTCCTCGTCTATTCGGGTAATTCAAGTTCAGTTAGGTCCAAATCCTTGACCCTTGATGCTATCACTCATTTTTCTTCTGTCATGTACTAAATACGTGTAAAACAAAAAGTTTGAAAACATTTGTTGACCTAACAGTCTTGGTCAATAACCGGGTTTAGAGTGAAAATCCATGAATTATCATTTTTATCAGACAAAGATCGCGCTTCTCGGAGTTTATCAGCATAACCACTTGAAAAAATGTATACGATTCGGATTTGGGATAGTTCACGAGGATCATAAGATTAATATTAACGCTTATTGTTCCACTAATCTACCAGGTGGGTTATCATCGACTATCAACATCTTGTGATCCCTGAATACGATTCATACGTCTTTTCAAGTGGATATGCTGATTGCCATTGTCCGATGAAAGCTGTAGTTCATTTAGGTATGTTTTTCAAGGTTTCTCACCGTAAAACCAGGATTTGACCGAAAATTCGTTGCATAAAAAACTTTTCCCCCCATTTTTTCACACGTAAAAAAAACTTTCACATCAGGTATTTAGAATTTCCAGTTTCGTTTTTCCCTTCAATCTTTGTTGATATGCGAATTGTCAATTACTCGAATCACGGACGATTTGGGTAACTGGACTATGAGACGATGTTGTTGGTCCGAGTGTCGAGAGTATCGAATTTATTTGCACTGATTGAATTTAATCGGGATCATTTTTTGTTTCTACTATACTTGATGCAGATTCTTCACTATTTTTTTTCCATATTTTTCTATTATTACTGAACAGGATTATAGCGTATATTATTATTCAACACAGATGTGTTATTATTGTAATTAATGATTACACGACGGATATTACATGATGGAAGATAATCGTGACGGTTACCATGACAATGATATAAACAACGCTGTGCGGTGCGATACGCGAGGTTTTGTGGCGCGGCGTCTTTGAACAACGGCTATATTCGCACGACGATTACAAAGTCGATTGATTCACTTTGTCGTGCTGCATGAGACCGGAAATATCCTTCGTACCTTATTCAGATTTCAATTTTCTCTCCTTCGCTACATTTTTAATTATAATTATTATAAAAAAAAAACTTCAAATTTACAGAAACCAATTACTTTTTTTTATCAGTTTTGAATACTAGTCTATTCATAACTTTATCATTTCTCTTTCTCTCTCTATAGCAGGGAAAAAAAATTCGGTTTAGGTGCGATGAAATTTTTTTTGATTGAATTGTTTTTTTTTTTATAAAAAAATCGTCTGGTAGCGATACGGAAATCGAACAGCTGCGCAAACCAGTCAAAAGAAGTCGAATCAGGAGTGAATAACCCCTTGATAATGACCTCAAAGCAGAAATATAGGATCTTGAAAATTGATGACAAGCAACCACCTTCAGGCAGTACATGAATATCGGTGCCGTCCAGTCATTAGAGGTCTAAAAATATTTCCTGCATCAATGAAATTACAGCAATGTCAATTGCATATTGAATTCTCTGACATTTTCTAGTTTTTCAGTTGAAAATTTGTATTTTTCCAGGAATTTTAAAACTTAATTTAATGTAGCAACACAATTTTTGAATGATTATAGATATAGATTTAAAAAAAAATTCAAGAATATGAGCCCGAATTCCCGGACTATCCCCGGTTTTCCAGATTTCCCTGAGAGTTGAAAAAATACCCGGCTCTCATATCGTTGGTAGGAATTGATGCCCACAAGTTTGTCTTCTTCTTGTCTCTCACAACGAGACTTCTCCTGAACGATCGCGACCATTAGGGTACAACAACAACGTAGTTGAGTTACTCGCGGTGTAACCGGTTGCGCTTGAACCGCATCGTGCACGGATGGCCTGCCTCGTCAGCAGCTCACCTAGGCTCCACAGGTAACCAAGCTGGTGGACCGTACAAAGAATATCTCGGGATGAACTACATACGGAGGATATAGGTATACGTCCAGGTGAAAATAAATCAAAGCTTGATTGACACAAAAATTTTTGAAGTTGAATTTATTCGAATTAATCCCTTTGATCCAATTTGATTTTTGATAATTCAGGTCAATTCAATATCGTTCAATTTAATTTCATATTTTGAATGGTTCCACTCTTTTTTAATCAATTGCTCATAATTCACGGTAACTAGAATTTTTCATAACCCGATTTAATTTAGAACAAAATAAAATAATCTCACAAGTAATTATTGTTCGAAAGATTGATATATTTACTAAGAAAAAAACTCTTTAGCTGTTTCAAGTTTCATTCACTTTTACATTCTAAAAGAATCAAACAAGTTTCGAATGGAACAGATTTTTGCGAAAATCTATTATCAAACAGCTGCAAACAAATGCATAGACAAATCGGAAATTGGAAGTGAAAAAATTTTGAATAAGTGCGAACACGCAAATATTGAATTCATATGAAAACTAACTAATTCCTCTGAAAATTATATCAAATGTGGTAATCCAGGAAAGAATCCAGGTTAGTAAAGATTATTTCCGATTAATTTGAAATGATTTTCGTCGAGATCTGCTGAGTGGTTTTAATGAACTCCATTAATTTCAATGTAATTTTTCTTATTTTGTAAAATTCGTATTATTTCATATAGTTGCCATTCGGAAAGGTCTAATTTTGCTCATTCTGGTACGGTTTTCTTCACTTAAAAATTGATTTTCCCAACTTTGGTCTTGATACATATCTAATATCACTGTAAAAAAAATCTGTATGAAATTTAATACACATTTGTCGGAAGCATTTTTATAGATACAGTCTATGAAAATTCAAATTCGATATGAAAATTGATAGAGTAGTATTTTAATAATAAATTCACCGTGTAGTAATATTATTATGGATGTATATTTTGTCAATCATGTGTATGTAAACTTTCAACCAAAAAAATGTGTAATAAAGCTGCATGTTCGGAGAATTTCTCTGCAGGTTTTTAATTTCCAATATCGTGTGTATTAAATTCTGCATTGATATATGAAATTTGATGGGCGAATATGAATTTCTGTAGGGTAGACTGGGGACGGTTGTAACATTTTTCGGTTTTGCCCTCACTGAGCTCAAACTACAGTGAACACATCAATGCTCCAAATAACATAGCAAAGAGCATTCAATTGCTGACAAAATGACGCTAAGTAGGACTCTTTAGCATAAATAGAAAAAAAGTATGAGCCTGTCAAAAAAAATCGGAAAAGTGTTACAACTGACCCCAACCCCAGGGTCAGTTGTAACACAAGATTTTTTCACAAAATTAGATTATTTATCAGGATTTTGATGATCAATGTCAGACATTCCCATAAGGAATACGTGTTTCAGGAACTAAAAAATATAAAAATAACTTTTTCACCCGACTACAATAAAATGACCATATTTCGCCCCTGAAACGCGGGTCGAAAGTCGTCAATTTCGGACCAGAGGGAAGAAAAGTCGATTGCCGGGCAAAAAAGTAAATAGCCGGGCAAAAAAGTAAGTTGCCGGGCAAAAAAGTGGACTTTTTTGCCCGGCAATTTACTTTTCTGCCCGGTTAATCACTTCTCTTCCTTCTGGTCAAAAATTGACTACCTACTTTCCACTCGCGTTACAGCGACGGAATAAGGTCATTTTATCGAAGTCGGGTGAAAAATAGCATATGCCACACGGGAGGAGCGCAATTTTCACCTCGTGTTCGTGCTGCCCTCGCTGCACTCGCTTCGCTCGTGCCTCGGGCAGCAAACCTCGCACTCGGCGAAAATCGCGCTCTTTCCTCCCTTGTAGCATAATATACTAATTCATCACCTCTTGATGGCCGAATATCTTCGTTTGGATAAAATCTTATAAATATAATGTTTTTCAATATTATTATTATTATTATTTCATAACATAAACTACGATAATGCTTGAATAAAAGAAGGAGAAGGAATGGTGTTAGCTGTAATCATCCGCCATCAAATTGTTGCAATGTCCCCGGACTAACTGTTACAACTGACCCCAGACGAGTTTTTTTACTTCAAGTCAAAATTTCATTTATTCTGTCGAATCTATCAACTCAAAATACTGTGAATACTGACACAGAATTGGCCAAGGAAACATATGAACAAAATAAAAATTGAAGATTTATCATAGAAGTCTAATTATCGATGTTTAACTAAGATTGTAAGAACTTACTTTAGGCCCGAAAATAACAATGGGCCCCGCTACCCACTTCCGCTTTGCACGGAGGACCGCCACCTACTAATGTGCTAGTTCGGACTACACTGAGAAAAGAGTTTCTTTATACCAAATGAACGCATTTATTTGTAAATTTCGCGAAATATTCGGTAGCTGTAATTAAAGAATATCTTAACATGAAGTAAACATACACGTTGTTTCAACTGCTGTAGAAATTCCGTAGTACATTCGCAATAAATAAAGCATTCGGTTGAGACAAAATCACACCATGTCTCCTCAAATGCAGATTTATTAACATTTAACAAATCTTACATGAGGGTTCGAGATTTGATGTAATTCGTGCGTAGTAGTCTGTACGCTAGGGGTGCGCGGTATTGGGATTTTAATACCGATTTTCGGTATGGGTTTGTCAATCGGTTGTTTCGGTTTACCGAAATACCGAAATTTCGGTAAATACCGAAATACTGACATTTCGGTGAACACCAGAGTATAAAAAAATCGGCAGAGATCGAAATTTCGTTGAAAAAAAATGGAAAATTACCGATGAAAAAGGCAACAATTACCAATAAAATGTGAAATAATTTTTCGGTATTTCGATATTTATCGAATTTACAATATTTCGGTATCGGTATTGACAGCCGATGTCAATACCGAAGCATTTTATGAGAGAAGATACCAAAATATTTTCTCACACCCGGTCGCAAAATGCCACTTTTCATACCTCTTGAGCGGGCGCAAAACAGATCTTTTCGGCCCTCGGGCGGAAATGTGATTTGCGCCCGCCTAAAGCGGGCGCAAACGACTCTTTTCCTGCCCTCGGGCGCAAAGTTCCGTTTTGCGCCCGCTCACTCGGTCTGAAAAGAGGCATTTTTGCAGACCAGGTGTTGAGAAAAAAATCGTGTGCAACACGGGCGCAAGGCTATTTTGACGAGTGTGATTGCAGTACACTCGCCTTCGGCTCGTACTGCAAATTTCACACTCGAAAAATAGTGTTTTGCGCCCTTGATACACAATGTACTATTTCGGTATACCGAAATACCGCGCACCCCTACTGTACGCTTGCCGCTAGAGGCGAGAGCGGCGCTGAATACTCTAGCTACACTCTCGGGAGTAAAAGCGCGCCAGTCATAATATATTCACCGACGTGAGGTGCATCATTCTGAGCTCGAGGCGAACCCGTTCCTGGGCATTGTTTGGGCAGCATATTTTAAGCATGCACTATCTTTTTCGGTGGAAATAGTGAAGACATTATTCCAACAGTCACTTATCACGTTGAAAAAAAATTGGGACATGACTTCTTAGTCAATACGTGATTGGTCCAACAAAAAGATCATCATTCGTTGATAACTGCACTGATAGAAAAGCACAATTTATCAACTATTCATAAGTTGAACTTCATGATCGTTCTGCTGAAACAACAGGTGCGGTTTGAAGAAAAATACAAGATTTCTTAACTATTAAGAAATCCTCATTTCATTATCGTGTTTGATCGTCTGATATAACTGGACGCGAATTTTAAGGAAATTGATGATTCGTTAACTATTAAGAAATCTTTATTTGAGACAAAGAAATACACTCGAATGAATGATTTCTTAGCTACGACTAAATGTATATTTGCTCATATACAAATATACGATTCGTTAACTGTTAACGAACTTTGTTAACAATAACAAAACTCTTTTCTCAGTGTAGGTACTTGCACGGATTATCAGGCGGCGGTATATAAATGTCCTACCCTTAGTTTTAGAGATATTAACAATGTTATAACCGTACCCTGTTACAACCGTCCCCAGTCTACCCTATACAAGGGTGTGAGTGATCATTACATATGGGGGATTCCACGTCAGATCGACCGAAAAAACGAGATTTTTTCCCTGACCCCTTTCGATCTGCTTGTCCTTTTGCACAGTCAAACTACATGTTGAAAGGATGAACTGTGATTTTTTTCAGATTTTTTCGACTCATCATTCTATCACGAAAAATCATCAAATAAATTGATTTTCAACTTTTTTGTATTTTTTGCGCCTACATAGCTCAAAACGTGAACGATGTGTGAAAAAAGTTCCAATACGAAAATTTTGTGGTTTTTTGTGAACTTTTCGAGAATATTTTCATAAGATTTTTAATACCCCGTTCAAGTGTAGTTTTAATACAAAATGAGTAAATCATTCGTAATTCAAAAGTGCCCTCGAATCGAAAGTGCGATCGAATTGGCTGAAATTTATACACAGCGTGTCTTTTACAATGCCAAAGGTTGTCTGATAAGTTCAACGTGGGCCGAGCAGTGGTTCAAAAAGTGCAGCAACAAATATTCGCACAGTGACGAGAATTCGGCGATTATGAGGTCGCAAAAAAATTTTTTGGCCACGATTCGAAAATTAAAGATCAATATTCATTATTCTTGAATTTTTTAAATGCGGCCGAAAAAACTTTTTTGCGACCTCGTAATCGCCGAATTCTCGCCACTGTGCGAATATCTTTTGAACCATTGCTCGGCCCACTATGAAATTTTCAGACAACTTTTGGCATCAAAAAAGACATGCTGTGTAAGAATTTCAGCCAATTCGATCAGGGCACTTTTTTGTTACTGAAGATTTTCGAAGATTTTTCACCAAAACTACAGTTTCGCGAGGCACAAAAAGTTGCCAAATAGTATATTGTGATACATGTGCGAGAAAGTGGAGATTTGACGAAGGTTCTGAGGGTGACTGCACGAGGTGGAGGCGAGTGCGCAGCACGAGCCAAAACCGAGGTTAGCTTTCCGCTTGTCTTCGCACGTGTGTCACATATTATTTTTTGTATAAAAAGTGCATCAAAGTCCCCCATTTGTGGCTCTGAAACGTGCTAACCGCAATCCCAACATGACAGCTGGCTCGATTTCGATCTGATTCTCTGCCGCCAGACGGCGCATCGAAGGCGCGGCAGAAAGTTACTAGAGTGTTATAAATACGTGTATAAGAGGAACTAGAGTGTTATAAATACTTAAAATAAAGATCTGCGCATGCGCTGGTCAAACCCTTCCGTAAAAGACCACTTCTAGCACGTTTCAGAGGCACAAAATGGGGGGCATTTGATGCACGTATTACAAAAAATCCTTTTCAGAAATTTCAAAGAAAGATGCAAAACTTTTGTATAAAAACTTTTTTCATTGCTCATCTGGATTTCACGCTATGTTGGCTTGCAACATCGAAAAAACGCTAAAAGCTGATTATTTGACCAGCTGTAGTAAAAAAATACTTGGTCAGAAAAATCTGAAAAATTTCACAGTTGATCCTTTTAACGTGTACTTCCACTGTGTAAAAGGGCAAACATATCAAAAGGGGTCAGGAAAATCGACCGTTCGATTTGACGTGGAATCCCCCATATACCTTATAGTTTGTGAATTTCATATCACTTTGTATTGTAAATTTGTTGTATATTTAAGATCTTTTTTAATAGTGATTATATCCACATGTGGATATTTTATCTGGTTTTATTGCTGTTACAGTATTTCATTCTTTTTACTCGGCGTAAGTATTTCATGTGCAAATAATTCGCGATACTTCGAGTTGACATCACCGTCACACCTCACCTCTGACTCTCTACACTGTGTAATTTACACTTGAATAAAAAAAAAACACGTCAACATCGGATATAGTACATGGCAAAAAAAAAAATGTTTGACTGAAGAAATCGGTTTTTGGAATGTTATCAAGTGAATATATTGTCTAATAATAATAATATTGTCTAACTGGTAATACTATAACCGATAATTCTTCTTTACATAAACTGTACCATTTCTTGAGCAGAGTAAAACATTTTTTTTTGTAGCTAATAAGAACAGTGAAAAATTCTTCAATTTTTCCTTGACTTCCAAAAACCAGGTTCAATGTTGGTATCAATTATTCAGGATCAGATTTTGAGAGCTCTCAATGTTATTGCTTATCATATTTATTTTCATTGTCAATGTAAAATTCGGACATTACGCCTATAACGAAAAAAACATTGTGACTGAATGCATGTGTGTGTGTGTTTTTTTTCTTGTTTATAAAATTCATAATTATTGACCATTTGTCCAATATCACATAACAAATTATCCATTCTACAGGAGGCATAATGAAAATATTGATCCCTAACTTGTGTCCACATCATATATATTTTCAGTGTTTACGTTAAGCATTATAACAGTAATATCATTGCAAATCCCTGTCAGGTGTTCCGAAGTCACCCGATTCCCCCCCCCCCCCTGGTTATAACCAGAGTAAATCTTCGAGCCTTACATTTGCTACAAAGCCACAGTTTTTTCTGTACCTGAATAAAACCTGCACTAGAGGGATTTTTCAGTTTTTTGTACAACTAAATTTTGGCATGTGTCTAACATCCGCTGTCGAAACTGGAATGACTCATTTTGTATATCAAGAAGCCCATCGCGATTCTTAAATGGTCAGTGTGACGTATGTTGGATAAATAAGAATTATTTTCAGAATTTGACCAATTTCGACATCATAATTTATTTGCTTTTTGGTTAAAAATACGTTCCATCCCTTTGTTTTTTACGATTGTAAGGTGTCTAGTGTCAATGGCATATCGAATTCTCTGACGTTACTCGGTTTTCCAGTTGAAATTTCAACTTGATCAAGATTTTTTTCAACTTAATTTACTCAAGCAACACAATTTTTGAATGTGGATTCTTAAGAATAGAGTTGTTATTTTTTCTTGGAATTTTATTTTTAGTAGTAGTCTATTTTTTGCTTTAATTTTTCGATGAAAACGTGTTCACGTGACGCTTCAAGAATCAAACTGGGAAATAAATTTTGTATCTAAAAATTTGAGCTAATAAGCAGCTTTAATTAAATTGAAATGGGAACATTTTCTAATTTTTTCAATTTCCAAACATACCACTAAACATTTAAATCCAAAGAGACTAAGGTAACTTCAGGATTAGCACGCGATTAAGGATATTTTTGAATAACATACAAGCTGTAGGTTAAGAATTGAAAAATTCCAGCATAAGAACCCGAATTGCCTGACATTTTTGAACATACGCAAATTTCCTGACAATTCCCGGTTTTCCAGATTTCCCTGACAGTCAGACACCACGGATTGTTCCAAAATTCCTAATCTGTTTCTGATGAGAACTACGATGCATGCAATGTTTGCGTGTATTTTTAATTTTAATTTTTTTATTAATCGTAAGTGTTTTTGTGTTCATCTTTCACCAATCAATTCAATCGAGTTTTCCACTGCAGATGGACCAACCAACCAACCAACCCTTATCCATTCCCTCGAGACTCCAAGACCCTCACTCAGTAACCAAGTGCCTAACGGAGGGAAATTTTGCGGCGCAGGCGTTCCTCTCCTAGCAACTAACCCGAAAACGCCCGCTTTATTCTATCCGACAATTGAACCTCCTCCCCCACCTCCACACATGGACACCGCATTGGAATTGCGGTGTATTACAATATCCTTCGATTAGAGGGTCACGATTAGCCTCATATAGGTCCAGAAGCCGTTAAAAGAAGGTGGGGGGGGCTAAATTCAGTCGAGATACTATCTTATCAAAAAATCGTGCATTGAGGCTATTATTTTGTCATTTATTATTATCCTTCAGTGTTAGTGATTTTTTCATTCAATTTACCTATCATTTTCTCTTCGTGTTTTGTAATTCGAATTTCAATGCAAAGGGAGTGTATAAATTGAGTGTAAAAAAAAATTACGTCCTCGTTGATAGTACGTACATCCTGTTACCAAATAGTTACATTTGTTAACATGTTCAAATCAAGAAGTACGTCTACCTAGTCTGCAGTAAATCACTGCGGGTCTTCGCCCGGGTCTTGTGATCGATAATTCTAAATAGTCTCACAGGTATCTAACCGCCTATACACTTAGCTACATTATACGTCAAACTAAACTAATACCAATTTAAAATTTGTTCGAACGGTAGACGACGATCTGCGATATTACTTAACGAGTTTTAAGAACAAGTTGAAAAGTTCGAGTAAGTCAGGCGTATCTCTACTAATCTAATCAGACTTATAAGTACAGCTAGAAGGAATACAGAAAGTAAGTTGCAGCGGGGGAAAAATAAGAAATAAAAATAGGAGAGAAGCTGTAGCAGCTAAGAAAATAGGTAATGTCAACTTCTTGGTTTTTAAATTAGTAGCTAAGATGTTCCTCGTCGATCTTAATCTTGAAAGTAAGTGAGGAAAGTTTTAAACGAGACCCACCATGCCACAAAGCTCACTCTACCACCCATCTCACACACATGTATATGGGCAATTCCACCAATTATCAACCAATGTTTGGGCCTGAAAAAATTGATTTGCCTCAATTTTTTTCCTCGCATTCTGTGAACCGAGATTGGCAGATTCACCAAGTTTCAGCCAAATAGGACTCACCGTTCACGAGGAATACGATATTCAATTTTTAGGATAAATTTTTTTACGCATTTTGAACGTACTTCCAACGTCACAATAAAAATTCGAAAAAATACGTTTTTCATGTGAAAAACTCTTAGCTTTTCGAATCCATTTTTCATTCTTCACTATCTCTGCTGAAACCAGCTCAAAAACACGTTTTTTGACAAAAAACAGCGATTTCTCGATGTGCTCAATGTTTTATCATTCTTTTGAATTTTTATTCTGAAAGCTGAGATTTTTTCAGTAAGAAACCCAAATTTTCAGAGTGGGACGGCTAGTGGTCACGTGTGAGCTACGATTAACCCCTTGGCAGTGAGGCAAAAATGGGATTTTCGTGCCACTTTTGTGTTTGAAAAAAAAGGCTTATTGAAATTTTCTTCCGCCATATTGGATCCGCCATTTTGAATTTTGGAAATCTGACGTCATATTCGGATCCAGCGACCTCGAAAACCTGAAGTTACTCACTTTCATCGGAATCAAACTGTTTTCCGAATTTGCGTCCGCCATATTGGATCCGCCATTTTGAATTTGAAAAATCCGATTTCAGATTCGGATTCAGTGACCTCAAAAACCGTAGTACTGAGATTGTAGGATGAATGTATTGACTTTTTTTTCAAATACAAACGTGGCACGAAAATCCCATTTTTGCATCATTGCCAAGGGGTTAATCGTAGCTCACACGCGACCACGTAGCCGTCCCACTCTGAAAATTTGGGTTTCTTACTGAAAAAATCTCAGCTTTCGGAATAAAAATTCAAAAGAATGATAAAACATTGAGCACATCGAGAAATCGCTGTTTTTTTGTCAAAAAACGTGTTTTTGAGCTGGTTTCAGCAGAGATAGTGAAAAATGAAAAATGGATTCGAAAAGCTGAGAGTTTTTCACATGAAAAACGTATTTTTTCGAATTTTTATTGTGACGTTGGAAGTACGTCAAAAATGCGTAAAAAAAATTTATCCTAAAAATTGAATATCGTATTCCTCGTGAATGGTAAGTCCTATTTGACTGAAACTTGGTGAATCTGCCAATCTTGGTTCACAGAATGCGAGGAAAAAATTGAGGCAAATCGATTTTTTCGGGCCCAAACATTGGTTGATAATTGGTGGAATTGCCCATATACAGATAGTTGGAATATTTATATGCCACGAGGCATTGATCCTCGATAAATGCGCAGAGGATTGAAGCAAAAGGCAGTATTTTTATTTTTGATAGCATCGTTTCATTTTATATTTTATGATTTCGAGGTGAGGCAAAAGTGCTCGCTATCGATTTTCAAGAAATCAATCGATCAACGAGGCGATGCGTATCGATCGGAATGGAATGAACAACTAAAAATGCTTGATAGTTCCAGATTTTCACCAAAGAATAATTTAATTAATCTACTCGACTTTATGCATTCATACAAATGCGAACGATTTTTTTCGAAGGGAAAAAAAAAACTAAAAAACCTGCGATATTTTCATGTCGTCCTTAGAAATGGATGGTAAGGCTGGTTTCATTTTTTCTTTCATAATGTTCAGTGAGTGTACAAGGGAAAAAAAAATTCGGGTCATTGTATTTCATAAATATCGTGAGTTAAACACCGATAGGGTCACCTTGGATTAATCCTATTTCTGTTAACCATCGCCACCGTTGGAAGGTCAATGCGTATTCTATGTACGAAATAGAGGATAAATTAGTGGCATATTGAACGAGCTAAAAAGATTCGATTTTTTTTTTCTATTTTAATGTACAACGAATAATCAAATTCCATCATTGAAAATCGTGAATCAAGTTGATTATGAATGAAATGAAATAACGTGCAAAAAAAAAAGTTCGTTCTGTCTTCAGCCTCATAAAATCTGTTATATTTAATTCCAATGAGAAACATTTCACAGATTGAAAAGCAAAGACAACAATACGAAAGAAATCTAAGTAATTGTAATAAAAAAAAATTTTGTTTCAAAAAAGACAGAAAAGAGAATTATCTTTCTAACTTCGATTCAAACATTAAGCAGAAATTGAGACGAAAAACAATTTCTTTAGGTATTTCCTTCTATTTCATCCATTCGCCTTGGTAGGATTCAGAAAATTAGAGAAAAATTCATCAAGGATTAATAAAACGGGAAAGAATTACTCCACAAACTTTCAGTTTTAATTCTAATTGGAGAATAAATAACCCATAAAAGCCACATCTAATAAAAATTGATGGGATCAGATGAGAGAGTTGGCTTTAAAAGATCGCAGTCTCAGAGAAACACTTTTGTGTGCAGTAGGTGAACAGTGAATGTATAGCATGACTCTGTATGACTGGGTGAAAATAGAGAAAGGATGCAGAAGAGAGAATGGAGAAAAGGTGGTGGGTAGAATTGAAGAAAACAAGATAAGAAAAATAAGAAGAGGGCGATATTCATCTCCGTACACGCACCGCCACCCCAACCGGGTTCATATGAGGCGTTCAAGCTGTAAAGACGAGAACAAGGCTTATGCAAATATACACAAGATCTTTCCGAACCGCCTATACCACAACTTCGAACTGAAGGAGAATTCACGTTAGTCAAAATCCTTTTCAACAAAAGATTGAAAAATCCTCGAGTTCGACGATTAAAAAATCGTTATCAAAACCCTTCAGCTTTCAGCTTGGATTTGTTTCAATGGGTCAAATTCATTGATCTTGAGAAAAAATTGCAAACCGATGAAAGGAACAAAGGACGAGTTTGATGATATCGTTATAATCTGTTATGCTAGACAAATTTTTTTAATTCAAATTGCGCGAAAATGGTAAGAAAAAGATCACTCTTCTAGGACATATACAGATGCGGAAATAAAAACTCGTTCAATGAATACTTCTTCTTGTGGGACTCGTACTTAATTAGTGTCAATGACATTTTAGTGTTTTTTCTTCGTAACAATTTTCTTCAATGATTATGACGCATGAGATCTCTGTATGCGAGAGTAATTAGTCACACCAGAATTTATCTACTAAGTGAATTAAAATTTCAAGAACAATAACGAATGAGGGAAATTCTGAAACTTTAAACTACACATCGCGTGCGCAATTAAAGTACAAAATTTGAACTCATATAAAAACATGCGACGCGACAATCGCTACTTCCTCAAATAGCGGCGAATTATTCTAGGCGTAAGAAAAGCAGCTTTTGCTTATTTTTGTTCAAAAAACGTTGAATGGAAAAGAGTCAACCTATTTTCAAATTCAATATTTGATCCACAATCTATAGTCAAGATAATTCAAGTACAGAACGATAACAACGATAAAATTAAATTCAAATTTATGCAAAAGGTGCGTAAGGGGCGCCTCTCGGGTTCGATCGTACGTCCCTGAATCTCTGAACCGCACGGGAAGATAGAGTGACTCACGCGAATCGATATTCAGAGACATTGTTACAGCTGGTAGGATACATACACATACCACTGGCTAGGAAACATAGATTTTTTTTTAAATTCAAATTATTATCCCCCCCCATAAGAACGTGACCTCGGTTACCCGTTGCATCGATATTAGAATCTCAAATCGGGATCAACCTACACTCAAGTAACGCCAAGAAAATAAAGGTAGGTATAACGTTTATGGGATAGAATTCTGAAATCCAGTTTGAGGGGGTTCGCAAGTCTCGAGTGCCATAAAGCGTTAATGAGTTTCAAAACGTTATGGGGTGGGGTTTGGTGAGGTGAGAAAAGATTATAAAAATTACGGTTTTGAAGATTGAAATCCCAGCTTTGATGAGAAAAAAGAAAAGAAATCGACATTTCAACTTGAAAATTCCGTAAAACGTTATCATCCAGTAAAACATGCATATCTCCGCCAAATTTCAATTTATCGAAAGTCTGTTTCATAGAAGCTTAGTTCATAATGATACAAAAGTACTGTATAAATTTAAAGCTTATCGGACAAGTCGTCGAAACAATGGAATCGTGACGGCAAATTTCGACGCCGCATTTCGCGGACTGCTACTTCAGTGGCCACAACGGCCGCAATTTTCAAATCGATTTTTTTTTTTTTTCATTCAAATGTGGGATTTCAATTCTCGAAACCATATTTTTTAGAATCTTTTTTCACTTCACTAACCCCCACGTCCATAGCGTTTTATGGCGCTCGAGACTTGCGAATCTCCTTAACATCGGTTTTTGTCAGATCATCTATCGATTTAACGTTTGGAAATTATATGTTCACATATCTTTTTCGCCAATCTAAAAATAATGTAAGCATATTTTTTTCGTCTGTTTGCGTTACTGAAAGCTTTGCTTTCATTTGCACTCAATTATAAAGTAGGGTTTATTCATTCATTCATTTTCCTTCGTTAGATTGAAAAAAACACAATTATTTTTTCTTAGAAGAAAATACTGTTGATTACATTTTAATATTTCTCATTTGATATCCTCATTGAATATAACATTGAAAGAAAGAGAGAATGAATTAAATATTAATTCTTCTTAATAATCAACTAATTGAAAAATCAAGGGTAAAAATTCTAACTGCATGATATTCGTCAAGAATTTCGAAATAACTATATACCGAGCCTTTCTGAGGAAGCGAAACAGACCCTCTCTCTCCCTCGCCCAGGTATGCCCAACGCAGGCCTGTGGAGGGGGAAGGGTTCGTTTCGCTTCCTCAGAAAGGCTCAGTATGCATACCTGGTTGCATAATTAGAAACAAAAATCTTAGGCCAGGCAATAGAGATTTTATCGTGACAAAAATCGTAGAAGAAAACCGCGAGTGGGGGGGTGCGTGGGGTGGTCTGTGGATGTTTAGTGATAAGTTTTCGACTCGCAAATATCATTACTTTTTTTTTTAATCAAAAACACAAAAAAAAACCGAGTTTTTTTGGTTTTTTGCTTTTAAAATCTGAACCAATGGAGCTACGTTGACGCTTTCAACAGACAAATTGTAGAGAATAAAAAGACGAACAAAATGAGCGCTTGTCCGACTCGATCGGACCATTATTAACGGAGAAAAATGCGAAAAACTGGAAAAATGAGCGTTTTTTCGAAAATTCATAACTCCGCCATTTTTTAAATTGTAGCGCTCGCTTTCCGGCTGAGAGTAGTGATTGATAGGTATTTTAAGTGTGCACAACCCAGACGTTGTCGGATAGATAGTTTTTGAGTAATTGCAATTTGAATTATTTCATGCACTATCTTGCGGAACGGCTGGATGCTCTGGAAGTTGTCCGATTTTGATTCACAAAACGGATTTTTAAAGTAGAAGTATAGTACTTTAAAACGTCAATCTTGATTTTCCATTAAAATGTTGAAAAATAGGTGAAAAACACGTGCAAACATGACCGAAAACGGCCGAGCGCTCGAGCGCAGTCGAGTGGTGGTGGGTAGCCGGCCGAGTCGGGGAAGTGCGTATACACGCCTGGCCGCAGCACGCTTGTAGTATCTATACTTCCCCGACTCGGCCGGCTACCCCCACCACTCGACTGCGCTCGAGCGCTCGGCCGTTTTCGGTCATGTTTGCACGTGTTTTTCACCTATTTTTCAACATTTTAATGGAAAATCAAGATTGACGTTTTAAAGTACTATACTTCTACTTTAAAAATCCGTTTTGTGAATCAAAATCGGACAACTTCCAGAGCATCCAGCCGTTCCGCAAGATAGTGCATGAAATAATTCAAATTGCAATTACTCAAAAACTATCTATCCGACAACGTCTGGGTTGTGCACACTTAAAATACCTATCAATCACTACTCTCAGCCGGAAAGCGAGCGCTACAACTTAAAAAATGGCGGAGTTATGAATTTTCGAAAAAACGCTCATTTTTCCGGTTTTTCGCATTTTTCTCCGTTAATAATGGTCCGATCGAGTCGGACAAGCGCTCATTTTGTTCGTCTTTTAACTTCCCGTTTCTCTGTTTTCAGAGAAAAAGGAAGTTATTGTGATCACCCCGAAAATGAAAATTTGAGTTTTCACTAAATCTTCACGTTTCGAGGTCCAAAGAATCACCTCCGACTATTTTCAGTTTGACGTCTGGATGTGTGTGTGTGTGTGTGTGTGTGTATGTGCGTGACCACATTTTTGTCCGCGCGATATCTCGAGAACGCGTGGTCGGATTTCAATCAACTTGGGCTCAATCGACGGGGCTTTTCTTAACTTAGAACTGATTAGATTTTGACTTCGATCGGATTAGTACTTTTTTAACTATTCACATAACAAAATTCTAAAAAACGCAACAAAAATGACGATATCTTGAGAACGAATCAACGGATTTCAATGAAATTTGGTACCATATGGTTTTTTTGATCGCTGATCACGAATCTGAAGTCAGTTTTGCAAAATTTTCATTTGGCGTATTCGATATGCTGCAAAAAAACTAAAAACCATTTGGATTTGGATGAAACTTGGTACTCGTAGGTTTTTTGGGTCACTGATCACGAATCTGAAGTCAGATGCGCGAAATTCAAAAATGGCGAGTTTGATTTTCTGGGAAAAATACTAAAAACATTCGAAATCTTACGGAAATTTGTACTCGAAGGTTTTTTGAACCGCTGATCAAGAATCTGAGGTCAGATTTACAAATTTCAAAATAGCTGAGAACAAAATAAATAACGGGAAGTTCGAAGGCTGGCTCATAGTCAGCCCAAACCCGGTTGTTTTTAACTCAAATTCGTTGAGTAAATTCTGCGATTAAAATAATTAAAAGACTACTGGACCAATCAGAGCTAAAATCAAACCGATTTCAAGTTCAGACACACATCCTGTGATTCTCTGGACCCGAAAAACCTTGAAATCCATTGAAAACTAAACTTTAAGCTTCCGAGTGATACAACAATCGCTTCCCTCCTCTTCGTAGAAGAAGAGACGACTACAAGTTTGGAGAAACTCAAAATTCAAACTACAGTTATATCAGAGGTAGCAGCGATATAACCGCAAGAGATGTCATCTCGATCTCGATCTCGATCACTTTACAACGTATCATAAAGTATATATATACAATACGATATATATACATACAGAAGGAGAGTATAACGATCTGAGAAACGTAAGGTACAAGGTATATGTATAGTATACAAAACTCGAGCGAAGGAGATAGGATAGAATAGCATAAAACGGACGGAGTATATCCGGTTTATGGGCAGGTATACGCAAGGTCGAGACCAACACCATTATGCGGGGTATTACACTCCGAAGACTATACCTAAAACCGAGGGACAAGGTGAGGATATATATCATACGGTATTTAAAAAAAAAAAAAAAAAACTGCAAGCGACTGTCGTCAAAAAGGCTGCCCCCCCCGCCCCTAAATTGAAAAGTTTACCAAATGAATAGAAAATTCAGACAATACAACCGAACTAGAATATACTGTGAAAAAGTCTGATTAAAAATAAAAAGAAGAAGACTTGTTGCTCATCATGTTAGCAATATTTCCCTATTCCACGATACTGTGAGTCGAAGGTGGTGTGAACGGACCTTTAATGTAAACATTGGACTAAGAGACCGGGAGTTGCCAGCGGACGTTTGTACACTTAATGTGTTCGTCAAACACAAAGTTTTATATAAAAAAAAAAATGATGTTTTTATTTATTATACGTTTCAAATAGTCGAAGTGTGGGTAAAAATAAAGCATTAAAACTATAGACGCACGTGGTTAGAATTTGTATTAAGAGTTTAAGAGTTCGTCAAACCGCGACTACGCAATCGACGATATTTTAGTTCTCGAAATAATCGCCCGGGCTACTCGCCTAAGCTAAGATTAATAAACACCCACTTCTCACAGAGTAACACTTGATTGTTTTTTTTTTTTTTTTTACATTAAACGACGAAATATATTGATATAAAAATGATACTAAATGAACGTGAAACGGTACCATATCAGCGCCCAGATCCTTCATGTCGCAGTAAAGGAACAAATCCCCCGGTGGCTTCATCCAGTCGCCTGTGTTTGCGCCCTGGCCGTATCCGATACCGAAACTCTCCACCGTTTTGACGGTTCTTCAGTCTCCGTTTATACACCGTGTGAATAAACCGACTCTATAACGCACCTGCGTTTTCTATTTTTCCTATTATATTTTTTTTTCTCACACTCGATCACACTTCGACACGAGGTGATTTTATTCTACGAGAAACGAACGAACGCGCTTCACTGTGGCGGCAGCGTCGAGCCGTCAGTGTTTTTTTTCTTTTCGTCCGTCTCTGTTAGTCGTCTCTCTCTCTCTCTCTCTCGGAGGCCCGAATCCCTTCCCTTCCGCGAGCGAAGAAGAGCGTCTGTCAAACTTTGTTCACTTGTTTTAGAACGATTATAACCACTTGAGACACTGATATTATTATCGTTGGGCCGAATTTTAATACGGTATAACCGTGTGTATAAATTTCGGCATCGCGACACCCCAACTACGGTTGTATTTAGTTATTAAATACGCGATAATTTACTAGCCGGCCTCGATGCTCGACTCCACTCGACTCTACCTAGACTCTCGGGTGGCTTTGCGAAACAAAGAACGACGCCCGACCGCGGCGCCGTCTGCCGACAAAACTTGGTACTAGAAATTCAATCCGACCACACTCACGTTGATATTTGACACACGCGGCTCTGTTTCTCGCACCTTCTTTATACACGCGGATTCGGTTTAGGTAGAAAGCCAACGTTCAAATTTTTCAATGAATTTATTTTTTTTTCAATTCCCAACACTCATCGCATACATTTTATCGAACGATTGCGCATAACACGTGTGGGTGTTGGCGAAAATGAAAAGTATAACATTATTCTATGTATGCAACGTACGTATAACGTACTTGACGAAGGTCATTCGGTCTGCCTTTTGGCTTGCCAAATGGCCAAATTTTTTGGCCCTGACATCGATTCGCAGAGGCCTACACACATACTCAACCTCGCACATTCTTATGGGTATCGAAAACCTGCCGTAAGGTCGACTACGCGTTATTATATCGTATAGTTCGTGGGCAGTAGCTACACACCTGCGGTACTAAAAAACGAGAAAAAATATTCTCTACTAATTTTTTTTTTCTCCCCCGCGATGTAAATAATAAGAAAAATTAAGAGATTATATCGCTTCCTGAAATCGGGATGATTATACTAGGAAACCGCTAACCATAACTATATTGTATATAGTTTAATTTCGGGAATAAACTTGAGTAAGAAAAAAAGATAAGATGATGTAGACGCTTGCGGTCATCGCGTTGAAACATACTTGGGAATGATTCATAGGAGAACGGAAGTATTGAATTGATATTCAGGTTTCTTTTATAGTAAAAATTGCACGACTACAATGTGTGTGTGCCTATACCTATGCAGGTCGGAGTATATAACGACGCGTTACTCTTATGGACTAAAAAGAATGGGACTACCTTGTGTTGCACCCAGAACGGATTTTCGTGGGCGATTCTTAAGACGTGGGTTTTCAATCGACGCGTGGGTATCTCTCTGTGCCACAAGCAATTATCTATTGGTGCACGTTACACACAGAGTTTTGTATATACCGCCTTATTTTATTTTATTTTTGCTTGTTCGGTTTTTTGGCAGCTACGTAAGTCATCAATTAGTCGTCGTCAGTCGATACTGTTATCTCGAAAAATCTCTTTCTCAGAATAATCTCGAGGAAATCACAAAGGCTACATTTGCACGCAAATAGAATGTTGCGATTTTGAAATTGAAGAAAACAAGAAATGCTTGGATATTGATTCTTCTTCAGTTTGTGGCGGATTAATTAATTAAATAATGGATGAAAATTACATAGCAATCATTCATGTACATTTTTTTTTCATTGAGTATAGATGTATTAAATAAAAAAGAAAGAAAGACGTCACCCAAGTTCAAAATCTAGATTTATCTCAACTCGTCGAATGATTAGAAGAAAACATTTGATACGATATCTTCTACGAAATCTTTCAATCGTATAAAGATTGATCTATTGTCAGGCCTGCATGAAGTAATTATTCGTTAAAATTAGGCGAATAAGTTGAAAAAAGGGGAGAAAAACGCTCTTGATAAATGTACCATTTTGATCAGTGTTCTGAAAGTATTGTAACAAAACATGTAAATTGTTCTGTAATAATTATAATATTTTGTGTGAAAGCAGCGGAGGCTATTATGAAACTGTAACGTGTTGCTTCAAAGTCGCCCGGCGCATGATTTTAATTATTACGTTTGAGGAAGAACGGACGATTAACATTCACGCAACTGATCATTTTTCTGCTGACTCATATAATATCTAAAAACTTGGCACGTAAAAATGTTGACAGAACTTTAACTATATTATAAAGACGAAAATATTTGTTGGTGAAAAACTATTTTCTTATATCTTCAAATTCTAAAATACGAATAGTTGACAAATCCTTTCGTCATCGCTCATTTTTTTTTTTTTTTTTATTGTCAAACAAATAAAAAAAGTTTCGTCCTCTATCTCGACAAACTTTGTATTACATTGGTCTTTTTATCTCCAACGATCATGATGACGAATATTCAGATATGAATTTAAAAAGTTGTAGGTACGCATTTTCTTGAAGATAGAAGCAAAGACTTTTCCGACAATTATTCGTAGATTAATTTCGTCGATAAAGGTCAAGATGAACTTTGTTGTTTGTCTGTCAATGTTTCGATCAGCCTGATATTTTTGGCTGAGACGGGAACTTAAGACTGCCGTGACGATAAGTCCGGACTATGAATGACCCTTAGTGGCAATATTCTAAATTATACATATAATAGAAGAGTGAATGTCGATTTTGTTTCTGTACTCATTGATAGCATCGATTGATTATTCAATTATTAATAAAACTGTAATAGCAGTAAAGCACGATTCGAATTAAGCATCAAATACACCTCCTACTACTAGCCTTCTACTCACCTGTCCGTTTCTATACTGCTGCTGTTGCTGTTGCTGCTGCTGCTGTTGTTGTTGCTGTTGTTGTTGTTGTTGCTGCTGTTGCTGTTGTTGCTGATGATGGTACAAAGCCACCTGGTGCTGAGGCGCCATTTGATTGTTCAAATAAACTAGGTGCTCAGCCCCTGGGCCACCGCTCTGAAAAAAAGACAAGGAAATCGGTTCAATTTTCATTTAAACTTCGATCATGCTGTGTATATCTCATGAAGAATGTGAAATCGAATCAATGAAACAAAATTTTAACATTTCTTCTCAATTTCATGACTTTGAAGGTGAATTTTCTCTGTCTCCGTAATCTGTCTCTATTTAATCCTTTTTTTCCCCAAGTGAGAGTCAGGATGTTTTGGACTCAGGCTCATTGATCCTGAAAAAAGCCATTCAAGAACACGAAACGGTCTTTGAGAGTTGCATCGAATTGAGATTGAAAACGCAAAGCAAATAATGTCGAGGAATGGAATTGATCGATTTATAATGAGAGAGAAAGAGTTAGATAGTATAAGAAAAAGTTCAAACTCTGTTGACCTTCAATTGCATTGGGTGCAATTCATAGGGTAAGTGGACGTTGTTCATCGTCTGTAATCCAAGCTGCTGAGGTTGGCTCTGTTGGGGCACACCTAGCTTGGTCATTGGATACTTCCACTTGTCATGATTCTGAAATCAATTTTAAGTAACATTAGAGTCGTTCATCTAGACTTCAGGAATGAATTGGTCTACCTAAGTCTCGTTTATTCTAGAATCAAAGAATAATAATTAATTTCTTGTACTACGAAATCGAAAGGAAATTTATGATCAGCGCCAGAATTGGTTTCTCTTGATGTTTAAATGAGAGAAAAATAGAATCAAGTTGTTTAAAAAGAATGAAATTCTGGATCTAACTTCTGATTGCTGCTGAAGATGTCGGTATTACAAAAATCAAATTCTAGTGATCGTAAACAAGACGGAATTTTCTGTAGGCAGAAAACTGATAAAGGACCAACTGTATCGGCTTGAATTTGAGTTGAGGGCGATTTCTTCAGGTGATAGTAATCAGAGAACGGGTTCGAAGAAAAATACTAAACATTGAAAATGAAGGATTCGTTTCGAGGACTAGTTAAAGGACTAGAATCTACCAAATTTTTCAGAAACAAATCTTCTGTTTTGCAGTTTTATATACCGAGCCACACGTGATTGTGACTGTTGCAAAATTTAGAGTAACTTTGTTGTGTTGATGATAGCAAAATCCACTATCAAGCTACGGTCCTTCTTTTCCAGCACCTTAGAGAAAAACTGGTCAATTTATTTTCGTTGTGCGGATAAAGATTCAAACTGCTTAAACAGTAGAAGTGAGATTCATTTTATTCTGCTTTATTTTTGGACTCTCAAGAATACAGCATTATTTGAATATCGTAATCCTCGACTTCTAGCACAAAAAAGCAATCTGATCCGGCTATCAGGTTTGATTCAATCCCACTAATGAAATTTAATCATATCTTCATGTCCGATACAATTTTCCACTTTATAATTGAATCAAATTCAATAATTTCCGTTTAATCACACTCCAAACTTTCTCTAATTTATTTCTAGAATCTTAGTTAACATCGTCGAAGCGATTACCGCAAGCTTTCAGTCCAGAAAATTCTCATTCATTCGTCAACGTTGTACGTTACCCTTAGGGCCTTTTTCTAATTCATTTCCGAAGTAATAAATAAAGATAGAAACTTGACTATTTTTGTCATTGGAACCGTCGAATCATCCAATTTATCATTAAGCTCGAAAGACTAAAAAGACTCCAACGATTTGGACATAAATTTCAACTGACGCACGCAGTAAAATTCTGAACCGAGTTCTACGAGCAGAATTTGAAGGAAAATAAAAGTGAAAGCTTCAATTCTGCCTCGAACACTCCGTCTAGAATCTTACCATGTACCTGGGTCAAAAATCTCATCACAATATTTATATTCACAAGAGCATCGCGCATTATATTGTTTATAACTTTCGGATCTTTCAAGTTCTTGAATGAAAAGGAAGAGGGAATCAAATTCGTGCATATCTGTGAATGCCAAAAAAATGAGGCAAGTTTCTTACATTATCGATAATAGCGTCGTCAGCGAGGGCCCAAGCCCTGGCCGGTTGTTTAGTCTGATAACTCGAAGTCTGAGGGTTAAATTCAGCCTCGGTTGGTCTCTGAAAAACGTATCCGACCATAGCGTCGTCCTGGGCTCTTCCAACCCCCATTTGCTGCGTCTGGCCGGATTGTATCCTCACCGCATCACCGCCCGCCATTATCTGCGCACATTGCTCTGCCTCCTGATGAAACAAACAAACAAACAAACAAAAATGATAAACAAATATACAGATAAATAATATTAAAGGAAGATAAATAAACCCGGAAAACGTGGAAAAATTGAAAATACAGTTTTTCTACGAGATAACGACGATGTTAACAAGTTTGTATTGACATGCTGTAATTAAATACGAATTACGTCAGATAAATGAGCGAGAAAGATAGATAAGGTTATGAAATTGTCGTTTATTGTTTGTTTATGTTCGGTATATTGCATTAAAATTTAACGATAATGAATAAAAATGTACGAACGGTGGGTATGTGGCCATTGGCAGAGGGGTGGTGCAACTGTATGGGGGGTGCCGGCTCGCCCCCGCCTCCCGCAAGCCACTTCATAGCCTTGTCAAACACTTTTTCACCCGTGACCGATACACTCTCCGTTAATTAAATGTCAGGCTCTTCGATAAAAATATATACGGTGAATGAAATTTCAAACTTTTATCATTACTTTTCGCGGTTTAGCATGACATTTCTAACGCAGGGGGTACAGCGGCGGCAGGGAACCAACCAGCAATGGCAGCCCCGAGTCGGAATTTTTGACAACACGAAAACACAAAGAGATTTTTGAGAGTTTGATCTCTGAATCGAATTCGTTCGGTTATTCGGGTACCTTGACCAACCCGGCGTTCGATAAACGCGGACTTGTTTTATTAGGTGGATAAAACTGTCGCGGTTTCGGCGAAAACAGTTCCGGTCGGGTTACTCGTTTTGGGTAGACGCTATAAACGCGGAAATCCGCAAACTCACAGAGGTAGTGGATTTTCCGCGGGTTTTTTATCCCGGAAATACGCGGTTTAGGATAAAACTAAAACTAGATACACTATTCACAAGTATTTACAGTAACCACGGAGGTTTCGGCACGCGTGATGCGGCATTCGCGTGCCAGGATGCACCGCGATTTTAGCCAGATCTGAGTCGGTCTTCTCGGCTAGAAACGGCGGCTGCCAACTGCCGACATTTTTATTCAGCTCAGAGGCGCACGCGCAAACAACGCCGCAGTGCACCTCGGGATCCAATCCAAATACTGCGCGCGAATGGACCCAACATTATTACCGCTAACGTGAGGACATTTGAATCTGCCGTTCAACGACCCTGCCAGACGATTCACAACTTATTTCAACCGATCGGATCTCGATTAAAATATGCCAACCTAATTAAAAATAAATCAATTCACTTACCTATACACCTTATATTTTACCACACTCAAGTTAATCCGATAGAAAAGTAAAATTTCTTCTTTTTTTTTAAAACAATCGTAGAACATCGTAAAATCTGATCAATTTCTTTTTGTCGCACAATTATCAGATTATTATAATTATTAGTGTTTTTGAAATATGTCAAATATTTCATGGTTTTTACCAACAACAAAAAAAGAATCGCAGTAGTAAAATATATAAAACCATCTTTACATCCTGATTTCCGATGAATGAAAATATTAAAATTAAATAAGATAATATATTAGTTTCAGGATTTCACTCGAAACGTTGACGAGTTATCAGCCGATAAACGAGTTTGAGACCAAAACGAAAGAAAAAAGGATTCATTCGAATGCGGAGCTTCAGATTAATTTTTTTTTACTGTCCTGATTCTTATCGGTGTTTCGAATCGATAGCAAACACGTTTATTCAACGATTGATGAATTTACAATACGATTAAGAACCAAATAACGGGACGTAGACTATTGCTTATCGTGAACAAAGACACAAGATTATGCGAAAATTTCACCAAAATCGATCATTGATGAACTAACACAGTTTTTAAGCCGAATGTACATGCAGGCCTCGAGATGCTGACGGTGATTTGCATAAACTTTGAGTTAATTGTAGAGTCCAAGTTTTCATACAGACTGATTTCTATATTCCGGAATATATCAGATACATGGCATCTACTCTACACTTTATTTACAGCTGGCCTTATATGTCATATAAATAGAAAAAATAGAAACAAGCGTCACGAGTGACAAAAAAAACCGACTCAAAGCCAAACTAGTCAACCGATTTCGATGAAATTTATATGGGACCAATCTGAAAGTATACCCTTTCGAATAAAAGAAGAATTTTCTAAATCGGTTGATAAATGACGGAGTCCTGAGGTAAGAATCATAAAAAAAAATTTAAAAATACAACCGAATTGAGAACCTCCTCCTTTTTTGAAGTCGGTTAGGAAGGAACACAGCTACAAATGTTTTGCGATGGGCCTCCGCGATACTGCAGAGAACAGAGCGAAGTATGGAACAGTTTGCGGAGCTGTTCACATTTCGTGACCCAGTGCCCAGAGCAGGTGGTTACAGATACGTTTTCAAAGAAACATCTTTTGACATTCCAATGCGAGTTGATCCTTTAAGATGAATTTTTTATAAAGTGCTGTGCTAGATAGCGGACAGCACCAGTTTTCTGTAAAATTTACAAAAAGACTTGCAAATCTGAGTAAATGTGTGTAACTGTTTGTAATTCTCACTACACATTCTGTGGATCTTAGCACGGGTATTTTCTCCATGCATATGGATACGAAGTAGCAGACAAGGTTATTGGGATGTATGATATTTCGATACGCCAGCTGCATGAACTGAAAATTTCCGATGAAACGATTTTTCTAGCAAGATATTGAATTCATTTTTTGAACATTATTATAATTGCCGAAAGATTATTATAAATCCGTAGTTTACATCAATCGTTCTGCTTCCACAGCGAGGGCCTTATTTGGCAAAGCTAGTGCTAGTTGTATATGTGGTTACATCCTTGACATCCAAGGACCCTACTTTTATGATTCGCGTAACTGCAAGGACGCGCGAATTCTTCATAAATAAGTTCGTGAGAGATAATAGATATCGATGACATTCTTGCATGTTTCCAGGTCGCTCATATTTTTAATAGTCGATCGAGGACCTCGTGATGCTGTGTCACAGCTCGAACAATTAACCACTTCCCGTGAAACTTCTAGATCTCCCTTAACGAGGACAACGTCAGTTTATCACTAAACGAGCAAATTCATCACGGTAGATAACTAAAACGTGATGGATTCTGCAGGCTGGAAATTATGGTCATATCCAATCTTTAAGTTCTTTGCTGGGGCTCATATCGCAATGCCACATGTCTCGAACCTGGACTATTATGAACGCCTATTGCTTGTGGTTGAATAAATCGTTACATAAAATCTTTACACAAGGAAGCTTCTCCTCGCGTCACAATTGACTATTGGAAGATCTAGCTGTTGGAATTTATCAAGAAAGGCTACCTCCGTCTTATATTGAAGACAAGTTACGAAGAGAAGGAGTTGAAGTGTTCAGGATAGATACGCTAGCAGCTGAACCTGAGTCGACTGCAATGATGTCGAAGATGAAGGTCCCATTCTCGATATCACTGCACATGTAAATCATGTACCAGGACTCTTGGTGCACACATGCTCACATTGCGAGTGTTTTGTGGCTTCAGAGATACGCTCAACATGAACAAAATGTTCGATACCATTGAACTTTCCTACTGAATGTTCTACGAGACGCTGCAAGAAGGCCAGCACAGTAGCAGAATCTCAATGAGACCCACGAGAAAATTGAAGGATTCGATTACATTGCATATTCGACATTCTACGATTGTCTATTGGGACGTAAAATCGAGACTTGGCTTTTTTTGATCCCAGTGCAAAAACATGGTAGATCAGTCGGACCCAAAGCATTGTCGAGCTTGTTGGAAATGAGGAACGAGACAAGCTTGAACATTTCTCCCCTACTAATGCAACAGCTTCGTTAATGGTTGATTCTGTATAACTTCAGGACCCAAAGTAGAGTTATGGGCTGTCATTTCTGTATTCAGAAAGAAATGTAGGATTATAGTATGGATTTTTCAAAACTTCAGCGCGATGAAGTTCGAGGTAGGATGCAAATACCGCGATCGAATATTACCTACACGTCGAGGATCGTCAAACGTGATATTTTTCCATACAATTTCATGTCAAACATACGACTATGGCATTCTTTTGACGCGCTTTATGATTAATATAAAATATGAAAATAGTCAATTCAACTGAAATTATGGTTCAGAATACTATATTTTAGTTTGGTTCACCATGAAGAATAGTTGATGCCATATTTAAGCCGTGTACCATGAATGGTAACGATAACTAGACATTTTTCTGAGTTTCACCTTTCGGAGCTTGACACTAAAATATCGTTCATTTTCCCGAGTTGGGGTAATGAGAAATCTTGTTCAGTATCTCATAAAGTACAAGGCATTCAGAGTTTAGCCAATTTTACAAAACACCAATTCAGATAAGAACTTTTCAGGTCTTTTGGTATACATTTAGCCTTAATATCCGATCACGAATGTCAAATTTGGCGATAGTATTTTTGGGATTATTCAACGGATCTTGGACATTTTGTGTTATAACTATAAGTGTTTTTTTGTGTTAGGTGAGGGGATGGGTTGAGATTGAATCAGTAGACAATTAATATTCTTTTTTATCACGTTACACAAGGGTATATTTCATAACTTTTCTGTTCATGTTGGTTTCAGCAGGATCTAGCCGGGAATCCGACGTTCGACTTGATAAAGCCATGCATTCCAGGAGTTATCATTTGTTGTACATTATTATTATGCTTGTTAATTTTGAAAAACGAAGGAAATATATCTGTACATCTGCACCAGTATGTTGAACGATTCAGCCACGTGTCAATATTAGATGTAAACAAAAATCACGTTATTTTATTCAGTTAAAGCACGTTTATAGTAGTTAATTTTCTTCTTTCTCCCTCATTCACTATCATCCTCAAAGATATTTGTGAAACGCTAACGACGAGCTGAAAACTTATGATTTCATAAAATAATTCTGGTAAACTTGGTGCGATATTCAATCTTTCATTCTTTTCATTGTTCTCACTTTCTTGTTTCGGTTATTCAATCACCTATAAAACAGAACCTCGATATATGATAATAGATGCAGAAAGAAAGTATTCAGAATGAAAAGCAGCAAACAGGTACGAAGCAGAATAATTATAGACCGACAAGCGTGCTCTGGACTTTGTAAATGGAGAGAAAGTAAAGTAATTAATCAAATTCATATACACGTAACTGTTATCAATCCCTCAATATAAATTTATAGAGCATTAAATTTAATATATATACACACTTGACCATGGATAGGTTGAAACGACACGCCGAGCTTCAGGTTCATCTTCTTCCGTACTAAATAATTGAATCCAAAGCCGATCCCGATCGTATCATTACAGATGTAGTAGATAGTCGTAACTAGACATTTTTTTTCAATGCGTCTCTCCTATTATGTTATTTATTAGCACCGGACAAACTCCTAGGAAAATGTCCCGTATTTACCCTTTTTCTTTTCTTTCCTCTCATAGCATTTGATTACAGTGCAATACAATAATAATAATAATAATAATAATAATAATAATAAGTAACTATATTATATATAAACTAACATATCTTTTCTTTTTTTTCTCTCTTTTCTTTCTTTCTTTCTTTCTTTCTTTCCTTTCATTTTTAATTCAATTGTAATAATTAAAAATAACTAATCAATATATGTATATGTATTATCCTATTAATTATTGTAACCATATTGAAGAGTCGGTTATGTTTCATTCATTTGTTTGTTTGTTTGTTTTGTCTGGTCATGATCTCGACATTGTGATTTTTTCCTTTTTTTTTTGTAATGTTGTTGTTGTTATTATAGTACGTTAAGTATTTACAATCTGAGAAATTTGTGATAATCGTGTTAACGTAGGCACTATGGCTTTGTGGACGTACGCTAAGTTTCTAATTTAGGGTACATCCCTAAGAGACTTTTAAAGATGATGTTTCCCTATATATTACACTTTGCGTGTAACATGTTTATTCGTAGTAATAGAAATATTTTTTCAATAATAATAATTGTTTCAAGGAAATGATTCATCAAAATTTGCATCCGCTACTCCCGCTCGAATCTCTCGCCGAGTCGAAAGTCAGAGTGGCTCGCTTCTCTTCAAATTTCTGCAGTAGCGTCGAGGTCGATACTCACTCGTTGATTAGTCTGTTAGTTATAAGTTACACGATATTTGTATCCATTTTTGTAAAGTTCGAGGTATTAAATACAAAACTATCAAGCACCAAAATTCATTATATCCGTCTCTAATTCCTAACTGATTTATCCATAAATTAGCCCTAATCAATTTCTCAATCTCATTTAGTTGTGCTTTGCTATCAGATAATCTTCTATTTCGTTTGTACAATTTGTAATTCCAATTTCTTCTCTGTTTCAACTAGTTCTTTCCAGTATTATTATTCATCGTTACATTATTACACTCAGCGTAACGATACAGAAACATCTACTTTACAAGCTTCTTATCCGGGTCCAGAACAGTACAATATCCTGGTAATATCTCGATTGATATAATAATAATAATAATAATAATAATAATGTTTGTAATAATAATAATAATAATAATAATAATAATATTAAATATGCGTTTAAATGTTATAATTAACTAGGGGATTTGTTGTACGATGCACGAGTCTGTCTCCGTAGACTGCGGATGATAGTATATGATTACAGTGTGAGGATTGTGAAAAATTATAGTAAATATTTTCAAGTTCAAATCGACAATCGACATTGTATTTTCGCCTACATCCTCGAATAACATAGATATATTTGCTTAGGAGCATCTGGTACTCCAGAATCATGATAATGTAGGAATTATGAAAATTTAAGATAAGTATTTTTTTTTCTCAGAATAAGGATATTATTTCACGGTATGATAATTGATCAACGGACGAGAGAACGAGCAGTAAATTAAAGGAACAAAAAAATTCTAAAAATTCAATCTATAAACGTACTATAATACAGATTTACATAATAAACGTGTAGCGAGATTATACAATAAACATTTCGTGTTACTTCAACAAAAGAAAATAAAAAAATAATAATAATAATAATAATAATAAACAATGAAAAGTACGTATAAAACAAATACAGACTCTTTTAAAATTGAAGGAAAATAAGAGAATCGAAAACTTCAGAATAACATTAAATATAAAATACAACTCGTTGATAATTTTTCAAAAATTGTACGACGCTAAAAATTCTGTATACACAAAAAAGAGAGAGAGATAGAGAGAGAGAGAGAAAGAAAGGAAAAAAAAACCTTAACGTTTAACTAACAATAAGCGTGCGATAGAAGAAAAATAATTGATGTGAATAAAAGAAAAAGAAAGAAAGTATGATAATAATTAAGGGCAGTCAATGTATTGCGGATGTTTTCTTATTTCTTTTCCTTTTTTTTTACTATTTATAAAAAATCCCAATTTTTCTTCTGCCATGCATATATGTATTATATCATGCGTATATATTCGAACCCTTGCATTCCTCCTATCGAACTTCCAGTTCTGTAACGGAGAGCCATAGAGGTCTAATTCCACTATCGAGATAAACTCTTTTCACTTAATAAAGCCAATATTTGTAAAATGAATGTCTCTCTACTTGGATTGTATTCATTCTATAATATGCTATTTATCATTCATTGAATATACTCTGAGTTTAATCATTTTCATTATTATTGTTGTTAATTTCATGTTTTTTGATCAGACTTCAATAATGGGGGATCCTTAAAAATGTCGGAATCCTTCTATAAATCGTTGTCTAACATGCATCCTACTCGATGCGTACGATTTTGTGTGTGTTTTGTTTTTCTTCTTTTTATGATCTGTATAAAACCTGAGATGTTGGATTTATTTATTTCTAAGTAATATATAAAGTCGTTTGATGTTGATGTTTTTTTTTTTTCGAGGTAGAGATAACTCATGATTGGCCTAAGGGTGGAGTTAGAACTCCACGGGTTTCAGGTACAGAGTTATATTTGTAATTTCTAAGTCTGACTCGGAGACGAACCCAGATTAAAAAAATGTTATCGTAGTGGCGTTCCTAGAACCGGAAATCGAAGAGATCTGACAATCCCTCTGCTGTGTCTAACGAGAAAGAGTAGTCGTTCTCTGAGAGGGGTGGTTCCAGCGAAAGCAACGGTTCGTCAAAGTCCAGCATGCCAACATCTGAAACAAACGATCAAACGTATTTAAAAATCATCATTAAACCTTACGCCAAACTCAAAGCTTAGGTAAACCATCACCGGAGCGTTAGACCTGGAATGTTTGACCCTGATATCCGCAATTATGAGCCATGGACGGTCCAGGTTCATTAAAATGCAAGAACATCACAGAAACGTACCTTTTCCCAATTTTATTTGCTGCTCAGAACCGTTACCTAACTAGAACTCAGCCTGTGATGTGATTCTCATTCAAATAACACAAGTCACAGCCAGAGCTCCAACAGGGAGCGGCTATTGTCAGCTTCCGGATCAACGTAGAAAGCCGAGTAAAGAGGCAACGATACTCGAAGGAATTGATTTTGTGTTGTCTCTCAATTTCTTGATCATTGTCTTTCTACTCTGCTATTCTATTCTTGCATTTCAGTTAATAACTAGTTTCTCTATGCCTCAAAGTTTGAAAAAGAATTTTTAAGAACTACAGACTCCTCTGTTCAAAGGCTCTAGCTCCGCCCTGAAAGACATGTTGGGACGGATTAATGTTGCATCGTTAGAGCAGACGTAGAGCATTAAAGTGATCGACGTTGTTACATACCTTGATATAATTCAAATAATACAAAGACACCCAGTCGACTGTTCAACAATAGCATTTATTGAAGTGTAAAAAAGAAAACGATACATTAGCAGTAGGAGAAAATATAAAGAAAGAAATATGAAGAATAGAAATTAAAAAAAAAATAATTTCCTGATGAAATATTCATGCTTAATTAAGAAAAAGAATAAAACCAAAATAGTAGTGAGTATAAAGAAACAAAAAATGGTGCCTGAAACAATTGATACTAGACAGAGAGTTGGAAGACTGATACTAGAAAAACAGAAAGTTAGGTATTTGATAAAGTGGAAAAAAAAGCTACGAATAGCAATGACAATGCAAAAATTTATTACACCAAAGCCGAATCTAATACAGTAAAGTCATTCTTTTTAATCAAATCTGTTAATTACTTAACCGGAACTCGAGTGTTAAAAGTTGAATTTGAAAGTAAGATTTTGAAAAAATAAACTGACCTGTTTTTCAAGATTGAGAAAAGAAACAACAATAAACAGAACAGTTTAAAAAAGCGTGAGTATACAGCGTGAGTTCAGAAGATAAATTGCAACATTGTAAGCTCATGCAATCAGAAGCGTTACGTAATTCGGTCTCATTAGTAATTTCTTTTTTATCGCTCCCAATCACTGGCGCTAAAACACCAATCGGACCCGAATAAAAGTTGCTTGAACTATATGGAAGTAACAATATTAATGATTGCGACAAAGATACAGATGCATAGGTAAAACAGAGGTGCTACAAGTCCGAGGTATCATACCTGGTGCAGCGTTCTGATCTTCCGTTTGAAGTTGGAATCTGCCTCCTCCCATTGGTCCAAAATCGTCGGACTCGCACAGCAGGGCATCCCTCAGTCCTGTGGAAGTCGTTGGTGTGGGAGAGGGGGGAGTTGTGGTTGTCGTAGCGGTGGTTGTGCTTCTGCTGGTCGTCGAGGGTATGGATTCAACCTGGGCTTCGCCTCCGCTGACCAGTAGTTCGGCGGGTAGACACGGCATTTCGGGAATTTTTTCTCGAGGATTCGTCGTCGGACGACTCGGACTATTCGAGACCTTTAATCCCGGGTCATCGGGGCATAAGAACACTTCGATTTCACCGTGCGAAGACCTCATGTACATTTGCAGCTGAAATAAAACGGTCATCAGTATCAATCTCAAACTCCAATCTTTTTGATTATCAATCGATGTCAATGTCAATCTGGGAAAGAAATTAATTTTTCCCCCCGAATTAGGGAGTTCGATCGAATCCAAAAAAATTATGAGGTTTGAGCAGGGTTTGACCCTCAATATTCATATTTTATATCAAGTATCACTTTCAGTCTCATAGGAGTAACGCCAGAAATTCGTCGGTCGCCCTGAAGCATCTGGAGAAAATTCTGACCATCAATTGTTCTAAAAGAGGCTTTTATCGGATGAATGTAAAACTTTTCGATACATCAAATTTCGGTGAAGATATTGAGAAAATATGTCAATATGTGTCAAAAATAAATGTCAAAAAGTCCTAGATTCAACTCATTGTGGGATCTTTTGTGAATAATTGAGGACCAAGATTCCCAGACTCGGTCCAGCGGTGCTCCAGATTCTTCAAGACACCCGACTAATTTTGTATGCCTCTACGTTCGGCGTTACTTTTATTAAACTGAAAGTAATACTTCGTGTAGAAAATGGATAACGAGGGATGAGATTCTTTTGGACTTGATTCGATGCCCTAATTCAAGGGAAGAAATTAATTTCCTCTCGATAATTTCAAACCATTCAAAGGTGTCTATACGCCCTTGAAAACAAGAATTGAACATTCGTTAAATTGAATGAACAAACAATTACCCTTGGTTCTCCGAACGCACTGATAGGCTGTGGCACATGGAGGGTAGCCTCGGGGGGTGCCTTTACCGCCATAATGGCTTGATCTCGATAAGCACTGACGGACCGTAGGTCGTGGTAAGTTACATAGGCGTATTGTCTGTCTGTGCACAATTCGCGCAGACTTCTTTCTGCCCCACGTATAAGGCGGTCCAATGTGTTTTCTTTAGCTTCTAAGTCGGCGACTTCTCTCCTGAGATCGACGACGTCCCGTTGTTCGCCCGGCAGTTGACCTCCCCTGGAAATTGTTTTATCGCATTAAACTATTGAACATGTGATTCGGGTTTGATCCGAGGCGAAGTTGGGACGCGGAACTTACTTCCATTGGATATTGTTTTTGCTCTTTTTTTCCAGTATACCAATTCCTTCCAGTACATTCGTGATGTCATATATACGACGCTTTTGGACCTCCAATTTTTCAGAAGCAACATTCAAGTCGACAACGCCGTCGCGACTATTTTCAACCAAGTTTATAAACTTCTTGGTCAACAAACTCAAGGACGTGTCGTACCTTGTCCTTTCAACAGTCTTATCTGAAAATTATTAAAACGTCGGCGTGAAAAAAAAGGGTCATCAATTTTGTCAGATAAATAGAATCTCACTCACTTTTAGTCGGAGTGTGTCCAGTCAGTGAATTTGACCCAGATCGTCGGCGTTTTCCACGTGGAGTCTTGAACGCAGATTGACTCGTGCCTGTGGAGCCAACTTCGAGATTGAGTCTTCTCTTAACTGCCTGTACTGAGATCTGCGGGAATATAATTCATTGATTGAACCAGTAAAGCTATGTTAGAGAATCAACGACTGTCACTTCTTTATCTTTACTATCAGCGATCGATACAGATTCACTCTTTAAGGGTACATAGCAAGACAGAAGATCTGCTCCAAGATTCTGAAATGAACTCAATTCGTCGATAATTAATTAGCGCAGCGATGATTATGGCAAAAATTTAGTTCCAAGAAGAATATTGCGACATCGAGGGATTTGGAGACTAAATAAAAGGCGAGCTTTAACTGTGCTGAATTCATTCTTCGTCCTGCTAACAAGTAGCATAAGTCATTCTGAAAATTGAAAAACAAATCTGAAAATTGAATCTTTGCATCTTTGTTCGATTTTCTGCATCAATGTTTCCGGAGTAAAGTCAAGATTCACAGAATTAATAACTCGAAGGCTAATAGCTAACGAATAAGTTCTCAGCTTTGTTGTAATTGTCTCTAGATCCGACGCGTTATGGAATGAAGTTGGAACGGCGGCGAAAACGCTGTGGAAAAATAAATGATTGCAAAAATGTAGCGTCACGTTACCTCTGCACGTGGTGGTGGCTGTGGTAGTCTTCTAGATATTTGATAACTAGGTGTCTGACCATACTGATGATCCTGAAGATGTGGGCTCGGCGTCTCTTCAGCTATCCTCTGCGGTTGTACTTCGTCCATAGACCCCTCGTCGATAAATAACGGTTCCGATTTCACTGAGCATCCGAAATAAAAAAACCAGGGTTAATTTTCACCGAGTATCGGATAGAGAACGATCTAACGAGAAGTGAAGAATGTCCATCGAGACTAGATCCGATTTTGTTTCTCTATTAACGGTGACGAGTGTCTAGATATAAAAGATCGTTGACCTCTGGACTCTGGGTGTGAATCAAGATTATTCTGAATAAAAAATACACATGCAATTCATGAATGACCAGATTCTGAGGCGTCAATAAAAGCTCTGGCGGAGCTTGAAACTCGTTCCAGCTGTTCGATAACTACTGCAATTTGTCACGAGACAAATTTTCTGGCGTTACGTACGGCGAGAACAGGGTGCAAATATATCTGCCCTATGAGGGCGAGGGTATGAAAACGATCCATCGGTTTCTTACCTAGTTTGGTTTGGGCCATGTCGGGTGTGACAGACCCAGCTGCGTCTTCGAGGACTACGTGTCTCCTAACACGAGGCATTGTAAAGTTTCTGCCGCTGTATAAACAAGAATAAGGGTATGATCACAGCGTCCTGTGCTTCGTGGTAGTTCCCCGAGTCGAATTAGCACCGCTAAAGCGTAAATTTTCAATGCCAATTGTCTGAGGCATAAAATAAGGCAGTAGAATTTATTCCGAGTATTGAGATACTCTGGGATCATCGATAGTCGATTTGATGTTACATTTGTTGTTGAAACAACGATAAAACCAGAGCTAAACTGGATCGTACATCCTGGTGGAATAATCTCTGGGTGTTACCCCCTTGGCGAAATGAATTATATTCCCGGCGTTAAAATCGAAGGGTAAAAAAAATAAAAAAATCACAGACTGAACGAATGCGGGGTTTAAAGGACCGTTCAGCTCGATGATAAATTTTTTATATTTTAATCGTAATATCACGGCCCCCAGGACTTTTCGGCGACACGTATTAAAGGGCGGCTCTCTCTCTCTCTATGGACACCGTGTTGTAATATTAATGAAATATATAAAACGGATCGAGAATTAGATATTATTGTTTGGTATATTTAAAGAAGACCGTCGTCTACTGTTTCCCGAAAATTTTGTCGATTTGTAAAAATGCATGCACTAGTACTCGTCAAATGAAAAGGGAGTAAGGTGTAGAATTGCTACTTACTTGGGTTCGGAGACGTGTGTATTTTGAGAATGTCGTCTTCCGGATAGAGGCTATTCGGATTTTACCAGCCTTTTGTTGCGCTCATTTTTATTGAAACTCGCTCGCTGCTCGACGTATTTTATTAAAGAAAATCGAAATAACGATGCGTTATAATGCTCGAAGGATATCTAAAGTCGTACTCGGGCTCGCGGCCAGGCTCTGTCTCTCTACCGCATTCGAGCGGTATCCATTTTCTCCTAAGCACACGGCCCTAGAATTTTCCCTGTAACTTTTTAACGCGGAGGTAGATATCGAAGAAAAAAATATGTGGACCCGCGGGATTAAATCAGCTTCAATAGGAGCCTGCGTAGACCATATTTACTCTAACGGATGGCAGGATAATAATTATTCTTCGAGTTCGCACACGAGGCCGGCTCGTGAGCTGGGTCGCGCTGGCAACTGGCTAAAGCTAGGAGACTAGACGGACGCGTGTGTGTGTGTCGGCAAGGGCCATCTGCTGGCCGAGGAGAAAGCGAATGCGCGCCAAAACGGCAACTCGTATTTCCCGCAAACTTTGTTGCCAACACTATTTGACGATTTTCATTATATCAGGGCGATAACTCGACCTTATATCTCGTCCAGTTGTTCCGCATCGTTGGATCAACGATTTCACTAGTTTTTATATTCCCATCAACGCCGCATCCACCCTTCGCCGAGGGTTTACCGGTCAGTTATTCACAACTTTGTATATTAGGTTGGCAGTCGATTCCCCCCCATAGAGATATACTCAACGGACGGATCGGGGAACGATAAACAAAAATACAAAAGAAAAAAAGAAAACATAAATAATATCAACTATAAACGAGCAGAAGACGACGGTCGAATTATTTATCCTATTTTTCAGACACCGACAGATTCTATGTATTATCGTCGCTTACAGACGCACAGAGGGATCACGTATTCGGATTCAGTCCCTTCGTCCAACTACCAAGCAGTTTACTGCTGCTTCTTTCGAGGGTAGGGATGGTGTTACTTCAGGACCGGCTGATATAAGCGTCTTTGTGGGGCTTCGGGAAAATAAAGTTTAATCCTACTTACAGTTTTCTTTTTCCGATCATTTCAGAGCCTCTCCCATCCCTGGATTTCATCTCGACGAATGCGTTCATAGACTTGAACGTAGATGTTAGGCAAGATTCAGTCGAAACAAACGCCAAACGACTATGACTGACGTTTTTTTTTACGTTCAACACTTATCAAATAGTAATTAGTGGCCGGTGGAGTCGACAAAAGTTCCTGTGTTTTGCACCAGCGATGCTTAAATGACCCTTCATAACACTGTGTTGTAATTGCTTACATCACTACTTATATTCAATATTTATCGTACAAAATACTTCATCAGTTTGTTGTTGTACAGAATACAGAAGTGATTACATTGTTAGACTTAGAAAAATATTCTCGAGCAATGTTGACGTTTGTCTAAACGATATTTTCGTTCCTTGACCTCGTACGGCTAAATTAGAGTCCAGGTTCGTTCCTACATTCCAGCGAATCGTATCGAAGGTGAAATAAAGAATATAAAAATGCGAAATCGACGATTAAATGATAGTCACACTTCCGTGTTCGGAATATGGTGAAGTTGGAGGGGGAATTGGGGAGGGGAAGGTTCCCGACCGAGTAGAGACGTCCCTGCGCGTTGAGGCTAAGAAGGGGGCCCGGTGTTTCTTTCGTAACGTATTTATTCGAACCCTACGTTCTACAAAAGGCCTGAGGAGGAGAGGTGGGGCTCCCTCCCACCCTCGAAATTAAAGTATTTCCCAAGCCGATGCAAGGGTCCAAATGCCTCAACGACGCAAGGCGTCCCCGGTAAAGTTTCTCGGGTTTGGAAGGATGACTAAATATCGATGATCACGAAAACTTCTGGCCTCTCGCTATCCGGCCGATCGACAATTTGCATTGCTGAGTAGGTGATAGCCTTTACTTCGGTACCCTGAGGATGTTTACCCAGGGTAAATTCTTCTCCTACAGCGATCGCCTTGATCTTGAAGTTCGCTTCGTCCATTTCAGTTATCTTCACCTTCTAATGAGAAAATAAAGAAAAACAAAATATAAAAAACGATTACATTACGATCCATATTCTTCGATATTTCATTAAATTGAGAAGATCGTAATCTGAAGAAGAAAAAAAACAATAATATGTTTGAGACAGATGTTGTTATCCGAGCCTTGGTATAGCATAATTTCAGTTCTCAATTTAAACTACTAGGCTAGTAACGCGTACTGGGACGGCGTCATGTGTGACGTAAAGTGGAGACACATGTTATACAATTTTGAGTATACTAAAATGTAACGGGCCGAATCGACTGCATACAGGGTGTGTCGTTGTAGGTTCAACCGATGTCGTTAGGTGTCGACAACGCACCCGGGGGAATTCGAACAAACGACGGTTAGCTATACGGGATTTAAAAAACGGTGCGAAATCGTCTATTCGTAGATATAGGACGCGCGTATCATCTACCCGTTCCCAGGGGTTTTCTCTACCGGCTAGAACTACGTGGCTCAAAGCCCACAACCGTCTCGTGTCCGATAGTGTCGCTCCCGTTGCGTCTCATAGAGTAACAAAGTATGCCTCAACAGTCATACAGCGCTCACGTACCCTGGCGATGATAAACGGCTCTGCACTGAACATGAAAAGCAGCTCGTCCAGGAAATGGAACAGAAGACTGAGGAGATCGTGTCCCTCGGCTTCCACGTGGTGCACCTTCGTCATTTCCACCCGTTCCAAATCCGTCATGTACCCGAACATTGCCATTGCGCATTGTTCGAATGCCTCTTGCAAGTTCTCCCCCCACGCGTGCAGTCTACAAAATATCAATTTCTGTCCTATTTTTTGTTTCTCTTTTTACTTCATTCGATGTACTCTGTAGTGTGCTAAAGATGGCGGCAGGGATCGAAAGCATTAACGAGTGGATGCAACATTTCTTTTGCAAAGCTTTTTTTTTTTTTTAATTCTTCGATGTAAATTCATGTTACGACAGTGAGACACATCGCGACGGTAAATATAGACGGAAATAACATCAAAATAAATAAGGAACCGCTGTACACATAGTATGATACTTACTGCACGTCAGCCGTGTGATCCAAGTCTGGAAGAAAAAAAATGTTAGAATACGTTTGTGTCTGACTAATCCGATTATCTCATACACTGTGACAATTAGGTCTTTTAGACGCAATTTACAAATTCTGAAACAATTTTTCTTGAGGAATTGAAAGTTTCGATCACTCAATTGACTTAGATTTGTAATTGTTTCAGTTCTCGCGTTGGAATGCATTATTGCGGTACGTTTTTATAAACTTGATCAGTTTCCCGCCAAAAGTTGTGCCGCATGAGCTGAAGCTCGTCGGGTGGTTATTGCCTTATACGAAATACCGGATAATTAAAGTTTGTTGATAATACGAAAGCAGATGTTTCCGAACTGTCACACATTCTTACATTCGTACTTGATCGGCGGAATCGCCAAGTCTTCTGCTGATAAATCTTCCATCGTAACAGCTCACAGCTGATTGCTCACGTGAAAAACGGTAATCAGCTGTTCCTCCGTTCGTTCGGTTGACAGACCACGGTGGACCCAGTCATCAATGGTTTCTTAGTTCGAAAACAGGCAACCTCGCGGCTAGAGGACACTACCGTACAGCATCCGTTAGTTGCTCGACGTATAACTATCCTGTGCATAGCAGCACCGAACGGCAGCCACTACCTTATCGACATTCACGATCTCTCAACGTGATTCCTCGCCTTTGCGACCGAGGCGTTTAACGGGGAATCCCAAACCCCGGGACTTTTTGAACATTGTAAACAAGTCGACATGCACAAGAATTCGTTACATGTGAATTAGTACACATAAAAGGGAGTCGACAATTTGTTAGAATAAAAATAAAAGACATTACGAAACTTGACACTGTTATTCTTTTTTTCTTACTCCTGTATTACTCGATAATACACTCATCGATCTTCGTGCTCTGACAATTAAAAGTAATAACGACGTGTGAGGGGAAATTTCCGTAGTGATCTATAATAACATGAAACTGTGTTTGTCGCGATAATTAAATCGCTGAGCTGTTTTATGCACCATGTCATTCTGAGTGATGTAATTGCTACTGAATTAATTTCAAGGATAGTTATAGTACAACAAACGGTGTTGTTTTCCTACGATTCTACCAAGTTCTGTTAGTATACCTGATCGGCAATTAGCACCGAGCCTGTATACATACGTATGGGTACACAGATCTTCCGATTGCAAAATGAAACAAGCGGGCTTGGGCTGACTATGAGCCAGCCTTCGAACTTCCCGTTATTTATTTTGTTCTCAGCTATTTTGAAATTTGTAAATCTGACCTCAGATTCTTGATCAGCGGTTCAAAAAACCTTCGAGTAGAAATTTCCGTAAGATTTCGAATGTTTTTAGTATTTTTCCCAGCAAATCGGACTCGCCATTTTGAATTTCGCTAATCTGACTTCAGATTCGTGATCAGTGACCCAAAAAACCTGCGAGTACCAAGTTTCATCCAAATCCAAATGTTTTTAGTTTTTTTTGCAGCATATCGAATACGCCAAATGAAAATTTTGCAAGACTGACTTCAGATTCATGATCAGCGATCAAAAAAACCATATGGTACCAAATTTCATTGAAATCCGTTGATTCGTTCTCAAGATATCGTCATTTTTGTTGCGTTTTTTAGAATTTTGTTATGTGAATAGTTAAAAAAGTACTAATCCGATCGAAGTCAAAATCTAATCAGTTCTAAGTTAAGAAAAGCCCCGTCGATTGAGCCCAAGTTGATTGAAATCCGACCACGCGTTCTCGAGATATCGCGCGGACAAAAATGTGGTCACGCACATACACACACACACACACACACACACATCCAGACGTCAAACTGAAAATAGTCGGAGGTGATTCTTTGGACCTCGAAACGTGAAGATTTAGTGAAAACTCAAATTTTCATTTTCGGGGTGATCACAATAACTTCCTTTTTTCTCTGAAAACAGAGAAACGGGAAGTTAACAAGCGGGTTTGGGCTGACTATGAGCCAGCCTTCGAACTTCCCGTTATTTATTTTATTCTCAGCTATTTTCAAATTTGTAAATCTGACCTCAGATTCTTGATCAGCGGTTCAAAAAACCTTCGAGTACAAATTTCCGTAAGATTTCGAATGTTTTTAGTATTTTTCCCAGCAAATCGGACTCGCCATTTTGAATTTCGCTAATCTGACTTCAGATTCGTGATCAGTGACCCAAAAAACCTACGAGTACCAAGTTTCATCCAAATCCAAATGTTTTTAGTTTTTTTGCAGCACATCGAATACGCCAAATGAAAATTTTGCAAAACTGACTTCAGATTCGTGATCAGCGATCAAAAAAACCATATGGTACCAAATTTCACTGAAATCCGTTGATTCGTTCTCAAGATATCGTCATTTTTGTTGCGTTTTTTAGAATTTTGTTATTTGAATACTTCAAAAAGTACTAATCCGATCAAAGCCAAAATCTAATCAGTTCTAAGTTGAGAAAAGCCCCGTCGACTGAGCCCTATCTGATCAAAATCCGCGAACTCGTTCTCGAGATATCGCGCGGACAAAAATGTGGTCACATACACACACACACACATACACACACACATACACACACACATACACACACACATACACACACACATACACACACACACACACACACACACACACATCCAGACGTCAAACTGAAAATAGTCGGAGGTGATTCTTTGGACCTCGAAACGTGAAGATTTAGTGAAAACTCAAATTTCCATTTTCGGGGTGATCACAATAACTTCCTTTTTTCTCTGAAAACAGAGAAACGGGAAGTTAAAACGGGCAGCTTATGCGTTTGTGATCAAGGTCGTGAGCACTGTTTTGATAGTATTGAGGGGAATATTGTTACCTTTTATCGCCGTTTACAGAACCGTTCGAAGAATGATCGAGAACTTTTGCATTTACATGTTACGCATACAAAGCGCCGCGCCGTGTTTCAATGAAGGAACTGCGAGGTACGAGATCATGGATAACCGCTTACATCGTTGAGATTGTTTTACTAGAGTGCTTATGCCTAGTTATTGAACAAAAACTCAACCAAGGACTCAGATCCGATATAGTCATATGAGGATACAATCTACCTTCTAACGCTATGATCGACAGTTTGGTCCGAAAATCATTGTCGATGATAATTTGACAAACACTAAAAACTACGGATTGAGTTAAATCGAAAATTGAAATTGAATTCGACGCAATGAATTCGACGTCCTCGAGTCCATAAAAAAAAAAATGTAAATATCCAATAACTTATATTTATTTGAATTTCTTGATAGACTTGAAAGTTCTGAATTCTGAGGCAAAAATGTTGATTTTCATCATATATTTTCGCTGCGGTCGCCGAGTGCTTGATATCATCATATTATGTTATCTATGTGCCTTCTAGATTTAGCAAAAAATTGTGTAATACTAACTGGGAATGAAACCCGTTGCAGTTACTAATTGGCTGTTATGAAAGTGTTTTGGAATAAAGAATATATAATAATATTCAGTCTGACGTTTCCATCGAAGTCAATATAGGTATATACTTTTACGCCTGAAGTCATTTACATTTGGATCAGTCGTTTTTGATCTTCGACGATACTTATCTAGGTTGTATATATGAAGTTAACACGAATATAGTATAACACTGAAACGGAACTGCAATAGGTAATATTTCACATTATGATTCCAACGAACTATTTGGTATATAACATTAAATTCTAATGACGTACGCTTTGGAGAGGCACCGAATTATTTTTATTCTTCATAGAAAAACTGGAGTTTTGGAATACTGCAAGGACCAAAGAAATGTTACGTATAAACGAGAAAACTACTTCACTTCAGGTACGCCGTCAATCGACATGACCGGCTTTTTTTCAAACGTCTTCCAGTACCTGAGTTCACATGGGAATTTGACACCTTCTCTTGTTCACACCGAAATCAGTGTAAACTTCAGCATAGCATATAGGAAAGTGTTAAACTCAACACTTTTTCGGGTGAAGTTCTAACGCAGTGCGATGATCATATTCGTATCAAATATTAGGTACTGGGACACGAATTTCGGCGTAGATAGTGCAACGGTATGCATAATGTGCAATGAGCGCTGCTCACCCGTGTAGACCTGTTAAAACTAGTTAATCGATTATTGATCACATTTTCATCGAACAACAGGTAATTTTCCTCTATGTTTGTCTGCTTTAGTATGCAGCAGTATATATAGGGAAGTTGAAAATCCTGTCGAACAGTGATTCTCGAACCCAGCAATGAAGCGTGGTGCATTTATTATTTACGCGATCTTCTGCGTTGCAGCGGCAGCGAAAGACATTCAAACACGTATGGTTTACACTAATAATTATCATTACTTTCATTTTACTGGTCAATGACAATAATATACAGTACAAATAACATGTTTTTCCCGCAGTATAAATTAGGTAGTTATTTGTTCATTCATTCATTCCATATTCGAACTACCTACATTCGTACCCTTTCTCATGTTTAACGCTAGCAAGAGGAAATTACTTCTATCTTTGTGCATGGTGCACATAGGGCATTCCATGTCAACTCGACCAATGATTTTCCCTCACCATTTCTATTCGCTTCACAATTTTTTATACTATACTCCAAACACAAAAAGCTCTTCTGAATTTTTTGAATTTTTTCCGCCAACCCGTATTTTTGTATGATTATTCAAACCTAGGTCACAATTGCATTTTTTTTTTGAATCTGAAAAAATTCTCAAAAATCTCATCTTCCACCCCGATCATTTTGACACCCGTCCGATGATGGGCCGATTTTTTGTACTATTTTTCATACCGTGGAAACAAAAAATAATAGTAATTCCTTCTGCAGGGGGCTTGACAAGTACTTTTCACAGAACCACGAATATTTGAGAGTTGGGAAAAAGAATCGAGAGATATCAGATTCAGAACTGACCACAGGGTATTTCGTGATTTTTTGAAACTTTTCGTAACGTTGAAATATGGCGTTTTGTGCGATCAAAATGTTTAAAGTGCTGAAAAGAATGGAAAAAAAATCGGCCCATCATCGGACAGGTGTCAAAATCATCAGGATGGAAAATGAGATTTTTGAGAATTTTTTGATATTGAAAAAAATGCAATTTTGAGATAGGTTTGAACAATCATAAAAAAATAAGGGTTAGCGGAAAAAATCTAACAAAATTCAGAAGAAAGACCTTTGTGATCGGAGAATAGTATAAAAAATTGTGAAGCGAATCAAAAATGGCGAGGGAAAATCATTTGTCGAGCTGACACGGAATGCCCCGTAATCCGTATACATTTTTTCATTGATTTTATTGCCGAAAATACTTGTTGAAAAAAAAGGACGCAAATACAAGACCTTGTATTAATCTTGCCACATGAAACTCAGGTCTACATGATCATGTTCATCGGCCCGGCTGAACCCGGACTAGTACGTATATTTCTTCGGATCTTGATTGATTGCCATTCTTAATATTTTCAGCGAAAAACCTGAAGCTTTGTAACAGAGGATTTTCGGATTACACTGGGTGTCTGAGGGAAGCTATTCAAGATGCAATTCCTAAATTCGCCAAAGGTTATAGTCGATTCAGTCGGATTCAGTCAGAATATATAAGATGTGTAGAGTTAAAATATTGATTGCTATCGAAAAGTGAATATTTATTTGATGAAAAACAGGCTTCCCAGAGTTGGGCGTCCCCGCTATGGATCCGTTTCCAACTCCATTCCAGGAAATCGTGCACGAGAATTTTCTTTTCAACGGAAAAATGTCTCTGAAGAACGTAAATACCTACGGATCGTCGAAGGGTAAGATTTTCGACGTTCGATCGACGGTCTCTGAAGACAGGCAACGTTTGGAAGTCGACATATTATTCCCTAAGATTCTCGTCGAAGGCGAATACTCGGTTGAGGGTGCCATGGGTGTCTTGAAAATGGGTGGAAAAGGTACACATACACAATCTTACTGTTCGATTTTTCGAATACTCGATCAATTCGTCATTGGATACGTATAATGTTATCCATGGACGTTTTTAAAAATCTATATAAAATATTTCTGTGCAATCGTTCTCTGTACCACATTTTTTATCTTATGAACAGGTTTTTTCAACGTGAGCATGGAGGCCATTACGACTACATGGGACATAAGTGGACGCATTGAAAACGACAGATGGGTAATTGAACATTTCGTGATGCTTCCAGAGGTGGAGAAGATGAAGGTTTACTTCGATGATCTGTTCAATGGCAACCAAATAATCAGTAAGAAAAATTATCATTGAATCATTGGTGATTTGATTACTCTTATAATTATGGGATAGATTAATGTTAGCTTTCTCGAGGCGAAGTGTAATTCTCCGTTACCAACTTTTTTTTTACTCCAGCATTGAGTTGGCAAACTGAATATTAGTTCGATTATGTGCGTATTTACGAGAGGATTAATGCAACTCGAAAGTATTACGTCACAATAAAGCCTATTTGCATACTGGTTAGCGGCAGGCGAAGACGACTCGAGAAACCTACTTCGACGATGGTCAAAGCATTGTGTCATTGTGAATGTTTTCGATAAAATCTTGTTTTTGACTTCCTAAAATAGTCTGATAATAATATAATTTTGTTTTCAATAAAATTTTACGTCGTGTCCTTCATTTCCAGATGCTGCAGCCCGTACTTTTGTGAACCAATACTGGAAATCGTTCTACAAGGCACTCCTGCCTGCTACTGCTACAGAGTGGGACAAAGTGATGACTGAATATGTAAATCGCTGGTTTTCGAGAATGTCATACTCCAAGATTTTCCCCTGATATAATTGCATTGATCTAGTTTTCGTGAGATACTGAAACACTACAGGCAAATTAATAACAGATCGTATTAAGCTTCAACAATAATTTGACGATAGCTGCAGGTATCGAAACGAAAACGTTTTCCACGCAATTTACATCTTACTCACAATCAGTTATACACCTATGATAATTCTATACGTGATCGCTAAATTGGAATCTGAAGTGAATCTATGAAATGTATGCATATGGACAGCGTATCCATATAATCGATCGTTTAGGAATAATCCTTCCGCTAGAGGCGCTTCTGTCTTAGTAGTATTGTAACGTCATTTATCTTGATTTGGAATGTGACTCCATTTGCAGTAAAGATAACAAATCACGTAATTCAGGAATAAACTTCAAATGTACGTTAATATTATTTGTACGCTTTAATCTTCGGATGTAAAATATTTATATATGTTGGCCTTGAATGAAATATAAAATATCAAATCCAATAGGACATCAAAACCTGTTAAGCGACTGACCTCGAATAACGATTACAAAAGTAGTTTTATAGTATTGTATACCCTGCTAAAAATTCCCGAGATGACCAGTCAGGATCTTGTTCCAAATTACGATGTGGGAAATGGACCTATGTGGACCCATGTGGTCCTGACTCGGGAATTCACTTTTCTGAAGTGAGAAAGGGCCCTACTAAAAATTCCCAAGTCAGGACCTTATGGGTCCACATAGGTCCATTCCCCACGTCGTAATTTGGAACAAGGTACTGACTGGTCGTCTCGGAAATTTTTAGCAGGGTAGTGTTAAGTTTTCGATGGGACCAGTACGCGAATCCAGCTGATAATTTAACTGTCAATGTCGTACAAATCTGGGTAATTAATTTTCAATTACAATTCTAAATAGATATATTTAGTTTAAATTGAACATAATTACTGTATAAAAACGTGACAAACCAGTTGTACGATCTTTATTATCATCGCTACGAAACGATCATGTTAGAAAGATTTAATTTTCGGAACACAGAATTGGGCGTAAATACTGCACCTATGTAGATATACTTTCGTCCCCCGAGGGCGCTTTTTAATATTTTCGAAACGTCCCAGGGGTCAATGAAATAATACGTAACACGTGTCCCCGCAGCATTTCAGATGCCTTCACGCTATAATTTTATGACCGCATGGATACTATGTAGCTCTAAAAAGAAGTAATTTTGAAATCGATTTTTTCATGTTTATCAACTTTGCAGCCTTTCGAAAGTGCATTGACGATTTTTCTCAGACCGATTTGGCAATATACGAATTCAACACCGTTTAAATTTAGATTTCACTCGATCGACGCATATTGGTTCTAATATTCATATTGGCCTCTCCCTTGCTTCTTGCGTACTGCACCTTCACTCGATTGACATTTCCTTTTTTTTTGTCGATTATTTCTTGTAACTTCTTACCAACTAGCTACATTTAATTGATGTTATTGTTTTCATTGAGCTGTGGTTTCTCACTCAAGGTTCGTCCAATCCATGGCATGATGAATCTATATACCAAGATCCAAGTATATTTATGTCCATGTCATACGCATAACCTATGTTAAGAATTTAAAGGGTTAGCGTGGTCACTGACATTATTAATTAGGTAGGGAAGATGTCGATCGTCGAGTCAAGAGAAATCCAGTTTTTTTAACGTTCGGCCACAGGTTCGTAGCCCTCTTCAGAAAAACTGTTTTTTTAAAACAGTTTTTCTGAAGAGGCTACGAACCTGTGGCCGAAACGTTAAAAACTGAGATTTCTCTGACTCGACTTGATCGACATCTTCCCTACCTAACCTATGTTAAGAATTCTTGCAAAACTACATGAGCCAAATGGTTTTAATTAAGTAGTAGCTTATTACTGCTCTCAAATAATATGTTCAACCAAAAACCAGACTGTGAAGTTGATCATTTTCAATTGTTATCTTAAAAAACAAGGAACTGTTCATCTCTTATCGCAAGCTCAATAATTGAAAAAAAAGGAGTCATAAGATGTTCATGTCGACAGGCTTCAGAATGCAAAAATAAATAGGTATAAATAAATAGGCAAAAACAAATATATTGATTCAATCCCCTGAATATCGGTACAATTTTTCGCGGAAAAGACTTGATCCACATTTCTTCTTCTTGTTCATCACCTTTGTTCTTCGGCGCCCACTGTACGCAACCCCCAAACACGCTGGAATAAGTAAGAACAAGTTGGAATAAGCCAGACTTTGAAAAGAAAGAAATAACAAATATTCAACCTAAAATATTTAATCTCAAATATTTAATACCTAAAATATTAGAATAAATTCAAACGTAGTCAGCAATTTCAGTCACGAAGTGCGAATATAAATGCAAGGCGTGGAACACCACACGCAACATGTACCGTGACACATAACATGAATAAATATATTTTGCACGAAATTTTCTTCCGCACTGTTTTTTCACTGAAGCTATTCAGGCGTCCAGACGAATTTCGCGAGCAAGTGCTACATCGCGGGGATTTATACGATCAGCCAAACACCTAGGGTCACAACATTCAGCATTCTTGCCACGCTAGTTCACATCGTTCAAAAGTCCTTGGCGCTCCGGTATATAAAGAGAATGTAGAAGTTCTGCCGGGCAGTAATTTTCGAACGTAGCAATGAAGCGTGTTGGAGTTATCTTTTGCGCGGTACTATCCGTCGCAGTGGCAGCGGAAGAAGTCGCAATACGTATGGATCACAATCAGAACTATTCATTATTATCTATCAATTCACCTAGTGAATTATGATTAAAAAATTTGCCACAGTGTATTTGTTACTGTGACAAAAAACCATTAGCTGTACTTCATTATCATGCACAATACCCTGGTGAAAATAATTTCTACGCCAAACTACGAAAAATACCGAAGCGTAAAAATGCGTAGAAAAACGAGGTTTTTCGTAATAATTCATAATTTTTCGTAATTTGTCGTAGTTGTTCGTAGTTTTGGAAGTAGAAAACTACGAATTTTCATGAACAATTACGAAAATCTACAGTTTTCCCACAACGGAATATCAGTTCTACGAGTATCTACGGGAATCTACGAATATCTACAAACGGAATGAAGCTGAATGTTCTTGTCTTGAGTTGTCGTAGTTTTTCGTAGTTTTGGAAGTGGAAAACTACGGATTTTCTTGAACAATTACGAAAATCTACAGTTTTCCCACAACGGAATATCAGTTCTACGAGTATCTACGGGAATCTACGAAAATCTACAAACGGAATGAAGCTGAATGTTCTTGTCTTGATTTGTCGTAGTTTTTCGTAGTTTTGGCAGTGGAAAACTACGGATTTTCATGAACAATTACAAAAATCTACAGTTTCCCGACAACGGAATATCCCTGGTAAAAATAATTTTCACGTCAAACTACAAAAACTGTCAAATCGTAGAAATGTTCAGAAAATCGGAATTGTTTGCAATTTCTCGTAATTTTTCGTAGTCTTTCGTAGTTCCGGAAGTAGAAAACTACAAAATTTCATGATTAATTATGGAAATTTACATCTTTCAAGCAACAGAATATCTTTACTACAAATATCTACGAAAGTTTACGAAAATCTACGACCATGATCAACCCGAAAAAATTTTCGTAAATTTTACGGAATATGGTAGATAAGAATTGCACAAACTATGAATATCTACGAACATTTACAGAAATTTACGACTGAAATGTATGAGAATCTTTTCACGTAGATCGCAAGTATAAAACTACAAAAAATTACGATAATTTAGAATTTTCTACAACAAAAGTGAAAAGTCTAATTGCCGGAAGGATTTGATTAAACTTTGGCGATTGTTTGTTGAATAGTACGAATTTCTACGCAAAATTACTATAATGTATGATTTTCTACGAAAAGCTGGCAGAATATGAAGCTTAACGTGACAAAGCTTTTCAAATATTCAGTTGAAGTTCCATGTCAGTCACTAACTTCATGTTGCCAGAAAATGTCAAGTTCTGCAAGGAGATGAATTTGGGCGAGTTGAAGACCATACATCTGGGGATCACCGAGGTTAAGCAACATCGGACGCGGTCAGTACTTGGATGGGTGGCCCCTAAAAGTGAGCTAGGTTCAAATCCTTCTGGGGGTAAATTTTTTTTTTTTTTTAATTTTAAATTCAATAATTCCATCAACGTTGAGTAGATTTTTTCTAAAAATAGGTCGAATTACTATGAAATCGCTTCGTTTATTAAATTGCGGTACGGGTAGGATCCAGGTACAATCCCGAAACTGGCTTCTACAACTATCTACGAAAAAACTACGAGGAACTACGATAAACTATGAATACCTAGAAACGACAATTCATATAGACATCGAATTTCATTCTACAACTATCTACGAAAAACTACTACTCTGTACAAAATCTGGCGTAAAAATAAACTACGAAAAGTCCGAAATCCGATACTTTTTCGTAGATTCTTTTCGTAGTTTGGCGTAGAAATTATTTTCACCATGCAATACACTGAGGATTTTACGGTATTCGGATATGCCTGCGACTTTTAATCACTATCACTTAGTTTTATCAATAAATCGAGAATGATAATATTAATAGAAAAATTGAAAAACCGAACATACTCGAGCAAAAAATATTCTTCAAACTCCCTGCGAATACTTACGCGACGACACAACCAACTCGCAGGGCAGTCCGAACATGCCGTAAGGCCAGAGGAGACACCGTTTGGATACAACCTGATTCGAAACAAACAATAATGGATACAAACTAAGAAACTATCATTATTGTGCTCAGTATTTTTGGGACAAACGAGATAAATGTTAATTTAATGAAAAACGCGCTGCGGACATGTCCGGATCGGACACGAGATAGATTTTACTTATATGGACACGATCTTAATCGGACAGATCCAGATTGGACACATTTTTTTTCGGTTACATACCGAATTGGATAAAGATTATTTTTCAGTGCCACCCATTGGCACATGATACACTGGCACTGAAAAATAATCTGTGTCCAATATAATGCAGTTTATTATTTCGTATGCATTATTGATTGTGTCCAAACGGGCCTCTCCCTAAAGCCACATGGTGCATGATCATGAACTAACGGATGTCACACGACACAAATTGTAGGCGTTGCTAACATGCATCTCATTTTTCATTCTATGGTGGTTAGAAGAATTGTAAAAAATTCCTCATAACAATTTTAAACGTGACGCAAAGTTGCGAACATGTTTCTCGCCAGAGTTCACGTTGGCTCGACCAATCAGTACAATAATTCACAACAGATAAGGACAAACAATTTAAAAGTAGGAAACGGAGACTTGTTGATTAATAAAAGAGTCACGGACAAGACGTAATCAGTTACGATGGATTGTTGTTCTTCTCGTAGTATTATCATAAAAACTTGACCACGACGAGGTTGCCTTGAACAATTAGAATCACCGAGGCTCTTGATTATAGGTATAATTAGATTCTTGAATATCAAGTTATGCTCATTAATTGACGGTATGATGCTGCTCGTCTCGAACGAGTGGAGATGAAGTAGTTCAGGGATTTCAAGTTACACTGATCGACCGACTCCGATATCGCGCTTTATTCATCTAATTTAATTTTTTATCATATGCGTGTTTACTAAATTCGTATTCTTCTAATTTCAGCAAGAAACCTGAAACTTTGCAACAGACAGTCCGAGGACTACGATGGATGTCTCAAGGTTGCTATCCAGGACGCAATTTCCAAATTCATTAAAGGTCAGTCGTAGGTATCTACCTATGGATAGTGTTAATTACTTGCAATGTTTTGCAGGCTACATAGAGTTAGGCTTTTGGGGATTAGACCCCGTTCGGACACATCTGGATCGGACACAAAATAAAATACTTGCATCATCGGACACAATCTTTTTCGGACACATGCAGATCGGACACATGCAGATCGGACACAAGGTTTAGATGTATTTTATAAACACCGGATTAGACACAACCGGATCGGACACAAGATAAATATTAATTATATACGGTCTCGCTTAAACGAATGTCGAACGGACACAATTCTTTTCGGACACATCCATATCGGACACATTTTTTTTCGGACACATGCCGGATCGGACACGTAGCTCATTTTCGGAAAAATTATTGGTTGACTGTCTGGGGCAACCCAACAACAACAACGACGTACAAGGGAGGCGGATATGAGGGGTTGGTAACTCTTCCACGCATGTATTTATATAGCAACAAATCTGTTTATTTATACATCCAAGGTGAGGTCTTATAATTATATATTTGTTTCTACATACAGATTTGTTGCTATATAAATACATGCGTGGAAGAGTTACCAACCCCTCATATCCGCCTCCCTTGTACGTCGTTGTTGTTGTTGGGTTGCCCCAGACAGTCAACCAATAATTTTTCCGAAAATGAGCTACGTGTCCGATCCGGCATGTGTCCGAAAAAAATGTGTCCGATATGGATGTGTCCGAAAAGAATTGTGTCCGTTCGACATTCGTTTAAGCGAGACCGTATATAATTAATATTTATCTTGTGTCCGATCCGGTTGTGTCTAATCCGGTGTTTATAAAATACATCTAAACCTTGTGTCCGATCTGCATGTGTCCGAAAAATATTGTGTCCGATCTGCATGTGTCCGAAAAAGATTGTGTCCGATGATGCAAGTATTTTATTTTGTGTCCGATATGTATTGTGTCCGATCCAGATGTGTCCGAACGGGCCTCTCCCCTTTTGGGTATATGGGGAATTAAATCGAATATAAGCCCTTTTGTCGATGAACTTCATGAAAACTCCTGAGCATATGCAATATTCCTGTCACTGTTTATCGAGTTGCCCTATTACAGGCGTCTCATGGGCCTCGATGTCCTTTAGAATTTCGATGGGTCCACAAATGAATTGATAACATGTGGATTGGAGTGAATAATGCTAATTTGAAGATTAAATTGTTGGAAACCAGGTTATCCTGAGCTCGACATGCCTGTATTGGATCCGTATTTGACTCCTTACCACAGTGTGGAGATGAACAATAATATCATAAACGGAAAAATGTCTGTGAAGAATGCCAATACTTACGGAATATCGAGGATTCAAATTTTGGACGTCAAATCAACGGTTTCCGATGACGCCCAACGCCTGGAAATCACAGTTTCATTCCCAAGGATTCTCATTGAGGGCGAATACAAGGCTGAAGGCAGCATTGGTGACTTCAAAATGGGAGGAAAAGGTGTGTAATTTCATCAAATCACTGCTTAGGATTTTCAGTACCAATGTACTTGAAACTGAACCACGAAAACTCCACATGATATATTGATATACGAAATCCTGAGAAAACGTTGTCACTGAAAGTCTATATTCACAAAGTTCAAATTTCCTCATTTCGTAATTACAATTAATCATCGATAATCTACAGTATAATATTTATTGAAGGGAACGATCTTATCGGCACAACACTCAAATTTTGAACTTTGCAAGCAAAGTCGTGTCAAAATATAATTTCTATCTTAACTATTGACTATTCAAAACCGAATTTGAGGTACATCTAATATTCTGTTCTTTTTCCATCCGATTCAAGAACTGATTGACCCAAAGTTTGTTCCTGAACTGAGACTCGACTTGATTCCTATGTTCGACGACCTCTCCCCCTGCTCCAATTATTGTTATCTATAGTTTCGCATAACTTCTGTTCGTCTCGAGGATCATGTTACATTATCACTTGTTACCTGACCGTGATACACACAATTTGCACACGCACCGCTCCGTCAATAATTTTATGGTCGACATCGACAAGAATTGAACAGTTCAGCCCAAAAATCACAAGATAATGTGAGTTAATTTTATCGCCCTGTTTTGTTTTTTTTCATTCTGCGATCGAAGGGTTCTTCAACGTAAGCATGGATGGTGTCAAGACTGTATGGGACATGAGTGGACGCATTGAAAACGACAGATGGGTCGTTGAGCACTTCCGTCTGGCTCCAGAAGTCGAAAATATGAAAGTCTACTTCGACGATCTGTTCAACGGCAACGAAGCTATCAGTAAGGATAATTATTATCAAATTCACACTCACCTTCGATGGAGCAGTAATTAATTCTATTACTCTCAAGTTTATGAAATTAATGATCAATCATAAATATCGTATGGACAATGTTAATATGAACATCGTCGAGGCAAAATATCGAGACATAAGGTTATAGAATTAGTGCAAAGTAATGTTTACGCAAATTCTCGATATTTTCAGACATCGCAGCCCGAAGCTTCTTCAACGAATATTGGCCAATAGTCTACAAGACAATGCTGCCTCTGACTGCTGCGGAGTGGGACAGGCAGCTGACTGAATTTGTGAATCGCGTTTTCTCCAGATTGTCGTACTCTAAGCTTTTCGCTTAAGTGCGACAATAATTTGCGTAGGATACTGTAACGCTGCACGTAAACGGATCGTTCGAGGAACTGAGTCGAAAGGTCTTCCACTTTCGTGAGCTTTAACTTCGATCCGTTGACTGCAGGAATTGGAAAAAAAACGTTATCCGTGTGTAATTCACATTTTAATCGAATTTCTTGAACAGTCATTCTTGTTGAGTGTAATTTATAATTTGTTTTGTTATGAAAATAGCCAAATAAAAAACCAGCAACATCAAATTTAGTGAGCCTTCACTGCCTGTTCGTGCATTCAAAATTTCAACCAGATCAGATATTCGCTGTAGGCACGTGGGATCCTGCTTGGGGGAAATGGCGGGGTTTTTCATTTAAATACAGCGTATAACGTGAGTTCGCATTGTGGCTGCACGCAATCTGAAGCAACACCGTATGCGGTAACGGAGAATAGTAATTTTCATGACGATTTGAATCCAAGGGGTAATTTCACTGCCTTGTAATAACTTGATAATACCAGATCTAAGTGTTCTTCAGCTTCGTCCGTCTAATTCATGTTTTTTTCAGCAACAGTAGGTATTATTTTTGTCACTGCCATCAGAGCAGGATACATTTTCTGCGTTCTTATCAATTTAACGATTTTATTGTATAGTTTTAGGTAAAACAAACAGAAGACAAGAAAACATAAGAGATCCATATTCTTATTCAATTCATTGGAATCAAGTCAGATAATATTTTTGTAACTAGACATATTTTGGAAATTGACGAAATATAAAAATATCTTAAATTCGTATACCAGCACAAAACTTTTTGGAGCTGTAGAAATTGGATAAAATCACTGGCACTAGTGAAATTGCTTGTGACTGGATCTGTAAGTCCGTCGGGTCGATGGCTTAAGAAGCCAAAAAATAATGTGATGCAGAAAAGTTTTTTTTGGGCCAACTTTCGAATCGAATGGGTTATTTAAATACCAATTACGTATGTATCCACGATTCGCAAGGACCCAGCTCGTTAACTCCGAGTTTGAGATGTTGTAACTATAAAAACATCAACTAATGGCAAGTTGAGTTTTAATCTTCACATGTAAATGTCTTCGGGGTGTTGATGTGCGTCCATATTAAAAATACGTAATATCATGTAGATTGTATAATTCCATCGTTCAAACCTACAAGTTTTGCTACCACTTAGATATTCTGCATAGAAATTTAAACGCCGAAATGGGTTTAAGAATATTGATCTTACCTGATACTTGATCATCCAGAGGTTTCTTTTTCAAACCCCGTAACATTTTGGATACTGATGTCGTTGGAGCACGAAATTTTTTGGAGATCGACTAACCTTATGCTAACATGACGAACCAAATTTTGTCTGAGAAAAGTGTCTCACAAGGGTTGTAGCCTCCCTTCAAGAACCACGACAAAATTTCTCAATATCAACAAGTTCATATTTCGCAATACGTTTACGTGCATATCGTGGTCAACGAATTATTCAGCTTGGGAAATAGAAAATTGTAATTATACGACTGCAGGTATATATGATTATTGTGTGTTTATTACACGACGTCCTATATTTTATACTACAAAATAATAAATGTAGAATAAGAGGCACGAGATTATCAAACTCATTGCGTCCTTGTCTATCAAAGACCAATCTACAGATTTGAGGTATCACGTAAGTACCTGCGTTAACTTTCAGTAATAATACTACACTCACTCACCGCGTGTCGAACTGGTATGGTATAATAATAAACTAATGAGAAATAGAAAGTGGATGGAAGAAACTGTCCGCCACTCTTCTTACCGTAGAATATAATAAAGTAATGATTGGCCGAGGTATAGGTATGTATACAGCTATAAAAGATTTGGCGTTGTTCTACGAAAAAAAAAAAAAAAAAAAAAACGTTAATTGTCACATTGCCGATTTCAAAGCTTACGAACTGAGGAAAGATTCGACTGGAACATGAAGTAGCAGCTGGTTAACGATCCTGGAGAACAGAACCGACAGTTCCCTCTTCAACTGAGGTTCCATAGCCTTCAGTACTTCCTGTCCATTCTCTCGCAGGAAAAGATTAATAGCTTCCGCTGTAAGACACAGAGTAAAACACAACAGAGGTCACGTTATGCTCCATATGGTTAACTCTTCCCATAGAACTACGAACTCACTCAATATTCTGTTGTTGTTGAAAATCTTGTAGACTTGCATATGAATGTGTTTTACCGCAAGCTCGAGGTCCAGCTTCTCGACGTGAAGGTAGGTGCCACCGTCGCGCATCGTCGTGCTGACGGCACCCTTAACGACAGCCCGAACTTCGTCAAAGCGACCGTGAAAGGTGCCGTTTCCGCTAGCCGGTAGGATGATCAGAACTCCCGAGCTGTGATTAGAGGTGGTTGACTCACGATTAGCTATACAGAAAATTTCATATCAATAGATCAGAGAAACGATTCTGTAACCTGGAGTAATGCGCGTCCAAAATGAGCGCAGGCATCTCGATGAGCGCCTCAAACGGTGATCCCAAGTCAAAATCGATCACTGTGAAGTTGCTGGCCCCCAGGACGTCCATTTCTCTAAGTTGTATTTTGTAGCCATTCGGACCCCCCGTAAGTGCCAACGTTAATTCGTCTATCTGTTTCATGGTGTGACAAGATATCAGCTTTATGTGTCAAGTACACAAGGTACGCTGAAATTTTGATGAACTTAGCAGCAAAAAAAGCTCATGGATAAAGAAGTCGAGACAAGGAAGACATTTTTTTAATGAATGCACGAAGAATGGTGATCAAAACTTACTCGGAAAGGCTCTACAGCGGGCAGTTGGATCTCAGGTATTCCATCACGAAGATACGGTCTCAGGTGTTCAAGAGCACCGATCAGGCACTTCTTCAACTTCGGATCCTTTCTTGAACACTGTTTCACGTAGGGTCCTAAAGGATATTGTTGCTTTTTTAATATGCTGCAAGACGTTACAACTAACAGTTGAACTACTTACGTTTTTCGTCTATGCCTATAGCAATAACGGAAGTCAGTGCTAATAGTAAGCAAACGATCACACGATCCATTTGGGCGGATTTCTTTTTAATGGATTGAGGCAAAGCACTCGGAAAAAGACTGATCAGAGTTCGACGAAGGCAAGGTAATTAAATCTGCTCTGTCAATTGTACAGATTGTTCCTAATCTAACGACTGATGGTTGACTGAAGCTAGAAGAATACTGCTAGATGCAGTTTACTCGATACTTTCACTCCTACTATAACACCGGATGACGATGTCTGCTCACCTGGCTGAGAACGGGTTAGACTAACTGCCGGAGAGATATAGGGATAATTATACCATCCACCTCCTACGATTCCTGGTTTGCCATTTTTAAATAATTTACAATGTCACTATACTCTAGTCACGAATTTAGGAACCCATAAACTCACTGTAACAACTTATGCAAGGATGAACGTGTAGGGATTATGCAATTGCCGTATGATATATTGCAAAATTTGGAAATTATGTGCGGTGTAAGAGAATTACAAATTTTACGGGATTAAGAGTCAGCGATTAAAAAATATATTTATTTCGGTTCGTTGACTCTTTATTACTGGTAAAGGTACCGAACTCGCTCTTTTCGTTTTCGCATTGGAAGATTTTTTCAGCACTATGGGAATCATGTCATGATGTAATTAAATCTGGTTTCAGAATCTTTGGTGAAAAGAAATCGATTCAGCCGATGTAATTTCAATAATATTTGACGTTTCGATGATCCTACTTAGCATCTCCTACAGATACAGGAATATATATTTCATACAGCATACATGATGAACTGATAACATGACGGCTCACTTTTTGAAGGACTCTGAAAGAAACTAAAATGAAGCCTTCGTCATAGTCCATGAACAGTGAATGATGACAACAATCTCCTGTTCTCTGAGTTGTTCGATAACTCAAATATGGGACTGCAACGCGTTCCTTGACCGTACCAGAATGATATAACGCGTTGGGCGTTATGAAATCAACGACACGTGAACCTGGTACGATTACGCGAATTACGCGGACTGTTCCAATTTTTACCAAAGCGATCGGAGCTGTAGTTTCTCATGAAAATGAACAAAAACTCTGCTGTCACTTAGACCAAACGACTTTCGTATATTTCTCATCGATCCCCACACAGAATGACTTTGAGTTATTAGTCAGTCTGACTTGGACAGTTTGTGCCGCGGTTCTCCGAGCTGTGGGATAATTCTTCAGATTTACTGATGGGTTTATATATTTTCTTCTTAATTTCTCAACTGCTGCACAGAACAACCGGTCCCTTTTCTGTTGCGTAACTGCAACTTAAGGATGTATTGGCCGTACAATCTCAACCAAAAATGATTCTCGTCGGCAAATTGAGTACTCTATGATGAGATAAAAATCGGAAAAAATCAACCATGATAAAGATGATAGGAGTATTCATTTTGAATAATAATAATGCTCGAAAGTTATCAATAAATTGTTTAAACAAAACATTGTCCAACAAATTCTCTGGTAACGTTATTTTTTTTTCATCTCAAATAAATGCCCTAATTTTTCTGAACACACATGCATTTTTTAAGAATTTTGTCACTATTTTGAAATTTCCGTTTTCGGAAATTTGTAAAGGCTGTATTTACGAAACTATTTGTTTCACGCCCCGAAACTTCGGAATTGCGTAATCTACATCGTTTTCACAAAAAAATATCCAAAATTTAGAATTTTTATTCCATTTTTGGAAATTTGGAAATTTTTGAAAACGGAAATTTCAAAATAGTGACAAAATTCTTAAGAAATTCATGTGTATTCGGAAAAATTAGGGCATTCATTTGAGATGAAAAAAAAATTACGTTACCAGAAAATGTGTTAAACAATGTTTTGTTTAAACAATTTATTGATAAATTTTTGGCATTATTATTATTCAAAGTTAATACCTTGATCGTCTTGATTGTGGTTGATTCTTTTTCCGATTTTTATCTTATCCCGAAGTGCCTAATATTGTCGACGAGAATCACTTTTAGTTGAGATTGTACGGCCAATACATCCTTAAATCCCGAGGTAATCACGACAAGCACACTGTTTGGTGTCGTGGTCCAGGTCAGCTCCACCAAGATGTAATACGGAGAGTGAAAGTGCTCGCCAAAAACATGCGTGATCGTCAAATCCTGATCTGCATCCACTGCGTTAACTTTAATTGGTACCAATATTCATCTACAAAAGCATGAAGTCGTTGCAATGGGACTTGTTAGATTACGATTACTTTTGTTCCTCAAGAATAGTTTTACCTGGGTTTCTTATATATATGCTCAATTTTTACTGTTTTACACTTTCCAGTTGCCTGACTATTGGAATTATTACTCCTTGATTTTTAGTAGATTCTTTTCTATATATCTGTATTATACTTCCACATGATTTTGGATCCTAGAAATTCTCAAACGCATGCGAGTTTCAAACGCACTAACGTTGGACTTGCTTTCTTTAAAAATATGTGGTGAGTTTTTACATATATGTACTATGTCAGATTTTTCATCTGCAATAATTACAAATATTAAAAATAACAAAAGCGAATATAAATTTCGTAGAAAATATCCGGAACGAATTCTCATTCATTTCTCTTCATTTGAATAGTTTCGTTTTTCAATATTTATACTAAAGACAAGTTCAACAAATGAAGTATTTCTCACTACTTCCCAAATATGAATTGTTGCTAAACGTACTGCTACTTGATAATAGTATACGCTTAGTCGCCAGTGCATATTTGCAGATGCGGTTTGCTGAAGCCTTTCACTGAGCCAGTGAACAGTGGTATTTGCCTGCAGCGTTTGACTGTACATAATACTGGAATCTAAAATTGTCCCGATTTCTCGTTACTCCAGAGGACTTCTGGTCGAATAGGATGACCATGAAAATTCAGTGACAACTCAATCAATTCAAGAAGGTAAACAAACGGTCAGGTAAGCCATGGTCAGCTCTCAGACATTGTTTGATCGAGGTAAATTTACTATGTTAATGACGTTCCATGTGCCCATTCAAATGACAAATTTGCTCTTAAATCGAGAAATGTCAGTTTTCAATTTTTCTTCCGCACGGACAAAAAAACATCTAAAAGTAAGACGACTGCAAGCATGTAATTATGTACGGAAGAACGTATTCAAATCCTTTCACAGTATGCCTCCTCGTATTTATTACGAAAATTGTGACCGAATGTATGCAACTCATTGCCCCACACCATCGCGAGTGTTAACTCGAGAAATCCCTGGCCTAAATGTCGTATATCTGTTTTGATAAGTTTACTCACTTCGAGGAACATTGTCGTCTTGTAATTTATATGCAATAAGACCAGTCCGTGTACTAGATAATAAAAAATAATTCTCATCGTACCTAACCACGGTTTAAAGGTCACATCCCTGATTGCGTTGTGACACAAGCTGAATGTCTGATGTCTCCATCTTTATCACACAGTTCCAGTTTTTTTTTTTTTTCTCCAATCAAACGAACAACGGATCTGATTGACTCGTAAAAACCAAAACTTTCTCAAACTTTTTGCTCATTCCCGCGGAATTTCTTTCAGGGTTATTTCCTGGACTCGATAAACTTGATCAGTCTGTCAGACTGTTCCGATGTTCAGGACTGCAAGTTCACGGAAAAATAAATGTTATCTGTTTACCAAGTAAATGAATTACTTGTATGATATCAAAGAATGAATTCTATTTACTGGGTGCAATGTCAGCTACATTCGCTCAACTGAATCGGTTCACCTGATGATGGACGAATTGTTTCTTTCAGCGTTGAAAGGGGTCAACGGTGGAATTTGTTCTGTGCGATAGCGAAGGACGAAAAGATTGCAAAGTTTATCGATTATGTCTCTGCACCGCTTATCACTTCCAAGGTCTCGTGCAGACACTCGTTCATGTTTGCCAAGAGTGGAGAACGAGAGCCAGAGATTCCCACCCATCACCCATGCACTTATGCAATCTGAGATTAAATTCCAAGATGAATATGGTAGGCAGAGTCCATCATACCCTAGCCTAGGCAAAGCCCCACTGAGATTTTATGTGAAGAGTGAAAGTCCTGGCGAATACCACGCGTGGTGGTGACTACTGGCTAAACTTGCGCCTGGTTTTATTTACCCGAGACAACACGACGAAGAGCTGCTTCACGGGGATCAATTTGACAATATCGAACCAACACGATATCCGATAACATGGAGATACAGGCGGTATTGATCAGTGCGTTTTTGTCGATATTTGCGACAACCCTTGCCCAGAAATTTGGTGAGTACGAATATTGGATTTCCCTCATTCAGTCGATAGACCGAAAAGTCTGAAAGTAAGTTAGAATCCCGCATAGGCATATTTCACCTTCACCGTTGCCTGCAGTTTAGATTGTAAATTTCGCAAGAGTTATCGAAGTATTTACGCGCCTGCAGGTATTATCACATAAATTAATGAAAGCAGCCCATTCGATGAATGTTTACCATTAAAAAAATCAAGATATTGATGTCATTAATGATTGAGTTTTAGTAGAATCTTCATTGTTGTGGCAAAAGTGCAGTCAATTCAAATCTGTAGCCTTTCAAGCAGGAATTACTGTCACTTGCTTGACCATTGCCAACGGATAAAATGTGATAATTTTTTCTGATTCAAATTTTGTGCGGCAACCTAAATTGAATGATCCAACTGACTGTGATTTAAAAACTGATACTATGGCACTTGAGTGAAATTTTTAACACCGATGGTCAATGATACACGTTTGAAAATGAAAATCGACTCAAGTACAGAGATAATTTGGTCCACAATTTTTAGCAAATTTTCTGCGACATAAAATTATCTACTGCATACAGATATTCAGATTTCAATTTGACTTACTGTGCCACGTTCTGCGACATCCTTTTATTCAAATTAATGTCACTGTGGATTTTCATGCTGAAAATATTTAATTTGCCTGTATTCGAAAAATGCAGTATTTCACAATATCTGGAATTATTTATTTTGTAATTTAGAAAGCTATACCTAATTAATTCGAGATTTCTTCCCATTCAAAGTATTTGGAATAATCCTATCTCTTTTTTTATGAATAATGATTTCTTTCTCCAACTTTTATTCAATAAACCGGATTTTTCGCGAACGGACCTACATATCACAGGACCAGACCGAAAGTGCCATTGGCACCGCATACGGCTCCAAAAGTTTCGGCAATCCGAGGAGAAAGTCGTTCTTGGATTATTATGTCGTGATCTAGGCCCTAAGTAAACGTAAACTAAAGTAAATATAATCAACGGTCGATAAGAATGAGAATCATTCATGTTTTGAGACACTGATGACCATTAGCGTATCTTTGCGGAGCACCGTCACAAAAGAAACATAGAAGTACGTTGATTATAATCAGTCACTATAAATATGACAAGAATTATTCATAAAATCCGATATTCAATACGCAAAATTTGTCTGAACTGCACGAGTGTAATGTCCCTGACGTTTGTGAACACTCCATTACTCCAAGTCCTGATATAATCGAATATGCAATTAGCTGATGTATGATCAACTTTCAGGAATCCATCGACCCTGAACCGAAGTCAATAAGCAAAAAGCTTGACGTAATACTTGTGTTCATGGAACGCTTTTTTTCATGTGTGATGCAAATGTGAATCAATATTTGGAGATTAGTATCTGAATATTTTTAATTTATTTGACAGAGGACAATTTCTCAACTTGTCGCGTGGGCGAGATTGGATTCGACGCCTGTGTAAGAGAAGGGCTAAATGCGATACGACCCTACTTCAAGACTGGACTTCCTCAGTACAACGTATTACCCTTCGACCCCTTTTTCGCAAAGCAAGTTTCCGCGAGCAGGGGCGGACCTGCTCTTGGATTCACCCTTACACTCAGGAATGTTACCGAAACCGGATGGACCGCGAGCAAAGTGACTCGCTTTGTTGCCGATCTTTCCAACTATAGGGTACGAAAATCTATTTTCTCTTATCATTTCTACTTTACTTCGTCATCGATTGTGAATCTGATGTTAGCACTTTTCCTTCGTGTTCAAAACAGACAATTTTTAATGTTCCTTGAATTGAGTAGGAATAGGAGAAATTGTTTGAAGGCTCATATCGATTGAACCTGACTATTTTGGAAAAGCGCTTCATGGTCCTAATTTCTTTTGACCCTCATTGGTCACACGGGGTCAAAATGACCTCATTATCAACCCTGGAAATCGGACAGACTTGTATGTTATGGGGAGGAATCGAAGATTGCAACGGTTCCATTTTTTTTTCCGAAACAGTGCCCTCTTCATGCATTGGTACCTTCCTGATTTTTTGTCCACAATTTTACATTAAATTCTAAATAAAGTAACGTGAGTTCCACATTTAGGAGTGTTAAAACTATCTCCCTGAATTTTTACGCGGCAGCCTTCTAAATATGGTTGGGGTCATTGTGACCCCGTGTGACCAGCGTGTTACAGGTAGATGGTGTGACCAAGGAGGGTTGATAATATTTTAGAAATGATAAATCGCTTAAATGCCGCAATACTCACAATCAGAATATTGGATGTAGTAACTGTAGGTGACGGTTTGTAATTTCGCGGGCTATTGATGACATGCTGCGCCCCAGTGTAGGCAACTGTACTTGCATGGCAGCGCCAGTAGCATACCTACCTCCTTGCGTGTACACAATGAGCAGAATATTTTGAATTGAATACAATTAGGAAGCTTCGGTTATATGTACATTAGCAGTCTATAGAGATTAAATTTCAATGAATTATAGTTGAAATAGAGTTCGAATTATCGAAGTGACTTGACGTAAGCTGATTCAAAGAACTAAACAATTTCGTATCATTGCGGGGTTGAAAGTCACAAGAATGTTCGATGTCCGTGTATTTTTATAATTTATCAATCAATACCAAAATCGAGTCGTTGAAGTTTTATGCCACAAGCTATCAATATCAACTGTTATACCGTTAGTGTAAGTTGAATTATCCAAGAATACTCGAATCCGTGAGGTTCTTCGATTAAATAAATCACTGCTTCGCATTCCCCACCATATCATTGATTTCGTGTTTCTTCTGTAATTTGAAATTAATGGAATGTTCTGATTTGAATTTTCAGGTACAATACACCCAAAGTTTTCCTGAAAAGTTCTTATCTGGGGACTATGAGATGAATGCTCAAGTTTTTGGGAACAAAATAGCGAACAAAGGAAAATTCACATTGACGCTGTGTAAGTACCTGGACACTATCATTCAGTTCTTCAATTCAAAGTCACAGTGAATTTCTACGAAACGGTGCACTGCCTGTTTTCTTTCTCTTCCCTGTGAAATCATCTTACGATACTCGACGTACAGCTAATAATCCTAATCATGCATGATTTTTTCTATTATTACTACGATCGGACTTATGTCACGTCACCCGGGTGAAATGACGTCACAACACACAAAGCTCAGTGGCGCCTCTATCAGTTCGTTGGTTTCTAAGCAATCATACTAATGAACATGCTGTCTGCGTACATGTAACCAGTGATCGGACTAGCCAAAGAGTGTCGTGACGTCACGCCTCGTGATAGATCACGTGAAAATAGTCATTTTTGATCGTTGAAATGTGAGAATCATCTACTTATCCATCGAGATCAATTTGACATTCATGAAGTTAAAAAAAGTAATTCACTGAACAGGAAATAAGGAGAGAATCTATCACACGAAATTTCTCTTCTGATATTCTTCTTTCTCGCTTCCAAAAATCGTTATAAAGACTGAAGACAGGACAATGTTGCTCGCAGAGTACACTTCAATTTGACGCTACAATACTTAAAGACAGGGTATATCGACTGACCTTGTACTTGCCACATGACGTTTATTCCGATGGATAAACTGACCGACGTGAGTACGTATCGACATGTGAAAGTATAAACGAGCTAGTACGATATGAATGAAATTTATCTTTCTCTTCGCAGACGATTTGGTCCAGACGACAACCATCACTAGACGGCCAGATTCGAAGCTGACGGCAACAGTCGATGTCCAGAAGATCAGCAATCTTGATCTTCACATAACGAATCTGGTGCAAGGTCGTCGATTTATTGAGGGCATCCTGGATAGGCTTATAAACACTATGTGGCAGCCTGGTTTTATGGTACTTAGGGGTTTGATAAACGATCTGGTATCCAATGCCTTCACCGAGATCTTTGGAAACGCCTTTCAGAATTTCCCATTCGAGAAACTATTTGAATCAAACGCGAACAACTTGTAATGTAATATATCTTAGTTTATCATATCCTTGTATCTGTAAATAATGTATCTTTGTACCTGTGTGTAAATACATTTATTTATATTTTAACTAGTCGATAAGAGATATCTTGATGACATGTTTTCACTCGCTCGAAAAATCAGACATGAAACTTCTCAGGTTGATGGGAGAATCTCCATTCTTCTTCATGATTCGTCCAAAGCGCGTTATTGGGACCTGATGTGAATTAAATTTTGAGGAGTCGGTAGTGTATAGCTACTTCGTCGTGAGTCTTCATGGTAACAACGATCTACTGTCCAGACGCGAATTGACACGTTACTTGGATCTTCGATCTTTGGATCTCGTAAAATGAGAGGCCACGTCCTACAGTATACTTAGGATTCACACTCAATTCACGAACTCCCCAAAATGTAATCAGAATCGACATTCAAATACCGAGAATATCTCCATCCTCCTCAGGGGAATTTGCAGAGGACAAACTCTTGTTTCCCCTCTCTTTCTCTCTCTTCCTTTCTTAATTGGTAATTCACGGAGTCAGCCCGTTATTGAAATAAGTCTCCTACCGAATCGTCTCTCCGCTACGTTATAAAGACTGAAGATCAAGATGTTCTACGAATTATCCGCAAAATCGAAGATCGGTAACAAAAATCCAAATAAAAATGTTAACGTACCCGTACCGAAAATAAATAAAACGTTCTTCAATCTTTTCCTGTAACGGAACCGGTCTTTCATCTCGGTTGAATGACCCTAATAATTTTGGATCTGTTTGGTCCGGATCACCTGCAGTCTTAATACAAGTGCCCCACAGGGGTTCAATGCGAATACCAGTTCTTTCCACGGGGTTTTTCACACGATTAATATTCCGGTTCGAGTCGGGACTCGGTGCTCGAAAAAAGCATTTGGGGTATCTTCGATCGGCCCGGGTCACCAGAACTTCGGCGACGCCTGTTGAAAGCAGGTCGAATCGAGTCGTTCTACATGCTAGTAATGAACGATACGACCAGCGATTAGTTCCAAGCTGAATCGGCCACTGAAAATCGGTCCAGTTTTTATGACAAAAAGCCGTAGCTCTCTCATACCTCGGTTTTTCTTATGTCAGGATGCTGTTCGCCTTAGGGCGTTGTTCCCTGTCCCTGAGTGCGGGATCGTTGACCCTGCATTCTCACGCTGACTGGACACTTGAGTGCCTCTTTCTACACGGTGTTAAGATTTTATGACGGTAATTGTTTTTGGCCTCAACTTCGATCAGAGACGTTGAAACGTTCGAATAAATAAAGAACCTGGAGGTTCTTCGCGAATTGTTTTTGCGCTTTGAATCGCAGTGTCGTGAGTCATTGTGTTTTTGTGGTTTTTCTGACTAACGAAAGATCTTTGTTATGGCTGAAAAATTTCATTTCAGCGGACGCACGTTGACGGAATTTTAGATTTCCTACTGCAACTGCGTCTTGGACGCTCTTTCATATGCAAACCCACTGTGCATATCAAATATTGGGAATTAATTCGACGTTTTTTTTAGCAGGATGATACCCGCACGAAGTTAACAGCATGCTGATATTTTTTGGCCAAAATTACAAGCGAAATTAGAAAACGGTTTATTAATATTTTTAGCTACTGATGAATCTGTGAATCAGAGATTTCATAATAGCATAGTAATATCGAAGAGATAATCTTATGGTAATTGAATTTAAAAAATTACAAAATAAACTCTGATTTATACTTGCAAACAGTTTTTTCAAATCTATTCATCATCATACGTGACGTATGTGGACATGGAAAGGTTTCAATCATCCGCAGAAAGTCTGAGCGATCTTCAGAATCCGACAATTCCAGGTACCAGAGAAACGTCGAATCTTCATGTTAGAAAAACACTGCGAAATCGAAAAATTCTGAATTGGTCGATCAATTTGTTCGGTCTTTCTAGCTTCCCTTATATCTCTCAATGTCTTCTGAGCATATCATAGTTTCATCGTACACTCAAACTCGTGAGTTACATACGTAACGTTCGAGTGCCTTGCTTCCTGGGACCTGGGGGTAACGGGGACACCTTACCACTGTTTAATAATTAAGTCAGTCGTGTTGCGGTGGCGTATGACGTCTATCGGTAGAATCAAACGCTTTCTTCTAAGAGCCATACCACATACTTATTGCTCATTATCGTTTTTTAGATCCTGTAACTTGATAACGAATTTTTCCATACTTCGTCTTCGGAAATAAAGCTGAAAGACCCTCATTGATTGCCATGCGTAAGGGTGGGAATAACTCTGCAATTTACTCTGCTTTCGTAACGTGATTTCCTGCTTCCCAACGCTGCCACGACGCATGGCATGATCCCTTGAATTTTTCCGAAAGTCCGAAGATTCACTCCCATCTGTTTTTTTCCATAAAAAAGAAATAGCCTAACAATGGTAGAAATAGAGAGTTCGAACTTTCCTTGAACATTGATACAGGACGAGTGGAGTAAGAAAGAAAGAAAAAGAAAAAGAAGTACACACATTAATTTTTGCGTCAGTCACTCTCATAGCCCGGAGAAAAGTTATCTCGGTAATTGGCGTATCTAACTTTGAAGCAAAACGGACGAATTTCTCTCGTGTGAGAATATAGCGGGGATATGATATTGGAATGATATTCAACGAGGGTCGTGATGACGGAGCCGGAAACCCCCAGGTGTATATTTGATTGAAAAAAAAAAGAAAAAAAAATTGTTCTGTATATCTGAGAGAAATATTTCGTAACGTGACTAACGTCAAACAATAAACGATCAGAGTTAATAAATAATTAATGTTACGGAAGAAAGTCTTTGCCCCGCGATCCCCACTCCTTCGTCCTCCAGCGGGGGCAATGTCAAGGCGATATAAGTCGCCGCTCTTCTTCTCCTTCGACATTCTTCGAGACGAACTCAAGAAGACGGACATAGGTCAGGTTCTTGGAAACCTGTAGATACAGTGACACGAATTAACATTTTATTTTCCTTAAATTATAACACAAAACGTAGTGTTCCAAAATCCATATTCAAAAATGAAGTTTACCGCAGTTTTGTGCGCGAGTTTTGTGCTCTGCTTCCTTTCGGAAGTAGATGCGATGGGGAAGTACAGAGGACTCGAGTTTTTGGAGGCCTGCTCGAAGCGGGATCCGCACCTCGAAGCCTGTCTGACCCACTCCGCCAACGTTCTCGCGGAGCATTTCAAGCACGGTAAGTGTGACGAGTCGCTATCAAAGGTAGATTTCGAAAAAAACTCTTCCGTTATGGTCTGTTGGATCTAGACTTGAATAGACCCACCAATTCTGCAGACGGAGATCACTGTTATTATCCGTGAGCATAAATTAGCCTTCCCCATCAATGGACAGACCATGTTCAGGCCGTCTCTGGACTAACAAAAAGCAGGTTGTAACGGTAAATTTTAATGGTCACCCACTGTCCTACATTCTACCGAGGAGCGAGCCTATGTGATCTGCTGTCTGCACCTGAACGTATGATTAGGTGTACCGTTGGTTATTCGATTGACCGGTTCGAGTATACGCAAATCGAAGTGGATAATGGATATCGAATTTATCGTCTCTTTGTACCGCAGGTCTGCCCCAACTCGGCTTTGACGAAGTCGAACCGATCATTCTTGACGAACTCCACATCGCTCTTGGCGGTGGTCCTGATGGCTACAGGGCGCAGTTCAAAAATATAGAAGCGAAGGGTGTCTCTTCTCTGAGAGTTACCGGACTCAGGACTCGACTGAGCGACGATGAAGTTCAGATACAATTGGCACTCAGCATCCCTCACATAAGGGCTAACGCCAATTACAGATCCAGTGGAAAACTGATTCTGGTACAGGCCAGCGGCGCCGGCGACTACTGGGGAGAATATGGTAAACATAATCCTATGGAAATGGCCAGTTTCACCAGCGACGTACAACCTTTTATTCTAAGGTTCATCAATGACCAAGAAGTTGATCTTCGAAACACATAAAATCTAGATAAGACAAACAAAAAAACTCTCATCGCTTGTTTCGATCTCGATGACGAGATTAAATTGGCATCTTTTTTGGGTCAATATCCCTAAGATGAGAGCAGTATCTTCTAATTTGTGGAGAAATTTAGGTAGAGGCTTTGAAAAGTGCCTGTCAACTTTCTCCACCAAGATGCCGATTTGTTTATTCGGTGAAACTTTGCGTTGCTTTCATTAACGTATGGATGTGATCGTTAGCACGGTGATTATCGCCCCAGAGCCTAAGCAACGCTTGTCTCACTCACGAATCGCGTGCTGCTTGTGTGCAGGCGCAATTGGATCCAACTCCCCCGGCTGGTACACCCAGGGAAGTTGAATCTGAAGCGCCCGCGATAGGCAACTGAACATACACCTGTAATTTGGTTGGCAATGCCACGTTGTAACTCGCCGCCGAAAAAATTGACGAGCTATAACGCTTGGCATTGCCAACCAAATTACAGGTGTATGTTCAGTTGCCTATCGCGGGCGCTTCAGATTCAACTTCCCTGGGTGTACATTCCTTTCCATTTCAATAACCTGTGTAAACTTTTTGTCCATTCAGAGGGCGTCAAAGCTAAGGTGTTCATCAGAGCCAAGCCTACCCCGATCGGAGGAAGACAGTATCTTCACCTGCAGCAGCTGAAGATGGATTTCAGCGTTCAGAATATCCAAATGGGAGTGGACAACGTTCACGATGGAAACACAATCCTCCGTGAGTTGATGAATACTAAAAATAATTATGAAATCATTCAATGAGGTTGTTTCATGATGTGTTTTTTTATCACGCAGAGGCTGCCTTGAACTTGTTCATCAACAGCAACAGTCAAGAACTTTTAAAAGAAATGAAACCTGACCTGAGACGCAAATTGGTCCAAGTGATGTCGACATTCGTTGAGAAATTGTTCTCCCAAGTCCCGTACGATGCTTGGGTTGAGGAATAGGCTAAACAGAAGCTAAAAAATCGCATCAGCAGACAAAATCGAAGCCTTTTTCTTCAAAGGTAAGCCAACCAGATTTTTCACTGGCTCTGGCGAAATCATTGCATATATGTAGAGACGCCTAGTCTTCGCCGAGATGTGACTAAAATTTTGAGGTGTCGCTGGAGAGAAAATAGTTATATCTAACGAAGATTCGCATAATACCACGCAGGTTCTCTTGAGAATTATATCTGCCTCACAACAGCGTGACCTCAAAATAAAACGAACCAGTCCAAGGATGGCTCAGATCTTCTTTCTATGGCACAATTGGTATAGACTCCAGAAGCTCTCGAGATGAACATCCGCGGAATTTCTCTCTCGAGTGAATATTTGAACAGAAAATAAAAAACAGAAATATTTTTTCCAGTGCTTTTCTTTTTCTTTTTTTGAAAGTAGATAAACGACTGTGTACATTCATGTATTATAATAGAGGCCTTGCCAAATTCGCTGATAATAAGCGATATATTAGAAACAGGAAATCAGGGCAACGTTGAATTTCTTTTTTTGCTTCACATTCTGTTTATTTATCTGAAATCTACACTTCGTCGTGTTTCGTTTAGGCGTTCATCGGTTTATAACTGTTCTGAGAAGAACGACAAGCTTTATCAACTTAGGATCTGCTTCACGCTGTTTCATTAGCGTAACGTATTTGAAGCTTCCAACTTCATTAATCGCATAAATCATCATTGATCATTACACAGTGATTTACGAAATATTTTTATATCGTTTTACTACATAAGCTCATTTTATTATTTTTTCTAATCATAGACTTAGAACTTGACTCGGGTGCATTATTTAGCTTCGATATTCACAAGACTTAAGATAAGATAGTGTTTTTTTTTTTGCTTAATTTTTGTACATGTGTATTTATTGAATAAAATTTTCAACGAATTACGTGGCGTTTTTTATTCCCAAAATAAAAATTTGTCATTAATTATAATTCAAGACAGTTGAGTCGCAAGAGGTACGTGACGGTAATTTTAAACGCAACCAAAAAGTTGGTCACTCAAAATTCTCGACTTTGTAGATGGATCTACAAGGCGATTAACTTGAAGGCCAAAAGAGATGGGAAAATGTGGGAATTAAATAGAATGAAATGATCATAAGCATCAAGTGAATTGCAATTGCTAAGAATAATCAGCACTTCCTCTTTACCAAATGTCGAGTGATGATTACTTTGACAATTCAAATAAGGAAGAAATAATAACTCAAGAATTGATCATGGATCAAGATACGAACTTCCATAGAATATTAATACACCCAGTTCAATCGCTCGAGATAGGTATTTTCTCAACTCAGATTTGGAAACTGAAGTTTTCTCGATATAGTAAAACAGATTGAATCTCTGCATTTTCAGAGCTCTCGAGGCACTCCGTAGAATCAGATTATTGGAAAAAGGAAAATCTTAAGAAGAGTATCGGGTCTCGTGAGTTACTTATACTCCTCATAACTTTGGCTTACCCAGCATGATGGCAATTTAGAATGATTGCTCGATTCTAGCACATATAGTTGCAAGCCACTCCGTGGTACCAGGGCAATTCCATATCAAGTGATCAAGGCTTTTGGGACAAAAGCTTTCACAGCGACCATAAAAAAAAATCTGATAAAAATCAGGTGCTCATTTCCCGACCCCATAAACATTATCCCAATTTAGGAGCAAAACCGGACCTGGTGGGCGTCAGCAGCAGGTCGATTTGGCATGGAACGCCCCATATGCAAAAATATCAACATACATCCGAGAGCGAGTGTGTTTATTGCTCAGATATCTGAATTATTCCTGTTTAGAATTTATCGCACTTATTTACCTCATTATTAATTTATATGGATCTTATTTTTCTCAATATATTCGCAGTCATGTGGATGCTGATGATTACGTGAGGAAAGAATTTGAAGGACTGTGAGACATGTCGAGGTTATCACGATTTGGGACAGAGCAGATTCAACCCTTCAGATGCTAATGTCAAATCAGTATTGATCACCTCAAGCAATCAATTTATTGCTGCGTACAACCATGTCACGATGGATCGGTTAAATACCGCTTCGGAATAATATAATTCTCTTGATCAATCGTAAAGGGGTGTCTTCACAGGTTCATTCAGAAAAATCGATTTTTTGGTTGGTCTATTTAGCGAAAACGACCAATCCATAAATTCTTTCAGTAATTTATGGATTATGCACAAAAACCTTGACATTGCAGAAATAATAACGATGGTCAATAGATAAGGATGTGAATTTTTATAACTCTAAAACATTTAACCACAGAGCGTATAGGTGATCTTAGAGTTGATTTTTTTTTTCCAGCGAGTCTACGTAATCGGTGCTCTACCAGCGTAATCGTGTTATGCAATGCAGAAATGAAGTTGCACTATATTTCGGAAGATCATCACAGCTTGGGAATGGTAGGATCATAGCCTGTCACCCGGCTTCGAAATTATATCAGATATGTAAATTGCCTGGTACAACAGCGTTATTTACGTGCGCACCGGGATTACAGAGGCCTTCAACTTGGCCGGCGATTTTTCTTCTATAAAAAACTGTACATCATCATAGTTCAAACTGCCTAATTCAAAACTGGATCATATCTTGAAGTTACGAAGATAAGTGATGATCGCACTAAAATCAGTCTAGCTCAATCTCGGAGCAGCCGATATTTTCATGCAATCATCGAACTTAATTTTCCCGACGCCTTCCGGACGTGTTGTCCACCACATCCTGACATGCGCCACCGTTCAAAGCATGACTATAATTTTTTTTCGAACATGGTGGGAGGCAGGGATGTTCTATAAGGTCTCTAACAGGACGCGATGTTGTTCATTTGCAATCAGGTGATCCCAAACTGTTGTCGTATTTAGACTGGTTAGCGTAAAAAATAACCGAACAGAGACCCAGCCGAGTTATCTCAGATCTCGTAATAATTCCCTTCGTTCTTCATCTCTCAATCGTGGAAGATGATTCCTCTGACAATCGCCGTGGTTTTGGCTGCGGTAGCGATATCGTCCGCAATGGAAGTTCGTGAGTATTCATTTGAGCACAGTTTTCGACACGAGATCTCAAGAAGAAGTGGTATTTGGTTCACCTCCAGAACTTTTAATCTATCCACCGATTGCTTCAACATGGGATTGATCGGGACACTCACTGTTACAGCGGAGTACATCAATGTCTGCAGTCGGAACAGTCCGGAGTTGCTAAAATGCATATCCGAGACCATAGTACACATCACACCGAAGCTTGCGACGGGGATCCCTGAACTCAGCATTCCTCCCATCGAACCACTGCTCCTAGACGAGCTGGTGGCTGTCCAAGGGAACGGATTGAAAATATCAGCCAAGAACATCAGGGCATACGGTGCCAGTGATTTCACCGTTGACAATCTTGTGTAAGATATTTATCGTTGGGTTCATTGGAGCCGCGAATTTTAATGCTTTTATTATTATTTTCAGATGCAATTTGGGAGATTTTGAATTCGAGGCGGATGTTAAGCTTCCAAATTTGTACGTCGACGGGGAGTATTTCGTCGATGGTAAAATATTACTATTACCGCTCAAGGGAACAGGTCCGATGACGGGTAATTTCACTGATTGCAAGGGAAGAATACTAATGCAGGGAGACTTGAGAAAACATGAAAATGGCGAGGATAGTATATATATAAAGACTTTTGACGTGAAAATCACAGTTGGCAAAGGAAACATGTACTTGGGAAATCTTTTCGGAGGCGAGCCTGTCCTGAGTGAGGTCGTCAATTCTGCGATCAACAACAATTTTGACATTTTCTTAAGAGAGCTGGGGCCTCTGGTCGAGAGGTCTTTATCAAGAAATTTCCTTGAAATCGCAAATAATATTATAAAGCCTTTTACTTTCAATCAACTATTCCCAGATAATTAGACTGACCGTATTATCCTGGTCTGAACGACAAAAACACTTTCGATTCTGGAGAATTTAATAACTTGTTGAAGAGATTGAAATATTTTATTTGCAAACCTTACCATTATCACGGCTGGATGTATATAGTGACAAAATTATACTCGAGATAGAGTGACTCCACAAGACAATCAAACCCACCAGTAATTATTGCAATAAGTTTATCATTTTGCTATAGTGATTAAAATGAACAGATGCGTCGTGGTTCTTACAGTCCCAGCAGCAGGTATGACTCATTGTCAGTCTAGTGATAAGATGTACGTTGAATAAAATGTTTCAGAATTGTCCACCTTGAAATGAAAAATCCGTTCAGTGGTTAAATATATGTCTTAAATTTACTGTTACCATCTTTATCCGACATTTACTAAATTTTCGTGTATCATACTTTGAAGTGACTATAACAGAAAGAACCTAGTTTGCTGATTGATTTCAAAGCCTGTGAATCGATTTGATTCGATACTTAGAAACCCTTAGAAACCCTAGAAGGAAAAGAAACCTTATCTGACGATTCGACTGCCATTAAGATGCCGATTCAGGAATCTTGAATCCATCTAGTCTTTGCCCTTCAATCATTGAAGAATCCGACTCACCTTTCGAGGCGAAAATTGAAGGCACTAGTGAATGAAGTTACCGGTGCCTCTGAAGCCGTAGTGAGAATTCTTGAGATCGACATTCCTATTATAGAAAGCCCTTTGCAAAGGGCTGCCTTGAACTGTTCAAGAATGACCAAGGTAATGAAAGGAAACACACTGAATGGTCGTAACATCGTGGATGCTTCAGGAGCAAGACGACTAAGTTTTTCGTCAACCTGGTATATGTTTCTTATAATTTTGTCATCATAACTTCAATGGCCAAAAAATGTCGCGTGTACTTTAGTTGTAACACAGTGATACATATATATACTGGCGATAAATAGTGAGAAGTGATTGACTGCACGACGATGGATGATCATCAAGCAATGAGACGATGCAACAGTCGGTCGCCTGGTCTTCCGAATAATTTGACAGAAATATTGACCGGACATCATTTTCACTCGTATCAATGACTCTATTCAACATTCCAGTGTCTAATAGCAGTTGTGTGAGCTTATAAAATGCGCCTTAAATGGTACAACTGGTACTCAATTCGCAATTTGTTCCTCGAACGAATCACAAATAGCAATTATTATTGAATACTTCCACGTTCTCTGCGATTAGGATTATAATGATAGGTTTTACTGGGCTATATATAAATTTAATATCATGTACTTACTATCAACGGATACTATACAATTCAAACTCAGCCATGCGTGATTCACAAGCTCATCAAGTCCATTTTTTTTTCATTGTCGTAGAACTGAGTCATATATATTGATATTCGATTTGTTACTCATAATATCATGGTACAACGACATCTTTATTACTTCTTCGGGATTGATCAGTGAATAATTTTGATTGAAATCATTCAAACAAAAAAAATCATTTTATCATTGGTACGAAATGTGGTTTGATGTAGCGCTGATGAATACTAATTTATTGGATACCTAAAACTGTCAGATCCTGACAAAAGATGAGAAAAAAATTGAATGATTATTCTTCGTATCAAATGAATCATTTGTTTGTGGAAAAATGAAATTGCGGAAATCTTTACGGAGCGTGGAATTGTTGCACTACTGCGTAGGTAATACGTGCGTGGTATTCTGAAACTTTGAAAATTTCTAAGAACATACACAATGGGAATAATAATTCTCATCTTTCGTCCGGTAGAAAAGATAGCTTATATACTCTACTCGTAACTGAAATGGGAATAACAAATTAAAAAACACTTGAGTTTTGCTGCAAGTCTCATTGCCAGTTATTTCATTAATCTCCAGATTCCGACAGTAAATTTCATGCCATTTCAAGATCCGTTGAAAACTACCTTGTCGCCGACATTTATCATTGTTGGCTAATCACAACGTGATTGATTAGCCAGCGATTTGGATGACGCCCATTGCGATTTCGCAAATACTGGTGCGACTGACTCATTTCGTTCAGCAACGCAATTTGAATTACTATTATGCAACAGTTCGGATAACTCAGAAGGATCATTACAGCTGGAATGGCAGGGTCAGGCTACTAAATTATCTTGGATGCGGAAATTGCCTGGTAATGTCGTACTGTATAGGTAGGTGCACCGTTGGACTGCAGAAGCCTTGGCCTTAGCCCGCGAACGTCTTCCCATTTGAAATTCTCGAATCCAGAATTAATGCTGCTATATGTATTTCGAGAATCATTGTAGTTCATATTCATTCCTTTTTTATTCAATTCAATGAAATATGACATTTTTTTTATTTGAGGATAACAGAGTTATGACGTCACATATGTTGAGATATATCTATACGAAGCAAAGATGCTAATATTAAATTGCTTATCAAATTCGTTATTGTTTTGTTAACATTGGAAAATAAATTAGGATAAATGCTAATTTTCCTGATCGAGTTCAATTTGGAAATTATTTCCGTTTGATGTGTAGATACTGGGATTTTTGCGTAAATTTTTTTTTTTTTAATCTCTAGTGGATTTCACAGAAGTTCAAGAAGAGTAGATCATATTTTATTGACGTTACATTCAGTCCACTGCTGACCACATTTGAAAAATTTGTGTTTTTACTGGATATTTTACAGTGAGCTGTTTACGTGAGCGAATTCGGTGCTGACGATGGATGATTAGCACGTTGGGAGGTTTGACTCGGTGGTTTTGGCCTGTCAAAGTGTCCAGAGTTTCAGTAATAAGTTTTATTACCTTGTCCACTGGTTGTGTTGTTGATTTTCATTACTATTCTCGTCGTGTGCGTTCAATACTGATGATAAAAAGAAGTTACGAATCGCTGTGACACCGTGTGACGAATACGACATGTCTGACATTTTTAATATCGTCATCTTCTGATTTTCAGTGTCCTTATTCTTTCCTTGGTCACCAATATACGGCAGACAATATATTTCGAGCGTTATTTGTTTCCTGTCCCATCATATCTCGACTTATTGCCCATTCTTCTTTCAGGTAAAATTTTGCACGCGATCAAAACGTAATTATGCACTGTTCCGAACGACCGCGAATTGAGCTCGACAAATTCAAGATTAAAATACAAGAGGTAAGTCGCGTGTGGAATTAATGGATCGCATGAGTAACCCTGATCCAAAGTCGCTAATAGAAACGGAACGATGGAAAAAACAGGAAGGTCTGATACCGCATTGCTCCAATTTTCTTTTCAAACCGTACCAAATACGCCGACAATTAGACTCGCCTCGACGGCCATGCGCTGACGCAAATCGGTGACCATGGGACATGGAGATCACGACCCTACCCTATGAGCTCAGATTTTCGCATTCTAATTACCAAACTCTGGCCGAAGGCCAAGACCACAGATAATTCACGGTAAATAGAGCTTGCAGGCTTCGCTTCGACGTTGACTGTTCCTCACGCGCGACATCGTCGTAGTAAACTTGGGGCAGGAGACAATAGTTTTATTGGGTCGTGGTGGGGGGTCAGGAGGTCCTATAAGGTCTTCGAACAGCCTTCATGTTTCTCATTTGCAACGAGACCTCCCAAACTATTGTGTTCTCTAATCAGCCGCGTTGATTCAGCCTAAATCTCACACGATTGGCAATTGCGCTAATTTTAGCTGCTTCTTCAGTTTTCTTTTTCAAATCCATCATCAACGATGATACATTTGACCATCACCGTGCTTCTGGTGGCTACAGCAACAGCATCGGCGGCTGAACTTCGTGAGTAGAAACAATATCCGATTCAATGATATCCACAAAAAAACAGGATCCGCAGCCAAAGAAGGATGAAGGATGAACTTCGCTTCGAGAGAGTTGTTAAATTCTTGGGAATTAAAAAAAAAGCAGTCCAGCGACAAGAAAGTTCAGAATTACTGACTACTCGCGTTTAGTCGCTCGTTAACCGAACTAACGAGCGAAACTATTCATCAAGCGGATCCGCTGGCCTGTCGAACCGATAACAAACTGTCTCCGCGAAAGTGAACATTGATAATGAATTCTGTAGAAATGTGTGAATGAAAGTACTTTTTTATTACAGCGGACTTCATTCATGTCTGTAAACGGAAAGATCCGCATGTGGAAAATTGTATGACTGACAGTATCGAGTACCTGAAGCCGTACCTGGTCAAGGGAGTTCCAGAGCACAACATCCCGTCTCTGGAGCCGCTGCTCCTGAAGGAACTCGTGGCTGCTGAAGGATCAGGGATAAGAATATCGGCGAGGAACGTTCACGCCTATGGTGCGAGTGACTTCACAGTCAGGAGACTGAAGTAAGAAATTTATTGCTCGTTAGTTGAAGTTTAGTACGAGGCTATGAATGTCTGTTGGAACTCGCGGTTCATTGACGAAGATGAAAGAGACGTAACTTGTTTTTGTCAATTATAGTTGACTGAGTGCCGAGAGAAATAAATGACTCGCACCTTGACTTCTTTTGAGTGTCTAATGGCATCGGTGCAGGGTCTGATTTTCTTTATTTAAATCGCGAAAAATATTGCAGTTATCAATGGTTTACCGGGCGGATATACGCAGAGTGAGGGATAAACATCTAGTTTATATTCCAGTCGCAGGATAAAGCGCGTGCCGCGGCCCTGACACAAACGCTGAAATACACATACGACAATCGAACGCACGTAACGACAAAAAATAACAAAGGATGGTACTTTTAAGACAATGGCATATTACCGTCGAATCATGAAGCAATAAGGCCTCGAAACACTGCGGTGCCGTTTGTTTACTGATTACTTACCTTGCGGTCTAAATTCGCAAGGTGAAGAATCGAGGATATTAGCAAGTGTCAGAACTCCACTTTCCCCGATGATGCGGTTTCATGTACGTTTGTTTATCCAACTCCTGCTACTGTAGAACTTACATTTCATACTTTTGATTCACCGTTGAAATTGAACCGAAAAGAATTCTCTATTTTGTCTTCAACTTTTTAGAAACCATCTCCAGAATTCGGTATATATATAGAATTAAAAAAAATTTTTTCGAGCGTTTGAAAAGTTGAAAGTTCGGAGGGCTTCAGAGGCAGGAGAGCAAGTTAACCAAAAAGATGTATCGTTCCGAAAACATAAATCGGAATAATTTTCTTCATGTAAGTCGAATCTGATCGGAACTACACGAGAGCAGAAATTCTACACCAATTATGAATCGAGAGATGAGAAAAAAATTTAATATCTTCTTCAATAACAGAAAGCTATATTCGTAACTCTATCAAAACATCTGAAGAAGTGTAAAAGTGAAAAATTTGATAGAAGTTTTAGGAATCGAAAATCATGTGACTACATCGTCTTGCAAGAAACCATTTCCAGACCGAATTTCAGCGAAATCGGTTCGGTGGTTAGTCTGAGATTGTAGATACCAGAAATGCCCACAAAATCTGATGTTTCAGAATATCTGCATAAATTTGGGATTTTATATTTCTTTCATTTGATGCAACACGAAAATTTGTCATTTTGGGTTGAAAAGAATGTACAAAAATAACAGGATCTTCTGAATCACAATTCATTTTACCGTATACCGTGCAATTTTTGCAACTTCACTTGCCAACATTTCTGAGGCACTTTGTCGATGAAAACTACAAAGCGTACTTCGTTGTTTCAGGGTCGATTTGGACAAGATGCGTTTTGAGGTAGACGTGGAACTCCCGCATTTGTACGTCGATGGACAGTACCAGATCGATGGAAGAGTGTTATTGCTCCCGATATCCGGATCCGGCCCGATGCGTGGTAATTTTACCGGATGTACCGGCGCCGTCCGCATGCAGGGAGAATTGACGAAGGACGAAGCTGGCGAGGAGCACCTTCATTATTCTGATTTCCGTATGAAGATTTCAATCGGGAAGGGAAATCTTCGTCTCGAAAATCTATTCGGAGGGGAACGTACTCTCGGCGACGTTGTGAATTCCGCTATCAACAGCAACTTCGATTCTTTTATCAAGGAACTTCAACCCTTGATAGAAAAAGCTCTGTCCGAAGCGTTCTTGGAGATCGCAAATAACATCGTCGGGCCTTTTACTTTCAAACAATTATTCCCAGACGACTAGAACCGTCGCATACCTACACATAGATTATAGAATAGATAAATATAGAACCTATACGTACCACCGTATTTCTTTGACCAATTGACAATAATTAGTAAGAGGTGTCAAGAATTATCACTTTTTATGATTAATGACTATTATGTTAAATTTTGTTGAAATTACACGTGTAATTATGTAATTGAAAATTATTTTACAAGTTGACGATATTACGTCAGTGGATCGAAAAACTCGTAAGGTTATGTGAACAGAACATGTAATATATGTATAATATTGTGCTTAGCAAGTATGTTGTGCGTAGTTGTTGAATAAAATTTACCACAGTTCCTTGCCGGGAAGACTTGTAACGACATTATAAAAGAATATTAATCGCCTCGTTTAATTTTTTTGCAGACCAAAACTTCTGCAAGTAAGAAAAAAAAGTACCTGATACTTTACAGCCTCGCCCTTCAGTTCGTTGTTCTTCTCAGAGAATCTTCTAAATCAATAAAGGAAGAAAAAGAACGAATAGAAGGAAAACAAAATTCTGACGAGCTAACAGGTCCTCGTAAACTTTCAAAAATTGTATCTCAGCTCTACGGGCACCGATTAAGTCGAAATAGGACTCAAACGTAACCTTTTCATGCCCATGTGCTCGGATAAATGTTTCAATCCCGTATATGTAGCGAGGCGAAAGAAAATAGAGATGTATGATTCTCCCTACCACCCAAATAGCTCCCGTTCGGATAAAGAGACTCGGTTCGAGTCTCACGCAGAGGATTAAAAAAAAAAAAACAATGTTAATGTACTTGGCGCGAGACTCTGATTACATATAGTGATTCAGTCATAGAGCTAATATAGCCGATGACTGAGATAACCAGTTTGTTGAGTATAATATAGCAAACAAGGATGAAATAATAATTATGTCAATTTTGTCGCAGTTGGATTCGTGTATTTAATATAAATTCATATGTTATCTAAAATATCTATAATGTACTCGGCGTGAGCATCAAACTGAAACTATGTGACCAAGTTGAGTGTTCAAATCGATTAAATATAGAATAGGAGTTCCTTTTAGGAATGGATTTCGGCTGCTTATACCCTTCTCCACAGTTTCATTCGTGGTCGGTGTCCGTTTCCGACTTTACCTATGTGCCTGGCTATAGAAGTTTCTATATTCGGAAGTATCTGGGCCTTGATACCGTCTTTGTTACTTTGAAATATGGTGTTCAAGCCCTCAGTAAGAACACTGTCAACCTCGTCACTAGGGGCGAAACGCGCGTCGTAATCCTCGCAATCCAACTTTAGTTCGACATTGCGTATGACTCCGTAAATTACATCTTTCCGTTCCGTCTTCTTCATTTTCATCGTCACATCAACTTTAATACCATCTGCAAGAAAAATAGATTTTAAGTTGCAAGAGACATCAATGCTAAGAAACTTGCGCAGTGATGTATCAGATATTTCGTACCAGCATCGAACGTCATGGGTCCCTTTCCGGCGATGGTAATTGATCCTAATTTTACGTTTACGGTGTAATGAGCTTGCAAGTTCATCCTTGGGATATACAATTCACAGTTAGTCACCAGCTCTTGAAAGTCGAAGTGCATATACTACGGATTTTGTAATCAGATAATCCAGATATCTTGACCCCACTGGCGGAAGCCGTCAAATCGGTAGTGTTAGATATCATTCAATCAGCAGGTTGTCCACTTCGAACGGATCTATGGGTGGCAAGTGCAGCGCCGGTATACCTTCTTTGCGATGCGGGGCGAGACTTTCACCGCTGTTTATACAACAGCTATCAAAATGAGGGTAATTCTTTCGGCCGCAAGTTTTGACGGAGGAGGCTGAAGAGAAAAACACAATATTCACAAAAACACAATCGGACAACATTATCCCATTTTCTGTGACAAAAATATTCTCGAGGTACCATTTAGGGGTCGTCCACATATTACGTCACGCGATTTTGAGCCATTTTTGACCCCCCTGCCCCCCCATGTAACGGGCCATAACAAAGGGTCAACCCACCCCTCCCTCCCCTCCCCCCTACTGGTTATGTAACAGTTTACAATTGCGTTTTTTGGTAACAAATTCAAGTGTTTTTATTCATGGGGGCTAAAAAGGAAGATTCGTACGTCTCAATGCTGCCACTTTATTTTAAGAAGCTGTATACAACAAACGGTTACAAATTTCTATGGGCCGTGGGGCCAAAAAAGCTGTGTTGCAATTGTTACGTAACAAAACTTGAGGCCCCCTCCTCCCCTGACGTAACAAACCGTAACGTTTCACCAACCCCCCAAATCGCGTTACATAATATGTTGACGACCCCTTACTGGAAGATTCATCGAGAATGTACTGAGATCCGAGTAACAAATGCTTCTGATCTTTTTCTGTCTTCAGACATCACGGCGATAAATCAGAGATTATATTGAGAGATTTCCGACAGGTCCCTGTGAATTACTGAGGTTTAGGAAAAACTCTGTAATTATGTATGGGAATCGCAGTAATAACGTTCTCTGAATCCCGAGTAAATAGCTCCTGTTGATTCTACAAGAATAAAAAGCGGCAGCTACAATGGTCGTTGATATGAGCAGATCAGTCGCATGCTTGACTAGACTTCAAATTAAACATTATAAGTTAAAAGAATCAGATATGAGGAAAGGAAATGCGGATTAGAATAAAATCCGATATCTGAAACTCATTTTTTTCATTTCGATAAACGAAACTTACGAAAAGTGGTGTCGGTGGCGAGGGCAGATCCGACCATACAAGTCATGAGCAAGAAGTAGAACGACATTTTCGTGGATGTCACACAGCACAATATACAATATGTTATAAAAAATTATCAAACAATATCAAGTGAGAGAAGTAGGTCCACGATCGGTTGCAGCCAATCTCTGAATTGATGCCTGAAATTCGGGGGCATGATTCATCTCCAGAGTGCCCGGATCGCCCCACCACGCCAAAAACTTACTTATTGATGCGCTCGCGGCGTTACGAATTTTGGAAACGGCCCAAAACGGAGTGCTTTTTCTTTCTATTTCTATCAAATGATTGCGGTGTGTAAGTTTGTGAATCTCGATGGTAATCGGGTCAGGCGAGAAGGATGAGCCCATAGCTTGGATCTTAGATCTAAAATTTTCAGAGAATCTCAATACAGTCTATTTCGCGTGAAAATGCACCGCAGTCTCCATGACGTCACAATAGTTTGTTTTCATCAACTGTAAAAACTAAATGACGCTTCAGGTTTTTCTTATTCTTCGCCTGCAGCAGCTGGGCCGAAATTGCACGAAAGTATAATGTATGGATCCGAGACCTTGGTACAATTCAAAAAGGTGTGAGAATAATAGAACTAGTTATTAACGTTACAAATTTATTAATTCTTGATGTGACCTTTCTCAACTGGCTCGTTATTATTATTATTATTATTATTATTATTGTTGTTGTTGTTGTTGTTGTTGTTGTTGTTGTTGTTGTTGTTGTTGTTGTTGTTGTTGTTGTTATCTATATATATAAAGGAACAAGTGGCATCAACACCCAGGCCAAACCCCCAGACTTAGTAAGTTGAAATTTGAGCAGCATGTTCCCTCTGCGACGTAACCACCCACTAAGAAGCAATTTTTCGAAATTCGTTCCCTAAGGGGATGAAAAGGGGTTAAAACGTGTTTTCGCGTATTCATGAATATCTCCTCAGTCCGATAAGATACCGACTTCGTATTTGCGTCAAACATTTGCTTATTGAAATACCTAGAAAGTAGTTTAAGCATTTTTTTAAATTCGACTCCTAAGGGAATGAGAAGCCGTGGAACCAATTTCTGAGCCGCGAAGCGCACATGGGCGGAGCCCCTAGTATAATATAGAACGATATGCATTCCGAGGGAAATCCGTCCAATACGCCGTCGCTCATCCACTGACGTCAGACAGCAAGATTAACTGATGAACTTGTTCTTTGGATTCGGCTAGCTGACAGGAAATATTATTATCAATACGAGCAATGCCTAAAAAATCGGATATGCATTACTTAATTTTTTTTCAATTCAATATAAACGTGCCGAAGGATCTTGATATTTATTCAATTGTACGTTGTCGCAAGTCGAATCGATCGAGACTAGGACTATTTGATCCGTTCTCGACATAGTCATATGACATAATCAATCAATTTTTTTCCTCCTCAATTTGGTTTGTTGAATAATTCAAAAACTAGAAATCTAATGTCTTGGGTGTTATGAATTTTGAAGAACCGTGTTGATTGAACGATTAAGGAATTGGTCTGAGATCTAGAGAAAACTAATCATCTTCCAATCCAATTTTCACTTTGATAATTGCAATATCCTCCCCTTTTCCTCTGAAATCAGAGGGGTGCGTAATTTATAACGTGAATTTACAGTCGCATGTTGTAAACGATGTAAACTCAATATTCGGACCGTTTTGTAAAATCTGAACAAAAAGAAAAAAACGTTGACGATCGTGTAGAACAACCTACCACTTTCAAAACCAAGGGCAGAATTTTCCTTCTATTTTCCGATGAATTATTTCATCATTTTTTCCGTTACAACGACGATCTCTGAAGTTCCGTCAATGCACGTCCTGTCGTGTGGATAATATGTCAGGGAATGATAAATGGAAAGATTGAAAATTTAACTGGCTGATTGTCTAGAAATTAATTTTTCCTGATGCAATGAGTCAATTCTTTTGTATTCGTTATATTCCGAGAAGTAATCCGCCAACAACAGACTTGCATCCACGCTGAACATTACAAGTCATTAGTAGAGACTTTCTTCTTTCCAAATGGTCCAAATATTGTGTTTAAGCGAAATTCCCCCAAAAATCAGAGAAACGTTTCAAAGCTAGATCTACATCACGAAAAATTACCGATCAAATTTCAGATGTCGAGATCTGCAGGAGCTGTGTCGAGGTATGGTGAACAGCCCGATAGATACCTATGAGTTTTTTCCTTCAAATATTTTCTTCGGGTATATTTCCGAACAAGAAGCTTTGACGTTGATCTTTACCCATACAGCATCGAGATGTTACAGCACCGTTGCAGCAACATAACTTAGCAATATTGGTAATGTTGCAGTATGATTGCGTAATGTTGCTGGAACCTCTCTGCAACGTTATCGCAATGTCTGAATGTCCGCTTACATAACATGTGAAATATTTCTGCAATATTGCCAAAAATCCAGTTGTTTCATATATACATATATTATATTGATATTATCTTATATTACTTTTTAAAAATAGTTTTGCGATTGAAATAAAAAGAAAAAAAATGTTCGTAAAAAATTATCAAAACATTTACTTCAATTTTTATAAGTATTAGTGCGAATTGTCACACATTCCTAATCACTCAGCTGTATATAGCGATGTGTTCAATTACATACATAATATAAATAATAATTATAATATACATGTACAAATATATTCATAACTTAATCTGAATACATTCAGGGTTATATTGCAGGAACATTGCCGTAATACTGCGTCTGCGATGTTGCAAAAGATAAATTGCAGAGATCTTTCAGCAACATTATTGCAGTGCAATACAACGAAAATGAGATTTAGCAATGTTTCTGAGACATTTCTGGAACATTGCCGATTACGGCTGCAAGTGAAAAGTGGCGAGAGAATGTAAACGACGCGACGGTAAAACAAGAATGCTAAGATATCGAACTTTAATTGGTTTTACATGAGACAGTATATTACGAGAAAGACGATGCAAGGAACAAAGCAGAGCGCTGATTGATTAACAGGAAGTGGAACTATAAGTCGTGTCATTTGAGAACTAGCAATAATCTATTTTTTTCTCTTCTTATGTAAGAAATATCAAAGCCCAAGAAGGAATGGTTGCATAAATTGATGTCTATGTTTGCAAGAGCAATACAGCAATGAGGAAATTGGAAGTCGTTTTCCACCAACCAGCCCGTCAACGATTACATTCAGGCTTTGAGATAAAGAAGTACAAACTTTACGACCAATATTCGACAATCATATTTCTTGAATGCAAAAATATCTTGGTTTAGTTTATCACTAGAGATTCAAAATGGTAAAAAAAACCGCAGTCTTCACAAAATGCTCAATATGTGTGCAATCGTAGTCGAGTAGCGAAAGGAGATGATTAACGTCCAACTTTGATCGCCGAGGTGTGAAATGAGGTGAAAAGTGCAGCCCGTTAACGTTCTCCACGATGAGAGCCTGGACCCAAGAAAACCGACTAGCCAATGGCTGGCAAGTAGAACGAGGTAATCAACTGATCGACAGACTCCTAAATGCGTATCTATGGGGAGGAATTTTTTACCACGAATTAAATGCATCTCAATTTTACAGAGCAGTATACTCCGAGACGAGGATGGCTTCTCATATTTTATCCCGTGCTTGGTAGGCAATTTCATATCTCAATATATCGCGATTCATTTTTTATATAATACCATATCATCAATATCAATATTAATCAATCAGTGAATGAGTCGGTGAGTGAGTGACACAGTGGTCAGTACAGCTACCATCCCATTCCCCTAAATCTTGACATGATCAGGATTGCTGTAATTCCATCAATAGTAACGTCAGTCGACATTTGTTTGATCAGAAATGATTTCGAGCATTGTTGACGAATCGTATTTCTTTCAGGCTAGCGGCACTGCTCGTTGGAACTGTGTTAGCCGTCTTACGTGAGTAATTTATTATATTATACGGGTATGTTCATGTGTGAGTACGTCTACCGTCCAACAAGGCAACCACAGGTCAAGTCTCACTTTAATCGAATAGAGAATACCGATTATGCAAATGAGCAGCGTGTTTACGCCCTATTGACCAGTCTTTTGGTCCAACGTAAGATTTGTTCTTGCTAATCGAATTACCAAAATCATTATTTCAGCCTCCTACATTGTACCGTGCAAGAAATCGAACCCAAATTTGGACCAGTGCATCACAGATGCCATAGAAAATCTTAGAACCAAACTAGCCCATGGGATTCCGGAATTAGAGGCACCGCCGATTGAGCCCTTGGAACTCAAGACTGTACGATTGCTGCAGGGTCCCGTTGGCGCAAGGCTGGATGTGAATTTAACGAATCTGGTGGTAAGAGAAACGATTTGAGAAATGCCATTTTTCAATGAGTTGATGTGCCTCGTTCCTCGCAGGTCACAGGTCCTTCGACTTTCCGAGTTCATAACCTGAAGTCGAATCTGAAGGAAAATAGCTTCACCTTCAAGTTGACCTTTGGCAGAATAAGTGTCCGCGGTAATTATCAAATGGATGCTAGAATATTGCTCCTCAGGTTATCTGGGCACGGAGACGTCACAGGAAACTTCAGTAAGGATTTATCACCCGTTTATAAATAATTCATGGTCTTGTGTTCAATCAAGTACGTTTATAAAACATGTTTAATTGCAGCTGGATATACGTCCGACGTCATTTTACCAGGCTTCAAAACCGAAATAGACGGAGTTGAGTACTTGAATTTTGAGAGAATGAAGTTGAAGATCAATTTCGGTAATGCTACGATCCACCTGAGCAACTTATTCGGAGGAGACCCGATACTCGGTGAGTATACAGGCAGAAGGACGAATCACATTGTGTAATAATAATGACGGATTATAAAACCAAAGTATGATCATAATGATACCATCGCAATTGCTCATCGGGGTCTAGGTTATCGGGTGCAGCACCTCATCCAACGACCTGGGGGGCCCCGTAGAGTCAAAGGAACGAATCAATACTTCCTATACTCAAACGATAGACAATGGGCTCTTGAAATAAGGCACTTCAGTTAGCGCTCATTAATTATGCATAATACGTAGACAAAGAGCCACTTCAGACACTTACTCAACGATTACGATATTCCATGTTTCCTAAACTACTCGCGTTGTTTTTGTTTTATTAGATCTGAGGCTATAACTTAGACTTCGTTCGCGGCGTGTATAGACGAATGATTGCATCACGAGCGTTTATTTTGTTGTCTAGACTATGATGGCAAACAATGTAAAAGGCTGCAACGCTTTGAGTAATTTTTTTTCATACATTTTGTACACTTCCGAATAATTAAATTTTAACAGGTTATAAAAAGAAAATTATAGATCGTAGTCTAAATCAGCCGTCAAATTGATATGACTTTGAATGTCAAATCTATACGTTGAGCATAATGGAATAGATTATAGGACCACGTGTAGTTATGAATAATCGTATGTTTGATAGAAAAATCTTAATTTCAGGAGACGCAACGAACGAAATACTAAACGCAAATAGTGCTTTGTTTCTGGACGAGATAAATCCAGTCTTGGAATCTTCATTGGCGGATTTGTTTACCGAGGTAGCCAACAAGGTTACCAGAACATTTACATATAAAGAGCTCTTTCCAGAAGATTAAAAACAAAAGACACCTCACGGATCTAACCATTTTTCATTTTGGGTCTTAAAATAAAACTTTAGTCTATGATGAATCCGTGACTAGGAATTCAAGTCAGACGTGTGTAATTAAAATATTTCATTTGAGGAGAATAAATTAATCTTTCATGGAAACAATCCTGAATGAAATTATTCAATTCCTTAAGAGCATGCTACAGTCATTTTTTACTCTTCTTTACCGATCGTACCCGGTTTTCACTTGTTTTCACTGATAGCAAAACCTACGCTTCACGAGCGCGGAAAAGGAACCAACAGCGCAATTCTAGATGGAATTCCGGAGATATATATCGGAAGACTTCTTTGTTTCATGCAACAATGATTGTGAGATCAGCGGTGATTGTGAGTTTTGCCCGTTCATCATGGCCGCGACCACCGCTTGACATCGACAATTACCATTTTGTGCAGTTTTTAAGAATACGTCTCCATTGTTGCATGAAACAAAGAAGTTTTCCGATATACATATATCTTCGGAATTCCATCTAGAATTGCACTGTTGGTTCCTTTTCCGCGCTCGCGACGCGTAGGCTTTGCTATCAGTGAAAACCCAGTAAGGTCGGTAAGAAGAGTAAAAAATGAGTGTAGCATGCTCTTAAAGCCTGACCTGGAAAGTGATGCAGTTTATCTTAGACGTATAAAAAATGATTTATTTGGCATATTAAATCCAGATGAAGTCCCTGTATGTACAGTCTCTATGAAATGTGACATTCGAAATCTTGTGAGATCGCAAAAATCTACGAGGAGTAGGTAGGAGCCAGGAGGAAGGAAGCCTGTTCACGGAAGCAGCTCTTCCTTGGTCAGAACTCCGAGGGCTCTCGCAGCCAGAGCTCTGCAGATAGTAGCTGCCGTGTCTTCGATTATGGGACTAGCGATGTCCAGCACCAGCCTCGGGTTAGCGTTGAAAAAGGTGGCCGCGGCGTCAGCTGTAATTAACCACACACGCATCAAGTGTCGTTAATAATTCAATGAACGATCCCATTGCTCATAAGTTTATTATTAAATGACAGCACGCTTGAATACGACATCGTTTCCAATTTGCCTTGACCACTCTATAACGCTACATGATATCCGGTAGATTCGGATCGAGTGTCAACGTTGCTTAGTATCGAAGTCGAAGGACTTCGATCGAAAAGTGGATAAGTACTCAGTTTAGAAACAAAAAGTGCTTTAAACGAGGGGTGAACCACTCCGAAACATGACGTACACCAGACTTCGAGACTTCACGGAACTTCACGGGACTTCAAGGGACTTCGAAGAACTCCGCATACTGTTCTATTACCAGACTTCAAGAGTGGTTCACCCATCGGCTTTCCACGATATTTTCTAGGTCTACTTATTAGACTGTTGACCAGCTTAAACTGACCTGCCAAAGTATGCCTCATGGGTGCCTTGAGTTTGATTTGTCCATCGCCGACGCGTATTTTCAGTGCGATTTCGTCCATCTCCAGTCTTTGGATGCCGTTCTTATCCGCGACTTCTTTGCCCTTGGCCACAACGTGCGCTTTGGTGTTGGCTTCAGAAAAAACAATGATTAATTGAGAGAAGAGTAAGTCGTAGCCCAATACCAGTGCAATCTTTTTAATTGCATAAGTGCTTGCCATTTGCGTTACCATACCTCAGTATGAAACAACTCGACAATTCAGGTTTGATTATAAATCTACTTATGAGGTATAATAATGAAATAAAACATGCTGGCATAGTAGCTCGATGCAAAACAACGTAATCAAATACGTACAAAAGTTTCCCTTGAAATTTCCAACTCCGTTCAGAGGCAAGAGAAGCAGTCTTCCTTGGACGTCGTAGTCGCCTTTGACGTGGATGTAGGGCAAGGTGACCCTTAGGTCAACGGTCAGCGCCTTGGGGTCAGCTTTGAGGTCATCGACCAGAAAATTCGAAGCTCCGTAGACTCTGACTTGGGTCATGTTAGCTCTGATCTTGAGAGCTTCCAGGTTCCTGTCCACGGTTAACGAAGGCAATAGCAAAGGGTCAAGAGCTGGGAGCTTCAGGGACGCTATACCCCTCGGAAGATACGGTCTGATAGCCTCGAGCTGTTCCAAAACACATCTTCCATACGTCTTAAGGTTTCCGGTTGACGGGCATGCGGTGACCCCGGCAGCTGAAAGAAAAACGTCCACTTCAAGAATTCCGGATTGATGAAATGATTGAGCAGCGCGAATTCGATGATCATCGAGAAAGTCCAGTAAATTATTCAAACGGTCTAATCAGCGGATCTAACCGAACTAAATTGCATTATAATGATTAGGATTGGTTTTGGGCAAAGGATTTTCTCTTCCTGCGGTAATACTTGTCTAATTATAACGGGGATCAGGATCGTTATCTGCTATCGATTTCTGTGATCAAATTCTAATTAGGGTAAACCATAGATCTAGGTGACCACTTTTGGATGAAATATCCGATGCAAACTAATATTTCGTTTTTCTTTACTAATATGTGATTATAATAAAAACTTAACGAGAATGAATTAATATGATTGATTTGAACAAAAATCGAATATGTAAAATCTGACTGGGACCATGATTATTCTCGTTTTGAATAGTTAAATAGATTTATAGATCTATTATATTATTTGTGTTAAAGATGTCGTGAGGGATCAACAACCTTGAGGACAGAAATCGAAAGTGGTCCTCGAGAAAGTGAGGTGAAGTCCGTAGATGCCAGCTGTAGCCGATCGATAACCAGGCTGTACGTAATATTAGCAGCAGTGTTATGTGTCCACGAGGAGTAGGACAGTAAATTGTATACCGGGCTTAATTTGTGATTCAAACATCGAATGTAGGCGAATTGAAGATCGAGCGATTGGGGTTAGTGCGAATATCAATTGGGCAGGTAGAAGGTGAGGAAAAAAAAAATCGGTATACTCACGCAACGCCGCAGTCGCTGTTCTCAGGATACAAACGAGGAACACCGTTTCAACAAAAACTGTACCGATCGACATCCTTAATTATATTTTGAGTCAATTTTCTCAGTCGTCGATATTGCAAATGCGCTTCGACGATCGTTCGTTTATGTATTTATAAACTCGGTGCACTTTCTCCGTAACCCCCTCTAAGGCAAAGTTATCACGGTAGAATGCCCCCTTTTGACGTAACCAGGGCCGTACCTACACCGTAATGCTAAGAACGCAAACTTTCCTTCTGAAGATATCCTTTCTACTCTATCCACATGCGGATACGAGCCCAACACACGGCATGGTTCAGCCCTGAGCGTATCCCGAGACTATGAACATTGCAATTTCTTGTGCATTTTCACGGCCCAGTCGCAGGTTACTGACTGTACGATCGTTATAGAATAAACGAAAAGAAAAACCGATAGAAACTTTCGATTTTATTCTGCGGCTCGTAACAATCGTTATGACCGATTCATTCGATCAAACCGAATGTAAATTAGCTTTCTTTTATTGTCAATATAAATATGCTGCACATACATGAAACTTAAGAGAGTAATAAATAAAATAAATAAGTATAATTCTTTCGTATGAAACTCCTAGGAGAATTCTGCAGGGTCATTGGAGTACATTTTGTATATCATAGTATCGTTTGTTGGATTTTCGCTGAGTGCTTTGGTGGCTAAGTCGTCGGCTATCATCGCTGCTACAGCCTCGGCAGCCATTAAGCCTGTAAAAGAAAGTTGAGCATGCTTACTAAGAACATCTAGACTGAATATTCAATGATTACGTCGCTCCTGCACGAGCGGACTGACCGCTGCTGTGTTGAGAAATGTACATTTTATATATATTTTTTTATTCTCCGGAAAAGCAATCACGTGATATAATATATTCTTCAGGCGTTTCATGTCTGATACACACGGCTGGTTATTACGGAGTTCAGTTGTAATCATGTGAAATTACAGGTAATCCGGGTTCTTAGCATTCTACGCTACGGAGAAAACTGAATGAGGATATTTCGTGAAAAAAACCTTCATTCAACGAAACAGTCATCATCAAATCTTGTCTCGCTACGAGTTACAAGGCTTCGATAGTTGTTAGAAACAGGCAATGAGCCACTTGGATAAACGTTCACGTAGAGAGGCTTGAGGCCTGAATAATTTTCGTTAATTTTTTTCATTCTCACTGCCTTGGCAATCAAACTGCTCCTCATTGTCACTTAGAACGATTTGTGATTGTGTTCCCACTCGGTAAATACATTCGAATCACTTACCGTGAACCAGGACGGATTCGACTGGTCCCTTTTCGTTCATTCCTTGAAGAGTTACTCTACGATGGTCGGCCACCAGCCTTGCCCTAGCTGCTCGAACGCTCATAGTGGTTGAACCAACTTTTTTCAACTCTAGTGTAAAATCTCCGATCAACTCAGCTGGGGAAAATGTGAATTCATTATATTAGACACTGTCATTGTTTGCTGAAGAAATTGAATATGACAAGTATGACTACTAATGTTCCATGCAATACTAAGGCATAGCTCATATAACGCCTGAGTAACGGTTGCAGAAACAAGGTTGAGTATGTCCAGTTGCCTGCGTTCACGTCCTTCATGTTTCAATGAATGAACTGCTTGATGAAATGTCTTATGTCACCACCGAGGTTTTTTATATCAGTCAACACTTTGACTCAAAGATGTGAAAAGGTATAATTTCGAAGTGGGTTATGAGACGCTGTTTGGAATATTCCGACACTTGCATCATGCTATTGTCAATCTACCTTCGATCCTCATGATACCAGAAGATATACTCACTGAAATTTCCACTCAGTAAGCCATTTCCTCTCAGGATTTCCCGTCCGACTTTGCCAGTGAGATGATAATTTGCTTTGACATGTAGAAGCGGGACTCGAAGTCTTATGATGACGTGCATGATGTCCTCCTGGAAGACAGAAAGTCATACTAAATTTTCACGGAGGAACATAAATAATTATCGGTACAGTGTTTCGATGGTTGTGAAGATATGAAACTCGATATTTCCCTCTCAGCTTACATCAGTATCGTTTTTATTGTGTTCCCGTTTCCGTCGTTTTGCTTCATTAGATTCCGGCTTCTGGTCGGTTTCGGTTGGACTCAGTTCGTCCATTCCACCGAAGTGATAAACAAGCTGCATCCCTTGTTCGAAGTAACCTTGTTTCTCCTGAAACTTCTCAGCATATCGGACCAGGTCCTGGATCCGTTTACTTTCGGCTCTAGCAAGCGTCATATTGTTGCGCTTCCAGAGTGCCTCCATCTCTGTGAAATTATGAATGACGTATCTGTTGTGCTGCTCCAAGTCCTACGAAAGAAAAACACTTTTGGGACACAGAGCCGAGAAAAGGAATCCCAAGGTGTTCGTAAATGATTCCGTAACTGGAAGACTAGATCCTTACCCTCCTGATGTCTTCTAGTCCGTAAACGTTCATATTCTCATTTTCGTTTTTTCTGAATCCCCCGAAATGTCTGATCCTTTGATCATCGTTGTCGGCATAAACAATATCAACGTAACCAGGGGGTGTTCGATAAATTGTTTCCGACTGGTTCGTTCCGTGTTCCATTCTACGTCTGAACAAGTTTAGGTTGCTTCTTCTTCTTGCATCGTCCTGATACGCTCCCGACGTTACTTCGGCATACCGAGAGCCTGCAGGATGATCCACGACTGGGCTGACATATTTTCTGTAGTTATTCCTCGATTCTGGAGTGCTCCTAATCTTCTCATCCGGTTGTCCAACGTTAGCAAATCTCTGCGTCTGCTCAAAACTCTCAGATGCTGATCCGCGAGTGTCAGTCTCTTCTTGTTCTCTGAACTCGCCATACTTTCGATTAGCTCTCGTTCTCTCAGCGTCTTCGGGTCTCCTGCTACCATCAAAACTGGCAGCAGGATTTCTGTTCCTAACACAACTTCCAAAGCACCTGATCCCTTCGTTATCCTGTCGCAGTTGACCCGTAGTGTCCCTAAAATCCTGCCTATTTCGATCGTTTAAACGTGCCGTTCCGAACGGCCTGTAGTTTTCTGGGTAAACGACGTCGACGTCATCGCGAGCTCCTGAATTCGAATTGTCTTGATTCGGGTTGTCAGTGAGACGTCCTGGTCTCTGGGTATCGTTCTTTGGTTTCGGCTCCTTGACAAGAGTGTGAAATCTGTATCTGATTTCATCGAGTTCTCTCAAGTCGCTGTAGCTCACGTAGCCAGCTTCATAATCGCTCAGATTGGACTTGAGCCTTCCTCTAGCGATGTGAACGCTCTCGACGGTCGAATGGTTCAGTCCCTTAATCTCCACGTTTCTGAGTACCATTCTGTAGCTCGTATTTCCCTCGGATTGATCGACTTTTACAACTGGAATGCGAAGTGGGTCCAGATGACCCCCTTTGGTAAGTCCTCCGGCCAACAAACGGGCCCACAGAACCTGAGACATTTCCAGCAAAGAGCATCTTGCAAGCACGAAAAAGGACAAGAACACAAAAATATGGATTTTCATTGTTGTGCGGATTTGAGTCAATTGAACGTCAACGGGATTTTCTTAATTACTAGAAGATCTGACCTCCCACGCGTAGAACGGTTTGTATATTATCATCAAAGTCACCGCGATTGTAATGAAAATGATAAGAAAGCAGGAAACCACAGCACACATCGATGTCACAGAGCCACTTTAGCAAATGTTTTCACTCGTAGAGTCAGAAAGACACGAAATCACGTCGCTAATGAAGTAATGCAATTCGGATCACAGCTGCAGTATGAAATGGTGCACCTGAACGTCAGTCTTTAAGTGGAGAAAATGATGAACCTCAGGATGTTTTATAGGAGTATCCGAAGGGCGAAAATCTGGGCCATGGACCAGCTTCTGACTAACAAGCTGATCTGAGCAATTTATTTTTATTTCCTCAAGCCCCATGTCTCCTCGGTGTAATTCTAATGGAGGGCAAGGTTATCGAATCGCCTGCAGTTATAGCTTTAAACAAGTGCAAGGATCTATCAGATATCTACTGCACTTCGCCAATAGCGGTGCAAATCGTATTCGTACGACGCAGATCGGACCTCGAACTATGCGAGCTGCGAATACCAGAATGCTGTTATGGTTATTCATTCGATAAACCGATCCTTGATGTCGATTCGCCTTTATGAACGGGATGTTACATGGAAAATTGGATCCAGGACAGCTTGGATTCTGAATCATATATTCTAATTGATACAATCTTCAGCTGGATTCAAAATCATGAATGGTGCAACGATTTTTGGGTTACAAATCAGGCGTTTTATGTTCCTCGACCTGAAATTCAAATGATTCCAGTTAAACCCACTGCAATATTGCTAAACCGTGAAGCGAAACTTGTCAAAATGCATCATCAGCACATTGCCGAGTTAGCATAGTCGTATGGTCAGCATAATTCAGGCTCGCCTTCAATCAGTCCATGTATTTTACGCACGTCTTCGCTGCCGAAATGACGTGTCTATTCTCCTCCGTGTTCCCCTTTCTGGCTCTGATCGTCTACGGACAGGTGATCAATGTCCAAGCAAATCCAGATATACGTAAGTCTAAGTATTTCATTTTGTACAAATAGTCCGACTTTATCAATTCAAAATTGCTTCAAAACGTGAAAGAAAAAAACGACATCGCGAGTTATAAAATTCAATATTCTTGTATTATAATACTTTCAAATTCATAGTCTGTTCGCGATCGTAATGAATTTATGTTCTCAAGTGTGTCGAAATCGACTGTCTAGCTGCTAAAAAGACTAATAACGTATTGAGCTATGCTATTTGCTAATGCAATGGAATAAATTATGCCAATCACAGGATAAAAGCACCAGTGTTAAATCAATTCATAATCTCTTCTGACAAAAAATGTTCCGCCGTTCTTTAGCTTCGTTCCTGAAGATCTGTCACCGCAATGACCCGAACCTCAACGAGTGTGTTCGGGGTAGTGTAGAGGCCCTCAGACCCTACCTGAGGGACGGTATTCCAGTTTTGGACATTCCCGCTTGTGAGCCTCTTCACGTTCCGGAAGTGGAGATAAGGCAAGGGGCCGGTCCGGTCGCCATAAGGTCCACCTATGCCGATATCGTGGTCCGGGGTGCCACGGACTTCGTGCTGAAGAGCGTGAAGTACGTTTGTCTGGCTGTAACTCTCCTCTCCTCCCACATCGATCGATTAATTATTGTGGTTGATATTTTTCGTAGGATCGATCTGAAGCACGATCGCACACAGTTGAAGCTCTTTCTGCCAAGACTAGAGATGACGTCGACGTACGATATGGATGGAAAGATATTGATGTTGCCTATAACCGGGCAAGGCAAGGCCTACGGGAACTATACCGATATCAATGTTATCGTTACGACGCAGGGAGAGAACTACGAGAACAAGACAGACAAGAAAACTTACTTCCGAGTGACCGACTTCTTCGTCGACTTTGACGTCGGCCACGCGAGTATTCAGCTGGACAATCTGTTCAACGGAGACGAGACTCTAGCAGACGCTATGAATCTGTTCCTTAACGATAATTGGAAGGTTGTTGCCGCCGAGATTAAACCAGCCCTCGAAGACTCGGTTGCCGAACTTTTCAAGGATTTTGCCAATAGGATTTACGAAAAATATCCGCAAGACGTTCTCTTCCCGAAATGATTGTAGAACTATTTATGTATGAATGTTACTTCGGATGTACCGTTGATCCGCCCTTCACCATATCCTATATATTTTGCTATTAAAGAGAACCTGTTAATTTTGAAACGCAGACTTTGTAACCCAAACACAAACTCTTCGCGGATGATCTAATGATCCGTGATTCGCTTTAAGTAAAAAAAAAACCTCTCTTCACGATTCGGAATAGACGTTGCGACAAAACGCTATTGGTAAACTGATAGTTCGTTGAAATATTGCCTGGAGAACGGAGCCGCCAAGTGTGCTTTCGAAAACAATTGACTTGAGTCTTGTTCTAACGCTGTAGCCAGCACAATGAGGTAAATAGGTGGGTGACTCTTGAGTCTTGACACGAATAAATTGCGCAAACAAATTGCCGGGTAAGCAAAGTACGCCTGTTGTCATACAACCCTGACCACGTCTACGTTGGAGGAGTCGTTGGTCTTACGGGCGTAACAATTATTGCGGTTTTATTCCTAGGAATAGAATAGTATTAAAATCCTAAAAAGGTTATCCGCAAAATTAGCATGCTTGATTCAGTAAATATTTTTGTCTCACGCAAATTCAACTGATTCTCATCAATAATTAAAAAGTAGAGAGCGAAAGTAAAAACCAAATAATGAAATAAGTGAAAAATGTAAACGATTGTGGCCTTGTGCTTGATAGACTTCATATAGTCGTGTTTAGAAAACGTGTCGAAGACGCATGGTCGCGTTTTCTTCATGTGTTCAAATAAAAAGTATCTACGCAAATAATTCACGTAATATGACAACGAAACCACCACGCTAATGGATCGTGGCATCTCTTATTATTCTACCAAGATCTTTTTCAAGTACTTATTGAGTTTATTTGCATTATTGTATTTCGTTTGCCAGAAATATTTATGGGCTTTGTTCTAAAATTTGAAGAAAAGGATTGTTAGAAATTTCTTAAAATCAACGAGGAAAGACGGACGGGCGTTACACACTGGAATGACTCACCTGACGGTGTAATAGCAAGACTGGACACTTCGCTTAGAGGTCTCGGAGGCGTGTGGGACTATTGAGCAACGGTTACTGGTGTCAAAACGAAAGAGATTTCTCCAAACATTGTCACACTGATTGTGAGAAATGAGAATCAGACTCTGCAGCTCACTTGCGAATTTCGAATGAATTTTATTACGCAATCATTCGGATGTTCGATAACAACCATTAATTTCCTTACCCGGGGATTTTTTTTGGCGTAAGATTCGAGAGAACTACAATTTGGGATTTTTTCCACTGATTCATAGTTTTCAAGAAAATTTCACGTTGTGGCTTCAGGTAGTATTTTATTCTTCGCATATACGTCGTGGAATAATTTTGTATGGAACATTCAAGAACGGTTAAAAATAGGATCTCCAACTGCAAATGCAATCCCTATCGGGATAACAATGCAACATAAAGGTTCCATAGCAACAGGAAACGATGTGGCAAAACATTGTCACCATAATCGTCATCTTCATTAATTTTTGCATTCATTCTAAAAGCATTTCTTTGACAAAAATAGGAAGCTACGCTTCGGATAGCTCAAATAAAAGGAACGTAAAAAACTGTGTCCATGATCGTGAAAAATGCGGAAGTAGGCCAACAGCGCCAAAAAACAAAATAAAGTTGCACAGCATTGCGCTCGCAAATTACTCGTATGCTGAATGATAACAGAAGTGACATAACCCTTGTACAATGCTTTAATTCGTATTTCGGATTCGCTGCTGTGAAATTATTTCCGGCCAGGAATAACTGCATCATTCAAAATATCCAAAGTCACGAGGCAACGATAGAACGACGGGCCTCCTAGTCTTGATCCTGAGCAAAGCATGGGGTTTGAAAGTCTAAAGACATGCTCTCTCGCCCGCTGAAATTTTGAAAATCGCTGTTAGAGGTCGTATGAAAAAATCCTTCCACCAGTTTTTCAATAATAGTAGTATGAGCTGTGAAATAAAATTTCAGCCTCCTGCCATGAAAGTGTAATCGGGCTAAAATTTTTTTCACAGCCTATACTACGATTATTGAAAAACTGCCGGAAGGATTTTTTTATACACCTCTTTTTAATATTGTAACAATTCGAAAACCTATCAGGTAGGTCATCGCCGTTTATATCAACAGAATCGTCGTTATTAATAAACACCAAGCCGAAATTGTGTAAGTGGCGAAAAAGAAAAATTTGCGAATCACGAGTTCACAGCGTGGGTACGAGGTACAGACCCATTCCTTAGAGCAAGCGTACATTTATGTATATGTATATAAGAATAGAGAATGTGAATGAGCAAGATTGACGTCAACAGAATAGGAAATTTCATAGCGGAGTGTAATGTTGCAAAATTCGTCCTGAAACCTCTGCCACACCACCATCGTAACTGTAGGGTTTAACAAGAAAGAGACAGTCCAGCCTTTGAAGCCAAACGCAGTCAGAGTAGGGGCGATCCCATATAAGACAGACATTGAACCGATCCGGAGTTTAGTACAACGATACACCTCTGCAGATTTGCCGTTGAATGAAAGAACAAAAAAATTCAACGTAAAAAAAAAAAAAAAAAAAAACAGCAAATGATTCAATGAACGCTAAAAAGTAGTGAGTCGTTAACACCGGTGTAAAATGTCGTAGGATCTCTTCAGCACGGTCAGGATAATAATCGTGTGATCCGGATAAAAACAAAGAAAAAGAAAACGCATATTTTATTTATGAATAATGTTGTGCATCCTGCGATAAAATCATCATCGTCATTTCAATCGTCGTTAGTGAGATTTGCTTGAAACCATGGTTTTTATCGGAAGAAAAATGTCCAGCGGATCCCTGATCCTTATCGTCGGATACCTGGCTGCAGTTTCTGCCCAAGAATCAACGACTGTGGTGGCTGCATCGCCGAAAAATTCTGAGTTGAATGAACCAGAATTCTTCACTCGTAAGATTCAATTATGCAATAATAAATAGGAATGCTGAATCGTGATGGTGTGCATATTGCAAAAATTCATCAAATTCTTGCGCAATTCTAATGCAAGACTGTAAATGCCGGCCTACTCTCAGCTGCACCTGTGATGCAGGTGAGGCACGATATATTAGGTCGGAATATACAGACATGCAGACCCGAGACCCGAGATTGTATTGTGCCGCTTTTGTATAATGGTTGAATATTGCGCAACTTGCTGTGCGGTGTGGCGAAGGTTATATCAGCGATTACACAACTCTAACGTAGTTCGGGAGAAAGTTACGTACGTACGTCTGGAGTTGCTTCTCGTAACGAGACTCAACAACTCTTTTATGAAAGACCCGAGCTTCTATGATCCGCAAGTGAAAGCAGGATTGACCGCGTTATTGCGTCCGACATAACGTCTGTTGGTCCAAATAGCCTTGCCGGTCCTCCGCGGTGATCGATCGCATCACACTCCGTGCGTGATTGCCATCGCCGAATTTCATCCTTTCCAAAAAATTTCCCGGTTCAAAATCATTCGCAACTCTCCTAACAGACCTAGGAGTAGTGAGAGTCGTTGTGTAAGAACTCGAAATACAGGAAGGCAAACTTGTCAGATTGAACAAAAACCTCAATTCGGTGTTCCAGCTACGGTAATCTCGCGATCCGGCAGATATCAATCACACGTATTTGTCAACCTCATTATTAATGTCATCTCGTTTTTCGTTTCAGCTGAATACATTCTACCATGCACGCGAGGGGACCCTTCGATTGACCTGTGCATCCAAAAAGCCTTCAATCACTTGAGACCATATTTGGTCAGAGGTAAGATTTCGAAAGACACAATTGAAATCAACTCAAAGTCACGGCAGATACATTCATGAGAAAAATTGTACTTCTCGTGTGGAAAAATCTCCCCCCCCCCCTTCCCCCGGTTACGATGCGTGATCGGTTTGCGTAAGTGTACCTGTTTTCTGTTTATTCTGTGAAATGACATTCTTCCGCAATGTAAGAAACTTGTACAAATGTCGTGATTAAATTACTCTCACCGGATAGTAATGCGACTATAACCGTCAGACAATAAGACTACTTTCCACGTTTTCCTGTTACAGTTATGAATTACGCACTTGAGTGTCTCCACATAATGCAGGTTAGATTGACGGGTAACATCATTAACCACATGCACAACGGACAATGGAATTGTGCAACATACCTACCTGTATGTTTTTAGACTTATCAGCGTTGCATAGTCTAACGCCTTGCGTCAAGCTACCCGAACGACACGCATCTATCCGTCTGAAAATGATGTTGACTAATAACATCACTTTCGAAAACCCAGCTAAATATCCTTATTAGCGTAGCGGGTTCGATTCTAATGACTTTCTGCAATGTTTGAAATCATTTTACGTAACATTCCGCAGGAATTCCTGAGCTGGAGCTTCCTCCGATAGAACCCCTGACCATTCCTCATCTTGGGATGCAGAATGGGCAAGGTGCCGTCAGAGTCAGTGCCCTCTTCACCAACATCACGGCTATGGGTCCTGGAAATTTTTCGATCAACAAAGTGCGAGTGGACATCCCTACACTGAGAATCGATCTTCATTTAACAATACCAAAAATCGATCTTCAAGGACGTTACGAAGTTGCCGGAAACGTTTTGCTGTTCCCAATTCAAAGTCGAGGCGACTTCTGGGCGATTTTTAGTAAGTTAACGTTACGTCAATGTGAACTTGACGTATAATGATAAAATATTTGCTTGTACCTTGTCTGATCTTGGCTTTTGCACTGTTTAGAGATAACTTAGGTTTTGATTTCTCCGTATTCGTGAACGAAAACTCAATTATTGATAGTTGATAAGAACAAATCCCGACCTTGCACTTCGATTTTACGTATTCAACAGAAAAAGAAAAGAAGTGGTGAATGTCTTTCAGAAATTATATTGCTAATTGGTGCGAATGTTATCGCTCGAGACAGAGCCAGTTCGCAGGTCAGGTCGTTGACTATCAGATGTCAATGAACCGGTAAAATTGCTTAAGATTATTGCTTTTTTGTATAAAAACAAAAGTTTAAGATGACGACACTTTGTCACTCACTTTCATCAGTCTAATACGAATATCACATTCTTACAAAACAAAGTTTATTATCCTTTTCAACAACGTCATTGAAAAAAAATGATCGGGTTCAAACAACAGAAAGTATCTCTTTTGTCGGGTTCAAATGAATGTCAGACTACATTTTATGATAATTACTGAACATAATATTTGAATTATCAGGCGAAGTAGCAGCCATCGCCCGTGTCCAAGGCGTGGAGGAGATCCGCGACGGCGTTCGATACATGAGGATATCTCGCCTCCTGATAGACTTCAGTCTTGGAAGAGCACGATTTCGCATTGTGGACGAGTTGAATGGAAACAACGTCATCGGACAGGCAATGAATCAGTTCCTGAACCAGAACGCGAAGGAGATTATCGAGGAAATGAGACCAGCAGCTAGCATAAGTATCGCCGATCATTTCAAAGGCTTTTTGAACACAGCGTTCACCAAAGTACCCATGAAGGTCTGGCTCCACGACACGTAGTTTTACACACAGTTCAGATCTATGCTGATCGGAGTGATGAATATTCAACTATTTCGCATAATTCACCTATGTTTAAAGATGTAAGCCATGTATCGGCAGTATATAGTCATTCTCGAAAGATTAGCAACAAAAATGAAGATTTTAAGCAAATTCGGGAATATAACGCCGCGCAGATTTGGTAGTCATCTGCAACATGTATTTCAGTATTTTATTTGTTCACACATAAATTAAGAGTCGATCACCGTTCATGCATCATTATTCATTTAAAATACATGTATTCCTGGGTAGATTAGATGATATCAGAAATTACAGTGTCTTAATTGAATAACTAATAATATCCGTGATATATGTCGCTTGAAAAAATCCAGTAGGGGAGACCGGGGCAAAGTGGATACCCTAAGACTAATTCGGACATAAAACATAAAATATTGACTAAAGCTTTATCATGTCGCATATATTTTGTAGTTTGTACCTTTAGGTAAGCGATTATGACGGTCAAACCCGACATTATTGCGATGTGCTTGCGTCATAATCGATATAAACCTAACCTGCAAAATGATCACTTTGCCCCGATGCTGGGGTAAAGTGATCAAGCTTATGGGGTCAAGTGGAAAAATTCGTATTATGACGGATTCCTTATTCGTATTAGGATGAAAATAACGTCAAAAGATTGCAAAATCTGTACATATTGCCCTGAGTCTGATAAAAGCATGTGACTGTGAAAATTGTGACACTTACTCGAATCGAAAATGTTCGAAACACGACACCGCTGTCGCGATTCAAATGTCACCCGAAGTGAGGTTAGGTTGACGCTCGGCGGCTAACAGCGCTCGTGGCGTACATGGCCACTTTTCCCTGACCATATTACCCCGCAGGTAACCCGACAACAATTCAATTGAAAACTTGATGCAAACTATGTTTAACAAAAAAAGAATTGATAGTACCAATAAGTAGACGTTTCAAGGAATCGAGAAAAAAATAAACCTAGTCAAAACATGCCATTGACGGCACGATAATCCGAAATCTGAGTTGACGGAAATTATCAATCTACACGGCGTGAAACTAAATTGATTGATTTTTCCCGAAATATTGAATATTTCATAGGGTTCAACTATTTCATTTTGTAAAGTACGTCAGCACAAACCCTCGATGTAAATACTACCTTCTTAGAATCGCTCAACAAGAAATTATTCGAGATGGTCACTTTACCCCGCATGTCCACGTTACCCCGGTCTCCCCTACATATTTACCGCCTACTACAAAAGATGATCGGAAATCTTCTTCAAGCGGAGGCATAATTATCCAGAGCCGAGTAGATACGATGTATAATAGCCTTCAAGTTTTTAATAAACCAATTTTTATTACGCACATATGCGTTCATTACGCACTAAATATGCCCTATCGATCTCCCGAAGTACCAATTAACGATTTAATGGGAATATCACGTGCCCGTAGAACTCATCTGTTTATATTGTCATATTCGTATAATCTGGATCCCACCACCGTCGCACCACGCTCGTTCGTACAAATCTTACATTAGTCGAAGAAAGATTGTACTATCTACGTATTTTACACTATGCTAGGCGACATCGCGCTAAATTCAGGAATGATTAGAAATTACGACTTCTGGGTCAGTGACCCCTTCCGTTTCATTTTCAAAATACGTAGATCTCGATCCACTTGCGCAGATTAAATCCATGTAGCAGGTCATAAGCCGGGATTCAATCAAAGCTGGAAAGAACATATAATTTTTACAGCATTGAGTATTCTTTACAATTGAACATCGATAGTCGTGTTACGTACCTTGAGATTATAGCGAGAATTCGGGATCCTGTCAATATTGATCAGTCCGATTGAAAAAGTGTGTGTTGTATGAAAAACCGTTTAAATATTGTTGGACCTTGCGGGCGCACACTGACCGCGTGTTGTAAGGCAATGTTGTGATAATGAATCAGCGTCGCAGTGAGACATATCTTGTGACTTTTGACCCACGCTGTTACAATTAGATGTACAGTGTTTACATGTATACGTAGATATGACAATACGTGAAGGCGGTTTACTAGAATTTACTACCCCTATCGGTTGTCGCGGTAGTCGGGTCGCAGAGCTGACCGTGCCACGTGCCGAGGATCAACATCGTGGTCGTAACATCAAATTGTTACTTGGAACTTCGATTCTGAGACTCGACGGACTTCATGCCTTGATACTAGTTCCATTACATAGTCACCATGGTTGTGAAGTTCACGAGAAGGCAATGGTTGACTTTAATTGTCATAAGTATCGCCGATTTTGCAAACGCCGTTTGCGTTTCTCTGCAAGCTCCATTTTACCCCAAGGAGGTAAGTCATTGTCTATTTTTCACGTTCACTACTAATTTCTTTTTATTACTGTCGCGTCATTTTGTCCGGAAATATATTCATGTATAACGTTCTTTAATTTTTCTCTTCGTGTGTTTTCAATTCGTGAATATAATCTGTGTGTTATGAGCAATGGAAAACCTGAACGGCACACAAGAATTTGTCTACGTGACCAAAATTACATTCATATCGTAGTTCTCTGGAATTAGTAGACATTTTTTTTTTTGTTTCTAAATTATTTGTATGTATGTGTTGAACCGATTTCTTCGCATCATTAAATTCAGTCTGTCTGACAACCGCTGTTACTAAATTTATATCCAGCTTTTTGCTTATCACGTGCGTTATCCGACAAAGCTTAATTACCATATTTATGATATGACATGATGAACTAATTGCGTATTAGATGGTTTTTTATTTTCTTATTATTACTTATACAGTTTATACAAACGGATTTTTGTTCTCTGTAATCACCGCATGAGATAACAACTTTCTATGCTTCTACCATACATTTTACCATTCAATCTCAATCATTTCAGGCTGAAAAGAAAGGAGCGTCAGCCACCGAATATGGACTTGTATTCGGGATTTTTGAACTCGTTGTATTCATCGTGAGCCCGGTGTACGGTCAACATGTGAGTAATACATTTTTAACACTATTTCATCGAGTCGCAAAAGCTGAAAAAAATAATCGATTCTCTAGAAGGGCCGTAAACAAATTCATGTAGTTAAAAAAATATGGATTTAACAGTATTTATAATTCCTGAAACTTTGATTCAGGAAAAGGAAATAACTCGGATAGTTGTAATCTGAGTTGATACACTTGTTTGAAGAAAATTAATTATTCTTGTGAGAGACAGATAAAAATGTCTGTAATTTCTGACCCGAGTCGCTGTGTACTTAAAAACAATGTAGATAATTCCTATTTACTGTTTAGTGAAAATTACAACTTTTAGGTATACCTAAAAGTTGTTCATTTTGAACAAAATTCGAAGTAATGCACATCGATAATCCCGTAGCTCATTTCCAACCTACTTGTCGTTATTATGATTCCGATATATGGATCGAGCATCCGATGACCATTGATCGTCTTACAATAAATTGTCCTTTGGCAAATTAACCTTTGACAGTTGATCTCGACTTCCGTTTGGAATCTGTTACGTTTTAACCGATTGGTCACGAGGCAATTGATCTATCAAGTTAAAAACTACAATTATATTGTTATACATTTTATAATTGCATCACCCCGCGTCGCCCTTCTGGTTTTGCACCAACTGCACCGGTTCAAAGTGCAATAACCGTAATAAATTGTAATAGATCTCGAAGAAAGTACTAGCGTATCAGGATCCAATACCCGCTGTCAGTCACAAATTAATTAGCTACGCATCTTTATCAACGCTCAGGACTGCACTCCGACTTTAAACATAGATAAATTTTTCTCATTACAGCTGAACCGAATAGGTCCAAAACTTCTTTTCAATGGAGGAATCTTGACAACTGGAACCTGCGCCATATTCTTTGGTCTTCTAGACAAGGTCGAGGGTCATTTTCCCTTCATAATACTCTCATTCGTTATTAGAATCGTAGAAGCCATGGGAAATGCCGCTTTTCTCACTGCCAGTTTTGCCATAATTGCAAAAGAATTTCCGGACAATGTCGCCACCACATTTGCGAGTCTTGAAACCTTCTTTGGCCTCGGACTTATCGTCGGTCCAACGGTCGGGGGAGCTTTGTATCAGGTAAGATCTATCGATCGATCTACTTACATTCCTTTCAAGGAAAGATATTGAATTTAATATCCGTAGAATATGCAGATATCCGAATAATAATAGGCAGCAGCTTTTAATATCGTTGCTTCATCAAAAACGCCGTTAGGTAGGCAATGCTAAACGATAACGCCTGCGAGTAGGCAACTCTATTTATACTGCTGTGAGGCGAGAATCAGGCGCTGAAAGCTTAACACAATTTGAACTACTGCCAATTACGATTACGATACAATAAACGATTAAATATGACTAGTCGGATTGACTGTTCTACGATTAACTGCTGTTCTCGCGCTAATATCTAGTGATTGATAAATAATAATCACCTTGACATAATTGTGGGGTATAACAAGCTCGATTACCACCAGAAAAACAGTCTATCATCTACCTATGCCTACTACCGTGATGATTATGGTCATTGTAGAACTTAAAATTCAGGCACCAAGACAGGTAAAGTGTCGTTTTACGGTTCAATCTTCCTTGATCATGCTCAAGTACCGGATTAGCAAATAGGATCTCATTGGTCGATACGTTCCAACGTCATATGAACGATATTTACTTACCTGCTGATCGCTAAGATTTGAGTAGAAAGTACATATTGTTGTTTTACTCTCGACACCTGAGTGCATTCCTGTTGGAGTTTGAAAGAATTGTCTCCTAGAGGTTTTGTTATCAGTAATCTCGACCTGAAGTGTCCTGTGACAATGAGAGCAACTTATTTATGTTCGCTGTCGAGACCCAGTAATTCCTGTGACAAATTCCTTTCTATTTTATCGGAGCCGGTAACGAAGCTAGACTCAGACTCGGAAAGTGCATCGGAAATAATCAACTCAATGAACTTTCATCTCACTGTCATCTATAAGCGATAGAAAATTTTCCAAGAATCTGTGTTCAACGTAAAAGGAAATGTGATTCCACAGCTGGATGGATACTACTTGCCGTTCACCGTTTTGGGGTCAGCGCTTTTCCTGGCCGCTGTGATGACATCCTTCGTGTTGCCAACCCACGGTTCGGGCGACGTGGATACCCAGCCTTCTGGAGGTACGTGGATTATTGTTTGAAATTACCGCGTCTCCTATAGTCGCCGGGATTTTACCCGTTTGAAAAGCTAGGGTCGAGGGTTTGACGGGTCGTTATTCCCGAAGGTACACATGGAAGTGGCGTCTTCTTCATGGATTTAATGATGTAGATTGAAAGTATAAGCGGTTGTTAGAAACACAAAGGTAAAGACAGTCATCCACACAGATGTCATTACTCTTGGGCTCCTCGCCCGGCTGATTTCAAACAATCGGTGATTACTGTGACCTTGCGTTATAAAAGGTCACGTGTTTTACCGGAAACACGTTACCTTGAAGTGGGAGCGCATACCCTGACCTGTCGACAATTTTTTCGTTAAGGAGTCAATGGCACGTAGCCAACTATTGCCATTATCGTCGACCCTGAATCCCGCAAAAAGTATCCGTCCAACGGTACAAGGAAGAGCCTAAGCCGTGAAGTTTTTGGCTCTAAAAGAACTCCTCTTCCTTTGTCAAGTTTAATGACACTTTGCCTCCTCCAGGTTTCATGAGAGTCTTGAAGATTCCCGGCGTCATGATAGCCGCAGCATCGATTATCGGTACCAGCATGAGCATCGGGTTTCTTCAGGCGACGTTGGAGCCTCATTTACGACTTTCAAATTTCAACCTGAGCCCCGTCGTTCTTGGTCTGATGTTTGTGATCAACGGAGGAACGTATGCGTTGACAGCACCTATCTGGGGATGGATTTGCGACAAGCATTCAAGACCACAGGTTTGAACATTTCAATTCTATTGTAATAATTCTACTTATTCTTAAATAATTCGCCATTCTTCACAGGTGGCCACCATCATAGGGTGCCTCCTGGTCATGGTGGGATTCGGGCTGATCGGTCCAGCGCCGTTCATTCCCTGCCCCACAATCCTCTGGGTAACGTGTTTGGGCCTGGTCATTCATGGTTTAGGAATGTCAGCCCAGCTGGTAGCCAGCTTCACCCTGGCTCTCAAGACATCGATGTAAGTTGATACCGTATTGCAAATGGATCTGCGGTCTGCTTGCGCAAGAATCGCGACAGTAATAGGATCCGTTCCAAAGTCTAAAATAGAGACGTCGGATTATCCAATAACCAGCTTGACAATAACCGGAAGTGTATAACATCACCGAGTCACTTTACCCCACAATCATGTCTTATCCTATCTTTTATGGATCGTCCCTCAGAGAACATGGTTTCCCAAACAACCTGGAGACCTACGGTCTGATAAGCGGCCTTTGGACTAGTACTTTCGCTCTTGGTGCTTTCATCGGACCAAGTATCGCCGGCATTCTCTTGGACACGATTGGCTTTGCACAGGCTTCAATGTTCATAGTGATATTCCACTTGCTAGTGGTGAGTAGAATAATCGTTCAATTCCTTGAATATCGATCGTTACAATCTTGACTTTTGTTCCGAAGGCGATCGTCGCGAGCATCTTCATGAGCTGTTGCTCGGGTGGTCCGAAGCCGTACGTGGAGATCGGTTCAACGGATGATCTGAGGGCCTCTCTGACAATGAGCGGAAGAGAGCACAGCTCCAGTTCAACGGCTATCGGTGGCCGGGCTCAGGGCGTTCCGATAGACAGACCCAGCGGAATGAACTCTCTCATAGCATGCAACAGTTATTCAAACAGGGCTGGAGCCTGGTCCCGAGCATCGTACAGCGGGAGGTATTCGTATAGCTACGGTTCGGTGGAGCCTAAACGATACTTGGACAGTACCACGTGATCATAGGTCATCAACGTCAAGCATTATTGTCATCAGACTGAACCACGAACGGTTGTCTACAATATCCCTGGTCACGATACAAATTAATTAAAAGGTTAAATCAAAAATGAATCGAAAGGCGGTATCGTCTGGTTCATGATATTATTGAGTCGATCTTATTTCTTTTAAGTAGTTAGTAATTTCCGGAATTGTATATAATAATATATTGCGCACGTATTTCACAATTGAAATATCTGATTAGCATTAATAATTGTTAGGTTTCATTTTGCACAATTCATTATCTCCGACATGAATTTTATCCATATACAAACGCCTCGTTTCTGTATTTTTTTGTAATGTTCCAATCCCGAAGAAATGATGTTTTTAATTAAAAAATATGTATAAATGTGAACTTTAGTATTCAGTATTCAATGTGACGAACAAATTGCAGGTTTCCTAGCTCGGAAACGATCGATTAATATTCGCTTTTGTCACATGTTTTTCAGGTTCAGAGTTGTGGTTTATTATTTTTCATCCTCAATTAATCTTCAGACCAGATTGTTATTCGACTACATCAGTATTGATTTCAGCGAAAGTGGGCTCAAGTTTTTGTCTTCGTACAAATTCTCCGAATCCTAATGTCGCCATCTGCAATTAGGCCAAATTGATGAATCCCTACCTGTGAAAGTCTAATCGCCATTCCAAGGTGATCCAATATAAAGCAAGAATTGATCTGCATATCAAAATCGGATATTGTGGCTTTTCATGAACAACCATATTCCTATTTCTTGCCTACAAGGTCGCGATTAATAATTCATTTTCATGATAATTATCGACTACCAACGTAAGTATCGACAATAGTTCAGTGCTACCGGTATTCAACCTCTCTATCGATGAATACTCGGATTGTGAACATCCTTGAATGATTTCCGTTTCATCGTTAGAGTCGTCGATAAATGAAACTCACGAATGGATAATTCCAGTTTAAACGCAATCATAACTAATTGCCGTTTCACATACCTGTGTAAGATCCATCGCGAACGTCTCGGCGGACTCGAACCCGTCAGACCACCGGTTCGGATCGAATGTCATTCGATTAATCCCGAGCCATCGGCACGGACGAGCTTGCTCGTTAATTATTTTGTGACCACTCAGAAATCGGGGGGAATAAAATTATACAGAAACCGAAGACGTCGATTTATCGGAAGAACCGCAGTCGGCAGCTAAGCAATTATAATTCCTGGAATGCAGGGAATTTACTTTCGAACAAACTAGACCAAAACCAAATTTCACTTTCAATCGAAAGCACAGTCGGTATGTACATTTCTTCCATCACCGCGTTTTACGTCATCAAATGGGTAGCATCGCTGCTGCTCAACTAGCATACTATCATACGTCCTATATACAATCGTCACACAATCGTGAACACTACAGTTCTGAAAAGAAAAATTAGACCATCAGAGAGTTCAGAAATCTGATAATTTTTAATTACGTCCCATCCGTTATCCAGCTCCATTAGCCCGCACAGATTAGCCCGAAGCATTTATGACTAACCAGTCGGTGGTCAGTAGCATAGTGTCTTCACTCACAAAGATTTCTACCGGCGACCTAAGTTCCCGTAAAAGTGACCCAAACCGAGGGTAGACTCACATGTACAGACCATACTGCGTGGTATGTTTTGTTGGCTATATTCTTTTACACGGTATGTGGTCACTGATGTGTGTCCGCACATCCGGAAGTTCATCCATTCGCTTGTACTCCCCGTGTACATAGCTTCTATACCTAGAAAGAATCGCCTCAAGTAGTCACAGTGCGCAATACCTTAACACACAGCGAATTTTAACGTTTCCGGAACTAGTTTTTGGACTCGCACACTTTTAATTTTCATTTTTCATTTTCATTTTTCCATGCAATTTTAAGCTCGTTAGCCGCGGTCTTTCGTGGAACTCGAGAACAGTTTTTAACCGCGGGATAATACGGGGGCAATAATAATTTCTGGAACACGATCTAACGGGTATAATCGATTATTCCACTTCATGTAGGTAGGTGTACACTGAAAAAAATCATCATTTCCTTTCTAATTCTCTCATAGTACTCTTTTTATATTTCGACTATCTAGAACTCGTTCCACGGTTTTATTCTCGATCGGATTACATTGGGCTCGTTATCCACCTATTGTTCGGAACCTTGCAGTGAGCATTACGTCGGATTTCTGCCTCCGTCCTATATGATAATTCGTCTTTGGCGAGATCAGTTCTCAGAATACGTTACAAACTTCATTGCCCTCCATGATCGGCATTTATCCATATTACGTAATTTTTCTATTTTAAATTTTCGCCAAATATTCTACGCGGTTCATCGACACGACTCCTTCCGTTGAACGGTATAACCGAACGCGATTGACCTTCACCACTGCGCACGGAACATCCTCGAGGCTGCTGTATTCAGCCTATCAAAATAATCCTTGACCAGATTCGAATCGGTGCGATCATCAAATCGGCGAATGTTTGACCGCGTTTAGAGCCACCTCCAAAAGTGTGACATATTTTATGGGTCAGGTCCTTTCAAAAATTTACTGCGTTTTACTCTACACGTGCGGTGTTTAATGGTAACGTATGATGAACGAGGATAAGAGACTCGTGTATGAAAAAGGCGTCACCCGATGCATAACGTGGAATATCTACGTGGGCGAAAGGGATGGATGGATGGCAGGGGGACGCACCTGTAGACCGATGGGGTTTGTGTCATCGTGCAGGTAGAATATGAAATTATTTCGGGCGATCCTAACCGAGGTAGAGGCGAGGTGAGGCGCTGGCACCTGAGAACCACAGGTGAACGGAACAGGTCGGAGAACCTGACGGGGGTTGGCATAGGAAACTCCCACCTCAAACCGAGCCAGCAATTCCCTTGACTACGCGCAGGCGCGTAGGACGATCGAATCTTTTGCGGTTGAAACGGTCCCGCGGTAAGGCCCAAAGCACAAAGTCCCAAAGTCTGCTTTCCATCGGAAGGCTGTTCGACGCTCTTACGAGCCTCGATTTACGGTGCTGCGAAAGGCCGATTTTTATCCCTTCTCAATCCGATACATCCGTCGTAAATTAAGCTACAATTTCGAGTTCTAAGCAACAATCTATCAATACTGTAACGATAAAAGGACAAAGGTTTTATTTGTGACAGTGTTCAGTGTCATGGGGATCTAGGAGTTTCAAGGTGAGTCGATAAATCGATAAAAATAAATCGTCGAGTTATATGTAGCACAGAATATCGGTTGGGCAAAAGTTACGAGGCGTAACGACTAGACGTGACCCTTTTGGGATCCTGCATCCATGTATTTACGTGGGTGTATATCCTTCGTGGAATCTCGAGTGTTTTCAAGTCCTTTTCGTACCGAACGGTATATCTAATATTTCCCACGAGGTCTTATCTGCGATCCAGCCGCCTCGTTCCGTTAATTCCAACAATAAATCTGTGATAAAGTGAAACGTTAAACTGTACGCGGATGAAAAGGGGCGAAGGGTATATCGCTCGAAAATTGATATCGAAACCGATCCGCGCTTGGTCATTCATACAGCGATATATTACGGTCCATGGTTTCGCGTTATGTGCGAACCGAGACCCGATCCTCGCAGCATGTGTTCTGCATGTGTACCTACTTTCCGAACGAGGACCGAAAGACATGTGTTCGCAGGCCCCGGTGTGCACGTGTGTGCGTCCACATACCAGTACCGCGCGTTTCACATACGTAAAATGCAGTCTGACCGGCTACAGGGAGAGCTCTGGGCACTGCCCAGCCCACACCGGGGCCGAACATTGTGGGTAGACTGTAGAATGTCTAGACTGTTGCGAGGGCCCGAATTTTCTGAATTTTTCTTGCGCCTCTTCTCGGCGGGGCCCTGCGCTTCGAGGATTTTGTTGAATCGTCAACGATTCTTAGAATATCGTCAATCTCCAGGCAGCGAGTTAACAATGAGGCTGACGTCATAATCCGCATGTGGGTGCGATATGAAATGCAAAAAATTCGGATCATGTATATGTGTAGATGTAGGTATGGTTAGGCACAAAGGCACCCATGCATGCCTCTGTTATTATGCTGTTACCCACTACCACCTAGGACTCATAGACGATACGGGTCGGTGTCCCTAGCATTTTGCCGCTGCTAAAACCGCGAGCAGAAAACCTTCAAGGCGATTCCTTACTCCGTTGCACAACGAAAATGGAAACAATGAAATCAGGAGATCGTTTCATGAAACTGCAGAAATATTCAAACTATTTATAAAAAAAAAGGTCAGAATTAATTTTAATCGGGGCGCTCATTAACTCTGGACTAGAAACAATCAGGGTCGAGTTTTTATAAGGTGCTAAATAAACTCGGCTTCATTTATTGTTCAACTGCGGCATAAATTAGAGTCTCCAAATCGCGGAAAGTGGGCCGTAAATATTGATCTTTCAGTCTCACACTTTTCTCGAGGTATTGAGAACGTACGACTACCCCATAAATCGGCGGGTAGAAGAGAGGTGAGGTTTGTTACATCTACGAGGAGTGAGCAGAACGCATGTTTCCCCCTCGGAACTCGCGAGTTCAATGCCTCGGTATCTTGCAGTGCTCAGGCTTGAGCATAGATGCTGCTAAACGATAGATTATCTTTTGAATTCACACCGACTAATTATCGTATCTACGAACCGGCGGTACACCGTCTGGGCAAACATATTTTTTTCCACTTTGATTTCTCTCAATATTTTATTATTTTAGGTCGTACGAGAAAAGTAACCCACCTCAAGACCTCGCGTTATTAATCACAAATTTACGGTTCAACTGAGTCATTATTTTTGCAGTGTGAATTTTGTTCCGTCACTATGGTAGCCTCACCGTGCCACACACGCAATCTTGTGCAATTCCTGCGATGGAAAGTTTGATTTTCGGAACCTCTGTAATTTTCGGAAAGTTGGGCTTTGAAAATCAAATTTCCCGTGCAGGTGTGACAAAAATATCATTTACTCGATCTTTTTCCGCGAAAATTGAATCACGTCTCTTTTTATTCCGCGGAAATTGTTCCCAGTATGCAATCTGATCGGAGACCAGTATCTGGACTGATTGAAAGTTAACTTGTTGCAGGAAAGTTGGCTTGCGTAGTTAGAAAGTGGATGAATAAACTTGTTTGTTTTACCAATTCTGCATTGGATCGCGTTGCATTGCATTATGCATTGGTCAAATTCGGTTCGCGGAAATGCATATTTAAATATCGTCAAAGGTATAACGATACGTAATTTCTGTAACTGTGTTAATCGACGATTCAAAAACTAACCGTTATAAATCGCAAGCGTCGGTATTCCGCGAGGTATGTGCGTGCGGAAATTAAACGTTGCAGTTATCCGTAAGAAAGCGTTGTAACCGGACGCGTAGATCTGCATCGCAAGCAAATTCGTAAGTGTTCGTATTAAATTGGTGAACAATTATTCAGCACCGTTGGATCTCGAGATTGGTAAAATGTGAGTGAAAAAAATTCTTTCTTTTTTTACCGGCAAAGAGTGCGAGCACCACACTCGACAAGGTATACCTTATACTGCGGTTGGGTGTGATTGAAAATGGGCGACTGATTAAACGTAAAAACCACGCGTTTAACCGACCGAGAAATCTTTGTGGTTCCCAAAAGCAGGCATAAAATTTCGATTTCGAAAGTAGCGAGGAAAGCTTCTAATTGGTTAATCGCAACCGTGTTTCGAGTCAAAAACATAAGATACGATCGGTTCGTATGTGTCTTTCGGATTCGTACCTGCTTCACTGCTACTTATCACCGGACGATTTATTGAATGATCAAATTTGCTGAATCTTTTTTCGAACTTGTTTAACGGTTCGAGTTAGCGACCCGGAAAGTTTGCAAGAGAGTCACCACGAATAGAATCGTTTTCTGAGACTGCAAGGAGACTCGAATCACTTGGAACTTGAACGAAGTGAGCGGGAAATTTTTTGTTTCAATTTGCCGAGTATTGTCGACCTTTCAAAAAACCAAGACGAAAGATACCAGTTCAAGTATACCCCAACCATACTCGGAGATTGCACACGTTGCCTCTTCTCGTATTTCAGCTTTCCTTTAAGTTTCTACGGCTCCGATACCTACTGACTGCATTTTAAAGAGGTCGCCGAATAAAAGTCATGCTCATCTTTTCTTCATTATTTATATCCATCGTTTTTTTTCTCTCTCTCTCTCTTCTCTCCTTCGACTGGGCGGATCGAACAGGTTCGACTTTTCGCCCTGAGCGTTTGATCTCTCGGGCAACTTAAAGTCGGCTATACACCACTGATCGGATCTCAATACTTTCGAGATGAGAAAAAAATTCGAATCTTCCCGATGTCATCGGTCATTGGATAGTGCAAGCAATCGAGAAGATTTCGAATGGATTAGTCTTGACTTTTTGGCATAGAAACTCGAACCAAACGCACTTATCGAATCTATGTATGACGTCACTTAAGGATAACGGTGTTCCCGATTTAAAACGCTTCACGATCGCTTTTAGCTCAAGTAGCGCAAATTCTTTAGCCATTCGATGGAGACTCATTGAACGGCCACTACCGCAATCAAGCACTCATACATGGATGATATGCGTGCGGGCTAATCGAGACCCGCATGGACCCTGTTACACGTTGTCGAAATTTTACGTCCGCGTTATCTCTCGTTCTTATTTTTCTCTTCATTTTGTGAAAGTTGAATAAATTTCGTTTCAGTATGATAATTGGCAGCTCGTACGGTGCCTCACATTCAGCCTCCACAGCTACGCAGTGTAAATTTGGCCCCCTTTAGTACATTACATTTTTTTTTTAAACAAATGTCGATTTTAGAAATAGTCTAAATAGTCGCTACCGGTTTTCAATCACTTCAGATCGCACGATGCCCGATCGTATTAATCGAATGAAAAGACCGGGACCTTAAAATGGACAGTGGACAGTTAGATGTGTGTGACGTCACATGGCCGACGTACGGGAACCGACGTGATCATGGTTTGACGCCATTTTATTCCTGATCCTCCACGTTCAAGTATCCATTGGCCGGAGGCAACAGCTTCTTTATTGAATGTGATGCTAATGAATTTCGATGCGAGTAAAGCGGAACTCACTGGGATTACTCATTCAGGTACTATTAAACTAATCGGATGACGTCTGTGAGGCATAAACGCAGATATTTTCGACTCGCTTGAAAGCCTATCGAGCCTTGGCCTTGATCTCGTTCGTCGATAGCCTCGTCCTCGGTAAAGGTCCTGTAAATGAAATATGAAATCGAGTTTGATAGAAGTAAAAAAATCGGGCAGGGTCACCTATTTTTTATTTTCTCTCTCGATCCAGATAAACGAAGGTCCGTCATGCAGCGTGCAGTTTCAATATCTTCTATTCAAACTTATCATCACGGTTTCTGTACTCGTTTAATGAATAACACTATAGAATAGAAAAATGTGATGAAAGGATCTCGAGATGTGGATCATAGGCAGCAATGTTACACTCCGCCATCAGGATAATTTATTATTATCACTCAACGCTCACAGCCAATGGGCATGGACGTTACGTTCTTTGACTTGATAATCCCGAGATTAATGAAGGCGAAGCTGAAGCTAGAAGCCTTAGACCTGGTCGTTAACAAATACACCATAGGGTTAAAGATCCTGTACCTAAATGTGGGTAAAAACTCGTTTAACTGTTTCCTAGAAGGAAGGGATGACGCACCCTGTCCTCTCCGTGTATTTTTTCGAACGCCCATTAATCACACGGAGCTGGCTACTGCTGCTTGCTGATTAAAACTAACGTAGACAGAATTTTCGAATTTCGAATAATGTCACATGTAAATGTACTACACGTTGATTCGATCGATTTTATAAACCACGCAGATCAATCTTAACGGCGGATTTATACACGTAGAGCAAATCGAGCGACACTTTCACTCGCTGGCGACATACGATCGGATCGGTTTGACCGGCGTTTGAGAGTCCAGGTGGCCGTAGTCTGCAGAATTGAAAAGGCTTCGTGCGTCTTACAAATTCTGCAATAAAGCGTGTAAGCTCGTTTTTTTTAATGAGAAAGACTGAAGGAACAGGAACTTTCCTAGACTGGTTATTTTTTCTTGTTCCCTCTATGTATTTTCTTTACGACGATATTGTCTGAGTGCGCGGCGACGCCTGGTTGTCAAGTGGATACCGACCAGAGTGTCCCCGGGCACGTAAAACGACCCCCCAAGTCTGCTAGTGGGCATTTACCATTCCGGTAAGAGAGGCGAGGCGGGTGTACGTACAGTCATCGCACAGTCCATAACCAAGCAAGGAAGTAGTGAACCGAGTATAACTGAGAAACAGGTATAGCTCCGTACCTCCTCAGCCACCCCTGGCACGGAGCCATATGGTTACTATCGCTGGAACGTGAGTCGGTTGCAGGGTCCTATGAAAGTAAAGGTGGCCATGGACGCGGAGGCCCCGTTGCTTACATACAAACAATCTTCGAATATGCGACACCGAAAGTCGATGGACGGATGCCGGTTACTTCCTGAATCCGAAATGTGTCATAAACCAGGACGAAAAAGGATCCTTTTACAACTGTTGGATGCAAATTTTACCCAGACAATTGGCCGCTTCCCGTTTAGCCTCGGCCTTTTGGAGAAAATGACCGTCGATGGACATAGAATAATTTTCACTTTCAGATTCTTTCGTAGGTTTGCTAGCTGGGTGCCAAAACCACGTCGACAAGCTAGCGGCACAGACGACGCTAACCTGCTTCGAGTTTTTCGACTAATTATCTCGCCCACGCAATAACCCACTTACCCAACTCACGGCGTAACTTTAACTGATCAGATCTACTAGCGTTTGTAATAATCTAACTGCAAGGCCACGTTGCTCGTTCGCGATATACAAAAAATTATTACAATCTTGCAAAGAGCAAGCCTCTCAATATCGACATCTTGATTATGAAAAACTTCGCATCCTACACAGCCTCGCGAGCGTAGGTTTGTACCAGCTTACTACGTGTCGCCAGTGAAGAAATGATCAGAGTCGAAATATCGTTTCTTTCCCTGTCATTTTTCTCCTCTTACATACCGATCGTTTATCCTTGAATATATTAACCACGTAAGAATATTTGCACAGTTGTAAAATATGCCGATCTGAGTCGCTAGCCGGACTCCTCCTGGTTTACGGAGCTAATGCAGACAGCTAGACCGCCGCAAGGTCGTTTTCAAGCTGACCACTTTCCTTTCGTTTCGCGCTGCTTCGGTAGCTTCGTACCTTAATGGTAGTTAGGGCTTGGTATATTATGGCTGCCAGAGTGTTGAACGATTTTTCCCGTTCTGTAAAAAAACCGAAAGAAATTCCCATGCTCGTAGTGCGATGCGTGCGAAGAGTAACTCGAGCCCGTGCACCGCACACAACTAGCCATTATACTTTTAGACTCTGCACGCTCGAAGCTCGAGAAGAAACTTACGTTAGACGAATATAACAGCCATAAAACAGGCTCGGCTCTGGCTCCGGCTCCGGCATCAGCTCCGACGTTCCTCAAGGTATAATAGCTTCGGGCCTGGTGTAACCTCTGCTGTAACCTCCTCGCCCGACCCAGTCGGCCTTCCTGGGCAAAACCGCGGTGCAAAACCTAAGCGCGATGCACCACGGGTTCAGACTCGAGAGAGAAAAGGGACTGCGCAGGTTTTGTAGTGTGGTAGTTTAAACGGAAACCAAGGCGGTAGCAGCTACACAATTTTAAACATGAATTTACGTACCTTGTTACACTCCTGATCGGGTACACGATTGTAACGGAAAGGTATGCCGAGGGAGACCAAGAAACTCACCTTCCACGACAAACTTGACGCGACAAAAAGGAGAAAGGAGATCCACTTTTTGCTGCTATTGAGACCGTTCGCTTATTGATTGGTCATTCATTTCCTACACGGAGTATGTACTGACGTAACGATCACCGGTCATGGGTATCTGATAGTAACGGACAACCTGGAAGAAATTGCTCATACCGAACGAAGTTTACAGATCGACTTGTTACCGCGGAGGTCTCTGCAGGCTCCTTTGGACCTTTGATACCCGTAGTAACGAACATGATAAATCTCCGGTCTACATAATGTAATCCGTGGTTTAAATTCGGGACCCGATACAAAAGGGGTTTCGCAATGTGATCTGTGTGCAGTGCCGCCGACTGGTTCGATTGTGTATGGAATATATTAGAGATCGTTATACCTAAGTTAATAGTGATTCAAGGCGACGCGGTCCGTCGCATTGCTAACCGCAATACTGCCGCGGCTCGTTATATCGTAAGGATAACATCCACGTCCGGAGTATATAACAGAAGAGAAGAGATTCTTCGGGAATTACAGAAATCCGCATTTTTATCCGCTCACGTTTTATTATTGTGTCTCGAATTTCAGTGCCTGCGGTGCATCTCGTCGTCATTAATTTCGACACTCATTACGTCTAGCAAATGCGAGCATCGTTAAGAGCCGCGCGGTTTTCTCTTGCGGGTAACTATCTTTTTGCAAAGTAGGCACTAGTAGCTGGTCGTTGAATTGCAGCAGTCAGGAATGTCGCCGGCTCGTGCCCCCGTGGTTCTGTGTGCAATAAAACAAAGTTTTCTGCCGGTCACATACGGTCCGTGTATGGGGACGGCCCACTCGTTGGTGCGAATGTGTCGCTACCGTTCGAGTCCTCATGTCGATGTCCGTGTACCCGGTAATCGGCACAAGTACACGATACCGGGATTGGTGATAGTTGCCACTTTGCAAGTACTCGGGTGAAGCTTATGTAAGTATGCGGGGTCCGTCCGTCGGTCCCCGGGGGCTGTAGCACGAGCGGCTGCAGTATGTCCCACTTTCTAATCAAACCGATCCGGCGCAATGTGGAACCCGAGTAGATACCTCTGCTCTTTAGTTTGGATAACAGGTATATACCGCGTCCTTTGCAAATTTACGATTGTACAGAATCCGGCTGAATCTTGTAACAATTACAATGAGTCAGATTACCGATAAACGAAACGATGATCCGCGTAGCAAGGACGCACCGTTCTTTCGAAGGACGTCGTTAACATCCGAAAATATACCATCGCCTCATCTCAGCGTGTATATTGGGAAAAACGTTCTACCGAGAAAGGCACTATATACACACATTCAGTATTTGTTCAGACTAGAGGAAAATTTCTTCCGGATTCAGGAGAAACTCTAATATTTTCTATTGGCCATATTCATAGTCATCAAACTTTTCATTTTATAGTCAGCGACTAAAGGGAATTCGAGTATGAAAACGTCATGTAAATCGCGTTTAGTGGTTCCATGACCACAAAAAAAGTTAGTCACATACACCGTACGCGTAGCAATACGTTAATATCGTTCAAATTATTGGTGTGAGGTTGGTTAAACGACACTGCGGTAGTCGTACGTGAATCGTTTTACAAAAGGATTCGAATTATCGGATTATAGATGTTCAGCTATAAATACTAGGCAATAATGAACGACACTCTCGGCGTGAGCACGTGCTTTCTTGCAATTACTACTCACTCAATAAGGGACAAACAACAGCTGAAGAAAAACCGCATGCGGTCAAATTATACCTGTGTTTCACTTTTCGAAGTGGTTATAATTACGTCTAGTGACGCGCTAAGAATAATAAATACATCACTTATTTTCTATACACCCGGGGTGCTGCAATTTTGCATGGAACCACAATCCGCAAACTCTGTAATACCACGATGCTTCTTACCGAAGAAAACGTCAGCTCCGGCTTAACTGTTACTACCTGGTATTCGGCGGACATTGAAAGTCAATTTTTATCCATTCAAATCTGAGAATTGTTCACAAATATCGAATCAGCTTCCTCATTTCTAAATTCTAAAAATCAAATCGGATCTTGGAGATAATCAATTTACAGACAATGGTCGATTACATTATTGTATCTTGTCACTCGCGTGGCACGCCCGAGTGTCGCATTGAGAAAGGGGACTGAATCTGTACACAAGGACATTTATTTTTATAAATCGTTTTCTCAGTTCGAAGGAATTTGCTTTTTTCGTTCAAATGACGCACGACACAGAGATGACGGTTCAAGGCGCACCCAACTGATCTTGAAACGAATGTATTATCTATTTACACTGTGTTGATTAATCGCTTAGCTTTAAACAATTACGGAGCAATTTTTATTTCAATTAATAATCCATCTCGCATTAGATAACAACGTTTGAATCGAGTCTCGCGTCCTTTGTGCATAGCTGCATTAATACAGTCAAGTCCGCTTATGATGCGTCGGAGATCTCGACGCGCGATTATACGAAATGGAATGGGATTTTCCTAGTGACTTCAACGCTCGCGTGAGTAACGTTCTTATCGCTTATCAAACCTGGGTCCTAAGACATTCTATGCAGCATTCTGGTACACGAAATACGAACATTATTATTTTTTTTTTCACGCATGACTGCACGCTGCGACGGTTGTCACGCCAAATAAGAAACCGGTCACAGAAATATCAGAAATGTCACAACCGCTCCCAGTCGTTGATATTTTCTATAACTCTACTCGCATACGTCAGAGGAATTTCTAGTCGAAGGTGAATGATTTCAAACAATCACGTTTCGGTCCAGCGTTGACCAAATCCAAGGAAACGTTCGACTTTTACGTGCGATAATCGGCTCGATTTCGATCCTGGATTACAATTCGGTCAAGAAGACGAATCAATATCTTTTAGAAAAAAGGGGGGGTTAGGGGGCTCGGAGAACAGTGTTCGAGGTTCTACTGTATTTCTAGCCATCTTCAGCGGTCACGATGTATATACATCTGCCCGCGGCATCTTCGGACAGAGTTGCCCGTGCATGGGGAAGACAATTGGAGGCGATACCCCACCCGCATTACAAAGCGTAGCATTTCGATTTGAGTGCAGATTCACCGTGTCGGTATAAATATAGTTTAAACAGTCCTTCGCACGTATTACATATATATATATGTATACCGGTGTAATATTCGTATGGGTGTATAGGTAATATTGTCTCGCACGGAATGTCTAGAAAGTAACTTAGGTAACTCGGTCGGGCAGACAAGGATCAGGCCTTATAAATGTAGGGATATACCACAGTGTGCGTTAGTATCGGTATGTATACAAACATACATGTGTGTGTGTGTGAGAATTCGAACCGTGAAGATGCGCATCTCCTCCACCTTCACAACCAGCATAGGTCATTCAAGTGGTTAAGCACTTCGCATTGTCTTTTCGTACGCCTGAAATATTAGTCACCGTTTTTTTCGGTGGTAATTACGTGTTGTCACATCCTTTATACCAGGATTTATGTAACCGAGATAATTACAAGTTTGTTACATATATTCCTCCGTCGATTGTCATCTTCTTGAAGCGAAACATCCTGAATTACAATGTCAACCGATTTCTTTTGCGACTTCGAGGCATTGAATGAAATTGCTTACGAATCTTCAGATTTTTATCCTCAATGATAATTGTTTACGATTCCAAACGATTTCATATCGATTGAAATTGAAGAAAATTTAATTTCCCCTCAGCTGAAACGTATTCGTACGAAAATGAAAATAAGAGCAGGAATTGAATTGAATTAGAGTTTCCAATGATTCCATAGTGGAGTAGTGGCACGTGTAATCGGTCTCACCTTTAGTTCGTGGTGAGTTGGGCATTAAGTTATATAACGAAGCGACCGGATAACTGGCAACGTTCTCTCACCGTATAAATCCTGTTTGTATGTAAGTGTTTTTATAGCCAAGGACGACCTGGGAGATTAAAAGCTTTTGATTTTTATTCAGATTTTCTACCAGTCAGTCAGGTTTTCTTCAAGGCAGAACTCATCCTTCGATAACAAACATCCGTATATGTGTAGACGTATCTATATACGAATGTGCCACCCACTCATCGCAAAGTCCCGCCTAATGAGCGGAGTTTCTTTCCTTCTTAGTTTTCTGTTTTTTGACACACAAGAATGCAAAACTATTTTGCACCAAATATCAGCTCTCAAAACAGGTTTCTAAAAATAAGGAATAATATTTTGGGGTTCTTCCAGGGTTCTAAAAGTGGACAGTCTCATTAATAAAACGCAGACTTCAATCGGCTTTTATCTTGTTCCCTCGAATCTTGGGCATGTCTATATTTATTTCATATTGGCCGGTCATGACTAACGTATCCTGGATGAAAGTTATATTCGATATTTGACATATAGTTTGTGCGTGTATTTGGTACGTTGGGAATGGTTGAAATATAGAAATCAAACTTGTTTCTATATAGTGAATGTAACATTCCCAACTTTATTGGTGCTATATCAATATATCTGCGCATCTATCTGACCGTGTATCCTCATGTACGAATCTACATGTGAATATATACGTTTTCTAGGTCTATAAGCGACTATAACCTGCACCACATTGCATTTGCATTCTATAGATAACATATCACGTGTAGATAACATATTCATGTATTTTGTATAAGGCTGTTGGGGGTTCGACATAAACAACCGCAGATGTGGGCCTTTACATTGTTTCCCCAGTTGATGATAATACATCGGAGTACAGAGAGGCTAAGACCGAACTTCAATCGTTGATTTTATAACGCGAGAGAGATGGTTTAATTTTTATCAAATTTGAATCTCAATTCCTATAGAAATGAGTGAAAAACAAAAAACAAAGAAATCATGACCTTATTCAATATTGAATGAAAATCATCTTCGTATGCGGTTAAATATTCTTCAGGTACCGAAATTTGTTCTCTTTTGAAAGCATAGTCTGAAAGAATCATCTTAATCGTCCATGCTACTCGTTCATATTTAATTACACGTATTATGCAGTTGATTTCGGAATATTTTCTTCATAATGCCTGCGCAACATCTTCGTGAATAGAAGTTAGATAAAATTGTCACTTGTTGAACACAATGGCGTTATAATTACACAGGTTGACGGATACGCAAAAGCTCGAGCCTGTTTCTCTTTCGCTATATCCTAACGTACAGTTCATCTTCTCATTTCTCGTTAATTCGGGTTGGATGAAATTAACCTGTTTGAACGTAGGTAGTAAAACAATTTCGAGAATGCTTAAAAGTCAGCATCCGTCCTGTAGGATGAGGAAAGTGACTGCAAGTATTCTCACCCACGACCGTCATTCTCATAGCTATTACAAAGACACTGATAGGTAGACATTAGGTATACTCATTGTTACCTTGGAGTTGAACAGGAGGCAACGACTCCAGCAACGAGTGCCTTAACCCATAGAGACAATGACGCCTTACTCTGTAACCAATTCTCTTTTTTATATTACACATATTCAAGATGTCATCATAGAGAGAGCCAATGAGCATCGGTATTCATTCATGGTGCTCGATAAAACCTTGACCTTTAAAAATTGAGAATAACGAATGCTGAATTCTTGATATAATGAATGATGCATCCAAAATGTGAAGGATTAGCTAAAAAACGAATATTTGACTCACGTGCATAATAAAGCTTTCGCCGAAATTACGCATCAGGAGAATATGAACCCAGTCCCAGAGAAGATTACCAAGGGGTCTACCAGAACCCCGGTGAATCAGTCCTTTGTGGTCGTCTCAGGGTCAGCCGGTTTTAGTACCGCGGGGGCTTGCCGTAACGTTTCAAGAGTCGCGCTAGGCGCGCTGCTTGCGTGAATTTTTTTTTCTTCAATCCTTTTATTCGTTTTACTGTCCTGAATCCCCGGGTTTATTGGCTCCGAGGCACACTCGAGCAAAAACTTTTCAAATAAAATAAAATAGAGAACACAAAACACCGTCTGACCAACGCTGAAGGGATATACCTCGCGATCGCTCCGTTGAGACCCCGAAACAGTCGAAAACTTATGGGAAAACTTAGAGGAGGTAATTTAACTGACGACATAATATTGCCATCGGCATTGAAAATAAATCCGAAGGTATAATGACTGTTATTTATACATTACCATTGTTGACATCTAGAGGAACACTGCCTACTGCCACAACTTTAGCCACAAGCGATACAATTCGAGCCGCGCTTTCACATTTTTCTCCGTTCCTCAAAACTATTTGTTAAATATACTATACTGTGAATAATTATATAAATATAACACGTGTCAATTAACGATCTCTCTTATGATCCATTTTTTTTTTTTTTTGCTTTCATTAAAACCGAATACCAGGTCAGCGTTCGCGGCACGTCCGCATTTGCAAGTATGGTTGGCCCTAATTTGACTTTGAATTTTCCTTTATTTCAGAAAGTACCGCATGACAGAGTCAGGAAGAAGGAAGGTGCGGTCTGGACTCTGGACCTAGGGAATAAAGGATATAAATAAGCAAAAATGTCAGCCGGAGGAACGGACAACCCGGCATTTTCGAATGACGAGTGTCAAACGTCAGATAATTCGAATTCGACGTTGGAGAATAGCCACACTGAGAGCTTGCAGAACAGTCAGATAACGGTGGAGAGCGATTACAGGACACCGATCGACGAAGCATCATCTGCAAATCAGAAGACCGATAATGGTAATCAGCAATCGTTCGTGTCACAGCATTACGTTGAACCGGTGAGAACGAGTCCAGAACCCCAGTACAAGACTGAGACCAGGCTAGAATTGCCTGCGGATAATCAAGAGAAAATACCAAGTCCAACAAAGTCTAACGGCGTTAATGGAACTGGGAATGGAAATGGAAACAACAACGACGCCAGTTTCCTCAACACTAGTACCACGAGTGTTCAGAGCAATGGTAAGCATCCTTTATTCAAGCAATTTTTCGATACCGTTGGGATGACTGAGATTGATAATAATTTTGCAATGTTTTTAGATGGGAAAAAAGAGCAAGTGGAAGCTGTTAACTTAGAATTGGTGTCTATGAGGCCATACAGTGGTGCAAATGCACAGACCAAAGGGCAAGAAGCATGCGAAGTTCCCCCAGATCCTTACGAAGAATATTTCGTGCCTGTGAACGAGCACAGGAAGTACATCAGGTAATGTGAATTCTTAGTTTGTTACACATGTGTTTTTTTTTAGATTTTGCACGCTTTGGCTTCATTAACGCCGTCGTATGGAACGATATTATCGACGGGTCCAAATGAAATAAGGGTATCTCACCGGGCGGGATAGAACGAGTGTATCTCGCCGGGCTAGATAGAACAAGTGTATTTCGGTGGGCCGAATAGAACAAGTGTATCTCGCCGGGCGAGATAGAACAAGTGTATCTCGCCAGGCGGGATAGAATAAGTGTATCTCGCCGAAAAGTCAGAATAAGGCTAACTCGCTGGTCACGCAAGAACAAGGGTAACTCGGCCGACCAGCTAGAACAAGGCTAACTCGCCGGTCAGGCTAGAACAAGGGTAACTCGGCCGACCGGCTAGAACAAGGCTATACACGGGAAAAAAAAAATGTAATTTCTACATCTTCGGTAGGGTAGACCGGGGTCAGTTGTGACAGGGGTCAGTTGTTACATCGCAAATATCTCTCAAAGTAAAATAAGTATGTTTATGTCCCTACAGCATGTCTTGCATGTAGTCAGTCCGGAAATGCTTATCCACATGCCAGCTTCCACCGCGTGAAATGGACGCATTGCGAGGGGTGTATTGTTATTTTTGGGCCCAAAGTTAGTTTTTACGATTTCAGTCGAACAGTGATGTCTAGATTCCTATGGTATATACATCGAATATTCTTTATCTATACGTTTCCTTGAACATTTCTCGATCAGCTCTGACGGTTTTCCGAGTCTTTGGATTGCGAAGATAAACGAAATTTTCACACAGAAGTTAAGAAAACCGTTTGGGGTCAGTTGTGACAGGAGCAGTTGTAACATTTTGATATGGGATAATACTGTAATATTTCAGCTTACTTGATACGAAAATGTTTGTTTTAGTCCCTCCATGTTAGAATGCCTCGAAAGAGTAGAAAAAAAAATATAACGAGTCCGTGATAACTGTTTAACCTAAGAAAAAGCTAATGCCGAGGTCATAAACGGAAAACAGCTGGAAAATATCCCTCCACACCATTTTCGAACGACATGTCTTGGTTCAAAAAGTGGTCCCGAGTCAGAATGACCTCAATGGATGTCGCAATCGTGATTATTAATTGGATTTTGTGTGAAAACCTTGTGTTACAATTGACCCCATTCGCTGTCACAACTGCCCCGGACCCGGGGTCAGTTGTGACATAATCCCGAAAAGATGCTGTCCAAATAATTACTACCGAAGATGTAGAAATTACATCTTTTTTTTCCCGTATAGCCTTGTTCTGGTGGGATTATCATTATCAATGGGATTAATAAACCTTAACGCAATTGCTGTAGATTTAACTCCAAAAAGATGCTGTCCAAATAATTACTACAGAAGATGTACAAATTACATCTTTTTTTTCCCGTATAGCCTTGTTCTAGTCCGACGAGCGAGTTACCCTTGTTCTAGACCGACTGGCGAGTAAGCCTTGTTCTAGCCGGTCGGCCGAGTTACCCTTGTTCTAGCCTGACCGGCGAGTTAGGCTTGTTCTAGCCGGTCGGCCGAGTTACCCTTGTTCTTGCCTGACCGGCGAGTTAGCCTTATTCTGACTTTTCGGCGAGATACACTTGTTCTATCCCGCCTGGCGAGATACACTTGTTCTATCTGGCCCGGCGAGATACACTTGTTCTATTCGGCCCACCGAAATACACTTGTTCTATCTCGCCCGGCGAGATACACTCGTTCTATCCCGCCCGGCGAGATACCCTTATTTCATTTGGACCCGTCGATATATACAAACGATCTACGATCTAGTTCGAAGTTACGTCCAAGCGAAACTACAATCTGAGTATATGTCTACTTTTCACATATCTATAATTGGCACTTTTGAATCTTATTAAGAAATCCATCTTCCATCTTCCTTTATTACTAACAAATTCTTTTCCTGAGATAACAACTGGTCAAACGAACAACAAGGCGGAAATTGTACAGGCGAGAAAGAGGTTTCTATACTGTATTAATAAGAAGTTACTTTTTTTTTATCCCCATCAGAATTGACACGCCATGCTCGTTCTAGGCGAAATTCATTGTCTATTTCAGAATGTCGTAGAAAGTTATAGAGTCGTGATAGATAGCTAGCTTTGAGCTGAAACTAGTTAGAACGAATTTTTTGGTCCTGAAAATATAGCAGAAGTCCAGATGCCGAAGTTGAAACGACTGTGGCTGGTGTTCGTTTCGATTTGGGCCCAGGAGTTGGGCGCGAAGGACTTAGCCTGAGAGATCCAGCTGCAGGACTGGTTGACTATTCCCACTGGCTGAATGCCCTCAGGTACTTCAGGGGTTTGACGGAGTTGGAAGATGGAAAAAAACGCGTGGGCACGTCAAGACACTAACAGCTTGGGGATCAAAAGAATGGGATTCAGAGACCGCACTAAAGAATTATCTCCATGTTTAGGTTTTAGATATAGCCTTAATAGTTTTTATAGTAAATAAACATTTTAATAGGGGCTTCTAACTTCGTGGCTGATTGCAGGAGAATTTGTTCGTACGATTGTGCTGCTGTACAAAAATGCTTTGAACATCAATTTGTTGTTCGATAATCCATTAAAAAACGTTTGACCTTTGAATTTTTCTGTTACAGAGGAGAAAAATTGTACGTGACCAAGGATAAAAGGTCAAGGAGCTCGTATTGGAGACGAATCGCATGCTGGGGATGCGGTCTCTTAATTTTGGCAATCGCTGTGATCATTGCTATACTAGCTGCAAGTACGTATATTTGTATTCCTGGGTGAACGTTTATTCGTCTCCGCAAATAATTGATGCCAGTTCGTCAAAGTCTCGAGTTTGTGTTCATTGATAGGGATACCATGTTCGTGGAGCTAACTAATTCACATAATTTGTTTTCAGCGGGTGTTATTCTTACGCAAGAAGCAACGCAGCCTTTGGAAAGCGATGGGCACACAAGTTCGCGCCAATTCAGTGATATCAAAACATCCGGCAGTCAAGAATACATGAGAAATCCTCCAGCCAGTCCTCCTCCGGAATCATCAAGTTTTTCACCATGGCCTACAACTGACGAAACTCCTTTTGAAATAATACCCAAAGCACTCGACGGAACGTTAGCCTTCGACAATTTGACCTGGAAGGAAGGTATGGACGATCCAAAGTCCCGAGTTTACCGAGACGTCTCGCAACAGATTGAAATGGATCTGAAAAACATGCTCCACTTGGCCGAGAATTTATCCGTCGTTAAAGTATACAACATAAGCAGAGACGGAGAGGTCAAATTCAGGATCAGTTACCCACCGATATCAACACCGGAACAGATGCAGTTGAACATTGAAAAGATGCTGCAGAAATCTGAAAGCATGGTCGGAAACTATCACCTATCCAAACTGAGCGTTGCCCACTTGATAGATGACTGTAAACACGGTCAGCTGGAGTGCAGCGAAGGTTGTCGTTACGACTACTCGGAGGGTATTTTTGTGTGTTCATGTGCCACCGGAAAAAAACTCGAAGCCGATGGCAAGTCTTGCCACGATGAAAATGACCTGAGCAACGTGAACATGGATGAACACATGCACCATGAGCACATCACCGAACCGGCACAAGAACCCGTACAAGGTAGAAGCCAAGGACCGGAGACTACGTTCAGCCCAAGACACCAGGAACTGGATCACGTCCATACACACATACATACTGAAGAAAGTGCCGAGCCCGAACCAACCAGCGAACCGAAGGCTGAACCAGAGCCATCTTCCGAGCCCGAACCAACCAGCGACCCAAAGGCTGAACCAGAACCATCTTCCGAGCCGGAACCAACAAGCCAACCGAAGGCTGAACCAGAACCATCTTCCGAGCCAGAACCAACAAGCGAACCGAAGGCTGAACCAGAACCATCGTCAGAGCCCGAACCAACGAGCGCACCAAAAGCTGAACCTGAACCGGCATCTGAACCCGAACCAACGAGTGAGACAAAGGCAGAGCCTGAACCGTCTTCAGAGCCCGAACCGACCGGTGAACCAAAGGCCGAGCCGGAACTAACCAGCGAACCATCCTCCAAACCTGAACCCTCGTCAGAGCCTGAACCCACTGGTGAACCATCGGTAAAGCCCGTACCAGTAAGTGAACCAAAGACCGAGAATGAACCGTCGTCTGAGCCTGAACCATCGTCTGAGCCCGAACCAACCAGCGAACCGAAGTCTGAGCCAGAGCCAGCGTCAGAACCGACATCCGAACCTCAGCGATCTGTAGACGTAGTGGCTGTAGTTGAGCCAACTGCTGAACCTAAATCAGAACCCGAACCATCCTCTGAACCAAATGCAGAACCTGAGTCATCCGTTGAGCCGGAAGCAACAGCCGAACCAAAATCCGAACCTGAACCAGTCACTGAAATTGAACCTAAAGGAGAGCCAAAGCCTGAGCCTGAATCGACGGCTGAACCGGAGCCAACCGCTGAGCCTAAACCTGAAACTAGTCCATCTGCTGAACCAACGTCGGAGCATGTTTTGGTACCAATAGTCGAACCCCAGCCATCTACTGAACCGGAACCAACGTCTGAACCTGGTGCCACAGCTGAATCCGAAACCGAAGCTGGTACAGGGGTTCACATGAAGCCTGAGGCTGAGAGACCGATTAGTGTTTCTGAAGAAACTTATCATGTGCATAGTACTGATATGCACACGAACTTGAATCCTGAAACAACTGTGCAATCAATTACGGAATTACCACACGTTTCAGTAAACGTTGCTGAATCTGACACACCAATGGTCACTACCTCTTCACCTAAATTAGACGAGAACTTTGTTGGACAAACAGAGCCAATTCTCACATCGAAACCGGTGAGTGCTCTTGGGGCAGGGCAGAGCACAGACGATCATCAAACGCATTCCATGTCTCCGTTTTTAAATATTGAACCAGTGACAGAATCTAAATCTATTCAAAACAAGACTGAACATAGTGAAGTTCCATTCACTGAACCTGTTTCCCACATCAGTCACGTAATGACTGTAGGACTTGACGCGAATAAGAATGACACTTCTCCGGCGTCAGATGCTCAATTGGAATCTGGAAGCAATACAAATTCGGAACAGGAAACTGGACCTGTGATGGGAACTGAAGCTAAAGCTGAGGCACCTCTGGTCGAAGCATCGACAATCTCAACGAGCGATGTTGTAGTCCCTCAAAATTCATCGAGTGAATCGAAGCCTGTCGTGGAATCGGTGGCCAATTTAACACCTGTGATGGAAGTCGTTCAATCAAAAGAATCTGACGACAAAATGGCAACGACTTCGGAAAAATACGAAATATCCAAAGAGGCATTGGAGTCTATATTTGTTCCCGATTATGACGCATTTTTCGATTCCGGAGCCGAACATTATGCGACCGTAGAGCCCGCGAGTGACCTTCTGCCCCGGATTGAGACAACACCAATGCCGGAATCTGATGTAGTCTCAAATGTGAATCGTTCTACAATTAATGCTTCGGAATCTACAGAGCCAGGGAAAATCAGTGAAGGGAACGAAAACTCTACGTTACCAATCGAAATAAGACCCGAATCAGCTGGAGACGATTCAAATATGAATACAGCATACGAAAAACCACAGGAGACAACGGAATACAACGTTATTGAACACACACCAGAAATTGTTCATCAGAAACTTCCGCATTTGTTCGGAGAAAATATTGAGCCATTGATCGAACCCGTGGCCAATTTAACGTCTTCAGAAGGTCAGCACATTATGACCATCCCTAATCCGGCAAATGCGAATCAGCATCCCATGCATAACGATTCTACGGTTGACAATATGCCTAAAATTAGTGACGAACATTCCGCAGAGCAAAGTAACTCTACTGGAACGCGACCAGTCATTCCTAATCCAACTACCGTTCAAGCAGAGCATACCGTGATTACTGAACATCCATTATATCCAAATGTATTTGGAGAAAACTCCGTTGAGCATCATTTGGAAAAGGTTGAGTTATCTGAGGAGAAACACGTCGAAGATATGTCACCGTTTTTACCAGATGTTCGACACGAAAAGGAGACATCTAAGAAAGCTCCAAGATTAGATAAGGACGAGCAGGATGTTCCGAACCCGATTGAGACACGAATTCCAGACGTGGTCGAACATCATTTTGACGAAAGTGACAACCACACCAATTCGGAAAATGGTTTAGCCAGCACCGAATATCATGGTATCGTTAACCACGTTCATGAGACACAGGATGGCGCGATGGGAACACCTGCCAAGATTGAATCTGTCAATCAAAGCATGAATCAGGACAGTAACTCTATGGACGATAGGAGAAATCAAGTACCAATGATCGCGTCTGCTGGGGATGCAGAAAATACAACACAGGTTGGATCAGAGACGGAATTGAATGGTGCGCCGTCGAAGGATTCCAATAATTCTGAGCCAACATTGAGCGTTACCGAAGTACCGGTACCCAATTCTGATGCTCACCTCGATTCAACGTACGCTACCGGAAATGGAATCAACGAGCATGATTCGCATCCAGGGGTTGTCACACAACCTGAGGGACACAGTGTGATAAACAACTTCAACGTCTCGGCGCCCAATGACCTTGGAACTGAAGAACAATCCTCAGGAGTATCTCCCGAGGAAAAGACAACCGAGAGCAACGAAGATGCGTTGTTGAGAGTTATACCGTTAGACGAGAATTCAAAAGTGCACGAAGATGTTCCAAGTAAATCAGACAGCGAAAGCAGAGGCCTAGTGAAAGAAGTCAATAAAGATGAAGAAATGACTGTGTCGACTGAAAAGGCGAAACTTTCTACCTCAGCTAAAGAATTGAACAATGAATTACCCGATGAAATTAAAACTGCAGATTCAGATAAAAGGATTGTCGACTATACAGAGAGAAACATCGAAGATCAGTACAACGATATCGTCGAAGATGCTGAAACAAATCTTACAGGTAATTCCAAAGGAAATACAAATAAACAGGGAGACAGCACAACACTTGCACCAAGTAATGCCAGTGCATCGTTAAATGCTCAAAGCGATGTGGACCTCGCAAAGAGTAACACATCTTCTGCAGACGAACAGTCTACCGAACAAAACGAATTTTCCCAATCTACTCATAGCGGATCGAATTTACAAGTAACGACACAAAGCACGTTAGAACAAGTCTCAACAATACTGAATAATTTTAATGTTCCGATCACCGCGAAGGATGTATCTGAGCATCAAGAGGGCACTACTGTTGAATCTGGTTCTGGAATGCAAACAACAATTATGCCAAGTACGATAATGCACGATCACTTCAACGACGTGAAGTTGACAACCCAAGTTCCGATTCTCCCAGCTGAAATAGAACAAAGTGCTTCTGTCACTGAAACTAGTCCCAAGGATGTGCAAGAACCTGTAATCACTGAGAACCACGTCATTCAACAGAGCAATGCCGCAACGATAGTTGCAATCGATGATGAGAAATCTACAGTAACTACACAATCACCAACATCGGCCCACAGTCCAAATTTCGAAAGCAATACCACCATTCAAGTACCCATTCTGCCCGATGAATTGCAGACAACAGAAAATGAGATCCTCACCACGACACCTTCAGAAAAGATGGAAAAGGACGAACATAAAGTGATGGACAAGAATGAAGATGTGACGAATAACACCGAGATGAATCAAGAGGTTCCAGTCTCACACGTGACTGAAGCAAGTGACATGAACAATGCTGCCGAAGAGCACTCCGAACATGTGACAGAAAACAGCTCGGAGATGAACACTACAGTACAACCAGGTAATGAGATGAAAACTTCAGAAGCTAACGTCATGTCAGGGAACGCTGCAGCGAAACAGGAAACCTTCGCCACACAAAGTGTGATTACGACCACAGATGACATCAGACCTGTATCAGAGGCTGTAGTAGACGACTTTGAGCCAGAACAATTTGATTTTAAACAAACATTACCGTCGACTGAAAAATCTGAGTTGGGCCAAGAAGAGGAATTGTCTGAGGAACAACTACGAGTCATCCCGTTAGATAAGCCGGGGATCAAGAAGAAATCGGTGGAGAAAAAGTCATTCGACAAATTCAAGTACAAGAAGGAGAAGGAGCTGAGCTTTGACGATGTGGAAGGTGCTGGTAAGTTGGTTCAGGATTCCAAGACGCCTACCACTACCATACTATCCGTTGAAATACCTCAAGTAATCGTCACTGAGACTATGAAAACCGAAGAACTTGCTGATAAGATGACTCCAACAAATAACACGGATGACGCCGTTGCTCCACGAACAGATTCTGATACTCATCTTGTGGATAATGAGACTCACACTGTGGCAGGATCAGAGAACGTCGTCCCTCAGGCTGAAGATTCTTTGACAAATGTTGAGAACAAGACTATCGAACAGATTGTAGCAAAGGATATTCCGGTGATTGACACGTCAGAAGGAAATTCAAGTATTAATGGAGCAGCTGTCACTGAAATTGATATGGCAATGCAAAATTCGACTTCGGGTATTATTGCAGAGGAGGACACAAAAGTGGAGAGTGCTGACCTCGAAGGGTCCCACAATGATCCAAACGTATTGCAACACTCCGGTACAGTGATCGAACCAAAGACGATGCAAACGATTGTGGGAATTTTACAGAACAACACGGATGTTGAAAATCGTGCAATTCAGTTACAAAATGATACCGTTGAACAGGTTTCAGTAACCACGCAAGATTTGAATTCTGACAAAATCGCAGTTACTTCGATGAAGAATATTGAGAAAATGACCGAAGTTTCAACTCCTGCAGTTACGGAATCGACAGAAATTCATACTCCCGTAGGCGAGAGCGTGATGCTTTCAGATATGCCGATTCAAGTACCTAACCCGCTGTTATTTTCAAAATGTACCGCCGGACAATTCCAATGTGTGAACGGTACATCTAGGGATGGAGCATACTGTGTGAGCTTGGCTTCAAAGTGCGATTCGGAAAATGATTGTTCGGATGGATCTGATGAAATAAATTGCGAGCAAGAAGGTTGTCCAGGAAATTTCCAATGCTCTAGTGGACAGTGCCTCAAGAGGCATCTGGTTTGCAACGGTATCGAAGATTGCGACGATGGCAGTGACGAGAAGAGCTGCGCAGCATGGAAGTGTCAGTTCGACGAATTCCAGTGCCCCAATGGTACGTAAATCAAAATTTTTTTCGAGCAGATAAAGCCTGAAGAAATCTTTGCAATCTTGTGATCTAATTTTATCCCGTTATTTCAGGACGGTGCATTCCCATTCTTTGGCAATGTAACGGTCGTCCAGACTGTGAGAACCACCGCGACGAATACTCTTGTTCAGAGAGCTGTGGAAACAACGAATACTTGTGCCCGACAGAAAAATGGTGCATTCCACTGACGTGGCACTGCAACGGAATACCAGAATGTGCCAATGGGGAGGATGAGAAACTGTGCGACTGTGCTTTGGACCAATTCAAGTGCCAGGTCGGAGGCTGCGTGCCTCTGGATCAGGTTTGCGACGGCGTCGAACATTGCCCGGATCATTCAGACGAGTGGGATTGCCTCGTAGCGAAGATGACGATCGCTCAAAATTCGACCGATATCCAAAAAGATGACGACATCGAGCCACACGGGGATACCGATCTGATTGCTCGAGCTACTGTACTGAAAATAAGGTAATTTCAATCGTTCGCATGACATCGGAGTGAACCGCAAGGCCGCCATCATAATCACAAAATAAATTTCCGCAGGCAACCAACCGAAGATCGCCGTCTTGTATGCTCAGACAACTGGACCACGGAACTTAGCGACCTTTTCTGCAGAGAGCAAGGATACTCTTCGTCAGAATCCACCGACATGCTGACATTGAGCGAAGGGCTCAAGCTCATGAAGCTGAAACCAACGGTATCTCTCAAAGCACCATTGGTCTCAAATCTAGAACAAACCGAAATGTGCGAGACCGGCAAAATCGTGCAAATATCTTGCCAAGAGTTCTCCTGTGGTTCCCATTACCCGGAAGGACCCACTGCAAGATTGGTCGGTGGCACACGAGCTGGCGAAGGACAGTGGTCGAGTGTCGCTCTTTTGAAAGAAGGCAAGAACGGCGTTGCTTGCACAGCCAGTGTTCTCAGCCCCATGCATGCTCTGGCTAGCTACTCATGCATTCACAAGTAAGTTTGATCGACACCTAATAGGAAAATTGTCTGATTGAATCTTCGTCAGAGTCTGATTGAATTTGAATCCTTTTTCAGATACAGGCAGAGCAATAGCTGGCAGCTATTCACAGGTGGAGACATGTCGATGGCTCATCCCGTGAAGAGTATCGTGCCATATCCACAAGTTAAATACAATCAATTCTTGTATAATAACGACATGGCTTTGGTCGAGCTCGCAGAGCCCTTGATCTTCTCTCGGAACGTCAGCGCCGTTTGTCTTCCACGACATTCAATTCAGGTAAGATGATACAATCATGGCTATAATAATTCCTCCACATTCGGCAGATTCCTCGTATCGTTTGTGTGCTTCATTTCAGCCAAGACAATTGTGCGTGACTGCAGGCTGGGGATTCCCAATGAACGGAGAAGTCAATCTTCAACAGTATCTGAAATTCCTTCCTATTCCTACCTACGATTCCGAAGAATGTAACGCGACAAGTCACTACGCCGGTTTCATCACGAAGGACAATATCTGCGCTGGATTCACAGACACAGATAAAGGACCTTGTTACGTGAGTGTTTATCTTTGATGTGATTTTTGGACAAAATACAATGAAAATAATCACAATTTTTCATCCTTCAGAACGACGAAGGGGCGCCACTAATGTGCGCAACCGAAACTGGCCGATGGGAACTTCAGGGTTTATTAAGCCATCACAGTCGATGTTCCAGAGGCCATCCGGCCATTTATTCTAGCCTTGCTCCTGCTCTGTCCTGGTTGCATCACTCAATACCGGCCTTGCAGGCTCGGCCATAGAGCTCAAGTCTCTACCTCCAATCATTCGAGATGATTCTTTGATTAAAAGTCAATACGGTGATAGTCGGATGCAAGATTGGTTAACAGTGTCGTTAAATATATGGTATATCGACCCCGCGTAACAACTCATTTGATTCGACGATTACAAAAAATTGTAAGACGAAATTATCATTAAACTATTCTATGCAGGCCCGGAGACCGTGGGGTTTTAAATGAATGGAACCGTATGAAAACAGTATATTATATCTACCTAGGCTAAGGAACCAGAATGTAAATATTGTATAAAGCAGCTGTTCGATACGTTATAAGATTTTTTTTTAAATATATAAACATATATATTCAGGTGAAAGGGTCTCTTGACTAATACTGACTCGAAATTACTCGTTTTACTCTCGAATCAATGATCGTTTTTCACACAGTATGAA